>OY728151.1:895036353-896286353 GCA_963277665.1 Viscum album | reverse complement strand
ATTAGTACATGTCTTGGTGTGGATTGTAGATATGAATGATAATGACTTTTGTGAAAAAATATATGGTCATGTGAATTTTTTTTGAAGCATGGTCAGATTCAAGAAAAGACTTGAGAACACGAGAATTAAATGAAACAATAATGTATAAAAATCATTTTCTTCAGTGAGTATTTTCAACTTTTCATGGAAGGAATGATGAATGGTGGGAAGAATTTAGTACCCCATTGTCATCTATGTAACCCTTTCGTGATGCTATGACTGATTAGTGGGATCACATATGTCCAATAGATTATAACATCAACATGACATCTCGAGGACAAAAAGTATTTATGGTGGGGAGTTGGTAACATCGTGTTTCCTTGATCAGGTATGTTTTCCCTATTCGTATGATCCTTTTAGGTTCAAACTCCTTAGTAATGATTTTATGGTTTTTTTGTACGTTTTGAAGTAGGTACATGCTGTGTAGTAGAGGTAAACATTGTGTACTGGAGGTACAAACCAAGTACTAAATGATCACATAGTGTAGTTTTTTTTTGATACAATTCATAAATTAGGTTATCACACTATTAGCATATATTGGTTTTGTGCATAAGGTACATGACATGTAGGGTTTAAATATCTAATTTTATAACCTGACATAACTGATTTTCGGCGTACTTCTACAGAATGGCCTAAACAATGTGACGATGGGGTACTTGTCGTGACTAAGCCTACACCTGGGTTAAAGGTAGGCATTTTGAAGTTTCACTCAGCCCTTTCTACCTAGATATAATTTTTCTCAACCCCAGGCCTCCCCAAGGTGATTTTTAGAGGTGGCCCTTTTTCAAAATTAATCTGATTGTCTATGGATCATTGTTTCGTCTTCAGTGCATCTCTATGGAAAACGTGTCTTTTCGGATCTTTTTTATGCTTCATCTTTCTTCTCATATCTTTTTATGTCTAAATAGATATAAATGTACTATTCTCTTAATTTATCATATCCAAACCTTTAATGGGAATATCTTGTCTTTTGATTACCATCTATGTTGTGTTTTAGATTTTTGATTGATAGGAGAAGAGATCTATGGCTATTTTTTGTAGAAAATCAACCCAACTTCTTGTTCATTTGTCATCTATTGTCTAGTTTCCTCAAAACCGTCTAGGTAGGTGGATTGACACTCATATCTAATTGATGTAATTAATTGGAATAGTTTAAAATTATTAAAATTTAAATAAATTTATTTTTAAATCTTGGTTCAATGCATAGGATAAATATTCTTTGGTGATGATTTATCATTTTTGTGATATTGTGTAATCCCCGTGAATTGTAGGGAAAATTGTTTTAGATTCAGGAATTTAAAATGGGGATTTTAGATTGTAGATTTTTTATAATCTCTAATAATTTTATTGTGAATGTGTTTTTCTAAAAAAAGGAAAATTTATTGAAATGGGTTGGCATAGAAATGGTTTTCAATAAAAAAAAGTGGTTTTATTGAAAAATTGTTATGACATCATCCTTGGGAATATTGGTGTCTGAGTTCATATTTCATATAAGGGGCTTGGTTGAAATATTACCTTGTGCATGGAACCAAATGGTTAATGGAATATGTGATATAATTACTTTGTGATAAATTTGTAAATGGACAGGAAAGCACTAATGATTATAGAACTCTCATAACAAAGCATGCATGATTGGTTGTATGAATATGTGAAACTGTTTGGGTATAAAAAAAGATATTGTAAAATGGTTATAATGATTTATTATCTATTTTATGTAATGATAAATTTATAGAAATTTAGTTTTAATAGCAGTTGTGTAGTTTTGGTTGCAACTGTTTTTTAGAACTTGTTTATATTTAGTTATAAAATTTTTAAAAAAACATTTATAACAACTATTAATTATAAATCATGATAAATATTTTGTTCTAGATGTATGATTAGTTATGTAATTGGGGAAATCCTATTTATTTTTATAGAATCCCATAATTAGGAACAATGGATATTTTGCAGATGCTATCTTCAGTGACAGCCGAAAAGGTAAAATATCACATCTTTTTAGCACCACTTGATGATACTCTGGATTTTTGGATCCCTTGGTGCATGTATCTTGTAGAGCATAGAGTCATGTGGTCTTGTTGTATTTTTTAGTTTCTTTCCACTATTTTCATTGATAATTTATTATTATCCCATTGTTGGGCACTTTGGATTGATTTTGATATGAATAATGTTGTTGATTTTCCATTCATTATGAATGCATCATATAATGAGATATTTAGTTTTGGTTGTTTGAGTTACTTATTTCATTCTTAAAGGGAAAATTGTCTGCCGATATTTTTTAAAACCCTTTGGAATTTATTACTAGCCTTTCACATCTTTGGGATTCCACTGTTAAAAATTGATGACTCGTTGTATTATCAAGACCACGAGAATTAGTGGTTCATTACACATTATGAGTAATATTATAATATGATATCATCTATTTTATTTCCCTAGTGGTTGAAAATTTTGGTTATATATGTAATTTCATGAAACCCATTTTTTACGGGTGAACCTTGTTATAAAATTATACAATCTTTTTCTATGACACTAGAAATAAATTTTCATGATTTAATTTTTTATATTCATGTATGCTGTTTTGAAATTGGTGTTGAAGATTTGTGATCCCAACATTTATTATTATGAAGGGTCTTCCAAATATATCTTATACGATCGGTGAGCCCAATATTTCTATCTAATGCATTGGATAATTTTTGTTGTATTTAAAGGTAAGAAGGAGGGTGGTAAATAAAGAGTCTTATACTATATATTGAACTAGATTCCAAATATTTTTGAGATAATAGAACGTCAGTGGTAATGGTATTGTTCTATGATTCCCAGACATTTTCTTGATTTCTTTGAGAATATAATGGTTTTTTCATCATATTTGACATAACATGGAACACGATTATTAATTTATAATACTCATGAAATTTTTAAAGAAATATCCCATGTTCCGTTATTAATTATACTGGATTATATATATATATGAATTCTCTTATGAAATGATTAGACACATTTAATAAATTCTCATACCCTTATTGTAATCAATTTTTCACTAAATTTAATAAATTGTGAATGTCCATGTTTGACCGTACTGTGCACTTCATCTCAATCTTATTATAAATATTTTTCAAAACCTATAATAAAATATGTTACTTTAGATAGGCCAAAAAGGGTATTATGTGGGTAAAAATAAAAACATAATATGTAATAATAAAATATTGTTTTAGTGGTAAAAATATAAACAATTCGAAAATTTTATTTTCATTTAATAGTTTCTCTTAATTCAATAGAACTCTTAACCAAAAAATGCCCTTTAGAAAGTATAGTATACTATATTTTTGAATGATTTTTTATGTTTTATATATAAAAAATAATTTCATGTTAGTTCATATCAAATCAAAATATGATATGATATTTTTACCACTTGATTTGAGTGTTCTGGTTCATGACTATTATAATTGCTATCAGAGGATGGTTTTGATAACTTTAGAGATTATGAAGTATTTTAGTGTGGCTAAATTAAGTGATATGGATACCTTCATGGTATTAAAAGTGGAAGTATGATAATTTGATCAAATTCACACACACCCATTTGTAGGTTTTATGTGAGGGGGTTTATATGTGATTAATTATATTTTTTGAGATCTTTTATTAGGTTGAGGTATTTGAAAATGATTGGTTTAGCATGATTTTTTTGGGAAGCATTCTATTACATTTTTTTGGATGTAAAATAAATTTTTTAGAAAAAAAATTAGGATAAAAAATCCATTTATTTGGATATTATATAAAATACTTGTGATATTGAATTTTATATCCATGAAATAATCTATATTGAACCATTGTTGTTAATAAAAATTTTAAAGAAAATTTGAATATTTCTTTTTCTTTTTTGATATCTAAAAATTTTCTAACAGTTTTTTATTTATTAAATTTAAAAGATTATAATTAAATAATTTTCTTTCTTCATTGACATATTAAATATTTATTCTCTTGGAATGAGATTAATTCATCATATATACTGACCGTTTTATACAAATGTTGAGATGAAGGCTAAATCTCATCAAATCATATATCCAAATAATGAAATTGAATTTAGGGAATTTATGAAAATAACGCAAGTAAATTTACTCATATAATTAGAGTTAGTGGTAATGGATATAAATAAATATATTAGAATTATATTTAAGGTAAAATTGATTTGATATTACATACATTTCATATGAATTGATGGTGTTTTTATTACAATATTATTTATTATTTTTTGTTTTGATTTATCATGATCATTTACATTACTAGGATTAATGTTATGTATCACTATAAATAATTATTATGATATTAAATTTAATATATATATAAATATTTTCAGTTACTAAAAAGTTATCCTAATTTGGAATCCTGAATAATTTCTATTTCAAGTAATAATTTCATTTTTTAAATCCCATTTCCAAATGAAGTATTATAAACCGTTAAACAATACAGAAATTTTAAAATGAGATTTATCAAATGTTTAAACTATGAACTACCAAAACAAACATAATTTATCTTGTTTTTAACATACTAATAAGGGAAAAACTGTTGTAACTCATAATTTTAGTAGAAAACTATTTTATATAATGTCAAAAAAATATAGAGCATCGATTTTGAATTTCCACAAGATAATTATTATTGAAATATTATCATTATAACCTAGCTATTCAATTATCATCTATCTAAAGGGGATACAAAATTATGAAACACAAACATATATATTGAAATATAAAGAATTCCAACTTAATAAATTTTATGGATAAAATTTTATCAAATATTTACTCATTTTTAGCAACGTCTTTTATGATTCAAAATATTTTTTGATCAAAAATGTATTTTAATTTTTTTCAATTAAAAAATATATGAATTAACATAGAAATATTTTATATATAATATATGATAAAAAATTATATCAATTTTTTATGTTTGTTATAAAAAATATCTTCAGGTGAAAATTTGATATTTTTCTAAAATGATTATTTTTTCAATGAATAGTGAAATATTTCGATTTTATAAAAAATGTACTATTACATTATTGTATTAACAAAGACATGTTTTTAAAATTTGATTTAAAATATTTATTAGTATTATTTTATTTAATATATTCCAAAAAAACATTATAATCTATAGTGATATTAATTTTGATATAAATACATTTTATATATATAAATGCATTCTTCTGAAATCATTTTTTTTCATTGTGTTTTAAGAGATTATTTCAAAAGTAATTTTTTCCACATAGATTGATTGAATTACATAAATTATATTCCATAAATTTAATCATCCTATTCAGATTTTTTGAATAATTCATCATAATTTTTGTACATTATGAATACAACCCATGGTAAATATATGTCACCTTGATAAGGGTAAATACAACATTTATTGTTTGAAATAATAAGATAAGGATTTAAATAAATCAATATATATATATATATATATATTAAATTTTGGTGAGTTTATATTCACCATAATGATCAAAAATTCTATGAAATGGAATTTATTTCTTTTTTTGTTGTTAATGAGGTCAATATAAATATTATAAAAGTATAAATCTATAATATAACTGTATTTATATAAATATTTGTACTGTTATTTATAGGTATAAAAAATTATACGATCAATCATAAGATTTTATTTTCAATATTAAGTTATTTTTTCATATTTTAATTATCATTTTTAAATTTTCAGTAATTTAATAATTAAGATAAATTTTTTTGAAGATCCCATGTATTTATAGTTCATGAAGTTTAAAAATTATAGTGAATATTTTAAAAACATAAAAAATCATAAATTAGAGGTGATTAATTGTGTTATTGGAGTTTTTAAATAAATATGTTGTATTAGTAATGTGTTTAGATTTTATATTTTAAATACATTATTGTGATTATATTTTATTGGTAAATATGTGAATAGTCAAAAAAACATCAATTATTGGTTTTTTTCATATAATAGTTTATTAAATGATTTAAAATTCATAAAAATAATATATTTGTCTAATTTAATGATTTATGAAAAAATATGAACCATTTTTTAATTAATAAATTGTTTTTTTATTTACATGCCCTCTAAATGATAAAAAACTATGTAATCACTGTAATAATTATTTTTGTAAAACATGAGGCTAAAACAAATTAATAAGGACTAAAATATGAAATATATTAATAAATGTTAATTTGATTAGAGTATATATACTCATATCCTAAGAATATTATATATAATGGCCCATGTAGAGACCCGTATCTTGACGTACATTGACATTACATTACTTTTGCGGAATACATAGTACATAACAAAAACACACACACAAGGATCGTAATAGTTTAGTGTCTTTGGAAACTCGGAATATAATCTTCTAATCGCGGTGAAAGATCTTCAAAATCTCCCATAAAGAACTTCCTTTTTTTTAACCTAAAACCTTTCTTTATATCCTGGGGAAAAGAAAACATAAAAGGGTGAGCTCAAATGCTTAGTAAGGGTATACAAAAGAAAAATCAATCACATCATATTGATAAGAACATAACTTTTGGAAATCTTAACCTGCAAAAGAGAGCATAATTTCAGAACATGGGATAAATCATAGTAGTGAAATGAAATCCCAATAATCATAACTTAAAACATGAAACTTTGTGGCATACACACATAATAATAGAGAATCATTTCTTGTTAGTCAAGACTCATTGCCAAGACTATCTTAGTGGACAAAGTCCCTTTCTGAATCGAGTAACCCTCGTTTCAGTCCTGTTTCACTGAACCGGTATAACCTACCATTTCAGCCATGTCTATCTCATGAGATATAAAATCTTTACCCAATGCATTGGAGGGAGAAATAGGTCCCACCCATCTCATAATGATACCATTCTTATGTGTGCCACAAAATCATAAATCATACATCATTTCATAACCCATGTAATAAAAATGGGATTCTTAAACAACATAACATCATAAAACCATTCATATAAGATAAAGGAATTCATAAACATAATTCCATCACAGCATAGTCAAATCAATGTAAAAATATGGATAGAAACAGAACCATTTATTATCTTAGATGGAAAATAATTTTGATAAAACACCTGAAATGAATTCTTGAGGAAAATATCCTTTCTTCTTCAAAATCAATTTCTTTTCACAAAACATCATGAAATTTTAAAAGAAAGAGATTTTATTAAAAATAGTCATGAAATCTTTTGTAGGATGCTTCATGAAAATAAGGCTTTATAAAACCATAAAAATCCGTTCGTGCCGTTTAAGTTAAAAAAAACATTCTTCGTACTTTTGTCGGAAAAGTCAAAAAGTACCTCGTACGAAAAACGACAAAAGATTCCTTTCATACATATTACTAAAAACTCAACGAAGGGTAAAAATGGATTTAAACAATTGTAGGTGGATGGAAATAATATTACATGTTGATGAAACATGGATGTGGATGATAAAATACACCCCAGTAAATACTTACGAATAAACAATCTCGGATAAAAATGAGATTGTGATATTTCCCTTACCTTATGTCCGACTTGCTTTGTAAGTGTCCGAACCTCCTGTATAATGATTTAAATCATGTTATTGACTTATTCCAGAATCATATTCAGTGTTATGATATCACATATGGTTCACTTATGACATTATATTACCCGTTCTTTTGTAAATTCCATGTTAAAGAAGCATTTTGGGTAAAATCGTTTCATTTATCGTAGGTGTTTTGACTTGTTGTTCTTGACATAATTATTACTTATATCATGATTTACTTACTTCCAGAATATAAAATATGATTTATATATCATATATATTCAGTGTATATATATATATAATAGATAGATAAATAAAATGAAAAACACCGTTCATGGAGACGGTAGTCCGTACGTACGCATGAACGCTGTTTTACTTTCCTTATTGTCTTGAAATGGAAGTAAGTAGATGACATACATATATATATATATAAATAAATCCAGTAGCTTTATAATGTCATATATTTCATTATTATTTCTTATATATACTTTATAATCATTCTTAAATGGTTAACATGGAGAATGAATCTCATCGCGTCGTGGAGACGGTAGTCCGTACGTACGCACGAGCGATGATATCATTTCCATAAATATTTAACTGAATTGAAGTGGATTATACAATATATCAGAATCAATATGATGTTGTAATAACTATGTATAGTTATTCTTTACACCATTATACCCATCCATGTAAGGTGGTGGTGGAAAATAGATTACACCACGGCGTGGAGACGGTATTCCGTACGTACGCGCGCGCGGTGATTTCTTTTTCCGTAGGATGGATAGATAGTGAAATAGGGTTGTTTCATACTTATAATAACATATCAGTATATGAGTGATACTGATGTTATTACTTCATAATGAAACAACCTAAGAAGAATAAGTGGAAGAAGAAATAAAGATGAAAGAATTGGTAACGGTAATTACCTCTTCTTTGAAGCGCCTCTTTGAGACCTCCTCTTATGGCACTACAATTGGTCTTTTAGGAAGACCATAACCTCTAGTATGTTTCTAGGGAAGTGGAGAAGAGATTTTGGCAGGGGTTGGCCGAGCTTGAGTGCTCAAATTGGTGTGAGGAGGAGGGGGAGGAGGTGTCCTTTTATAAGGGAGGAGAGGGGCACCTTAAGAATACCTCAAAATATTATTTTATATTAATGTCAAAATCGGTTTATAATGGTTCCAAATGGTCTTATTTCGAATCTAAAGTGGAGATGGGTCTAAATCCTATCAACCAATAGGATTTAGACAAGTTTAGGTTATTATTTTAACCTTATCAATTAGATTTAACTCTAAGTTAAATAATTTAACTTTTTCCGTGTCTTTTTGTTTTCTTTCACTATATGGTTAATACACTAACTATAACATGCCAAAAGAACCCCAAATTGTATATTATTAATAAATATATCCTTATCTAAGTCATTTGGCCGAACCTTAGATTTTTAGGAATAAAATAACAATTAATAATATTTTATTTTATTTAAAAACTATTTTGTGTCAATTTTGACACTATTTGATATATGATTTTTTTGAAAGTCATAACAGAATTATATGTTCGAACCAAGTTGATTAAATCAACACTAATACATTATAGTAACCTATAAAATTAGTTTAATTCATAAAAAGTCTAAAATTACATTCATTTGAGCATTTATAACATCAATTATGTTAATATTTCCTTAAAAGGTTAATTACTGCATCATCGTTGTGTCAAAAATAAATTATTTTATTTAAAGTCTAAAAATTATAAATAAACTATCATTATGTAGGAAATCTTTTTAGCTTTTTAATGAATATTTATAGTCGAATATATCTTATGTATAACCCCATATTAAAAATGTTTTAGTAAATAAACTTTGATTTTAACTCTTTTAACTCTTCTTTGAATTAAATAATAATAAATGTCCTAATCTAATCCAAGTGGGCCTAAATGGTCATATTATATTCATAAGGTTGTTTTTTGTCGAATTACACTTATCCAATAGAATTAGGACATGTGTTAGGGTAATAGTAATATCGTATTTACCCTTAGTTACCCTATTTACTATTAACCGTGGTAAAAAAAAAATAAAAAGTTACTATTCACCAAAAATTATTTTCATCTCATTGAACCACATTTTAGTCCTTGATATTAACCGTGTCTGTCGGATTTTCGAAATTCCATTCACAGAAGTTGTAAAATTAAGTTTTATGCAAAATTCAGTTTTTAACCTACCACTTAGTAGTTTCACTATTCATCAAAAATTGATGTTTTTCAGAACAATGCCAAAATTTCATCCTAAGCTATATTTCATATTCCGAATTCAAAAATGAAGTCTATTTTACCAAATTCATATCATAGAAGTTGCATTAATTAATTTTATAATTAAATCCCGCTGTTAAAACAAAGAGCGTGTTTTTAAGAAACAATATCTATCAAAAGATTGACATTTGTTTATGTCTAGTTTAAATGTGAAATTATATCCAATGACCAACATTGTATTAAATTGTAAAAATATATTCTAAATATACTTTAAAACCACTCAAATTAATAATTTATCAATATTAATTATTTCGATTGAAAAAGTTGTTTTTAACTAAAATTTAGTAATTTTCACTATTCATCAAAATATGAAAGTTATCCGAAAATCACCAAAATTTCACCTTAGGCTAAATTTGATACTCCGAATCCCAAAATAAAGTCCATTTTGAGAGCTAAAATTTCTAAAATTTTAAAAGGTGGTTATTACTATTCATAACTGCTAGTTATAATAATATTTTAATAGCATATCGTTGTTTAGTGAAACTCGGTATTGCGTACTACACACGCTATCGAGGAAGGTCGCGATTGCGTGTAATGCAAGGCAAGTCAAGGATGTGTGTTGTTCAAGCTCCTTTTGGAGTAGCGTACAACACAAGACATTAATAAAATTAAAAAGAACATTTTTTTCATAAAATCTCGGGCTGTTACATTCTACCCCCCTTAAAATGAATTTCACCCTCGAAATTCGTCGGGGTTATAAATGGTTTACTATTATAAAGTTTCTTTAATAGAATCCCACATCGTAAAAAGGAATACCAAAACTTGGCTTTAAAAACTAAAGTATGAAATGTAACGATTACCCAAATAAACTAATCGCTGGGTTTCCACATAGGTAAAAATATGGATATGGAAGAGAAATCTAACCATCATGTTCTGATGGAGAGTGGTAGAGAACATGGCTATGGAAAAGCCAGTAATCACAAATCCATAGATTTGTGATGATATAAGGTACCTTCTGATTCATCAGGTATAAGATCACTAGGACAACATTTTTGGTTTTCAAGATCATTTCCCTAAAGTTGAAAATTTGAATTAGAATAAATACTTAATTTATTTTGGTACAATCTCACTGTTGTTCGTGTCTTGAACAATTTCCACTTCATCTCATAAATAAATGAAGTTGAATTTGTTATTTGTGAAGTGTTAGCAGATTATGTGATAGAATGACGGGTCATTCCATCTGTCTCAAACAAAAGGTTAGAAAAAGTTATTAAATATACATAAGTCATTCTATAGTGAGATTAATCATATATGGTTCCTAAAATGGACTTATACTTCATATATCATACTGCTTAATATAATAAAACTAGTTTCTACTAAACAGGGACTTCCTGTAGGCCAGTGGTAGGCGATAAAGGCCAGTCGCACTTCGGTTGTGGGTTCGATTCCTACAGCCTTGTCCGACGTGATGGGCTGTCGCCCGTCCTGCAGGTTGTCCTTTTTCTAAAACTATATTACTATAACATCCCATCAATAATATCGAAAAAACTTCTATACTAACTTATGTCCAACATAATCCATTCCAATCTTTAGGCTTATCCATAATACTACAGTCCACTCTCATAACATAGTGAAAACGATTACCAGAGATTTAATACCATCGTTGATCCCCATATATCATAAGATATATCTTGTTGGTCACATTCCAAACATTAAAAGGCCTTAATCTTGTACTCTTTTGAATACCCATTGAACCTTATTGAAAACATGAATTCTATTAAAAGTTAACTCTTTCCACATTCCAAAATCCTCAAAATTCTATATACTCAAACAATGATATCACTTAGTCCTTATATCAATCATGAGCTCATGAATACTATCAAACATTTAATTTTCTCCTTATCCCTTCATTATGCGCATATCATCTACATTCCAAAAATATCTGAATAACCTTTCATGGATACTGGTAACATTAATCAGACAACAGTGTAACAATCCTTACACGTCTCTTTATTCTACAGTACCATGAGATTACTTATACAACATTACACATGATAAACATGTAATCATTCCACTACATTCTTAAAATTGACCGAGCTTCAACAATTCTTTCATCTCACATATCATTTGTAGTCTCTTCATCATCATCCACATAAATACTTCCCATACGACCATACTGATTATCTTCATGAGACTTTCCCTTAGGGCATTGGTTTGCATAATGCCCGCACATTCCACATTTAAAACATTTAACCATTGTTGATGTCGTAGCAACCCCATTATCCTCATCCATGTTGTTAAATGAACCTTTTCCTTTGCATTTACTTGCTTTGTGTCCTTCTTTTCCACACCCAAAGCATCTTCCAGTTCCTTTGAAACATTCTCCTTGATGCCTCTTCCCACATGATTTACATAGGGGAAATTGAACTTTCTTTCCTCTATGATCATCATGAAACTCCATCTTTCTCTTATTAGCCGAGTCAGGAAACATACCAAATTTTACTTTATTGATCATATTATGAGATTGCTGATTCGGCATAATAATGATGTTTGGACTTCCAAATCCCATTTCATTATGAAGAATATCATTCCATTGTCCATCATATCCTCCATTATCGTGAATCATCTTGTTTCAATCCATTTTCTAAAACCCAAAAAAAATTGCGTGAGAGGCAAAAATCATGCTAGGTAAAAAAACATAATAAAGGGGTAGTACCTTCAATATCTAACATCTTAGGTTTAATTATATGATCGTTAGCGTAGTTCTAGTACTATAACCTATACGTATACTTATCCTTAGGGACATCCCTAGACATACCTTAGAAATATCTCTAGGGATCTCACTAAAGTTCTCGCATCCTAGTTTCCAAAGGTTGACTAAACCTTTCCTCTGATACCAACTGTAGAGACCCGTATCTTGACGTACATTGACATTACATTACTTTTGCGGAATACTTAGTACATAACAAAAACACACACACAAGGATCGTAATAGTTTAGTGTCTTTGGAAACTCGGAATATAATCTTCTAATCGTGGTGAAAGATCTTCAAAATCTCCCATAAAGAACTTCCTTTTTTTTATCTAAAACCTTTCTTTATATCCTGGGGAAAAGAAAACATAAAAGGGTGAGCTCAAATGCTCAGTAAGGGTACACAAAAGAAAAATCAATCACATCATATTCATAAGAACATAACTTTTGGAAATCTTAACCTGCAAAAGAGAGCATAATTTCATAACATGGGATAAATCATAGTAGTGAAATGAAATCCCAATAATCATAACATAAAACATGAAACTTTGTGGCATACACACATAATCATAGAGAATCATTTCTTGTTAGTCAAGACTCATTGCCAAGACTATCTTAGTGGACAAAGTCCCTTTCTGAATCGAGTAACCCTCGTTTCAGTCCTGTTTCACTAAACCGGTATAACCTACCATTTCAGCCATGTCTATCTCATGAGATATAAAATCTTTACCCAATGCATTTGAGGGAGATATAGGTCCCACCCATCTCATAATGATACCATTCTTATGTGTGCCACAAAATCATAAATCATACATCATTTCATAACCCATGTAATAAAAATGGGATTCTTAAACAACATAACATCATAAAACCATTCATATAAGATAAAGGAATTCATAAACATAATTCCATCACAGCATAGTCAAATCAATGTAAAAATATGGATAGAAACAGAACCCTTTATTATCTTAGATGGAAAATAATTTTGATAAAACACCTGAAATGAATTCTTGAGGAAAATATCCTTTCTTCTTCAAAATCAATTTCTTTTCACAAAACATCATGAAATTTTAAAAGAAAGAGATTTTATTAAAAATAGTCATGAAATCTTTTGTAGGAAGCTTCATGAAAATAAGGCTTTATAAAACCGTAAAAATCCGTTCGTGCCGTTTAAGTTAAAAAAAACATTCTTCGTACTTTTGTCGGAAAAGTCAAAAAGTACCTCGTACGAAAAACGACAAAAGATTCCTTTCATACATATTACTAAAAACTCCCCGAAGGGTAAAAATGGATTTAAACAATTATAGGTGGATGGAAATAATATTACATATTGATGAAACATGGATGTGGATGATAAAATACACCCCAGTAAATACTTACGAATAAACAATCTCAGATAAAAATGAGATTGTGATATTTCCCTTACCTTATGTCCGACTTGCTTTGTAAGTGTCCGAACCTCCTGTATAATGATTTAAATAATGTTATTGACTTATTCCAGAATCGTATTCATTGTTATGATATCATATATGGTTCACTTATGACATTATATTACCCGTTCTTTTGTAAATTCCATGTTAAAGAAGCATTTTGGGTAAAATCGTTTCATTTATCGTAGGTGTTTTGACTTGTTGTTCTTGACATAATTATTACTTATATCATGATTTACTTACTTCCAGAATATAAAATATGATTTATATATCATATATATTCAGTGTATATATATATATATAATAGATAGATAAATAAAATGAAAAACACCGTTCATGGAGACGGTAGTCCGTACGTACGCATGAACGCTGTTTTACTTTCCTTATTGTCTTGAAATGGAAGTAAGTAGATGACATACATATATATATATACATAAATCCAGTAGCTTTATAATGTCATATATTTCATTATTATTTCTTATATATACTTTATAATCATTCTTAAATGGTTAACATGGAGAATGAATCTCATCGCATCGTGGAGACGGTAGTCCGTACGTACGCACGAGCGATGATATCATTTCCATAAATAATGAACTGAATTGAAGTGGATTATACAATATATCAGAATCAATATGATGTTGTAATAACTATGTATAGTTATTCTTTACACCATTATACCCATCCATGTAAGGTGGTGGTGGAAAATAGATTACACCACGGCGTGGAGACGGAATTCCGTACGTACGCACGCGCGGTGATTTCTTTTTCCGTAGGATGGATAGATAGTGAAATAGGGTTGTTTCATACTTATAATAACATATCAGTATATGAGTGATACTGATGTTATTACTTCATAATGAAACAACCTAAGAAGAAGAAGTGGAAGAAGAAATAAAGATGAAAGAATTGGTAACGGTAATTACCTCTTCTTTGAAGCGCCTCTTTGATACCTCATCTTATGGCACTAAAATTGGTCTTTGATGAAGACCAGAACCTCTAGGATGTTTCTAGGGAAGTGGAGAAGAGATTTCGGCAGGGGTTGGCCAAGCTTGAGTGCTCAAATTGGTGTGAGGAGGAGGGGGAGGAGGTGTCCTTTTATAAGGGAGGAGAGGGGCACCTTAGGAATACCTCAAAATATTATTTTATATTAATGTAAAAATCGGTTTATAATGGTTCCAAATGGTCTTATTTCGAAGCTAAAGTGGGGATGGGTCTAAATCCTATCAACCAATAGGATTTAGACAAGTTTAGGTTATTATTTTAACCTTATCAATTAGATTTAACTCTAAGTTAAATAATTTAACTTTTACCGTGTCTTTTTGTTTTCTTTCACTATATGGTTAATACACTTACTATAACATGCCAAAAGAACCCCAAATTGTATATTATTAATAAATATATCCTTATCTAAGTCATTTGGCCGACCCTTAGATTTTTAGGAATAAAATAACAATTAATAATATAATATTTGATTTAAAAACTATTTTGTGTCAATTTTGACACTATTTGATATATGATTTTTTTGAAAGTCATAACAGAATTATATGTTCGAACCAAGTTGATTAAATCAACAATAATACATCATAGTAACCTAGAAAATTAGTTTAATTCATAAAAAGTCTTAAATTACATTCATTTGAGCATTTATAACATCAATTATGTTAATATTTCCTTAAAAGGGTAATTACTGCATCATCGTTGTGTCAAAAATAAATTAATTTATTTAAAGTCTAAAAATTATAAATAAACTATCATTATGTAGGAAATATTTTTAGATTTCTAATGAATATTTATAGTCGAATTTATCTTATGTATAACCCCATATTAAAAATGTTTTAGTAAATAAACTTTGATTTTAACTCTTTTAACTCTTCTTTGAATTAAATAATAATAAATGTCCTAATCTAATCCAAGTGGGACTAAATGGTCATATTATATTCATAAGGTTGTTTTTGGCCGAATTAAACTTATCCAATAGAATTAGGACATGTGTTAGGGTAATAGTAATATCGTATTTACCCTTAGTTACCCTATTTACTATTAACCGTGGTAAAAAAAAATAAAAAGTTACTATTCACCAAAAATTATTTTCATCTCATTGAACCACATTTTAGTCCTTGATATTAACCGCGTCTGTCGGATTTTCGAAATTCGATTCACAGAAGTGGTAAAATTATGTTTTATGCAAAATTCAGTTTTTAACCTACCACTTAGTAGTTTCACTATTCATCAAAAATTGATGTTTTTCAGAACAATGCCAAAATTTCATCCTAAGCTATATTTCATATTCCGAATTCAAAAATGAATTCTATTTTACCAAATTCATATCATAGAAGTTGCATTAATTAATTTTATAATTAAATCCCGCTGTTAAAACAAAGAGCGTGTTTTTAAGAAACAATATCTATCAAAAGATTGACACTTGTTTATGTCTAGTTTAAATGTGAAATTATATCCAATGACCAACATTGTATTAAATTGTAAAAATATATTCTAAATATACTTTAAAACCACTCAAATTAATAATTTATCAATATTAATTATTTCGATTGAAAAAGTTGTTTTTAACTAAAATTTAGTAATTTTCACTATTCATCAAAATATGAAAGTTATCCGAAAATCACCAAAATTTCACCTTAGGCTAAATTTGATACTCCGAATCCAAAAATAAAGTCCATTTTGAGGGCTAAAATTTCTAAACTTTTAAAAGGTGGTTATTACTATTCATAACTGCTAGTTATAATAATATTTTAATAGCATATCGTTGTTTAGTGAAACTCGGTATTGCGTACTACACACGCTGTCGAGGAAGGTCGCGATTGCGTGTAATGCAAGGCAAGTCAAGGATGTGTGTTGTTCAAGCTCCTTTTGGAGTAGCGTACAACACAAGACATTAATAAAATTAAAAAGAATATTTTTTTCATAAAATCTCGGTCTGTTACAGCCCAATCATGATGTAGATGTAAATAACATTACATTTGATGAAAACTTATTATATGACACAAACAGACGCCCAATGACTGTATTGGTTTAGTGTCATTGGAAACTCGAAACATAAACTTCTAATCATGGTGAAAGATCTTCTACATCTCCAAAAATGTTCTTCCCCTTGTTCTCTTACCTAGAACATTTTTTTTATATTCTAGGGGAAATAATAACATAAAATGGGTGAGCTCAAATTCTCAGTAAGGGTTTGCGAAGTAAATACCAATCATATATAGCATTTGGAAATATTATCCTGCGTATGAGAGATCATAATATCATGTCATTGGATACATTTTAGAAGTGCAATGTAATCCCAAAAATCAAAACATAAGACATGAAACTTTTTGTCATACAAACATAATCATATAAAATCATTTCATATTATTCCAGGCTTATCACCAAGACCATCATAGAGGACAAAGTCCTTTACGGAACCGATTTCACTCCTCCTTCCATCCATATAATATTGAACAAGACTTACTTGTCATTCCAGCCATGTATATCTCATGAGATATAAATATTTACCCAATTCCTTGGAGGGAGATATAGTTCCCACCCATCATATAATGAATCAATTCTTATGTGTGCCACATAATCATAAATCATATGTCATAGCGTAACCCATGTAATAAAATGGTATTATTAAACATCATTCCATTATAACATAATCCTTATAAGATAACATGAAATAATGAAAATAATTCCATAATAACATAACAAAATCTATGTAATAATAGGGATATAAACATAACACTATATCAGCTTAGATGGAAAATAATTTGGATAAAACACTTGAACTTAGTTCTTGATGAAAATATCCATTCTTCTTCAAAATCATTTTATTTTCTCAAATTGCAATGAAATTGTAAAAGAAGTGAATTTTTTGAAAATAATCATGAAATAATGTAGAAGAAGATTCATTTAAATAATGTTCTATGAATGCATAAAAACTCTATTATGTTGTATCAATTAAAAAACATTCTTCAATACTTTGGCCGAAAAAGACAAAAAGTATCTTGTACTGAAAATATCAAAAGATTCCTTTCATATAATTTAATAACAATTCACCAATAGGTAAAATTGCATTTAAACAATTTTATGAGGATATAAAAAATATTAAATATTGAGTAAATATGGATGTGGATGATAAATATTCCCTAGTAAATAATGATGTATAGTCAATCTTGGATAAAAATGAGATTGTGAGATTTTCCATTACCTCAGGTCCGATATGCATTGTACTTATTAGAACCTCTTGTATAATGATTTAAATATTGTCATTTACTTATTCCATAATCATATTAATTGTTATGATATCATATATGGTCATATTCTTATCTATTTATTAATAACATTTCATTGTTACTCGTTATTCGGTTGTTAAATTCTTTATCTTCTTATACTTGTTTTGTCGAATAAATTCATATACCTATATTTAGGTTATAGATATATAATTTACATAATGGTATTATTATAATATATATCCCATTTTTTTGATTCAATTCATTTATATAATCATTATTCAATATAGATCATGCAGAGTGAATCACATCACATCGTGGAGACGGTCGGTCGTACGTACACATGAGTGATGATATCATTCCCATGATTGTGGAGTTATATTAAAGTGTATGGTGTATAATAATTCAAAATCAATAAAAAATTACAATAATCATATATGGTTATTTTTTCTATAATTTTACACATCCAAGTATGTTGGTTATGAAAAAATATGACACCACGGCGTGGAGACGGTTGGCCGTACGTATGCACGGGTGGTGATTTAATTTTTCCTAGGATGAATTGAAGATGGAATATTGTCATTTAATATTCATAATAACATATCATTATAAAATTTATATTGGAGTTATAACTTAATATCGAAACAACTCATATAGAGGAATTAGAAGTAGAAGATAGTTTAAATGAATATGTAAACGATGTTACCACTTCTTCGACGTGCCTCTTTTAAACATCCTCATAGGGCACTAATGTTGGTCTTTGAAAAATAACAGGGAATATAGTATTTTTCTAGGAATGTTGAGAAGGGTAATGGATAGGGTTTTTCCATGTTTGAAAGCTAAAAATGGAGTTCAGTGGAGAAGGAGGAGGTTCCTTTTATATGAGAGGGGAAGGGCACTTTTGGAATCCACCAAAAAATAAATTTATAATAAACTCAAACCTCACCCAAAACCTCCTAAAATGACTCAAATTAAAATATGAGATTCTATAGGGCTGTTAAATCATTAACCAATAAATGTTATATATTTTTTGAGTTTATGTTCAACCTTATCATTTTGATTTAACCTTATTTAATCAATTTAAATTTACTTGTGTTAATAATATTCTGATTTTTAAATTGTTATAAACACTTACATATCATTTGTAAATTTTCAATAATTAGATATATTATTACATTTTCTACCATATATTTCTAATTTTGTAATTTTTAAATATATTTTTGTTTTTCAAACAATATAATGATTTGTTATTTTTATAAAATATCAGTAGTGTCAATTTTGAAACTATTCAATTATTTGAATTTAAATAAAATCCACATAAAAGATATATTTGAACCAAAATATTTAAGAGATCCCTACCTTGACATAATAATTTATAAAATTTATAGAGAACATTAATTAGTTCATATAATATTTATTTTAATATTTTTAAAACCATTAATTTGATATTTCTCTTAAAAAAATAATTACTACCACATTATTGTATAATTATTTAATATACTTATTTATTTCATAAAAATAAAAAGTAACTAATATGATGAATATAAATATAATATATTTCATAATAATACTTTTACTAGAATTTAACATCTTAAAATTACAACATGTAAATTGTTATATTTATTAAATTATGAAGGTGGCCACTTTGACATCATTAGAAATAAAACAATATAATTGTCATAATCGATATTATTATGCTCCAAATGGACCAAAAGTATACCATTGGTTTATTATGGTTTATATATACACTAAAAAAAGTTTTTTTCATGTTTTTATACTTTTTTTATTTCTATTATTATTTTAATAAAAACTATATTTTTTATTTTTAACTAAATAAATAATTTATATATCATTAATGTATAAGATATTAAAGTAATTATCTAGTCTTTAAAAATTACAAATAAATCAACAAGATAATTAAAAACACATTAGCTTTCAAATTAGTATTTATAATTGAATTTATATTTTGTATAACATTATATTAAAAATAATTTAATTATTAATGTTTTAGTGAGACATATTTCACTTTCCTTTAAATAAAATAATTTAAAGTTATTAATCACATCTAAGTGGGTTCAAATAGATTTCATTTAGACCCGAATAAGTTTTTGGGAGAAATATAATCAACCAATGATATCATGAAAAGTTCTAGGAAAATTTTATAATATTATTTTTACCCTTAATTACATGATTTACCTTTAACCGTGGTATATAAAATTTACCATAGTTACTATTAATAATGTCTAAAAAAAATTTATCTATTTAAAGAATTTTATCCTCCATATTATAAAGATATAATCTATATTTACAAATTCAAAACACATAATATGTAGTAATTAATTTTAAATTAATTCCATTTCTAGAAAAAAATGGGGTTTTGATTAAAACCTTTTAAAACATTGAATGGTTTTTACCTACGAATTCAATGTAAAATTAATGATAATGATATAAAATATATTAAATGGTAAAGATATTTTATATTTATAATTTAAAACCATTCAATATTAAAATTTAACCATTTAAAATATCACTATGAAAAAAGATTCTTTTGAGTAAAATATTGCATATTGTTACTATTCATCAAAAATATGAATGTTATAATAAAAATATGAAAAATATATCCAAAATAATTTTTTATTTTCTTATTCAAAATAATTAGTTTATTTTTTCAAATTGAACTTATAAACTTATCAAAAATGATATTTAAAATGGTTGCACGATCAAAAGGGGGAAACCAAATTTTTTTAAAAAATACTTCCTTTATACAAAAAATTGATTTTTTTATCATACCATGTTCAAGAAAATGTATAAGATGAATTATAATGTTATAAAATTTAAAATTTGGTAAATACTATTCTTAATTCCTTGTTCATAATAATATTATAATATTTCATTGTTTAGTGAAACTCGGTATTGCGTACCATGCAAGCTACCATGGAAGGTCACCCTTACGTGTAACACAAGCCAAGTATATTGTTGCTTATACTGCATGATAATCTTTGTGTAGCGTACAAAAGAATATATAGAAGAAATTAAAAGGAATATATCTCATAAAATCATAGGGTGTTACATTATAAATATGTAATTTTTGATCCATAGTAACATGAAAATTATTTTATGATAATGTAATATTGTAAGTGTTTTGTAGAGTTCCCCTCTCATATATTGTATAAGGATTCAACATATCATCTCTACCATGTATATTTAAAGCCTCATAGAATGAGAAACTATATAAAATTAATCTTATTAACTTCCATAGAAAATTTATTGTTGTTTTTTTATTCTAGAAAGTCTATCTATATTACCCATAAAGAGAGATCAAAATGAGGTTCTTCAAAGTGGTGGTTACCATATTAACTGATCATTATTATTTTATATATTATTTTAACTCCATAAAATATATAATGAACAATTAAACATAATATATTACTCATATAATAAATTAATTAATTTGATTCTGATGATGGAATAACTTTATTCTTCTCATTTTCCATCAAATGTGGAATAAAAACAACGTTAATGCATACATGTGGATAACCACCTCCAGGAAGAATTGTATTTCATTTTCATTAACTACATATCTTAATTATTGATTAAGATATATTTTAATGTACAAATATTATTTTAATTTCCTAATTATATTGTAAAAAAATAAATCAGCTATTTTCCTATACTTCAATCCATTTCAAAAGGATAACATATTTTTTGTGTACATATTGATTTAAACAACAACAAAGGAATGTAATTCATTTTTCGTATAAAAATTTTATTGGTGGTTATAAAGATGTATTAATTACATAAAATTGATATTAACTTCATGGTTACTATTGTATATTCAATGGAATAATGTCATCATTTTCCATGGTAAACCATCTACAGTCGCAATTATATTATGATAAGAAGGTTATAAAAATACCTGGCTTTGAATTAACTGATTAAATAATTAAATATTTCATTTAAATAAATGATATATGTCATTTAATATTAATTTAATAAATATTTTAATGTTTCATCAACAATTAAATAATCAATCTATGTTTTTTATACTATATACAATGAACATAGATATCAGTCTTTCACTGTATGTAAGAGGTTTCATAACATAATTAATATTCATTAGATTTTAAATCTACATCATTGAATATATTATCCCAATATTATAAAATAAATTACCTAAAAATGTATCATGTTTAATTAATATTTTTTAAACATAATCACTTCATTGATTAATTCCATCTTCAGTGATATAATCTTTAAAATAATTACTCATCTTAATATTATTCCTTTGACGGATGTCATTCATTATGTATTGACATATTTTTATTAGGTAAATATTATAACTTTTGAGATTTTATATCATGATACAACAATTTATCATGATTTTTATGTTCTTTTGAATTTCTCATTTTAATTTGATATAATTCGAATGTTATAAAAATGTTCACGTGTTTTAATTGGGTCGATTTCAATTATTGAGACATAACATATGTTATCCACCATGATTATTTTTATGTGATGTTAAAATAACACCCTGAATTTTTTTAATATAATATTTAATGGAAATTATTAGTTTTACATAATCATATGATGTCTATTAATTAAAAATAATTTTTACTGAAGAATTACCAAAGAATAAAGTTTTTATCCTCTAAAAATATCCCTATTTGAAGACATGATTATATTGATTGAATAATATATATTTAGATGATTTATAAAATGAAATATAAAATAATATATAATTAATTTTTTTACATATGGTATTTTATGTTCCTTATTATGTTATTTCATTCAAATGGTTTTGGTTTTAATTAATAATAAAATTAATTTTTCCCTAAAATTTTTAAATGTTCTTAATGTTTATAAACCAAATATTCACACCATGTTATTTATATTATTTCACTAATATTATTTCATTTAAATATATTATCTAATGATTTTATTTTCTATTATCATTTACTATTTTCTAAAAGTATTATTTGGGAATTTCATTAGATTTTCTTCATGAGAAACATTTAACACTCTTTACCAATGTATGTGAAGAATTATTATTTTTTACTATTTTCATTTGAATGGATTATCTCAAAAAAATATTAGTTATTTTATTATAGGGTTAGTTTGTCTTTTAACAAGGTTATTTTTTTCATAATTTTTTACAAATATTATTTATGTTTTTATAATATATTTTATATAGAAAATTTATTTCCCCTTTTTTCATCATTATGGTTTAAATAATCAATAAATGTAATTTTCATAAAAATAAAAATTCATTAGTCATTCCACTTATTTATAAAGAAAGTTATTATTTGATACCATAAATGTTATATCATTTGATTACTCCTTATAATTATTTGAAAGAGATAATCACAAGAGATATTTTTTCACTAGTAAATCAAATTATAAAGTAAGGTATTCTATTATTATATCATTCATGATTATATTTAATGATTTTATTTGTTACACAATTATATAGTACATGTAAATTACTGATGATGAATGATGATCTAGATATAGCTCATGGTGATGGGTGATCCTGATATCTCTATCCAATTACTTGGGTAATGATCCTTGTCTTTAAAAAAATAAGGGGTGTTAATTTTAGAGGTTACTCGTATGTATTTACCTGGGATATAGTTATTTAATTCATATTTAAATGTGAGGGATGAACATAATGTTATATGATATAAAAACGATTACATCTATTAGTTTTTAATGGATTATATGATCATGACTAAAATCATTGGGATTTTGATTATTAATTCTTAGGAATCGTTCATTTAATAATATTATATTCCATTTCACAAGTTTAAAGACATAGATTTTGATTGGTATGGATTCTATTATTATGGTAGATATAATTTGAATGTGTACTCATATACTTATGATCATATCTTCCACACCAATGATATTTAAAAATTAATGCATATTTTTAACCTTACTGGGAATTTGAGTGCACCCATATTATGTTTTCTTTCAAGAGGTTATATAAAAATTTGTTAAGTATGGTATGATTGGAAGGAATTAATATAGTTGATAATAAATAAATGATGTTTAAAATAAGAGATGTGGATAATTAAAAAATTTATTGGTTAAGGGAGTACATATTTTAATGTAAGAGTGTGTCCAAAATCTCTAAAACACTAAAACATAAGGTCCCTAGGTATATAAGTGATCCAGTTTTAGAATATTCTGAAATATGTATTTTATTGATAAATTAGGTTTAGGTTTTTTGAAATCAAATTCAAAATATAACAATTATGTTTTTAGAACTAGATAAATTGTAGTGGGTTTGAGGGTATTATTGAAATCCTCATTGAATCATCTTTTATTACTAAGTAACTACATATGTTTACCCCAAGGTAATTCCATAGAGTTTATAAACACTTTTTCTATAATCTATATTTTTCATCATTAATCCTCCTAATTATACGATTTTTATACAAAAGTGGCTTGAAAATATAAGTGAGGCTTCAGGAATAAGTTCTATAATGAAATCAACCTCACCACCTTGTTGAAGAGAAATAAATTACTAGGGAAATACATATATTTAATATATTATAAATTAATATAATTTGTGATTTAAATTTTATTTTGTCTCAAATATTTGGTTAATATATTTATCTTCATTGAGTATCAACACCCACAATAATACTGAATTTAGAAAATATTATCTATAGTTTTTTCTTTAATTTGTATAGCATTATGGAATAGTTTGGTTTATGAAATATGATCTTTATTTTCTAACTATTTATATGAGAACCATATAATCATAATTAACATGTGATATATAGAATTAAACTTCAATAAAATAATAAATCTTATATTCACAAAATGTATCATTCCACATATGGTAATTGGATAATGTCCCAACACTGTGATTATAATGATTCACCACTATGTTATTTTCCAAATATATCCACATAAATATGTTCGGGATGTGATTATCTAACACCATGACTCTAGTCACCCCAGGATGGTTTCCATTTCATAAAAAAATTATAGAATACATAAAAAATACTCAATATCTAATATTTATTCATTATTATGAAACTATATCCATAAATGAATACAAAACAATGTGGAATATACAATGAAAATAATGTGAAATTTTAAAAATATTATTATTTATCCTAAAAGTATGATAATTTTATCATAGTAGTCTTCATTTTAACCATAAAAATTAAAAAATAATAATAATGTTGTGAGATTAAAAACCTAGTAAGGGTTAACATTCAATGAAAACCTTCATAGGATAAAATGACTTAAATAATGAGGAACCATCATAAAAACTAAATTAATTATAAAATGAGAATAATATATCTTTTGATATCATAATAATTTAAATAATCACATTTTTACTCATAACTAATTTTATAACAGACTGTAAAATATTAGAAATAATAATCTTATCAATAAGGCCATATTTTAATAGATTATACATAAATGATTAATGAATATAAAAAATCAACCAAACAATTCCTGTTATGAGACCTACTAATAAATTAAGGTTATATCTAGTTCTAGGCACCACTTGTCACATTATAAGTTAAATGAATCCATAATATGAAGATAATGGATACAAAATATAAATAATAATGATCCCTATGGAACAATATATATAAATCAAGGATATGAAAACAAAAATTTAACATATACGAATATGTATATATGGTTTTTCATTATTTCTAATATTAATGGAATAATATAGCTATCTAAGTGATTACCATACAATAAACAAAAACCATATAATATTCTAATTTCATTGAAAAATCCTTAAGAAAATAATTATAAAAATTAATTACTTTGAACTATATTGAGGTAATATTGATATCAATAACAAATATTACATATTTATGTTTCAAAATTATCTCATAAATAAATAAAATCATATCACATGAGTGTACCAAATCAGGTTTTTGATTAGGCCCACTCGTTATGAATTGAGACTTATTCTATTAATTACACAACTAATATTTTTGGCGGTTATCAACCTTACATGGATGAATTCTAGAGCATCTGTCCAAATGATAGTATCCAGATGGGGGTGTAATTTATAGGATTCCACATTCTCTTTCGAACAATTTTTTGATGTTTTATGTATATAGAACTGTTCGAGCATTATAATGAGTTATAATGATTGTATAATTAGTGAAAATGTTGTGCTCACACAGAGGATATGATATATAATTTATATAACCGAATAATTATAACAGTTATCATTATAAGAAAAATAAAATATAATTCATGAGAAAGATAATACAATAAAATAGGCTGGGTAATATATACTTTATCATAATAATTTCTTATTAAAATAATATAACTAGAGAGGATAAGTAATTTATTATTTAAAAAATATAAAAAATAAGACAATAAAATAAAATTAAAAGAAATAAAAAATTTCAGAACTATATTCTATCAAAAAGATTCCAACTCTAATGGGAAGATGAGGATTGTGAATCCATGATGAATTTTTTCCATCCCAACATGGGTTCCATTGGAATGATAGATTTTGATTTAAATAATGGAATGTTAAAAATCATAATTTATTGATAATTTTGAATGGGAATGTGGGTCGTTATACGTGGGATAATATAATGGTTTGTGTGGTTTGTATGGGAATGAAAAAGATCTCATTTTACAATTAAAATTAATGGGTATTTCAATGAAAACTAATGTTATAAGAGAGTTAATGGGGGGGACACATAGTAGGTAGGTGAATTATTTATGTGGGTTATAATGATACTTTTGGTTATTAATTTAAAAACTACAAATAGTCTTTTATATGATTTCTATGTTAAGAAAATTTAACATAATCGAAGCCATGTTGGATTACATCTCTTTACAACCGATAACCATATTTAATTAATTTTAAGGGTCGTTTTTATTTTACAAAATATATAAGAACCACTAATAAAAAATAAAAAATTATATTCCTAATTAGGAATCTATTTAGTCAAATTTACTTTATAAATATTTGGAGTTTCCCTATAAATTAAAACATAATATATATAAGAAAACATATTTTGAGGAAAATAATTATTTTATATATTTACCATTATTATCCATTGTTCAGATAAATTTCTCATAAAATTACGTTAAATATGTTTTTTATATGATTAAAAACATCCACATAGAAACTATTTTTATTATTTAAATTAATTTAATTTAGAAAAAAATCCACAACACATATATAACCCTTTATTTTATAATAAATTTTTTAACATTACAATGTTAATGGACATTTACCTCCATAAATTATTTTCTCACTAAAAATAATATTTTCCCATATTAAATAATTTTTATATCGTTATTAAAAATTTAATTTAATTTTTATAATAAAAATTTTGAATAAGAAATATGATTAATAAATAAAAAATGTTGGGTATTTCAAATGGACACATTTGAAAAATAAAACTGAAAACTCTCCTATTAATATATATAATTACATTCCAATAAATATGTGTCCACTTATAATAATACAAAATGATAAATCTTTATAAATATATTATTATGTGTAATATTCATGCATATTATTTGGAATAGTAATAAATAATAGTTACATTTCCTTTGTTGAATATCATATGTTTCTCTCTCCCTCCTAAAGAAATTTATCCTAAATATTATATTTTAAAACAATAAATGCAAAAATTGTATATCCATTCTTTCTAACTTCGTATGGATTCCGTATTTATTCTTATATATTTTAATTCCTCAAATTTAAATTTTTTAGCAGGGTTTCCCAATTCTATAAAACATTCTTTGTAGTGTGATGAATCAGGATGGGATCTAAATTATAAGGAAATTATAATTCTAGATTTTTTCCATTAGTGGTGAGTAAATTCATAGGGTATGGAATGTGATTCCATTAAATTCAAACATGAAATATATTATTCACATTATTGTGGTTTTTTTGGAAATTACATATCATATGATAAAACTAAAATTCTCTCTAAAATTGAAAAAGTTCTAATATATCACTTCCTTACACCCTCGTTTCAAAACCATAAAATTTTATTCCATGGTGATACATTCAAGAAGTCATGATCACTTAAATGGAATTAATTTTGTTTCCAAAGGCTCCAAATATGACATTTATGCATTCTTTATGAATCCATGATGTTATTATAGATATCTTACACCCTCTCAGTTGTATCCATATGGTGTATTGGAAAAACTATCCTCCTCTACTAATCATCATCCCAATTTCTATTTGGTAACATATTTTCCAATAGAATTCCACTTATGTTTATTTAAATATACTTGAATTTAATCTATTTTTAACAAAATTTACAGTGGATTTAGGGATATAGTTATATTTCTATAGGTAAAGGTAGATTTACCCCATAATATCCTTTAATGTTTCAATAATCCTCTCATACTTCCCATATATTTGAGGGTATTAAGAATTTACCATGTATACCTTTATATTAAAATCCTTTTAGATACTCCCATAAAACATTTAAATTGAATAATTTTCTTGATTAGATTCAATTGATAAGGGTTCACTATGGAGTCTCATTACATAATTGATAATGACCAATTAAGGATATTCCTTGGGAAGATCCACCTTTATTACAAAAAAATTGTGTAGAATTGGTATATCAATTTGTAATGAAAATATAACATTATTTTTCATAAATGATTTGTGTAGTATATTAATATATTCCATTAAGTTATTATACAATCGAAAAAACATTATATGGTGTGTTTTTATCATACCCATGTGTAGTTATATAATTTATTTTAATTATTTCAATATAATGCATCTTTAAAATTGGTTTAAATTTTTGATCTTTTTGTTTTCACAATATATTTTCTAACATTGATATGTATTGAACTTAGTGAATTATTGGTGTATATTCTAATTTGAGAATTACGATTCATTTAGAAATTTCCACTTCAATTAGATATTGGGGTGAAAAAAATTCCATTTACATACATCAATACCCCATCTTTAATGTTAAAGTCTATCAATCTCACATGTTCTATTTCTCTAGTATATTTTATAAAATATATTTCATTTTTTCAGATTTATTTTCCTTCCATATTATCTAATATTGAAAAATTATATAGAAATGTTTTTATGACTAAACATAATAATCTTAATCATCTAACATGACTATGAAAATGAGTATAGGATCCTTGTCTATTCTCATCATAAACCTGACACCATGATCCATTCTAGTCAATTAATATCCATCATTTTTTTTCAATCCCTATGTGTTATTGTATAGGAAATACATATTCATTGAAAAGTTCAACCCTTGTTCTTTCTCTCCTAAGGATATATTTATATATATTTTTAATTCAATCATTATATATATATATATAACATTTTGACACATAATTATAGAGTATACATTTCATCAATTTAGATAATAAATATTCCAACTATAGATCATTGGTTGGATAATTTTTCCCATGATTTGTTAATTTCCATTATAAATAAGTATGAAATATGTAATTCTTATATAATGATAAACTCTATTATCATTATTCATTCCTCACAATATGTAAAAAACATTCTATACCAAATGGAAAGGTTATTACAAGAGCATTTATTAATATATTTTTCAGTTCATAAAATCACCCATGATATTACATTAACCGTGTCAATTTCACTTATATACATATCAGCATGGTTAACTGATTATCTAATTGTGAATTAATTTCCAAAAAACACTTATAATAATTTTCGATCCGCATGAAATGTTACAATCATATATATTTGTTTATATGGGAATTTTTAAATAAAATTTTTCTTTATGGGGTCATTGAATATTCCATTAAAAACATCTCACATTTTGAATTTATTATATAGTTTCATCATCCTTAGTGTGTGAAGGATTATTTGGAAATATTTTTCCTTGTATTTTCATCTCTTTGAGTATATTAATATAATATAAACAAAAACCAAAAAAAATCAACAATATAATCCAGAAATACTGAATTATCAAATTCTATGAACCCTAAGGGTGTGTCGGTTAACCTAATGGTAATTATTATGATTTCATAAAATCTAACCTTATGCTAAAATACATCTTCCATATATAATCATTCATTAATTTTTGTTAATGACAACTAGAATAGAGTCCAATCATCGTGATGTATTGGCCACCTTGTAGTTGATTAAATAGATCATAAATTTAAGGTATGTTATGAATTTTATTTATATTATTAGAATTCATGTATTTTAAATTACTACACAACCGCATCGACAAATCGAACACATTGATAAATTGGATAGATTCTCCCACAGTGATACACTATGTATTATCAATATCATATAAGAACGTTTTGTATCTGTAGAATTACATCCACTATTTATACATGATTCATACTATAATGAGTATAATATATGGTTTTTAATTATGCATGAAACTAATTGAGAATTTCATATCAATATTTTTTATATATAAATTTTTTTATTGTAGAAATAATTCAATATAATCCATCAAAATTGGTACTTCATTAATTCTATGTATATCCTTCGAATGTGTTGATTCATATTCACCAATTTTTTTTTATAATGATACACTAAATGTGTTACTTGACATCAATCACGAATGTGGTATCTCCATTAGAAAATTGGGATTCTATTACACCTAAAATATTTTATCCTCGTTCTATATATAATTAAATCATGCATTATACTTATATATCCAATGAATATGAAATTATATAATAGTAAAAAATTAGAAAAAAACCATGATCGTAATTAATGATCCTCAATACAATTTAAAAGTTATATTGGATTAATCATTCATCTACATAATATTTCATCAATAATATTTTACAAAAAAATATTTCTTAATTGAATCAAAACCTTAGGGAATGTTAATAGAAAAATTAAATGTTATGAATGAGAGAATTACTGAGGAATTAAATAATTTATGAGCATACATTTTGATTATGTTTATAGTATCTTCTATAGAATCTCTTTAGATGATTATGTATTCTGTTTTGATATCATATGCTTAGAATCTCACTATTTCCATTCTTTTGGTTGGAACCCCTTATTCCTTTGGGAATTTATTTTAATGATTCCACTTGTCCATGATATTAAATAATAAAAATTTGTGACTTATCTATTTACCATGAAATCATTAGAAGGGTGTCCTTTATCTCCCAACTTATAATAAATTCAAATCACATAAAATAAATCCATGAGGTGTTCCTTCCATGTGTTATTTCTTGATTTGAATTTTACTATTCTCTTCCTACCGTTTGTCAAATTTTATTTATTTGGAACTCACCATCCATCAGCATCAAGGTTTTTGTGTTAAAATTAATGGAATTATAGAAATAAAATTATGTTTGTATAAAAATTTAGAAAATATCCAAGTATGATTATAACATTGAGTGACTAATTTACTTATCATTCATGTATATAATACATCAAAAATTAGGCATTTCGTGTATTCTAGAAATCGTATATAATAAAATTTTCTAGTTTCATACACAATGGGATATTTCTTATACCTGTTAGAGTATTCTATTGGAATCTAAACCTAATAGGGTAGGACCCTTGACACCATCCCTATATCCACGACACTCGTTATAATTTCCTTTGGGAAAGAGTCAGTCGTCACCCAATATTCGCATGCGATAGTTCCCATGGATTGTTTATAACAACCTATGTAATTAATATTGAATTATTAATGATTTATACATAATGATACACTTATAATAACCCCATTCAATCATGGGGCCAATTTTATTTTGGAGGTTGTTTTCACAATAAGGAAGCATAGAAAATATATATAATTTAATTAATTAATAACTAAGAAGAATTTTATTGTTTTAAACAGATCATATAAATATTCATGAGATGAATTTTCATGTACATAAGATTTGTGAGACCTATAAAACCTTTTATGTTATTAAAAACATAACCTAATGTAATAGAACATATTGGATATAATAGAAATTTCATGGTAACACAATTGGGTGGGAATCATAATCATTAATAAGGTGGTATGATATAACTTATTAAACAAAATGGCAATTTATGAATTTTGAAACATAAAAAAAAATAACATCATGAACATAAATAAAGCATGATGAATAATAAGACATAACATAGTGTCCTTAGGATAACATCATGTTCACTGTACATAGTATCTCATGAGACAAAATCATTACACAATTAATTGGAGGGATATATAATATAAGGCCAAACATTCACATTAATCTTTTGTACAAGAATAAGAGTTCACATATATCATTCAACATTGGGTGATTCTTTATAATATTTAATACCAATATTAAATATTTGAGTTACAAACATGGAAAACCCAAATAAATCAATATTTTTTTAATATATTTTACCACTATTGAGTTGAAATGGTGTGGCTATTCACATCAAATATGATTGTCATAGAAAAATCTCCAAATACATTCATGAGCATAGTGTGGGTACATAATGATTCAACCAGGGGATTATTGATATTAAAATTTCTCATTAATCACATGGAAATTATATGGATAGTATGCGATATGTAAAAGAAACTATCCTAGTATCAAAAAATCAAAATTTTATGGCATAAGAGAAATAAATATCATGAGTAAAGAGGTGGAGAGGATTCCTTACCACGAAAGGACACATCTAAAATATTGGGATGATCTTATTAAGAGAACAGGGGAATAATTTTAACACTATATAGTGGTAATTTTATATTAATATCATTCTCAATGTGTTTTGACTGAAGATGACTTTTTTAATGAGTGGGATGATATTACAAATGAGTGAAGATTTTTTTATTGATTCCCAAACATTTGTTTTGAACCCTATATGAAAAATTTTTCATAAAAAATTATAATAATATATTTATTACCATGGTATCTGAAATAAAGAAGTAGTTTTTATAAATTTGAAAGTTTAATAATCGATGAAATAAATATAATTCCATTGGTGATGTGGATGTCAATCATTTAAAAAAATTATATTAAAACCATAAAATACAATATAGGTTAGCGAGTATTCGTGAAGTGCTTATAAAATTAATCAATTGTATTTAATAAAATTATATAAAGTTAGGAATATATATTTGGAATTTTATCCATTTTATGGAATATATGACATCAATTTTGGGAAATTATGATGTCATAAAACAAACGTAATAATTATACCGTATTTAAATTTCACCAAAAATTCCAATACATCAACAAATTATACAAAATTAATAATTGGATAACTTCCTCATTATTATTTTAAAAATAATTTTTTTATTTAATTAATTATTTAGATATTATAATTTAAAAATTATATACAGAATATACATATAATGAAAAATATTATGTTTTTTTCACAATAATAGTTTTTTGACCCTATAATTTTTTTTGACTTTATAAAATAATACTATAATTTATATTTTTTAAATATATTTTATAATAAAAATTTTATCAAAAGTATCCATTATTTTAAAAAATATTGATTTCGTTAATAAGGGTGTCTTTATTAAATATATATATTGTTCAAAATTCCCATTTCCTCATTGTATTGAAATCTAATTTTTATACGACTCAATATTTAATCATTTAAAATGGAAATATTACAAAGGGAAATATAAAATAATTATTTCATTAGAAATAAAATATAATAAATCATATTTTAATCATATGTATGTAGAGTATTTTGTTACATGAGATAATTCTCTAAGGGTAAGGCGTGGGATGGTGAAATTTTTATAAGGCGTTTTAGCATACACAGTTTGATCCATGATCCTGATAATGTTGAAATTGTCCTGTGAAATGATTCACTCAAGATATAGGTACAGAATCTTTGTTAGGGGTTGGAATAGGTAAAATCCAATTGATATTATCTCCGTATGATAGTCTGATAAGTGGTTCTCATATATTATGATCCCAATGTTCATGGATGCCTCTTCATCCATATGTGTGAAATGGGTTTTAGCATAATCCTTAATTTAATAATATAATTGTGAGTTTGATTCTCCATATCTTCATGTTGCAAAACGACCATATATTTGAATCCTTGGATATTGTAAAAAATCTAGGTGTGATATAGATTGACAAATCAGCCTTGCTGATAGAAGGAAGACTAGTAAATTCATTAGGAAACCCCTTAGCGAATCCCTATATAATAATAATTTCAATAATGTTGATCTTTTACTTATACACAGTCATTAGAGTTAGATACACATTATCTCAAGTAAATAATAACCCTTATTGAGATGTTTATACCAAATAATAATCAACCTCCTCCTTAGAAATGTATATTAATAAAGGGTTAAATTTGAAAGGGAGGATGATTTTCATTTCATAGAAATTTCTGATGGATCTACAAATTGAAGTTTAGTACATTACTATAAATGAACCAAATTATTCTAAAGGGAGAATCACAATGTTTTCTGGGAAATCCAAGCCAAAATTTGTGATAAAGGATGAGTTATATTATTGGATGAAACAATTTACCATTATTCCATCTTTTCTAATAAATCAAATTCATTGTTTTGGGGAGGTGTTTTATTAGTTATACTAAACATGCATGATTCTAAAAAATACAATGAACCATAGTTACATAGGACATTTGATGTTCATGGATAGATGATATACCCCCTGATATCATATTTTATATATTTATATTAAATTAAATCATTTTAAATATTCTTTTGGCTGATAATTTGAAACTATTAATCATAAAAATGGGAACTATAAAGGCCAATTTTCATGCAGTAAGTGGCAATCAAGTCTATCTCCAGGTGCACATTCTACGTTATTTCCCCTTAGACTTCTATGCCAGATAAGAATACACATGTAGTATTTAAACATGGAAGTATTTTCATTTATACCACTTAGTTTATACATTAACGAAATGTATAGATTTGTTTCACGTTTTTAGTCTCATCCCTATGAATTTCACAATTTATTTATGATCATATTTAAGAAAAACTACTCATTCTTTTAATACCAACTATGAAAATCCACACCATTAATACACCCTAATTCATGATTTGTCACATAAAGATAAGCTATATAATATCCAAAATGAATATTAGGACTTGTTTATTTGCAAAATTAGGTTTTTGACATAATAAATTCTGTATAAAAACAACATGAAAAATTATAAGCTCCAAAACATTCCCTTATTATACATGGATCTAATAAAACATCATAGGGTAACAAAGGGCCATACAAAAGACACAGGTGATCTATAAATATCAATAATTCAATAAACAAAACATTTAATATGTAAATGTATTAAATATGATCCAATAAATATATTAATTTATAATAATAGTTGTGAGAATAAAAATATTTATCAATGAGGCTTCGAATATAACTTGATAACATAATAGACACATCAGAATGTGGAAACAATATAAAACCTGACATCATATGCATAATTCAAGGATAACTACTAAATAAACACAACATTGTGTTTTTAGGATAACATATCATGCACCATAACTGTAATCTCCTTAGATAGTAACAATTCCCAATTCATTGTTTGTCTATATAATTTTGGGACCACCGATTACATTAATTTATGATCATGAATAACTGTGCCACTGAGATCATTCTTAATATAAGGACCTAGCCTTAAAAATTACATAATCTTGAGTTATTTCAAGAATACACGTTGAGGATCTTTTCAGTTTTAGAGTTTTAGATAATTAGATCATAAATCATGCATTACAGTTCACATGTAAACAAAGTGGATACATAAAAGATAGTGTACATTTTTTTCCCATCAACGGAATCATATTTAAAACAAAACAAGGATTCATTCCTGACACTTCCTTGACACTATCATCACATCATGTAATTTTACCTTGACCTGTGGAAAACATTTCAAAAACATGGGATGGGCATAAAAAGCTCAGTAAGGGATATAAAAGTAATAAATGAAAAAATTATTCTTTGTATGAAATCATAATTTACTAATAAAACATTATCATTTTAACATACCTCATAAAATCATGAATAAATCATAGAAATCATAAGATTTATGAATAACTCATAGAAAACATAATCTATAGAGGTTACTTCAGGCATTCATAACATTCTTACGTAGGGAGTAACACTAATGGTTACGTTTGGAATACCCATCCCAGTATATTCCCTAAATCACTTCAGGGAAACCTTAGCATTTAACCCCTTGGAGTTACCCAATGAATTGGAGAGGTATATCAGTCTCACCCGCCCTTAGATTATCATGGAACCACCCATCTTCATAAACAATTCCCAAGAACTATAACGTAATTGTATCACATAAAACATGCATAAAAGGAACATAATATTTCCACATTTCAATCACAAGATATTAATACAACACATTGATATAATAAAAACACTTTCAATACCGTTTTCAATGCAAAAATAAAATAAAATTAAAACTTGCTATTTATTTTTCATTTTAAAAAATGTTATGGCTTGTAGAGGAAGCTGAAACTCAAATAATTGTGATGGTGGCGGAGAAGTCATTGTCACCACATACATACGACAAAAAAACATTCCCTTTTGTCATTTAGAAAACACTTCATATATAAAAGATTCCTTTTGAGTAAATGTAAAATTTAATTGGGTTTATACACCATATAAAAGAAAGTTCTGTATAAAACAAAATAAGCCTCAATGAAAGGAGATTGAGACGAAGTCCCTTACCTCGGGTCCTACTTGACTCGATCCTTCTTTAATCTAATGAATAATAAACATGAGTTAATTTCTAATTGCTTAAGAACCTTTTTCAAGTTTATTATTCCTTTTATATCACTTATTACCATGTTATGAACGCTATGTAATTATTTATGTTAATAATGGTCATTTTGTCGATCATTGGTACTTGAGTCAAAATAAACTCTTTATAATTACAAGTTGTTCATGTGTCTATTATATCCAGAATTATATTAATTATGTTGATATCATATATATCATATATATCCACTATATACATACATTTTTAATATTACATAACATTTAGTGGTAAGAAATGAAATGCACCGTTCATGGAGACGGTAAACCGTACGTACGCATGAACGCTACATTCATTTCTATTTCCTATTTAATGGAATGGAATCATAATTTTATAAAGGTATATTATAATTACAGTATAATATCATATATTATATCATTAAATCCATCCTTTATACATCCCACATATGGCATTAACAAATTAAATCACTTTGAGGGGGCGGTAGTCCGCACTTCCTAAAATAAAGATATCGCTTTTACACATAATGGAAACCATAAAGGTATGGCATAAATGAAAAATACAGAATCTTAAGGAAAAAATAAACATATTATATATCATATATAAATATAGTTACATATTAATGGCCACCTTTTAAGTTGTTAGATGAATATTGAACAATCATCGTTTCATGAGGCAGAAATTCGCCATCCACTGAAACAGTATGCTCTTTCACCATTAAATGTATATGTGTGTAAGTGTAGCTCAAATAAATCTTATAAAAACATGCTAGTATATTGAAGATAATGGTTTTTTTACAAAATAAATGACTAAAAAGATTTTAGGGCGTTGGAGAAGCAAAATAAAACAAAAGAACATTAGGGAAGTCTTTACCTTTAAATCGGGTAACTCTTCTTGGTTTGAAACAAAAGGGTTTCATGATGAGCTTTCATCCTAAAGTGAGGCCTATAAGATGAATAGAGGGATTTGGAGAGATAAAATGAGCAGAGAATGGCCAATCCAATGGCTTGAGATGTGTGGGTAAGGTGGTAGAGGTGGGGGCCTTTTATAAGAGGGGAGGAGGGGCACTCGTGGAATGTAAAGAAATGATACTTTATTTTACAATGCTTTTTGGATTTAAAAGGTCCCAAATTGATATAATTATAGGATAAGGTGATAAGGGTTCTAAATATAGTCATCCAATAGGTTTTTGACAAGTGTTAGTCTTATATTATACATTATCTTTTCATTTTATTTAAACCGTTCATTAATGAGATAATCGTTGTATCATCATGATCTCATAAATAATTTAATTTATTTAATGTCTAAAAATTATAAAAAAATACTATGATGTATGAAATATTTTTAGATTTATAAGGACAATTTATAGTCCAAGAGATCATTTATGTAGAAAAAATTAAAAATGTTATACTCATGTGATACAATCATTATTATATTTACTTTCAATAAAAATAAAAAGATAAAAAGTCATTATCACACAAAGGTGATTCCATGGGGTCCTCATGTTTGGAACACGGCATCCCATGGTTGGCCATTACACAACCAGTAGCATTAGGACACATTTTGAAGTCATTATTTATTATTATGATATCATTTTATTATGCTTAACTACCCAATTAATAATTAATCACGATAATTAAAGATAATTACCGTCATTACAATTCATAATGTAAAAAAAGCTTATTAATTACATAATTTGGTTATTATAATTCTAAATATAGAATCCATTTTAAAAAATTCCAAAAATAGAAATTTCAATAGTTATTTTAAAAATAATTCCCATTGTCAAAACAAATAGCATGTTTTTTTTTGAAACAATATCTATGAAAAGATTGGCACTTGTTTATGCCCAATTCCAAAGTGAAATTAATTATAATGAACACCATTGGATTAAATGGTAAAATTATATTATATTTAAAGTCTAAAACCAATTAAAAAGATAATCTTACCATATAATTAAATTAGATAAAAATGCAGTTTGATGTATAATGCTGTATTTTTAACTATTCAATAAAAAATGAACATTGTCAGAAAAATAAAAAATATTTATCCAAAGTAAATATCAATGTCTCAATTATAATGAATAAGTTAGTTTTGACAAATAAAGATAATAAATTGTCAAAATATAGATTTATAAATGGTTCTCCATCAAAAGGATGTAAAACATTCATTTAATAATATTAGTGTATTCCATGCTTAAGGTTGGATTTATTCTCATTTTAAGCCTCTAAAATACTATCTAATTCATAAATAGACAAAGATAAGAAAATATATTATTCATTATTTACATGGGATGTTACATCCTTCCCCACATTAGAAAATTTTGTCCCCGTAATTTATTTACTTATCGAATAAGTGGGGGTATTTATCTCTCATTGCATTTTCCCATGTTTCCTCTTTAATCATGTGGTTTTTTCACAAAACCTTTACTTGATGAATCAACTTATTACGCAACACCTACTCCCTATGGTCAAGAATCTAGAATTTTTTTTCCTCATAAGATAGGTTCTCTTTAACTGATCTACCTCTAGACTCAAAACATGAGATTGATCTGGTATGTACATCCTTAACATTGAAACATGAAAAACATTGTTTACCTTAGATAAACTCGGTGGTAAAGCCACTCGGTATGAAACTGATCCAACTCTCTCGAGAGTTTCATATGGTCCAATGAACCTTGGACTCCACTTTCCTTTCTTACCAAATGACATCACACTTTTCCATGGTGATACATTGAGAAAAACATGATCACCTACCTCAAAAGAGAGATCATTCCTCCTATTGTCTGCATAACTCTTCTACCTCATATGGGATGTTCTAATGTGTCTCTGTATCAGCTGAACTTTTTCTGCCAACTCTTCTACCAATTCTGGTCCCATAAACATCCTTTCACCCACTTCATCCCAGAAAGCTGGAGTTCGAAACCACTTCCCATATATTGCCTCAAATGGTGCCATCTGTATACTAGAATGGAAACTTTTATTATAAGAAAACTCATCCAAAGAAATATTTTGGTCCCAACTTCTCTGGTAATCCATCAAACAAGCACGTAGCATGTTCTCCAAAGTCGGAATTGTTTGTTCTGACTTCTCATCTGATTGAGGATGGAAAGCTGTACTAAATATTAATTCAGTTCCCAATAACTTCTGAAGGCCTTTACAAAATTTAGAAATGAACCTGGGATCACGACCAGATAAAATGGAGAGAGGAACTCCATGTAACCGGATTATCTCTTTAAGATACAAATGGGAATAATGATCTAGGAAAAAAGAATCTCATATAGAAAGGAAATGAGAAGACTTAGTCAAGAGATCATCAATAACCTAGATTGCATTATTACCTCGAGGTGTCTTCAGCAATCCAACAACAAAGTCCATGGATATATTCTCGTATTTCCACACTGGAACTGGTAAAGGCTGAAGCATCCCTTTAGATAACTGCCACTCTGCTTTAACCTATTTACAAGTCAAACACTTCACTGTAGAATCAGCAATATCTCTTTTCATTCCGTCTCACAAGTAATACTCCGGAAGATCTCTATGCATCTTAGTACTACCAGGATGAACTAAAAAAAGAGAACTATGAGCTTCACATAACAACTATTTATTCAATTTTGAATCACAAGGCATACACAGTCTCTTCCCAAATCTCAAAACAAAATCATTATCAATGTTGAATTAAGGAAACTTACGCTTCTGAACCAGCTCTACCTTTTTCTGCATCTCACTGTCTTGCTTCAATGCTTGCTTAATTCTATCTAATAGAGAAGATTTCACTGATACCTGAAACAAAACATAATGAAATCCTGCACTAACAAATACTATGCCAATGTTCATCAAATCCTTAACCAAAGGATCACGTTCCAAATGCATCATTGTTAATGAAACATTACTTTTTTGACTCAAAGCATCTTCCACATTATTTTATTTTCCCGGATTGTAATGAATTGTACAACAATAATCCTTGATTAATTATAGCCATCTCCTATGTCTCATGTTCAATTCTTTCAGAGTGAATATATACTTTAAACTTTTTTGATCAGTATATATTTCACACTTTACACCATACAAATGATGCCTCCAAATTTTTAAAGCGAAAACAACAATAGCTAATTACAAATAATGTGTAGGGTAATTTACCTCATGAGTTTTCAACTAATGCGAAGCATAAGAAATTACCTGATCATTCGGCATTAGGACGCAACCATGTCCTTTCAATGAAGCATCACAGTAGATAACAAACTCACCATTCCTCGAAGGTAGTGCCAAAACTGGAGCATTCACCAATATTCTTTTCAGTTCATGAAAACTATCATCGCATTATTTTGTCCAGATAAACTTAACACACTGCCGAGTTAGCTTAATCATTGGACAAGATAACAGTGAAAATTTTCTAACAAACCTTCGGTAATATCCTGCCAAACCAAGAAAGATACGAATCTTGGTAACATTTGTGGGTCATGGCCAGTCATCCACAACCTTGTTTTTGCAGGATCAACAGTTATCCCATCATTAAAAACAATGTGACCAAGGAAAGAAATTTCATGCAACCAAAAATCACACTTTCTAAATTTACCATAAAATTTATTTTCTTTTAAGGTTTTCAAAATAACCCTTAAATGTCTTTTATGCTACACATTACTTTTAGAAAACACCAAAATATCATAAATGATAACAACCACAAAATTATCCAAGAACTCATGGGAAATTATATTCATAAGTTCCATGAATACAGCAGGTGCATTGATTAGCCAAAAATGCATAAATACAAATTCATAATGGCCATATCTTGTAAGAAACACAGTATTTGGAATATCTGCTTCCTTTACTTTCAACTGAAGGTGCCATGATCTCAGGTCAATCTTTGAAAAAAACTGATCTCCCTATATCTGATCAAAAAAATCATCGATATGAGGAAAAGGATATTTTTTCTTAACCGTGATGTTATTCAAGGCTCTATAATCAATGCAAAGCCTGATTGATTCATCTTTCTTTTTAACAAATAAAACATGAGCACCCCATGGTGATGTGCTTGGTCGAATGAAAAATTTCTCTAATAAATATTGAAATTTTTTACTTCAACTCTAAATGTTCAATTTGATCTATTCGATAAGGGTGTTTTGATATTGGCTTAGCATAGGGAACTAAATCAACAGTAAACTCAACTTCCCGATCTGGTATTATTCCAGGAAACTCATCAATAAAAACATTAGGATACTCATTTACCACTGGCACATCATTAATCTGAACAGTTCCTTTGTTTTCAACAATATTTCAAGGTAACATTCATTTCCATCTTTTACAAGTTTCTCGGCCTCTTGATATGCTATCAACAGTAAGGGTTCATTCTTGTACACAAACTGAAAGTCTTTCTGAAAAGAAACTTCTTTATCTCTACATTCAATCTTATCATGGTAAAAGAGAGCCAGTCCATACCCAGGATAACATCAAACTCTACTATAGGTAAAACAATAAGGTTCATAAGTAGGTTCCTTCCATGGATAAGGATAGGAAGATTCTTATAAATTTTTTTTGCCTCAACATTTCCCCCAGCTGTTTTTACCACAAGTTCAGGAGTCGTTTAATTTGAGGGTATTACCATTTTACTATAAAAGTTTTCAAAGATGCAAGAATGTGTAGACCCTGGATCAAACAACACACTAGAATAATCTGAAAAAACAAACAAAGAACCTGATACCACTTCATTTGATGGCCCAACATCTAGTGAAGTAGTTGCAATAGATTTCACCACCCCTTTCTACTTGTAGTATAACTTCTTCCCATCACTCGAGCTTTTTGTAAAACACTTTTTTGCATTGTGACCCATCTCATTACTCGTAAAATTTTTCAATAATTGTAAATCATATTTGGTCATACCATCACATTTATCTTTTTCAGAGAAATCACGAGTCTTATGTCCCATCTTACCACATCGGTAGCAATTTCTAGAATTTATAAGACATTCCCCAGCATTCCTTTTACCACATTTATCACAAACTGGAAACTTAGTTTTCTTACAATCAGACCTTTGTGAGGAATTCATCCCTTTCTCCTGCCACCTCAGACTCTTCTTCTGTTGGATGTTATAGAACAATTGATCATCGGCAAACTCCATCTCCACCTTCTCAGCACACCGAACAAGTGTTTCATAACTTTTGAACTCGCAATAAGATAATACCCTTAAATATTTTGTCTTTAATCCCGAGTAAAAATGATTGATTTTTCTATCAAGGTCTCGGATAAAATTTGGAGCATACCTTTCCAATCGAGTGAACCTTTCTTCATAATAAGCCACTGAGTCTTCCCGTTGCCTCAATTCAAAGAATATTTTTTCCATACGATGTCGAACTGCCTTAGGAAAATACTTCTCAAGAAACATACCGTTGAATTCATCCCAGTCGAGAGAATCAATCTCATCAGCGTCCCTGATATTTTTAACCATCGACCACAAATGATCTACTTCACCCTCCGAATGGAAAATAGCAGGACTAACCTTTTGATTGTCTGAACAACCCAAGACATATAAAATCTTCTCCATTGCTTTAATCAACCCTTCAACATGTACAGGGTCAGATGATCCTCTTAATGATGGGGGAAGTTGCCTCAGGAAATGATCCATCACTGACATGTTCCTCTACGGTTGATCTGGCTGATCACGTGCATGGATACCACCACCATTTATCGCTTGAGTCAACTATTCCATTACTGCAACATACAGTTCAGTTCCAATTCCAACCATCTGAGGATGCTGATTCGGAAAGGTCATTTCCTTCTGTATGACTTCCTAGCACTGCTTCCTTGTTTCCTCTACAGAAGACCATTCCGAAAAAACATGTCTTAGATGAACCGACATGGTAATCGTCAAATTATATATCATTTCAATTTGACCATAAAAAAATATTTTTGGATAATCATTTGATAGAATTATAACTCCTAAAGTTATCTAAACCTACCTCTGATACCAAATATAAGGCCCCATCTTTAAACATTACTGAATTTTGAGTTATTTCATGAATAGACGTTGAGGATCTTTTCAGTTTTAGAGTTTTATATAAATTGATAATAAATCATGCATTAAATTTCACATTTAAACAAAGTGGTTACATAAAAGATAGTATTCATTTTTCCCATCAACGGAAACATATTTAAAGAAAAACATGGACTCTTTCATGACACTTCCTTAACACTATCATCACTTCATGTAAATTTCTCTTGGCTTGTGGAAAACATTTCAAAAACATGGGATGAGCATAAAAATCTCAATAAGGGATATAAAAGTACAAAACGAAAACATTATTCCATGTATGAAATAATAATTTACTCATAAAACTTAATAATTTTAACATACCTCATCAAATCATGAATAAATCATAGAAATCATAATATTTATGAATAACTCATAGAAAACATAATACATAGAGGTAACTTGAGGCATTCATAACATTCTTAAATAGGGAGTAACCCTCATTGTTACGTTTGGAATACCCATCATAGTATATTCCCTAAATTGCTTCGGAGAAATCTTAAAATTTAACCCCTTCACGTTACCCAATGCATTAGAGAGATATATCGGGATCATCTGCCCTTATTTTATCATGGAACCACCTGTCATTATAAATAATTCCCATGAACCATAACATAATCGTATCACATAAAACATGCATAAAGGAAACATAATATTTCCACATTTCAATCCCAAGATATTAATAAAACACATTGTTATAACAAAAACTACTTTCAAAACCATTTTCAATACTAAAATAAAAGAACATTAAAACATGGTATTTATTTTTCATTTTAAAAAAAGATATGGCTTGTAGAGGAAGCTGAAACTCAAAGAATAGTCACAGCGGCGGAGAAGTCGTTGTCGCCGCACAAATATGACAAAAAAACATTCCCTTTTGTCATTTAGTAAACGCTTCATATAAAAAAGATTTCTTTTGAGTAAATGTAAAAGTCAAATGGGTTTATACACCGTATAAAAGAACTTTGTGTATAAAACAAAATAAGCCTCAGTCAAAGAAGATTGAGACGAAGTCCCTTTCCTAGGGTTTGACTTGACCCGATCATTCAATAATCTCTTGAATAATAAACTTGAGATAATTTCTACTTGCTTAAGAACATTTTTCAAGTTCATTATTCCTTTTATATCACTTATTACCATGTTATGAATGCTATGTAATTATATAATTTAATAGTGGTCTTTTTGACGATCATTGGTACATGAGTCAAAAATAAACTCTTTATAATTACAATTTTTTCATGTATCCATTATATAAAGAGTTATATTCATGATGTAGAAATCATATATATCATATATATCCAGTATATACATGCATTTTTAATATTACATAACATTTAGTGTTAAGAAATGAAATGCACCATTCCTGGAGACAGTAAGTCGTACGTACGCATGAACGCTACGTTCATTTCTATTTCCTATTTAATGGAATTGAATCAAATTGATATAAAGGTATATTATAATTATAGTATAATATCATATATAATATCATTAACTCCATACTTTATATGTCTCACATATGGCATTATCGAATCAAATCACTTTTAGGGGGCGGTAGTCCGCACTTCCTAAAATGAAGATATCGCGTTTACCCATATTAGAAACCATAATGGTATGGAATAAATGAAAAATACAGAAGATTAAGGACAAAATAATCATATAATATATCATATATAAAAATAGTGACATCTTAATATCCACCTTTGAAGTTTTTCGAATAATATTGAACAATCATCCTTTCGTGAGGCAGAAATTCACCATCCATGGAAATAGTATGCTCTCTAACCATTAGATGTATGTGTGTGTACGTGTAGCAATAATACATAAAATAAAAACATCCTAGTATATTGAAGATACTGGTTTTGTTACAAAATAAATGAATAAAAATAGTTTAGGGGGTTGGAGAAGAAAAATAAAAAAAGAACATTAGAGATGTCTTTACCTTCAAATCGGGTAACTCCTCTTGGATTGAACCGAATGGGTTTCTTGATAAACATTCTACCTAAGGTAAGGCTTCTAGGATGAATAGAGGGATTTATAGAGATACAATTAGCAGATATTGGCTGATCCAATGGCTTGAGATGTGTGGGTAAGGAGGTAGAGGTGGGGGCCTTTTATAAGAGGATATGAGGGGTACTCTTGGAATGTAATGAAATGTTACTTTATTTTAAAATGTGTTTCAGATTTAAAAGGTCCCACATTGATAAAATTATAGGATAAGGTGTTAAGGGTTATAAATATACTCATCCAATAAGTTTTTGGCATGTTTATGTCAAATATGTTACATTATCATTTCATTTCATATAAATCGTTCATTAATGAGATCATCGTTGCATCATCATGATGTCAGAAATAAATTAATTTATTCAATATCTAAAAATTATAAAAAAATTCTATGATGTAGGAACTCATTTCATATTTCCAATGACTATTTATAGTCCAAGAGATCATTTATGTAGAAAAAATTAAAAATGTTTTACTCAGGTGATACATTCTTTGTTATATTTACTTTCTTTAAAAATAAAAAGATAAAAAGTCCTTATCACACAAAAGTGATTCCATGGGGTACCAATATTTTGAACAAGGCATCCCATGGTCGGCCATGACACAACCAGAAGCATTAAGACACATTTTGGGGCCATTTTTTGATTATTATGATATCATTTTATTATCCTTAACTACCCGATTACTAATTAATCACGACAATTAAAGATAATTACCATCGGTACTATTCATAATGTCCAAAAAAAATCATATTAATAACATAATTTGGTCCTTGTGGTTCCAAATATGGAATCCATTTTACCAAATTCCAAACATAGAAATTTCAATAGTTAATTTAAAAATAATTCCCGTAGTCAAAACAAATAGTGGGTTTTTTTGAAATAATATCTATTAAAAGTTTGGCACTTTTTATGCCCAAAACCAAAGTAAAATTAATTCTAATGAACACCATTGGATTAAATGGTAAAAATATATTATATTTACAATTTAAAACCAATTAAAAATACAACTTAACCATATAATTATATTAGATGAGAAATCATTTTTGATGTAAAATGTAGTATTTTTCACCATTCATTAAAAAATGTACATTGTCCGAAAAATACAAAAAAAATATCAAAAGTAAATTTCAATTTTCCAATAATAAATAATATGTTTATTTTGAAAAATAAAAATTATAAAATTTTCAAAATATATATTTAAAAATGGTTCTTCATCAAAAGTCAGTAAATCATTTATTTATAAATATTTGTGTATTTCGTGCTTAAGGTTGGATGTATTCTCATTTTAAGCCTCTAAAATACTATCTAATTCATAAATAGACCTAGATACGAAAATCTTTTATGCATTAAATACTTGGTATTTTACACTTAATATGATGATAATACATCACATTTTAGGAAATTATTATTGATTTATAATTAAATACAACATATTACAGAATCAATGAAGGATAAGAACATATATTTGTATACTATTGAGTTAATATGGGAGGATTGTTCCCTACACAAATGATTGTCTTGTAAAAACTGCCAGATAATTTTTGAATCCTAATAAGGATACATAAATATTGATATAAATAATTATTGATATTTAAAGGGGAATGTAATAACATAAAAAAATAACCATAATAGTAGGGATTTGTAAGAAAATATCCCAACATTACAATTAGAAAATTTAAGGAAAAATATATTGATAGTTATTATATAAAGTTGATAAGTATGTGATCTATTACATTGAGTAAAAAATTCTAAAATCATTGGAGGGTGTTCAAAAAATCATTAGGGGAATCTTGGGATGGTTTTATAGAGGTAAAATAAGATTGGTTTCATTATTTATATGTTTTTAGTGAAGACCAATGGTTGTCTGTGTGGAATAATATAGTAAAACACTGGATACATCATTATTAATTTTCAAACAAATATTTTGGACTCAATATTATTAATTAATAGAATAAAACCATTCCATGTGTTTTTTCATACTTTTTTTGCAAATATAAGTATCATCCTTTATTTTATAATGATAAAGACCTAAATATTTTGATGAATTCTATTGGTGATGTGGAAGAGAGTCATGTTCATGAAAAAAATATTTTAAAACATAAAAATATAATAAATGGTTTAGATAATTATTTAAGAGAATATAAAATTACTAAAATATATTATTTTAAATGGAATATATATATATATTCGAGTTTTTTCCTTTTGTGTCATATATTACAACACTTTTCATTCATTATGATGTCTGAACACACACTTTATATTTAAATTGTGTTTAATATTTCCTTATAAATACTATTGTGTTAGATTATTATTTTTTTAAATTCACCATTACAAAATTTTAACAAACATAATTAAAAATTTTTATTTTATACAATTATTCTATATGTTATAGAATTTATGCTTTTTGATTAAAAACAACATTTATTGAAAGATAGTAGTTTTTCATACAATAAAAACATTTAGTAACATATAATATTATTTCCCTACTATGTGAAATATAATATCAAATATATTTATTAAATATTATTTTTAAATAATATTTCATTAATATCATTTTTTAAAATTTTGTGAAATTTAAAATAAATATTTTTTCTGGATTATATCTATGTACTTCCCCAAAATATAATTTTTCTTTTATTTCATTAAAATATAATTTTTACAAAAAATAATATTTAATAATGTATAAAATTATTATAAAAATTAATAATTAAACATATTTTTTCATTAAAAAGTAAAGATAAAAAATCATATTGTTAAGGTCCATAAAAATATCCCTTTATTGCGCCAATGAATGTATTAGTGGTAAAGTGTGTGATAGTTTTATTTTCTTGGGGTGGTTTTGCATACATGGTTTGATTCAAGATCTAGATGATCATTTAATTTCCCCATAAATTGTTTCAATCATTCATTAGTTGGTGAATATCATCTTTTTCTTAATCAGTGGAAATACTAATTATTTTATCTCCCTCATATGCTTCAATAAATGTGATTCATAGGGTTTTTTCCTTCATTTCATGGCTATCACTTATTCCTTAAATGCCAATTATTATTTATCAAAATCATTAATATAATACTCATAATTATTATTATACAATGGTTTTATTATAAATTATTATGTCGATTGATGTTATCTTAAATATAAAATACATTATCATTTTTAAATAACCAATGTAGGGAAATAATTATCAATAACTAGATTACTTTATTTTTCTTTTATTCATTCAAAAAAAGAATTTCATTTATAAAATATCAAGTCATTACATAAAAGAACACTATTTTCAATGATATTAATAATATTTCCATATACCATAATCAACCAAAAAATGAGATTAATAATAAGGTTTTCACATTCTTACATTCCCATGATCATTTAGGATTATAGTTTTATATATTATGTATACTTATTCATTATATAAGGAATAATAATACAATGTGCTACATTTTTTCATATAGACATAAAACATCAATTTGCAATCCAATTTAATTCATGACAAACATACTTAAATCAAGGAAAAATTTACCTCTTCCAACAAATTCATCATAATAAATAATAACAATAATTAATCCATGTAAAATGCAATAAAAAATGTGGTATTAACAAAACAACAATAGTAATGGATATAAAAGAAACAAAACCCATTTGTCTAGTGAAAACATGAAAAAATAAAAAAATTGATAACTTTTAATAATATAATATTATCATATAATAAAAATTAGAAAAATTTTTGTTACTAATGTTTTTCTAAAAAGAAATAATTATTTATATTTATATGATTAGGAAACCAATTTAGGTATCTTGGATAATCATATTCATTTCCCTTGTTTAGTCATGCTTAACTCATGTAATAAATAATGAATAACAAGCTAAATACCAAGGAAAAACATAAAAGGTTACTCCATTTTTCTTACCATTTTGGAAACCAAAAATAACCAAAAAACTATAAATCTATTTTGGGAATAACCAACATAATGGGATATATTGTTCCAACTCATCAGTATTTATAATTCTCAAGTAACTGATAATTTTTTAAAAACTTAATATTGATGATTTAATGTAATACTCTAAAATATGCATTATAACCAGTATGAAAATTTATTCCCATTTAAGAAATAAATTTATAAATATCCTTTTCATTAGAAAAATATTTAAAATGAAAAAATCAAAAAATATGGGAAATATTTTATTTGAATATTTGCGTCGAAAATTAAAATTTTGTAATTAATGAAATAGATATTCACGATGGATAGAAATCTGTTCATTTATTTAGTATTACTAAAATCATTTCCCTTACATTATTGGATAATATAACTCATTCAACAAATGACAAGAATATTCCTTTTTTAACAATGTAAATAATCCCAACATATCATGTATATTTTTATGCCCTACATAATAATCCAATATTGATTATTTAATTTCTTAGGTAATTATTCCACTATATTGCTTTATAATTTTACTATTTATTGCAATTATTACTATTTCATATTAGATTACATTATCTATAAAATCAATACTGTATGTTTGGATGTCATTAAATTCATAATCCCAAAATGACTTATATACATTGACTATGGTCTAAATAATAATTGTCACATAATATTCATGATATTAATCATTAAATAATTATTATATTTTTAAATCATAAATTCTTATAAAACAAACATTACATTTTTATTTTTGTGAATTTTCCACATTGTAATGTTGATTTACTAATCCAAGCATACACAATAATGACATTTTCAATTTTCAATTGATGGAATGGTAATAAATTTTAATGACATATTTTAATTATAAAAAAATTATTATTTTAGGAATATAATATATATTCAATAAATAGGCCATTATAATCAAACAAGAGGGATAGTGATGGAAAATTAAGCACGTCACCTCGTGAAGGGTTTGGTGCACAAATATGGAAGAATATTGCTTTTACAATCCATAAAATGGAAAATGAGATGAATAAAGGTTATACCACAAAATTATTACATATAGGTTGATTTACTACACTTATTTTATTACATAATCATTTTTTGAGAATATTTTAATGATATACAGCTATAAATTAAATGAAATAACTTGGTAAAGAGTTATAAGAATTCCTTGGAAAATAATATGTGTCTTTACGTTAGTCCATAAAGGTAATACATATAATGATATAATAGCCACCTTGATGTGGGTATAATTTTTAGAAGGTACATGGGTAGGTTTCGATTTATTTGAATGTATCAATAGGTGTAAAGAATATAAGAGAAGTAGTTTCAAATACTCAGTGAGGGTAGTGTTACTGTTTTAATTATTCTAAGTTCCAAATGAATATATGTTAATATTCTATTACAAGTAAAAACAATTAACCAATTATTAATATATGAAATTTTATATTGTTAATATAAACTAAACTAATAATATTCGGATTTGATTCTTAGTCTTTTTGTGTCACACCTCGGTCTTCATTTTTCATTCTTTGTTCAGGATTACTTTTTGGAAATTGCATTTTCTCTCGATTTATGGGTGTGATGGGTTTTGTTTTTTAGTTAATATTGTATATTTTTCTTCAAATTTTATCCCAAATATTCCCTAGTATATTTTGGGTAAATGATTTTTTTGAGCTCGAAAAATGGTGGAACATGGTTGATGCATGATTAGAGGAAATTGTGTGGCTTTGATCTAGAAACCGTTCCAGATTTGTGATGCCTATATTCTAGGGTGTATGGCCCACGAAAAATATAAAAAGAATTGAATAATTCATGCGCATGGTTATTCAAATTTAATAGAAACATTTATCATGGTTGGCGCACGATTTATCAAAACTTATTTCCCAATCGTGCAAACAAACCATTTTATAAAAATTGTTAATTATATCTTCTAGAAATTTAAATTTTTTTTCCACAATCAACCCAGTTATTCCTCATCCAATTTAATATATCCCTAGGTAAATCTTACCTTATTCTACATGACTCATTATTCCTCTCATGTGTAGATGTTTTTCATTTGGTAATTTTTTTTGTAAGATAACTCAATGTAATATGTTCCTCTCTTCACACAATTCCTTCTCCCTCAATTGTCTCTTGAGATCATCTTATCCGAGGGTCATATAGATGTAGGTTTCATGTATCTCTTAGTTTATATTGTTATTTTTTTTTGGTTTATCATGTTTGTTCATTGATCTCATAACAATGTTGAGTTTTTTTGGGTGTGTATTATTGAACAATTTTTAGGTTGAGGTGTGTTTCCATTTCCCCCCCCCCCCATTTCATCTCGGAATCATTGGGTTCAGTCATTTCAATCCATATAAATTTGTTAAATATTTATTTGTGATGTTTTGAATCATTTTTTCATGTGATGTGATCTTGTTTACTGGTTTCTTTGAAGTATATTACTTTAGTTTTATATGTGATACACACAAAGTGGTTTATAAGATACCCTTTTAGATTTTGTGTGTTATAATTTTTATCTGAAGAATGGTTTGGTTTTGTAAATTTATGTTTAAAATCTAAAAAATTATTTTTTGTTTCTCAAATGGGATCATTAGTGGTTTTGTATCTAAATTTTTTGTGACTTTTGTTCATTCAAAAGGGAATGGTAGGTGTGGATGATGTGTTTACCTAATGGAATTTTGAGGAAAATGTTTGTGGATTTCCCATGTGGGGTGAGTTCTTAAATGGTATTTTTATAAATGATAGTGAAATGGAAAAATAGGGTTTTTACACTTTTTGAATGGTGGTGTTTTTATTCATTGAAAATGAATTCTTGAGGCTTGTTTGGGACTTTTGATAAAGTGTTGATAAAAGTTTTCATGGGAACCATCCATGTATAATATCCATGACTTTATTATATTTAATGGATGGGATATAATCACTGTATAATCCTTATAATACATTATTTTTGAGGGTGGAACATATTTCTTATGTAATCTTCATTGACCATTTGCATAGATTGTAATGGGGGATTTTCATTATAGACCCCTTTTAGATTTATGTGTTGTAAGGGAATATATTAATCTTTCGGATCACTCAGGGTGATGAATATTGTATAACTCATTTATATATCATATGTGATCATGTTATTGGGTGATCTATTATATGTTTCTATATCACACCATTTATACTCATTACATGGTAACAAGGAATATGTGTGAATTTTCTGAGATAAATTGTTGCACTACTTAGGATTTCAGTTTAACTTGTAGACCATATCAGGGGATATGATAGGATTGTTTATTATTCATATGGGATAATTCCCCATGGTGATTCCATTTATGGTGTGATCAAGTGTGTGGCAGAAATTTTGTGCCATCAATTAAGGCATGATTTCTAGGATAATTCATGATATATGTATGTTTTGAATTATTTTCCGTGATACAATGATCTAAAATGTTTATTGGGACATAGTTATCTAAAAAATGATTAAAATATTGTTAGTTTGTTATCCTAGATCTCTTATTTATGTTTCATTTATTATGTAATAGATTTTATGGCATACATGAATGGTGTGCATATTGGATTAAATTGGTGTGTTGTCTTACAATGGTTTATGGAAAATGAATTGAAAAACATTTTTCACACTATATATTTATTTTTATAATGATAAAATATTCTATTTTTATCGAAATTATAATTGAGCCCACATTAATATGATTGTTATTTTAAATTTATAAAGATAAATAAATTTTTTTTCTATAACATTGAAATTTGTGAAAAAATATGTTTTCTCTATATTGAATTTCAATTATAAAGTTATTCTTTCTTTAATTTTAAAAGATGTTAATTCGGAATGATTTTTTTCATGAATGCCTAAAAAGTTTTCATACTAATTCTTATAGTATATTTGTATTGTTTTATTTAGCTTTATTGGGGATTGGTTTTATAGTTTCGTTTTATTTTTTAACTTTCTAAAAGGATTTATATATTGGTTATTTATTTATATTGGGATGCGCTATTTGTTTTTGATGTTCAGATTACTTATTTTTATATGGCTGGTATAAATAGTTCCCAAGGTTTTTTGGATGATTCCAAACAGTAGTATACAACCTGTGGGGATTAGTAACTCCCTTCGGGACATGAAAAAAATATTCATGGGTAATTAGTTTGGGGTCAACCAAGGTTGTTTTATGAAACAAAATTTATAATATAATGCTAGTTCTTTAGGGGAACTAACTTTCAAAGAGACCTATGTTATTTGGGATGTCAATGTAGAAGGACTAGGTCTTTTGGATCTTAGTGTGAAATAATGAGGGAGTTTATGACCAACACATTCAAGATTAAACCTTGGGTTGCCATTGGTAGTAGTGTTTTAGTTGGATTATATGGTACAATTTCTTTATTTTTTGAATGGGAAATGAAAATGGTTTTGAGATAATAATTTTATTATGACCATAGTTCATATAATGAGAAATGGAGATTGGGAAATGGTCCGATAATACTCTCTATTATTGTGGTGTGTTTAGAATATAGACACAAACCATACGTCCATGTCACCTATCAATAATAGTTTCTCCTAGTGAATTTTCTCTAGTCTTCCATGATTCTGAATTTTTTTTTTGAGAACTCTTGTTTTGGAATGTTGAGTATAAGATTTATTGTGGTAATAGTTAGGATTTTTTAAATTGTGAAATAGATTTTCAGTATCATTTTAATGAAATATATATAAAATGGAATTTCATAAGTTGAATTTTTTGTTAAAATGAGTATGGTTTAATCAATATATGATTTCAATTATAAAATGTATTAGATTATTAAAATTTATATTTTTAAATTTTAATTGTAATTTTAATGAGGGTTTTGAATTTTTTTTAAATGACGAGATGTGGGTTTCTAATCAATTGAATTTGACAGTATGAGATTTTTGGAGCTGTTGAATTATTTTTTTATGGATTAAATTGGATTTTTGGATGGAGGTTATGGTAGTTTTTTTGAAATTATAAATTTTATTATGTCTAGAATTTTAAATTGTTTTCTGATTTAGGGATGGGTGTATTTTAGAATGATTTTTGAGTTTTTAAATGGGATCAAAATTCATAGTGTAAAACAGTGGTTGATTATTTTGTTTTGAATGTGTAACTATTTTTTTAACATTGGTATTCCCATGGGTTCTCACTATCATGGATGTGTGTGGGAACGTGGGTGGATGATCATATGGGCGGATGAGTTCATGAATGTCCTGATTTAATAATTAACCAGGGTGGCTTGAGAATGTGAATGTGTGACGCTCTGTTGAATACCATTTATGAGTGTGCAACCCATCATATTTGTTTTCTTTAGATTTTTTTTAAGAATAATTATTAACTGTTTTGATAACAAGTGAATGTTTGGTGTACTTTCATGTATATTGTAGGTGTTTTGATGTTTTTTATTTTAGGAAATTTTTTTAATTTGGTATGGATGTTTTGTTTATTGATTTCTAGAAAATGTTTCGGGAAGCTTTGAGCTGGTTTCCCTCTTTGGAAGGTTCTTTTTTAGGTAAGTTTGCACTGATGATCTGTTTTTGATTGAACGCTAGGATTTCTTATTCCTTTTGGTATGTTCCCCAAAAATTGTTTAGCGGATGTTCATGGTATAACTATGTCTGATTCTCTATTATTATCATTTATTGATGATCAACATATGGATTTTGTTCTTGGGTTTTGAATGTTAAATCCTCCTATAATTTATGGTCGAGAATATCCTAGAAAATGGGATGATTGGAAGTGGAAAATAGATTGAAAATACAATTTACCTGATTTTCATGATATGTTAAAGATGATTTTTTATTCATTTATTCTTAATTCTCAAACATATAAATATTGGGATTTAGTTTCATGAATCGAGCCTTAAGAAGATCATACATGGGGTTTCATCAAGGGTGTGTTCATCTGTCAGAATTTCCCTGAGGTAAAAAATGTGGTTTAGGGGTTCGAAATGTGTTATCTTTAGTATGGTGAAGGTTAGTTTTCATATCAATTTTGAAATTTTTTGGATCTAGTTCATTATCAACCAGATTTGATTGTAGGAGATTCCCTGAAATCTCTACATTTTTAGAGTGGTCATTTTCTAATCTACAGTATGTTGTGTAAGAGTAAGGATTCACCACTTTTTTCATTGTGGTGAGGCATGCTATTCAGGATGAGTCACTGTTAGAAGGAGTGCCTGAGGCTTCCACACTTCCTTAAATCTCTGGAAGTGGTGAAGAAAATTCAACTATGTAGATGGGGAATCATCATTATGCTATTCTAGGAGGTTGTGATATTAAAAGGCCTTTTGATTATTCATCAACTTCTTCTACGAGAAGCATCATTATGTTTCATAAGTGCGATAAGAAAGATAATAATTATTCATCATGTCCATGTTCTCCCAAGACATGTCTTGCCTATCGATAGCTAGGTCACTTGAAATGGATCTGGTAGGGTGTTTTTGGAAGATATGTGGTTCCATTTTTTATGAGAAGGGTGTAGTTTTAGGCTTAGATTAAATCCACATCATATCTATGACACTTTTTTCGTAATGGTCACATCATAGAGTGTTTTTTAGTGTTTTAATAATCTTTATACATTAAAAGGTGTTGTTGAGGATCTACTGGGAACTTATATTATAATGGAATCCAGTTTTCTTATGGAGATTCTGAAACATTTCAACATTAATGTTGGTGTGTCTCATTGAATGGATTGTTTTTTGATGTTTTTATATTGATGTGAAAAGGGATGATGTGTGTGCATCATCATAATCTCTATTTCAGTGGAAGGATGGAGTAATGATCATGGATTATTAGTTATTTACTATGATTTAGAGTATGTTTCAAACAATAGGGATCCAACCATAAGCCGCAGGGTGCAGATGGAATGTATTCATGAATTATAAGCATGAAAGGGATCGTGGAATGGGTTTCTTCTTTAGCACAATAATGGATGTAGTTTATGATTTTATGTTGTGGATTCTTCATTTTAATGAAGTTAACTTTGTGGGAAGAGGCATCAAGACCTAATTTCCTTTTTATGATCTATGTTCATTGAAATGTTTTTCATCACCTATAATGAGGCTTGATAGTCTCGTTTTTCAGAGATATCAGCAATGGTTCCTTTTCAGATGCAGTCTTCTAGATTTGGTTCATGTGGGATTATCCCAAGTAAGTTTCATCTAAGTTTTTACTATGGGTTGGTGTTTATTTCATTGAATTTAAACCTCTTTTTTTGGTGTATTTTTTTTCATGTTTGGAGATTCTTGTGTTGGCCCATGTTTGGTTTCCCATTTGAGTCTATTATTTTCAGTCCATTAAGATTGGGTAGATCTATTGTGGGTTTCATTGTATTTTCCTTGAATATTGATCAAAATATATTGGGTTATTAATATGGGGAGTTCATTTGGGTCTCTCATATTAGTAATTTTGTATGCTTAAAATTTTGGACCCTTATGAGGTGATTCATTTCTAAATTTGTCGATTTTTTTTCTATTGGGGGATATTTTGGTCTTTTTAAAAATTTTGTTTTTTCATTCAATCATTTTTCATGATATCTTTTTAAATCATTGTTTTATTTCGTGTATTAATCATTAGTTTAGTTTGATGGTGGTTTAAGAATTTTTTGTTTTATAGGTTGGAGCATGCAGTTATAGATTTCATTTTTCCTTGATCGATCAACTATAATTTTTTTCTCTTTAATGGAAAATGAATTTTAGAGGGGAGAATTGTGAAACATGGGGTTTTAATTTCAATCTTCCATTAGGATATATCCTTTGGATATCAATTTTTACTACATTTATGGGTATGCAGGTTTTGGATATTGATTCAATATTTTGTTTATTTTTTTCAACCATGATTATACATTTGTTTCCATGTTATGTCTTGGTGAAGTGGTAAATTTTTTAGCTTTGCAGATGTTAGTGCATGGTTGGTGCAGAATTGGAGGAATCAATTTGGATTATCTGAGGATGCTGTGTATGTCTGGTGATGCCTCTATTCATGGGAACTTGACCTGCACAAAATTCAGAAAACTATGTGTAAGGCATGATCATGGTTCTTCCATTTGGGCAGAACCATGATGCCTAGTTGGTGCAAAATTTATGAAACAGTATAGCCAAACTAAGCAAGCATCCCAGATCATAAAAATTTTAAAATTACAATTCTGCCTCTAATTTTATACCTTTCATCTTATAATTTTATCCTCATCATGGTTTGTACTACCCTAGGAGAGTTCCTCCATTGTTCTTTAAGACTCTTCATTCATCAAATGTGTGGATCTATTGTATTTCATCATGTTTTGGGGGTAACTCTTTTAAGGAAATATCCTACTACTTTCTCCATATTCATTACACTTACTATTTATATTTATGTCTTCTTATCCCAATTTAATATTGATATAGGTTTCATTATTTCCTTGATTTATGTTAGGAATTTATCGGGGTTATGGTTCTTCTTTGTTGTCATAGTCTCTTGGAACTATAATGAGGTTGATTTAGTATTGGGTTGTTCATGTTTTGTGAGTTTGAGGTAGGTTTCACATATAGCATTCCATTAAATTAAAGAATCATTGATTTCATGATGTTCTCACTATACTCAAATGTCAAATATTGATGTGTGAACTTTGGAGTAAGTTTTTTCATGGTAATGGAGGTGGTCTCCATTATTTCATTGAAGTATATTCCATTTTTTATATGCGATTCACACCAAGGGTTTCATAATATTCATGGTTTTATTTTGTTAGTGATCTTTATATATAAATCTTGGTTTGGAATATTAAATATAATTATGACACATGAATATTTGTTTTGAGTTTCTAAGATGGATTTATAAATGTTTTTGGACTTGAATGAGGTGTGCATGTTGTTCATTAAAAATGAATTGACACTTAATTATTATGTGCGGCCTGGTTGTAAATGTGATTAAAATGATTTTGGTTCTCACATGTGCTGAATGTTATTATTTTTGGATATTATAAGTGGTGGTGAAATGGAAAATTATGTTTTTTTACAATATTGTATAGGTGGTTTCAATTCCTTGAAAACGAATGTTTTAGGTCCGTTTGTAACTTTAGATAGATTGTTGAAAAGGTTTTTCATGAAATACTCATTGGATAATATATTATCATTGTATAAATTTAATGTATGGTATGTCATCACTATAGAATTGTCATGATCCATAATGTTAATCGATGGTACGTCCTCATAGGGGTCTCCTCAAGATCATTTACATTGAGAGAAATTGGAAATCCTAATTATGGATCATTTACTTGTATAGAAAGTTAGTGATCCTTTGGATGACTCATGGTGATGAATTTTCTGAGAATTATTTATATATGATATTTGTTCATGTGATTGGGTTCTCAGTTGGCATCAGTTGGATCACACACTTTATACTCAACACATGGGAACCTAGAAAAACTAGTATATTTTTTATGAACGGTTGTTGAACTGGTTATGATTATTCAATGAATAGTGGACCATAATATGGGATATGATATATTTTATTTATTTTTGTGGGATATGTCCCCTCGATCTGACTATTTTGGGAGTGAATGAGATTATGGGGGAAATTTGATGTCACCATGCGAGTAATGCTATCTAGGAAGAGTCAATATGTAAAAAATTTTCTGTATTCATTCACGATATCCTAGGTTCGCCAATGTCTGTTGGAACATAGTTTTCTTTGGTGGATTTTTTATATATTCTTATATGGTTATCTTTGGGTACATATTTACAGTTCCCTTATTATGTGATTATTTTCATGGATTGCTTGCATGGTCTACTTCTTGGAAAAAAATTGGTGTGATTTCATTCAAGGTATTATTGAAAATGTTATGGAATGTTTTTTTCACATATTATTTTCCTTTTGAAAAATAAAATATCATTATTTTACTTTGAAATTATAATAGTCCAATTTTGATAAGAGTGTTATCATAAATATTAAGTGGGAAATGAAAACGTGTTTTTATTTAAAGTGGATTTTTGTTGACACCTTAGTTTTATATATTTTATTTCACACCTAAATTTTATGTTTCTTTTATTTTACATGAATTTAATTAGTAATAGTTTTTATCAAGAAAAAATAATTTGTTTTAATACTTGTTCCTATTGTATCATCATTTTTTAACATTTGGTGCTGGTATTTGATTTGTCTAGATCTCTATGTGTGATGGTTTGTTTAAGTGTTGGATCATGAACCTCGAGATCACATGGTGATGTTGTGGTCGTTATTTTCTATTGTTCTTGTTATATAGTTTTTTGTTTTTTATCCATGTTTAAGGTAGTTCAGTATGGTAATTTCTATAAATTGGGTAGCTATGTTTATATTTTTTTGTATATTTTGATTATTTATATTGGGATAAATCTTTTGCATGGTTACTCTAATGATGCCTAAAACAAGTTAATAGCTAGTGGTGATCAGAAACACCTTCCATGCATCACCATTGATCATCTCAGTTGATCGGTTCATAGATGACAACGGTTGGTTTGTGACATTTAAATCCATATATACGCCTTTTAAACAATATTTAACTTAATTTTTATAAATTAAACATCTACCATATAAAATAAATTATTATAAAACAAATAAAATGATCCATCTAAATGTTTTTTTATAATATAATTTCCATTTTTAGAATTTTTTTTTTATTTTTAAAATCCATATGTTCCGTAAATAATATTTTATAAGATATTCAAAATTTCATGAAAAATAATTTTTTAAAACACAAGATTTATGCATGAAAATACTTTAACAATAATAATGTCTGAAATTAATTTTCATGATTTATTCAAATTAATAATAATTTTATTTAATTTTTATACTTTTGGATAAATCAAAAATCTAATTTCGCCTAACAAAAAAACTGCTAAATGAAATGACTGGAAAATAATTTTTAATTGTGTTAAAATATAATTTATGTTCATAAATGTCAACAAAGGGTTACCAATTTATAAAAAAAAATTAACTAAATTATATGACACCACTAACCTGCATTTTTTGTATCCAAAGTATTCAAAATTTACTATGTAATTCCTATATCATGATAATGTCATAAAAGATTCATTATTTGAAAAATCAATATTTTCGCTATTTACTAAAAAGTCAACCATTTCACGAAAATATATAGATTTCACCCATAAATAATTGAGAAATTAATAATAATAAATGTATATACATTTTATAAAATATAATTTTTAACATTTTTATAGAATAATTAATGATTTCCAAACCTAAAATTGAATAAAACTCAATTTTGAAGAAAATAATTTTTAGATGCATAAAATGTAATTTTTCATAGTATTTCATTAATAAACATAAATTTATTTTTATTAAATAATTTTTTTATATAATATTACTGTTATTATAATTTCTATGTAAATATTTATTTTAGGATTGATATTCAAAATACATGGCAAATATAAAAATTATTTTATGAAAAATATAATTTTGAACTTAAAAATATTTTATCTTCATTTATATCTAATAAAAAAATTAATGTTTTATTATTCATTTTGATCATGTAAACCATTATAAAAATATTTCATAACATGTTTATTCTTATTGATAACCTCTAAACTAATTTTAATTCATAATGTTTGTGTTTATAAAATAGTATACCGAAGATCGTTTATGCTCGGTTTTTTTGAGTTCACTCTATAATATATATTTATAAATGAATATAATTAATAAATTATTTATTAAAATATTTATTACAACTTTATTTAATATCATCCACATGATTTCACTTATTGTGTAATAAAAATATAGAGAAACCTTTTTAAAAATATGTTACAAGGAGTGAAAGATATTGTATATGATCCGGAAATTAAAAACCATTCTATTATTTAAAACTGCCTTATTTGAGGATCACCATATTCCGAAAAGATAATAATTCATCCTTTTTAAATGTGAAATAGTGAAATTTTATGGACACCAAGTCTTCAATATAATCAGTTTACAAAATAACAATTGCATTAGAGGGAATTGATAATAGGTAATTGGAGGTTAGAGATAATATTCAAGGACAAAAATTGAGTGATAGATAACATAGTAATGAAATGTTCAATGACGATGAAATGATAAATATATAGTTGAAAACAAGACCATTAATTTAATTTATTTTAATTTTAAAGGAATAAAAATTCAACTAATTTCCATGTGTTTAGGGATTATGTCATTATCATGATAGGGAACAAGATATATATATTTATGTGAGTCATTTAAATTCCATAAGAAAACATTTATCCATTTTTTCTAATTCAAGATGTTGTTCTGATTCTATGTCATCACTTACTCCATGAAATTAATATTAATGATAAATTTTTAATGTATAAATAATTACATTTATAATGTAATGGATCAAAATAACAGTATAAGTGTAACAACAAATTCATAGAGTCATTACACAATAAAATAAACCAAAATCGTCAGCACACAAATAAGAATAATACAATAGAAAAAAAACCATCATATCAATTAATATGTGATTTATCTCCAAATAATCAATAATAAAAACCAAATTTTTACATAAATCATTCCAAAAATATATATCCTAAAAACACTTCAACATATATCAAAACAAAATTAAAACATAATGATTAGAAAGATTTGATAACATATTCTTACATGATCTATATAACCATTAGATAAAAATAATATAAATCACTCATAAATTCATATATTAAAATTGAATATTCAATAATCTTATTATCTTAAAATTATTCAATTATATTTTATAAATAACCTAAATCACCATATTTATGTAATACAATAATCTGTACTAAAAACTATAAATCAACCCATTCTCTTAAAATAAAAACCCATATTTTCAAAAAAAAATATTTAACATAATAATACAGTGATCCAAAATTATGGATCTTTGTAACAAATAAATTTATTCACATATTCATAATTTCATGTATTAATTTCATGTTTATCATTATACCAAATTTTATGTTCACCAAATTTAATAACACCCCTATCCCAATTAACCATAATTACATCGAAATAATGGATCATATTATCCCTAATGGTTATCAATAATTTTAAACATATGTCCAAAAAATATAAAGCAATTATTCCTCAAATAACATATCTATGAAAACCAATACAAATCCAATGGGAATTATTCTAATAAATATAACCCATAATATCCTACTTATCATTAAATCCCTTTACATGAAACAAAAAAGCAGTATCTATGAATTTTTTCTAATAGTAATCCATATACATATTAACCTGTGATGGTATTTGAAAACCATACAATACCTATATATAAATTATTCTAAGAAATAGTGATATATAAACCCTTTTTATAAAAATAGAAATAATTGTATGGTTCGTTATTCATTAGAATATATCTAATGACTATCAAAAATTTCAATAAGGGGTTACACCTACTAGGTAGGAATCATAGCTCTATCCCTATTAGTGGCCCCTTTTTCTTGAAACCCTTTTTTAGAAATTTAGGTTATTCCCAACATTTAAAATAATAATTCCCAAATATCATGTCACTACTTTTTTCAGACACCAACTATAATGCTCTATAAAAAATTGGGTAGGACTGAATCCCTTCAAGACCTATCCTTTAGAATGTTATTGGGATCCCTACCACAACCAATATTTCTCCCATGAAACCATCATTATAACATTCTTTTTCACCTTTTCGCCTTATTAACTTCAATTCTTTTATTCTTTGTAACGCCCCGACCCCAGCTACCCAGAGTCGGTGCATTACTTCGTAACATTGGCATGATCACAAGAAAGATCAAATCTCGAAAGACCGATAGGTTTAGTAGCCTTCGAAACACTAGATATATTCATAAGTTTTACATTACATCATAAAATGAAAAACTACTACAACAACATAATGTTTCCACAGTCCACACTATAATCCCCTCATAATATCCCTTCAGGTCATTCATAACTTACATCTTCACATCCTGGGAAAAATAAAACATAGAAAAGGGGTGAGCTCAAATGCCCAGTAAGGATAACAATATAGCGGAACATTCAAAAATAATCATAAACATTTAAGGCAATGAATTACTAAAACAAAAGCCTTTTGAACTTGAACTTCAACATAGTATGGAAAAGGTAAAATGAAATAATGCCATTTACTTGTTCACATGGATATTCTACTAATCGAATAATCACATGCAAAATCAATAACCACTTTCATAATGTTGGAATGCATAATACTAAACTTTAATTACTTTTCAAGGCCTCGTCCCAAGACCTTGGGGATAACTGTAACCAGAACCCAACCCGGAGTGCCTCTAATAACCGGACACCAACCCGGAGTGCCTCTAATAACCGGACACCAACCCGGAGTGCCTCTAATAACCGGACACCAACCCGGAGTGCCTCTAATAACCGGACACCAACCCGGAGTGCCTCTAATAACCGGACACCAACCCGGAGGGCTTACTTTTACCAGTCCCTAACCTGGAGGGCATACTTTTACCAGTGCCCAACCTGGAGGGATTACTTTAACCAGTCCCCAACCTGGAACATACTTGTCCAACACATTCATATGAGGTAAAGATTGAAATATAACATAAACATTCTTATTGGAACTAGCATACGAAATGTCAATACTTTCACCATAAACTATGAATGGTATAAAAATAGCACATCCACAGTCAAACATATCACAAAACCTTCAAAACAATATAGAAGTTTTGTATCATAATAAATCAACTTCAAATAATCTTAAAACCCATCAAAGGATGTTGACATAGATGAAATCAAAATTCTTTTTAAAGAAATATCTCATTTTATTTTGAAATCATTTAAGATCCATATAAAATCAAACATTTTCTTTGAAAATAATCTTATATGCTTTTAAGGGAAGCTTTGACGATTTTATAACAGCGGAAAATAACCGCACCCACCGTATAAGTTAAAAAAACATTCTTATCTTAATTCTGTCGAAAAGGTTAAAAAGCACCTTGTTTGGAAAACGACAGAAAGATTCCCTTATAAACCTCTTATAAAAAGTCAAACAAGGGTATAAATGACTTTAACCCATATTCTTTTAAATATTAAAAATGTTTTGAAATACATTTTGATGAAACATGGATGTGGAAGATAACGAGATCCCAGTAGATTATTACGTATAAACAACCTCGGATAATGAAGAGATTGTGAAATAACCCTTACCAGTTTGGTAACTTATGAAACATACAACCCATGAAAGAGGTATCATACAATGAATATGTAAGTACACATAAATTAGAGTGTATTACACAAAGAATATAATTATGGGCAGTACATACACCACACAAAAGGTAATGGTGGCAATATGGCATGAATCTCATGAGAATAAGGAGTGAGATGAAAACCCCTTACCACGTTAATCAACTGAGTCGTATGGCCAAAAGTTAATAACCACCAAATGATTTACAGAATAACATGAATATAAATAGAATCATGATAAATTATATCAAATGGCAGTACACAATACACCACCTTCAATAATTTAGTGGCGAACAATGGAAATCTCACGGAATTGAAAGTGAGATAAGAAAATCCCTTACCTTGTACTTTTCCTTGGTTGGGGTAGGTTAACCTCCTGTATAATGGTGAAATAATTGTAATTAAATTATACAAGAATAATATATATTAATATGATATCATATATGATCTTTTAATATTGATTTGATAATAATATCTTAGTATTATCGTTGTTTCGGGTGTTAACTTACTTGTTTTCTTTTGTATGTTTTGTTACATAAGACATGTTTGTAAAGGATAGGTTGTATATTATTCAAATCCATAATGGTATAAAGTCCTTAAACATCATTTTTAAATCATCAAATGATAATTATACTTGAATGGATACGATGGAGGATGAATCTCATCGCGTTCGTGGAGACGGTATTCCGTACGTACGCAAGAACGCAACTTCCATTTAATTTTTATATTAAAATAATTGAATCCAAATGATACTTAGGTATATTAATATTACAGTATAATATAATATTTTATATATGTTACTTAAGTTCATTAACACCATCCTTTATACGTTCCATGTGTGGTATGAACGAGTCATATCATTTTAAGGGGGCGGTAGTCCGCACTTCCTCAAATGAAATTATCGTATGTATATACAACATGAAACTAATAATGGTTGAAATAAAATGGAATTACAGAAGCTTATATATAAAATATATATCATTAATATCATATTTAATTACAGTGCCATCATAATGGCCACCATGAGAGGCGGTAAGATGTATTTGAACAATCATCGTTTCGTGATGCGTTAGTTTGCCATCCATAGAAACATTATGTTCATCATCCATTAGATGGAGTTGTGTGTATGTGTAGTTTGAATACATCTTATAACAACATCCTAGTATATTGAGGATACTGGTGTTGTTACAAAAGGAAGGAAATAAAAAGAGTTTGGGGGTTGGAGAAGCAAAATAAATGAAAATAATTTAAGAGAAATCGTTACCTTTAATTTAGGTAACTCACTTTGGTTGGAACCAAAGGACTTCTTGAAATGCTTTATGCCTAAGGGGAAGCTTCAAGGAGGAGGAGAGGGATGTGGGTAGCTTATTTGGGCAGAGTTTGGACGAGCCAAGGGGCTTGAGAGGTGTGTGGAATGAGTAGAAGTGGTCTCCTTTTATAAGGGAGAGGAGGGGCTCTTTAGGAAAGAGTGAAAGTATTACTTTATAATATAATTATATTCGGTTTATAATGGTCCAAAAATCATTGAGGTCGAAGATAAGATGACTCATATTCTAAATAACATCACCCAATAAGAATTGGAGAGGTTTTAGATAATATTTTAATCATTATAATCTTATTTATTTAAATGATTTATTAACGAGGTAAACATTGCATCACTATTGTGTCATTAATAATTTAACTTATTTGATGTCTAAAAATTATAAATAAAATATCATTATGTAGGAAATCTTTTTAGCTTTCTAATGAATATTTATAATCGAAAATCCAACATGTATAACCCTATGTAAAAATTGTTCTTCTAAAGGATGTAAGCTTATGCCATTTTTATTTTTATTTTAACTTTATTAATATAAAGTGTCCCTACCACATACAAGTGGCTCCAAGGGGTCCCCAAATTGACCCAAGGATGCTCATGGTCGGGTGTGTGTCCACCAATAAGGTTAGGACACGTTTTAGGGTAATTTTGTATTATTATAATATTATATTTTAACCCTTATTTACCGGATTTACCCTTAAACATGGTAAATAAAATATTTACCACAGTAATTATTCAAAATGTCTAAAAATAAAAGTTACCTATTTACACAATTTGGACATCCTGATTCCAAATATGGAATCCATTTTTCTAAATTCAAAACACAGAAGTGGCAGAAATTAATTTTAAATTAATTCCCGCTGTCAAAACAAAAAGCGTGTTTTTTTAAGAGATAATAACTATCAAAAGATTGACACTTGTTTATGTTCGGTTTAATTGTAAATTATGTCCAATGACCAAGATTATATTAAATGGTAAAAATATATTATAAATATACTTTAAAACCACTCAAATTCACAATTTATCACTATTAATTATTTTGATTAAAAAAGTTGTTTTTAATTAAAATTTAGTAATTTTCACTATTCATCAAAATATGAAAGTTATCCGAAAAGTACCAAAATTTCACCTTAGGCTAAATTCGATATTCCGAATCCAAAAATGAAGTCCATTTTAAAATATAAAATATATATAATTTCAAAATTTAGGTATTACTATTCATAACGGCTAGTTTGATTGGTTGTGGCGTGTCACGACCCGCCCTCGGGATCCGTGCCGTGACTACCCCAAGCCCGCCTTCCATAGGCCAGGGGCTGGCGACTAGCACCAAGGCGTAAAATCCCAGTAAACAGGGAAGGCATTGCCTTTATAAGTAACAACCACCACAGAGTCAGCAAGCGGAAAGTAACTACAGGTGCAGAAAAGTAAATGGGCCAGAATACAAACCCAAACTGAAAGTAAAGTACAACTCGAAAAGGGAAAAACAGCAACTGAAAAGTAAAGCCGCTACTCCGAGCTGTCCACTGGAAATCCCACCTGAAGGGAGAGTACAGATAGCTCCTCTGCTCCACGGGTCCCGCCGTCCGCTCCGTGCACGTCCCGCCCAGTGGTCCACCTCCGGGTACCGTTCCGCTCTGCAAGCCTCAGCTAAGGTCAACGTTGTCCGTCGTCTGCAACCAACACAACGTAGTGCGGGCAAAGCCCGTGCAGGGGTGAGTATAAACTACTCAGTAGGGACCCCGAGACCCCTGAAGGTCTCTCAAATCCACAAAGGATAAACCACGAAGAAAAGTAACAATCACGAAGTAACAACTGACACTGCTTAGGTATATGCCCATACATATACCTAAGTCATCAATTTCCGTTCGGCTCCAACACCGAGCCCAAGAACAACCCAATCCACAAAGAAGAGTAAACAAGTTTATGAAATCAACGGATAACCATTACCCAGGTATATGCTCATACATATACCTAAGTTATCAAGTGACCCATCTCAATCATGAGGATTCACAAAGATCATTGACTCAGCTCAAACCAGGATTTTCATTATCGAAACCGTAGCTGCTGAAGAGCCCCGTCTCTGAAGTGTGCAGTAGTCCTGTCACGACTCCGAGGTACTGCTCACTAACCTATGACTGCTGAGGTACTCCTCCTGTCGAGTACTGCGGGTTTGCGGCCAACTACCGGGCGCTCCGTCTGCTGAGGGTCTGTCGCCAAATACCGGGCGCTCACCCAAATAGCCTACTGAGGTACTTCTCCTATCGAGTACCGCGGGTTTGCTGCCAACTACCAGGCGCTCCGTCCGCCGTGGGTCTGCTGCCATCTACTGGGCGCTCCGTCCACTGGGCTAGTCGACTCACTCCAAGTCGAGTCGGTCAAGCAGTCGTCAGGTCTCTGTCATCTACACGGTCTCCGTACTCCGCACGCACGTCTCCACCGTCGCGGGTCTGTCACTACAACCAAGCGCACATGCTCCGTAGAGTATCGCGGGTCCGCCGCTACAACCAAGCGCTCCACCGCCAAGGGTCTGCTGCTGCATCCAAGCGCACCACCACTGTCAAGTACCACGGGTCCGCCGCTACACCCAAGCGCTCCACCGCCCTAGGTAAACAGAAGATTCAGCTCACACAGGTTCGGTAGCACTGTTCCACGTAGGATCTCTGAGTGCTGTAGTCGTCGTCGTCGAATCCACACAGGATCTCTGTACTGTCGTCGTCGTAGTCACAGTAGCAGTAGTAGTAGTCGTCACAGTAATAGTCGCAGCCAGCACTAGGGTTCCCGCACACAGAAAGCTCGTTCGGAGGATCCTCTCCACGAGCCGAGAGGCTGATACATCAACGGTCACAAAGACCAGAGTTGATGTATCCAAAAGTTCCGTATCGTCAACAGGAACTTAACGCAACAGACGGCGCGTCGATCGGACGCCCGGTCTGAGAGTTATTGGCATTTTCGTTTCCGGGGCCCGGTTGGTTTTTAAGGCAAAACCAACCCGACCGTACTCCACCTGCGTCCAAACCTCGGGCGGAGTATGCCAAAAGATCCGTCTCACTTAGAGGATTCCATCAAAGTCGACGGCACGTCAATCGGACGTCCGGAACTCAAGATATGAGCGTTTCCGCTCCGAGGGCCCGGTTGGTTTCGTGAACGAACCAACCCGGCCGTACTCCACCTGCATCCAAACCTCGGGCGGAGTATACCAAAAGATCCGTCTCACTAAGAGGAACACAACGCGACTGACGGCGCGCCAATCGGACGTTCGTAGCTCAAGATATGAGCGTTTCCGCTCCGAAGGCCCGGTTGGTTTCGTGAACGAACCAACCCGGCTGAACTCAAAGTAACCCGAAACCTTGAGTGCGATATACCGAAACGACCGTCTCGATCCAAGGATTGCGTTGCCGCAGACGGTTCGTCATTCGGAGGTCCGAGGCTCAAGTTATGGGCCAAAAACCAAATCTGGTTCGAAACGGGGGGGTCCGGGTCCGGGCCGACCCGGCCCGACCCCCCCCCCCCCTGGGCGGCGAGATGGCCGGCGGCGGCGGCGGGCGGCGGCACGGCGGCGCGGCGGCACGGCGGCGCGGCGGCGCGGGGCGCCGCGGCGGCTCGGGGTGCCGCGAGGGGCCGCTCGCGGGGGGCTAACCCCCGCTTCTTCAGAAGGGCGGCGCGGCTTTGCCGCGCCGTTTGCAACAAATCGGCCCCCACGTGGGGGCCGGTTTTGAATTAAACCGGGGGGGCCGGCTGCCCCCCTCCTTCAAGAACCGCCCCCCTCTTTAAGAGGGGGGATTTTATTAAAACAGCTGGGGAATTAATTTCCCCGGTTTTAATGACTTCCTGCCGGCCAGCTGGCCGGCCGGTTTTCTCCAACGGGACCGGAAATTTCCGGTCCCCCCTTTGGCTTCCGACGCCGGCGGCCCGGCCGCCGGTCTTCTCTTCCGCCGCGGCCCGGAACCGGCCGCGGTCTCCTCGTCTCGCCGCGGCCTGGAGCCGGCCGCGGTGTTCGTCGTCCGGCGCGGTGCGACGGCACCGCGCCCCTTCGCCGTGCTTTGATTCTTTTCAACACGGCACGACGGCGTCGTGTTCTTGAAGTTTCTACCTCGGCGTGGCGCGACGGCGCCGCGTAAAATAAACGCACGGTAATCCGCGTGGTGCGACGGCACCACGCCACTTTGCTTCCATCGCAAGAATTAAACATGAACGATGGAGGGGGTTCGACCGTGTTCATGCGGTCCGGCCCCCCTCACGTTAAAATAAACAACTCAACTTAAACATTCAAACCTCAAGTTAGATATGCGAGATCCACGTTCAAGAAATGGAATAAATAAATAATGAATCAACAACCCCTACCTCGGGTTTAAGATTCGAAGATTCGTCTACATTCCGCGGAAGACGGCGTCGCGGAGGTCGGGCGTCGCGGTCGTCGTTCGTCAAATCCGTTGACGAAGAGATATGCCCGAAGAGATACGTCGTTGGCGAAACTTGCACGCCGACGAAGGTTGTCCGAAGAAGAGGTGGCGTCCCCTTCATTGACACGGTGAACGAAGAAAGGAGGTGCGGCGTTCTTTGTCGGAAAAAGAGCGTTCCTCGTCAAGTGTGGAGGAAAGTCAAATTATAAAGAAAACAACGAACTCAAGAACCTCTACCACGATAGTTGCACGATGACGTAGTCGTGAAATATCGGTGTCGCGGAGGAAGAGTCGTTGTCGATGGCGTTCGTCGCGGAAAACCGTCGCGGAAGAGATGACGCGGAAGAAGTACGTCGCGTCGCGGATACGGCGTCGCGGATGAACCGTGTTCTTCGGCGGAGAAGTTCTTCGTTGAAGAACGACGTTCTTCGCGTTCTTCGTTGAGTTTGAAGAAGAAGAAGAGGAGCTCTCCACCTCTCAAGAAGACAAACGATCAACCCAAAATAAAATAAGCTACACCTTATTTTATTTTCACTTTGCCAACCTTTCAAAAATTCAAAAGTTGAATTCAATTCAATAATTAAATCTAGAGTTGACAAAATTAAATGAAGAGATAGGTTGGCAAGAAATAAAGTAGGGAAGAGTTACGTAAATAAGAGGGGGTTTAGAGGGGTTAGGGAATTTGAAAAGAAAAAGGGGTTCGTGTGGGCCCCACCACACTTAATCCTCCCAAGGGAGGTTAAGTGGGTGTGGGTCCCACTTCCAACCTCCTTTGGTAGGTTTTTAATAAGTTAAAATAAAATTTGTCTTACACAAATTTTATTTAACTCAACTGAAAACCCCAAAACTAACTTTCAACTCGCAACAAACGCAACTCCTGAAAAGGTCTCTTTAAGCGAATATCGGCGCTGCGAGTTCATCGGTGCCCTCGGATTTCAATTCCGAGCACCGGATCAAAAGTTAGGAATTCCCGCTCGTTCGTTCACTGAACATACCCGAGCCAAACTTCGGAAATTAATTCCGGGCACTCCGGGCCTCGGAATTAGGTGCCGTCTGAAACCGCGTTCTTGTAAAATTCTAAAGAAAATTACGAAAAAAAATTTCCTTGAATTTTACAGGTCTTTACAATACTCCCACCTCAGGGCTTTACGTCCCCGTAAAGCTACATCAAAAACTAGGGAAAACAAAAGAGGGTACTGAGCACGCATCTGAGCCTCCCGCTCCCATGTGCTCTCCTAGTGATTCTCGTGTTGCCATCTGATGTGCACGAGAGGAATCGATAGCCCACGCAGGACCCGCTCCTGTCGATCCTCTAACTCCACCGGGACCTCCGTAGAAGTCGCCCCATCGTCAACGTCAAGCTCCTCAGCTGGAATACGTGGAAGACGTCGTGCACCCGGTGCAACTGAGGTGGTAGAGCCAGGCGATAAGCCACCTCGCCAACCATGCTGAGGACCTGGAAGGGTCTGATGAAGCGCGGAGATATCTTGCCGCCTCGGCCAAATCTCCGAATACCACGTCGAGGTGAGACCCGCAAGAAGACGTGGTCGCCATCCTCGAACTCCAGTGGCCTCCGCCTCCTGTCAGCATATGACTTCTGCCGGCTCTGAGCTGTCCTCATCCGCTCCTGGATGACCTGGACCTTCTCTGGTTCCACAAGAGCTGCAAGATTTCTTCTTTGCCGATAAGAGAAATCTGGTCTCATCCCCTGGATGAACCACATTCTTTGCCTAAAACAGTCAATCCTAACATGGATGATTCTAATCCATACCAAGGATGACGTCGTAAGGCCTCGACGCTACTACTAAGAGATTCAACCGTTACTCTCGCCTCCAAGGGTTGAGTCACACTGTCGGTATCAGTGTGTGGTAACTGGGTCTCCTCCAGTAGATGTCTCACAAGTGAGGGTCAAGTCAACAGCCAAAACTGGAACCTCTTAGTAACATCACGAAAGAGGACAGGAACGAAAATATCACAAAGGTATGCGTCTTTTATTATTGCAGCTCATAATACAAGACGCTATACAAAAGCAACAAGGAACCAGAAGTACAAAGGTTGTTATCCACTAGTTCTGCTCCTGTCCATCGGCTCCCAGAGCTCCATGATCGAAGGCCTCGGCTGCCTGAAGCTGAGCTCTCCCCTGCGGTCTGGGTGGACAACCTGGTGGTGGTGGTGGAAGAGCCTCAAAGCGTCGCCCACCACCTGCTGCTCGTCCAGCTCCTCTGCCTCGTCCGCCTCCTCCCTGCGGACCGCCACGGTCGAACCTCTGCCTCTGCCTGGGAGGTTTTTCACTTAACTGTTGATCATCAGCATGGCGGGTCGGACAGTCACGAGCCATGTGACCAATCCCGCCACAGGAGTAACACTGCCCACTCTCGGCACGCCTGGCTCTGACTCCACCCCGGTTTCCCCGTACAACTGAGCCTGAGTCGTGCAGTCGGCCACCGGTAGGTCTGGTCTGCCTGGAACCCTGAGACATCCATCGGCTACCTGCTGCAGATGACTCTGCCACGTTCCGCCCTGCGGTGAGTTGCTGTGCTGGTGTAGACTCAGCAAGGAAACTCTCGATCAGAAGTGCCCGCTCCAGTACTCCTGTCTGAGTCGGTATGCTGAGGGAGATCAGCGATGCCCTGATCTCGTGTCTCAAACCCTGCTCGAAGGTCCGGGCCTGGAAGAAGGGGTCCCGTACCATGTCTGTCGAGTACCGAGAAAGGTTGGTGAACCTCACCGCGTACTGAGCGACCGTCATGCTGCCCTGCCGCAGCTGTAGAAGCTCCTGAATACGCACCGCACGAAGGGTGGCTGGGACGAACTCCGAGCGGAAGATGCTCTCAAAGTCCGTCCAAAGTAGAGATGCCTCATCGTGTACCTGGAGCATCAAGATCCACCATCGTCCTGCTGCTGCGTGTAGTAGGATCGCAGCGAGGATCACCATGAGGTCTGCTGGTGTCCTCACTAGCCTAAACACTCGAACCACTGCCTCCAGCCAATCCTCTGCTGCCTGGGGATCCATCTCCCCGCGAAACCTGGGCGGTCGCTGGCGCTGAAACTCATGCAGTGCGCTGAGGCGACGTGCATCGTCAGCGGCTGCTGCTGGAAGAATCGGGGGCTCGGCGGGTAGAGCTACCGCCGGTGCCACTGCTGACAAAGGGCCCTGTACCGAGGCCTCGTCGCTCGGTGGGCTGTCGTCACGCTCGACTCTCGGAACCCTAGCTGGCTGCCGTCGTGGGGCCATCCTGAAAGGAGACAGGTGCGCCACGGTCAAACAGTATACCTGGTGAGCTGATATAAGTAATCACAAAGAAAACATTGAAACACACACGCAATCAATGTTTTCGTGCATTAAGTCGGAAATCAGAAGTCAGGGTCCTGGTGTACGGATACGTCGGCCGCCGCACCAACACTAGACTCCCTGGACTGATATTAACACTCAATACGCTAAACATTATTGCTTCACATAGAAAAGATCAGAGTTCACGGTAGAACCGAACTCCTCTGATACCAATTTGTCACGACCCGCCCTCGGGATCCGTGCCGTGACTACCCCAAGCCCGCCTTCCATAGGCCAGGGGCTGGCGACTAGCACCAAGGCGTAAAATCCCAGTAAACAGGGAAGGCATTGCCTTTATAAGTAAGAACCACCACAGAGTCAGCAAGCGGAAAGTAACTACAGGTGCAGAAAAGTAAATGGGCCAGAATACAAACCCAAACTGAAAGTAAAGTACAACTCGAAAAGGGAAAAACAGCAACTGAAAAGTAAATCCGCTACTCCGAGCTGTCCACTGGAAATCCCACCTGAAGGGTGAGTACAGATAGCTCCTCTGCTCCACGGGTCCCGCCGTCCGCTCCGTGCACGTCCCGCCCAGTGGTCCACCTCCGGGTACCGTTCCGCTCTGCAAGCCTCAGCTAAGGTCAACGCTGTCCGTCGTCTGCAACCAACACAACGTAGTGCGGGCAAAGCCCGTGCAGGGGTGAGTATAAACTACTCAGTAGGGACCCCGAGACCCCAGAAGGTCTCTCAAATCCACAAAGGATAAACCACGAAGAAAAGTAACAATCACGAAGTAACAACTGACACTGCTTAGGTATATGCCCATACATATACCTAAGTCATCAATTTCCGTTCGGCTCCAACACCGAGCCCAAGAACAACCCAATCCACAAAGAAGAGTAAACAAGTTTATGAAATCAACGGATAACCATTACCCAGGTATATGCCCATACATATACCTAAGTTATCAAGTGACCCATCTCAATCATGAGGATTCACAAAGATCATTGACTCAGCTCAAACCAGGATTTTCATTATCGAAACCGTAGCTGCTGAAGAGCCCCGTCTCTGAAGTGTGCAGTAGTCCTGTCACGACTCCGAGGTACTGCTCACTAACCTAAGACTGCTGAGGTACTCCTCCTGTCGAGTACTACGGGTTTGCGGCCAACTACCGGGCGCTCCGTCCGCTGAGGGTCTGTCGCCAAATACCGGGCGCTCACCCAAATAGCCTACTGAGGTACTCCTCCTGTCGAGTACCGCGGGTTTGCTGCCAACTACCAGGCGCTCCGTCCGCCGTGGGTCTGCTGCCAACTACTGGGCGCTCCGTCCACTGGGCTAGTCGACTCACTCCAAGTCGAGTCGGTCAAGCAGTCGTCAGGTCTCAGTCATCTACACGGTCTCCGTACTCCGCACGCACGTCTCCACCGTCGCGGGTCTGTCGCTACAACCAAGCGCACACGCTCCGTAGAGTATCGCGGGTCCGCCGCTACAACCAAGCGCTCCACCGCCAAGGGTCTGCTGCTGCATCCAAGCGCACCACCACTGTCAAGTACCACGGGTCCGCCGCTACACCCAAGCGCTCCACTGCCCTAGGTAAACAGAAGATTCAGCTCACACAGGTTCGGTAGCACTGTTCCACGTAGGATCTCTGAGTGCTGTAGTCGTCGTCGTCGAATCCACACAGGATCTCTGTACTGTCGTCGTCGTAGTCACAGTAGCAGTAGTAGTAGTCGTCACAGTAATAGTCGCAGCCAGCACTAGGGTTCCCGCACACAGAAAGCTCGTTCGGAGGATCCGCTCCACGAGCCGAGAGGCTGATACATCAACTGTCACAAAGACCAGAGTTGATGTATCCAAAAGTTCTGTATCGTCAACAGGAACTTAACGCAACAGACGGCGCGTCGATCGGACGCCCGGTCTGAGAGTTATTGGCATTTTCGTTCCCGGGGCCCGGTTGGTTTTTAAGGCAAAACCAACCCGACCGTACTCCACCTGTGTCCAAACCTCGGGCGGAGTATGCCAAAAGATCCGTCTCACTTAGAGGATTCCATCAAAGTCGACGGCACGTCAATCGGACGTCCGGAACTCAAGATATGAGCGTTTCCGCTCCGAGGGCCCGGTTGGTTTCGTGAACGAACCAACCCGGCCGTACTCCACCTGCGTCCAAACCTCGGGCGGAGTATACCAAAAGATCCGTCTCACTAAGAGGAACACAACGCGACTGACGGCGCGTCAATCGGACGTTCGTAGCTCAAGATATGAGCGTTTCCGCTCCGAAGGCCCGGTTGGTTTCGTGAACGAACCAACCCGGCCGAACTCAAAGTAACCTGAAACCTTGAGTGCGATATACCGAATCGACCGTCTCGATCCAAGGATCGCGTTGCCGCAGACGGTTCGTCATTCGGAGGTCCGAGGCTCAAGTTATGGGCCAAAAACCAAATCTGGTTCGAAACGGGGGGTCCGGGTCCGGGCCGACCCGACCCGACCCCCCCCCCCCCCCCTGGGCGGCGCGATGGCCGGCGGCGGCGGGCGGCGGCGCGGCGGCGCGGCGGTGCGGCGGCGCGGGGTGCCGCGGCGGCTCGGGGTGCCGCGAGGGGCCGCTCGCGGGGGGCTAACCCCCGCTTCTTCAGAAGGGCGGCGCGGCTTTGCCGCGCCGTTTGCAACAAATCGGCCCCCACTTGGGGGCCGGTTTTGAATTAAACCGGGGGGGCCGGCTGCCCCCCTCCTTCAAGAACCGCCCCCCTCTTTAAGAGGGGGGTTTTTATTAAAACGGTCGGGGAATTAATTTCCCCGGTTTTAATGACTTCCGGCCGTCCGGCTGGCCGGCCGGTTTTCTCCAACGGGACCGGAAATTTCCGGTCCCCCGTTCGGCTTCCGACGCCGGCGGCCCGGCCGCCGGTCTTCTCTTCCGCCACGGCCCGGAACCGGCCGCGGTCTCCTCGTCTCGCCGCGGCCCGGAGCCGGCCGCGGTGTTCGTCGTCCGGCGCGGTGCGACGGCACCGCGCCCCTTTCGCCGTGCTTTGATTCTTTTCAACACGGCACGACGGCGTCGCGTTCTTGAAGTTTCTACCTCGGCGTGGCGCGACGGCGCCGCGTAAAATAAACGCACGGTAATCCGCGTGGTGCGACGGCACCACGCCACTTTGCTTCCATCGCAAGAATTAAACATGAACGATGGAGGGGGTTCGGCCGTGTTCATGCGGTCCGGCCCCCCTCACGTTAAAATAAACAACTCAACTTAAACATTCAAACCTCAAGTTAGACATGCGAGATCCACGTTCAAGAAATGGAATAAATAAATAATGAATCAACAACCCCTACCTCGGGTTTAAGATTCGATGATTCGTCTACGTTCCACGGAAGACGGCGTCGCGGAGGTCGGGCGTCGCGGTCGTCGTTCGTCAAATCCGTTGACGAAGAGATATGCCCGAAGAGATACGTCGTTGGCGAAACTTGCACGCCGACGAAGGTTGTCCGAAGAAGAGGTGGCGTCCCCTTCGTTGACACGGTGAACGAAGAAAGGAGGTGCGGCGTTCTTTGTCGGAAAAAGAGCGTTCCTCGTCAAGTCTTGAGGAAAGTCATATTATAAAGAAAACAACGAACTCAAGAACCTCTACCTCGATAGTCGCACGATGACGTAGTCGTGAAATATCGGTGTCGCGGAGGAAGAGTCGTTGTCGATGGCGTTCGTCGCGGAAAACCGTCGCGGAAGAGATGACGCGGAAGAAGTACGTCGCGTCGCGGATACGGCGTCGCGGATGAACCGTGTTCTTCGGCGGAGAAGTTCTTCGTTGAAGAACGACGTTCTTCGCGTTCTTCGTTGAGTTTGAAGAAGAAGAAGAGGAGCTCTCCACCTCTCAAGAAGACAAACGATCAACCCAAAATAAAATAAGCTACACCTTATTTTATTTTCACTTTGCCAACCTTTCAAAAATTCAAAAGTTGAATTCAATTCATTAATTAAATCTAGAGTTGACAAAATTAAATGAAGAGATAGGTTGGCAAGAAATAAAGTAGGGAAGAGTTACGTAAATAAGAGGGGGTTTAGAGGGGTTAGGGAATTTGAAAAGAAAAAGGGGTTTGTGTGGGCCCCACCACACTTAATCCTCCCAAGGGAGGTTAAGTGGGTGTGGGTCCCACTTCCAACCTCCTTTGGTAGGTTTTTAATAAGTTAAAATAAAATTTGTCTTACACAAATTTTATTTAACTCAACTGAAAACCCCAAAACTAACTTTCAACTCGCAACAAACGCAACTCCCGAAAAGGTCTCTTTAAGCGAATATCGGCGCTGCGAGTTCATCGGTGCCCTCGGATTTCAATTCCGAGCACCGGATCAAAAGTTAGGAATTCCCGCTCGTTCGTTCACTGAACGTACCCGAGCCAAACTTCGGAAATTAATTCCGGGCACTCCGGGCCTCGGAATTAGGTGCCGTCTGAAACCGCGTTCTTGTAAAATTCTAAAGAAAATTAAGAAAAAAAATTTCCTTGAATTTTACAGGTCTTTACATGGCGTGTGTTAAAACTCAAGGTTGCGTACAACACACGCTACTATTTTATTCAAAGGAAAGCGTACCGTGGAAGCTTGGGATGTTTCATTTTAAATTTTTTTTTTGATGTCCCAATTTATTCAGATAGTTTAAAATATTTTATTTAAAAAGGTTTCACTATTAAAGTTGATAAAAGTGCAATACTGAAAATGAATCTGTTCTTGCATTATGACTAAGAAACTCATAATAGGGATTCTAAAATTATAAGGATTATATAAAGTTCAAAATGTTGTTAATACTATTCATGACCTCTTTTAATGGATTTTTTTTTGTACGTCATGGTGTGATTGAACTCGGTGTTGCGTGTAGTGCAAGTTATTGAATTATTTTTAAGAAATAACACACTATGAAATCCTGGGGTGTTACATTCTCCCCTCCTTCAATAAATTGCGTCCTCGCAATTTGAAATTGTTCTTCGAAAATAAAAGGTTGAAAATAGAAAATATCTCTGTGGGAAAACCCACATCGGAAATTAGGTTACTAAAATTTATTCTTAATATGAGGAAAAGAGAAATGAAAGAGTCACCACCAAATTATGATCTCGATTAGGAGAACATTGGTGGAAATTAGAGACATATAATTGGAGGAAAAACGTAAATATTTATAGGTAGTGATTGAGATCATCAATCACAAACAAGTGTATAATTGAGGTCCTTAAATTCATCAATCTATGATGATTTGAAATACCATCGGTTCAACAAAACATAGGGTATTAGGATAACACATTTTTGACGTTTCAAAATATCATAGTTGAAATCCCACATCGAAAAATGAATTAACGAGGCCTCTATTTAAAATAAATAGTGGAATGTATGAAGATTACCGAAAATAACACATACTAGGGTTCCATGTAGGAAAATATGGATATGGAAGAGAAATCTAACCATCAATTTTCTGATGGAGAGTGGTAGAGAACATGGCTATGAAAAGGCCAACAATCCCAAAGCCATGAATTAGTGATGATTTAAGGTACCATCTAGGACAACATTTTTGTCCTAAGTTCCTTTTATTAATGTTGAGGAATATATTTATGAGATTGGCTAAGATCAAAAGGAGATATACTTACTTTATAATTAGAGTTTTATCCATTAATAAATTTCTACCACAAACTCATCTTTCACTCGTAAAAAAAATTCTATTTATACTATTCATATAGGGTTCCAAAATAAACGAATTTATAATTCATCTACCAGATATTTTAAAAAAACAACATTATTTAATCCAGGACATTTCTTGGGACAGTGGTAGGTGATACACCCTTGTCGCCCTTCGGTTGCGGGTTCAAGTCTCGCAGCCTTGTCGGACGCGACGGGTTGCCACCCGACCTTCGGGTTGTCCTTTTATGGTAATCCAAAATAATCCAAACTAGAACTATCCAAAATACTTCTGTCCAAACTCACAGTCCAACATTTATAAGGAAGGTAAACATAATATAGATCCTTTTTACCCCGTAATAGCATATGAATACCTTCATCTTGTATTCTTTTAATAAACTGAAACATCTTGAATTACCATATTCCTTATTGATTACATTCATGCTCCCCTATTCCATATAGAATGCTGGATAAATTTCATCAATCCAAAAATGTTTTAAACCCCAAAAAAATGATGGAATATACAAATCAATAATCAGTTTCAAGGTAGTCAAGAATATCCAACATAATTTATCCAAATCAATCATGTATTATTCTAAAATCACTAACTCGGTATCAGAACCATATTATGGTTTATCTTTCTCTCACCCATATATTTTCCAAAAATTTATCCTGCTATTGAGTCACTTTTCTTTGTTCCACACAATCTCAAGTCCTTAATGAAATAGTACTGCAGTACAATCCTTATATACTCCATGATTATTGTAACAAGTACATTGTTGATACAACACTCAATTGACATAATCAACATAAGAACTCTAATCATTCCTCTTCATCTGTGGTAGTATCATAACTTGATTATTATCCGATAACATCATTTGAGGCATATTCTGATGACTGGGACATAGGTTCGCATAGTGTCCAAACTCCTTGCAAATGAAGCATTGTACATTTGAAACCATTTTCTTACCCTTGCAGTCACGTACTTTGTGCCCTTTTCCTCCACACTTATAACAAACTCCCATTCCTTTCAGGCAAGTTCCAGGGTGTTTCTTTCCACAGTTACCACATATGGGAAAATTCTTCTTTTCCCTCATCCCTTTTTCCATCTTTCTCTCTTCTATCCTTTTCTTCTCTTGCTTCCCTTCAAATCCATAGGACTCAGTAATCTCTTTACTTATCTTATCAATACATGATATTATTTCTTCATATGATGATAATACATGGGAGACTATTTCTCTTATAAATTCTAGCTTAAGACCATGAAAGATATGATCCTTCCTTCTCTTTGGATCATGTGCATTTCCGGAGTTCTCATTCCTTCTACTGGGCGCCATTTCTAAACAATGGCATAAACTAGATCAGTTTATGAATCAAAATACATAATCCCATTCTTATAAAACACTTAACATAAATTGAACTATTTATGGATATAATCCATAATCATAAGAATGTTTTCTTTAAGGAAGTATATATTCATAAACCCTTCAAAATGATTTGTAAAGAAAATGAGAGTTATCCTAAGCATATCCCCCGGGAGTGTCGTAACCAAGAGTGCAGCAAGGCCCGTTGTCGTGCACCAGTTCCCGTTCGAGTCTAGCTCAAAGCGGTGTTTTCGGGTTTTACCCCTAGGTACATCTGTGCCAGAGCCGCCTCTACCTGCTCGTATCCAGACAGGGATGTATTTCTCGGAAAACCCACAAAATCTCTACAATACAAAATTCTAGGAAGTTCTTCTATACTAATCCTCAAAGTTCATCTTAGGTCTACGTGCTCTAATCAGAGTTTATCTAAATCTAGCTTCCAAGGTTTGTACTAAACTTCCTCTGATACCAACTGTAACGCCCCGACCCCATCTACCCAGAGTCGGTGCATTACTTCGTAACATTGGCATGATCACAAGAAAGATCAAATCCCGAAAGACCGATTGGTTTAGTAGCCTTGGAAACACTAGATATATTCATAAGTTTTACATTACATCATAAAATGAAAAACTACTACAACAACATAATGTTTCCACAGTCCACACTATAATCCCCTCATAATATCCCTTCAGGTCATTCATAACTTACATCTTCACATCCTGGGAAAAATAAAACATAGAAAAGGGGTGAGCTCAAATGCCCAGTAAGGATAACAATATAGCGGAACATTCAAAAATAAGCATAAAAATTTAAGGCAATGAATTACTAAAACAAAAGCCTTTTAAACTTGAACTTCAACATAGTATGGCAAAAGTAAAATGAAATAATGCCATTTACTTGTTCACATGGATATTCTACTAATCGAATAATCACATGCAAAATCAATAACACCTTTCATAATGTTGGAATGCATAATACTAAACTTTAATTACTTTTCAAGGCCTCGTCCCAAGACCTTGGGGCTAACTGTAACCAAAACCCAACCCGGAGTGCCTCTAATAACGGGACACCAACCCGGAGTGCCTCTAATAACCGGACACCAACCCGGAGTGCCTCTAATAACCGGACACCAACCCGGAGGGCTTACTTTTACCAGTCCCTAACCTGGAGGGCATACTTTTACCAGTCCCCAACCTGGAGGGCTTACTTTAACCAGTCCCCAACCTGGAACATACTTGTCCAACACATTCATATGAAGTAAAGATTGAAATATAACATAAACATTCTTATTGGAACTAGCATACGAAATGTCAATACTTTCACCATAAACTATGAATGGTATAAAAATAGCACATCCACAGTCAAACATATCAGAAAACTTTCAAAACAATATAGAAGTTTTGTATCATAATAAATCAACTTCAAATAATCTTAAAACCCATCAAAGGATGTTGACATAGATGAAATCAAAATTCTTTTTAAAGAAATATCTCATTTTATTTTGAAATCATTTAAGATCCATATAAAATCAAACATTTTCTTTGAAAATAATCTTATAAGCTTTTAAGGGAAGCTTTGACGATTTTATAACAGCGGAAAATAACCGCACCCGCCGTATAAGTTAAAAAACATTCTTATCTTAATTCTGTCGAAAAGGTTAAAAAGCACCTTGTTTGGAAAACGACGGAATGATTCCCTTATAAACCTCTTATAAAAAAGTCAAACAAGGGTATAAATGACTTTAACCCATATTCTTTTAAATATTAAAAATGTTTTGAAATACATTTTGAAGAAACATGGATGTGGATGATAACGAGATCCCAGTAGATTATTACGTATAAACAACCTCGGATAATGAAGAGATTGTGAAATAACCCTTACCAGTTTGGTAACTTATGAAACATACAACCCATGAAAGAGGTATCATACAATGAATATGTAAGTACACATAAATTAGAGTGTATTACATAAAGAATATAATTATGGGCAGTACATACACCACACAAAAGGTAATGGTGGCAATATGGCATGAATCTCATGAGAATAAGGAGTGAGATGAAAACCCCTTACCACGTTAATCAACTGAGTCGTATGGCCAAAAGTTAATAACCACCAAATTATTTACAGAATAACATGAATATAAATAGAATCATGATAAATTATATCAAATGGCAGTACACAATACACCACTTTCAATAATTTAGTGGCGAACAATGGAAATCTCACGGAATTGAAAGTGAGATAAGAAAATCCCTTACCTTGTACTTTTCCTTGTTTGGGGTAGGTTAACCTCCTGTATAATGGTGAAGTAATTTTAATTAAATTATACAAGAATAATATATATTAATATGATATCATATATGATCTTTTAATATTGATTTGATAATAATATCTTAGTATTATCGTTGTTTCGGGTGTTAACTTACTTGTTTTCTTTTGTATGTTTTGTTACGTAAGACATGTTTGTAAAGGAATGGTTGTATATTATTCAAATCCATAATGGTATCAAGTCCTTAAAAATCATTTTCAAATCATCAAATGATAATTATACTTGAATGGATACGATGGAGGATGAATCTCATCGCGTTCGTGGAGACGGTAGTCCGTACGTACGCAAGAACGCAACTTCCATTTAATTTTTATTTTAAAAGAATTGAATCCAAATGATACTTAGGTATATTACTATTACAGTATAATATAATATTTTATATATGTTACTTAAGTTCATTAACACCATCCTTTATACGTTCCATGTGTGGTATGAACGAGTCATATCATTTTAAGGGGGCGGTAGTCCGCACTTCCTCAAATGAAATTATCGTATGTATATACAACATGAAACGAATAATGGTATGAAATAAAATGGAATTACAGAAGCTTATATATAAAATATATATCATTAATATCATATTTAATTACAGTGCCATCATAATGGCCACCATGAGAGGCGGTAAGATGTATTTGAACAATCATCGTTTCGTGAGGCGTTAGTTTGCCATCCACAGAAACATTATGTTCATCATCCATTAGATGGAGTTGTGTGTATGTGTAGTTTGAATACTTATTATAACAACATCCTAGTATATTGAGGATACTGGTGTTGTTACAAAAGAAAGGAAATAAAAAGAACTTGGGGGTTGGAGAAGAAAAATAAATGAAAATAATTTAAGAGAAATCGTTACCTTTAATTTAGGTAACTCACTTTGGTTGGAACCAAAGGACTTCTTGAAATGCTTTCTTCCTAAGAGGAAGCTTCAAGGAGGAGGAGAGGGATGTGGGGAGCTTAGTTGGGCAGAGTTTGGACGAGCCTAGTGGCTTGAGAGGTGTGTGGAATGAGTAGAAGTGGTCTCCTTTTATAAGGGAGAGGAGGGGCTCTTTAGGAAAGAGTGAAAGTATTACTTTATAATATAATTATATTCGGTTTATAATGGTCCAAAAATCATTGAGGTCGAAGATAGGATGACTCATATTCTAAATAACATCACCCAATAAGAATTGGACAGGTTTTAGATAATATTTTAATCATTATAATCTTATTTATTTAAATGATTTATTAATGAGGTAAACATTGCAGCACTATTGTGTCATTAATAATTTAACTTATTTGATGTCTAAAAATTATAAATAAAATATCATTATGTAGGAAATCTTTTTATCTTTCTAATGAATATTTATAATCGAAAATACAACATGTATAACCCTATGTAAAAATTGTTCTTCTAAAAGATGTAAGCTTATGCCATTTTTATTTTTATTTTAACTTTATTAATATAAAGTGTCCCTACCACATACAAGTGGCTCCAAGGGGTCCCCAAATTGACCCAAGGATGCTCATGGTCGGGTGTGTGTCCACCAATAAGGTTAGGACACGTTTTAGGGTAATTTTGTATTATTATAATATTATTTTGTAACCCTTATTTACCGGATTTACCCTTAAACATGGTAAATAAAATATTTACCACAGTAATTATTCAAAATGTCTAAAAATAAAAGTTCCCTATTTACACAATTTGGACATCCTGATTCCAAATATGGAATCCATTTTTCAAAATTCAAAACACAGAAGTGGCAGAAATTAATTTAAAATTAATTCCCGCTGTCAAAACAAAAAGCGTGTTTTTTTAAGAGATAATAACTATCAAAAGATTGACACTTGTTTATGTTCGGTTTAATTGTAAATTATGTCCAATGACCAAGATTATATTAAATGGTAAAAATATATTCTAAATATACTTTAAAACCACTAAAATTCACAATTTATCACTATTAATTATTTTGATTAAAAAAGTTGTTTTTAATTAAAATTTAGTAATTTTCACTATTCATCAAAATATGAAAGTTATCCGAAAAGTACCAAAATTTCACCTTAGGCTAAATTCGATATTCCGAATCCAAAAATGAAGTCCATTTTAAAATATAAAATATATATAATTTCAAAATTTAGGTATTACTATTCATAACGGCTAGTTTGATTGGTTGTGGCGTGTGTTAAAACTCAAGGTTGCGTACAACACACGCTACTATTTTATTCAAAGGAAAGCGTACCGTGGAAGCTTGGGATGTTTCATTTTAAATTTTTTTTTTGATGTCCCAATTTATTCAGATAGTTTAAAATATTTTATTTAAAAAGGTTTCACTATTAAAGTTGATAAAAGTGCAATACTGAAAATGAATCTGTTCTTGCATTATGACTAAGAAACTCATAATAGGGATTCTAAAATTATAAGGATTATATAAAGTTCAAAATGCTGTTAATACTATTCATGACCTCTTTTAATGGATTTTTTTTTGTACGTCATGGTTTGATTGAACTCGGTGTTGCGTGTAGTGCAAGTTATTGAATTATTTTTAAGAAATAACACACTATGAAATCCTGGGGTGTTACATTCTTTATGGGCATGATACTGTCAATGTCTAAGTTGAGTAGTGTTTATGTCATGATGTGGGGTATATCTCAGTAACCCCAAGATTTCAGGGATGTGGATATTTATCTAAAAAGCCACCATTGTTCATCCTTCCCTAGTGAATATTTTTTGTTGATACTTTCTCTTCCCCCCTTTAAGTTCTCATGTGTTTTGGGTGCTCTGTTGGAACCATTCCCCGTGTTCTATTTTTGGAGGGGTTTGCACTGTGTGGTGGGCCTTCAGTTTATCAGTCATGTGGTTCCACTTTCTAGAGCTCTTTCAATGAAGGCATAAACTTTTTTCAATGCCCTATGATGGTCCCTTTGTCGGTCTCACATTCCAATTTGGGCCACAATGAAAATTCTTTCAGTTTCTTGTTTCAATCCTTATCCTTGGGTCTATTGTTCTCAAGTCGTATCTACTATTTTCACTTATCCATTAGGAATGACTCCCTTCTAGAATGGTTCAAATTATTCCTTGATTATTTATATTTTACATGGGACACCTCTAATGGTGGTTTGTCTTTGAGTTCTATGTGGTTTTTATTTTGTAGGAGTACCTTTTGACCAGATATAGAGGACCTTATCTTGGTTTGTGGATGCACTATTTATGGTGGTTCGGTATTTTTTGGAGGGTTTAGGAATATCATTTTTTCATTCTTTTCATTGTGTTCATCATTTCTGGTACCCTATTAGGTCTGGATTTTGAAAGTGGAGGAGTATAAGAGTAGAAATTTTCATCAGTAACAGTATGGGGAAACCTCTTGCGGACATTGGTGTCAAGGGAATCACCATATGAGGAAGTCTAACAGCTCATCCCTCACCCCCACCTATTTCCCTTTTTTTATTTCATTTAAATGTCATTTTGGTTTCCACTAAACCATAATGTGTCATTGTGAAATTCCAAAAAATATATTTGGATTAGTAAATATTATGTTTTCAATCATGTTTCATTCATGAACTAGTCGAATCATTCCCAATCAATTTTTTATTCAGATATAGAAATCATTATAGATCCAAATCATCATTATTATATTAGACAAAATATTTCCAAAAATTGGATGACCAAAAAAGTTTACAATGGGATAAAAAGAAAAGAAATCCAGTACTTTTATGAAAATATTAGAAACCAAAAAGAATGATTACATCTTCATAATAAACTTTGATTATATAAAATATATAATAATAATTTATGAAAAAAATCATAGATAACACATAATAAACTTATTTTTAGTATATAATCCCACTTTTAGTATCATTGAGAATAATATTATTATCTCTTGGTCCCTCATATTAATCATGATCCAGAAATAACTAATTCCATGTTAAAATATTCTAAAAACCTCATCGGTTATGGCTATAGTTATTTGAAATGTGGACATCGAACATTATCTGATGAATTGGCGAGCTATATCAGGCTCTCCCATCATATTTTGGTAAATCATGCTTATAAAATAATGGAATTTTAATAAAAAAAATTACATCATAATATTAATGTATTAATTACATTTTACTAACATAATTTTGGGGATTAAAATGATATAGTTCCATTCGAATCATGGAAACATAAACAACTTTTTAAGGGTGAACTACATCATCTCCCAATAATTATTCGTACCTATCAACCTTCTTAAACATATCATACATAATACATTCCATCATAACCTGGATAGAGGAAAAATAATAAAGTCTTAGATCAGATTATTAATAATGGTAAATAATGGATATGTGTGAACAATACAAGAGATGAATTGAATAATAATACAATCATATCATTTGAAAAACATATCATGTATATCAATTATTGCAATCCAGTGTCATGGAATAAATCATAGAACTTACTCGAACATGAATCATAATGAAATCAAATAACATGATCCATGATAACAAAACATTTTCATAAGAGATAGATATTTTTTCATACACATAAGTATATAATATCATCTATATAGTGTTCAAGGATCCATTCTATTACAAACATAGTAAAATATGTTCACTCCTCAAACCATCATAGTAATCATGATTCTCTCCAAATGATATCATTATGGAAAGAGTCCCCTAATGGATAGGTATAACTTCACATTCCATTACTATATGTCTTTTTATATATTAATCTTTTCTCAATTAATTTTAGAGGGATATAGGTCCCACCACTAAACAAATGAAAACCGTATATATATGTGCCTCATTATCACAAAAATATTATATATGAAACCACATTATGAAATGGGTTTCCTAAACATTTCAACATAACATAACACTTCTAATGAAATAGGTTTTATAATCATTTCATAATTCCATTAATTCATAACCCATGCATAAAAAATAGGTTTCAAAATAATTTTATCATGGAATAATCCATTGAAGATAAATGTGTTTCAGAAACATATTATCATCATATAAAAAATTATAGAGAATATATAATAATTTTATACTAGGATCAACTCTCTAGTAAATCATATATGACATCAAATGATGTCATAATAGATGGAAAATTATTTTGAAATAACACTTCAACACTTCATGTAGAAAATAAATTATCTTAAAAAATCCTTAAAACTAAGAATCCATTAAATAAATTTTACATAATTTACATTTAAAATAATATTGGAATATAAAGGATACTTTGAATAATTACGTGATCTTACTTTATAAATTTATTTATATGTAGTATATATTGAAATTAATATTACATTCATATTTTCAATAAAATTTAAATTGGAATTGTTAATAAAAGAAAATGAATATTTTGTTAAAGAAAATATAAAATAAAATTTTGTTTAAAAAATTCATTAGTAAATCAATTTTAAAAAGATAATTTTTTTTAGTGTTTTCAAAAAACATATTTATTGATGAAAAAAAAAATTCGACCAAAAAGGGAAATAATGAAAATTTTTATTAAAAAAATATTTTGATCTCTAGAGTACATTAGAGAGAAAATTTAAAGTAAAATAAGTTTTCTCAGGACATAACCATATTATATTAAAATTCATGTGTCTATTTAGATATGAATCATAATAATTCATCATTATAAACATAATCGAAAAAAATGTCACTAAAATGTGACATTGAAAAATAAAATGGTTACCACATTGGTACCTTTCGAATCTTTTGAACCATTAAATATTAATATAAAATGATTAATAAAATATCTTTTGAATAAATAAATAATTTATATAACATTACTGAGGGTAGTTCATACATCTTATAAGAAAATATGTTCATTAAAAATCATATTTCCCAATAAAGGAATCTTGTCACAAAATACCATATGATAAGTATCAGCTTCCTTCATACACGTTCAAAACTGCTATATGATAAATATAATTTGATTAAACATCTATTACAAAACCATACTCGTTTTATCATACAATATATGATTTACTTGTGACTTTTTATTAACTCTTTATCGATAAATCATTGTTAATATCATGTTTTCTGTAATAACTACTTTGTTTTTTATGTATTCACCATACTTGGTATTTTCAATCCTTTTAAATGTATCAATTTTTAAAATTTTTTATTATGATTATTTAAATAAAATATATATTCCACATATATATATATTTAATTTAATCCATAAAAGATAGAAAAATAAAATGAAATACATCGTTCCTATAGACTGTGAATCCTACGTGGGCGTGAACAATATTTCCATATTTTAATTTATGAGATGAATGATTGTTAAAAAATATATTACTTTTACAGAATCATTATCATGTCAAATATATGACATAAATTTTTTAATTTTATCCTTTTTACCTTCAATATAGAGCATTACTAAAAAAATAATTACATCAATTCTTAAGGTGTTATTTCACTATATACTTGACTAATGTGACAATTTTTTCTTGGAATATAAATTAAGATGATATATTAGATGTAAAAATAATAAAAAATATTATTATATCATAAATATTATATAAATATTTATATTTATCTTCAATAAGGGGTGATTAGAAATAAATAACGCTTGTTCGTACGGAGTACTCTATAATATAGAGGATCAACTGTTTCATTTCCAGTTTTAAGGAGAAGGAGGATAATATGTGGTATTTCATTTAAATAATATTTTATCTTTATATCGGCAATACATGTGTAATTAAAACATTATAATACAATGATATTTTAAAATGTGGATGGATAAATAAAACAAAAAATCATATTTTAGAATTTAACACTTCGTCAAATAGACATTTTCAATTTATACCTAATGCTTCATTTGGAAGTATTCCATATCAAAATAAAGCCTATATGATATATCATTGGAATAACATAAATATTTTTAGTCGTTATTTTCTAAAAATGGTTTTGGATATCTGAAGTGGATAGGATAAGTGGTGGCCTTTTAAAAATGGGGGTGAAGACATAATTAGTATTTTTTTCAAACAATAATGTGAATCCAACTGTTTGAAATTCCAGAAGGCCAAAAATAGATCATTAGTAAACTAAACAATATACAAGGTAAAATTATTTCCATCCAATGTGTGTTAAAAATGCTTATATAAAATTTTACTTCTTATATTTTTTGTTTAAATCCTCACTGATGTATACCCGTTTTATCCTTAACAATGATATTTAATTACTAATTTTTTTAATATTTGTTTTAGAAAAAAATAATGTTGTCCTTGTTATATAATAAAAATTATTTGCATTCAATATATTAAATCTAATTTCTCAAATTCAATTAAAATAAGTGTAAAAACAAGGGTTAAAATTAAACCTGAAGGAAGAATCAGAAAGTGGATAAATACTAATAATTTTCACTATCCATCGAAATATTGGTCCCATTAAAAAATTTACGAAAAAATTACACTAAGATAATTTCAAAATTTATTTTAAAAATAATTATTCCATTTATTCTTATGGTTTTCCATTCTGCCCCACAAAAAAAATTCACCATCAATATTCCTTCACATTGGTATAAATAATGATGATACCCCTACCTCGTTACATAAACAGGTTCACATTTATATTCATCATACTTATAAGGCCCCAACCATAAACCTTACATAATCTTGAGTTATCACAAGATTACACGTTGAGGATATTTTCAGGTTTAGAGTTTTAGAGAATTAGATCATAAAACATGCATTACATTCCACATATAAACAAAGTGGTTACATAAAGATAGAATTCTCCATTCCCATCAATGGAAACATATTTAAAATATAATGGATTCTTTCTTGACACTTCCTTGACAATATCATCATATCATGTACCTTTTCCTTGACCTGTGAAAAAAATTTCAAAAAAACTTGCGATGAGCATAAAAAGCTCAGTAAGGGATATAAAAATATGGAAAGGAAACATGGGTACATATATACATAAGGATGAGATCATACTTTACCCATTTAACATAAGCACTTTAACATACCTCATCAAATCATGAATAAATCATAGAAATCATAAGACATAAAGGTATCTTGAGGAATTCATAACATTCTTACGTATGGAGTAACCCTCTTGGTTACGTTTGGAATACCCATCACAGTATATTCCCTAAATCTCTTCGGAGAAACCTTAATGTTTCACTCCTTCGCGTTACCCAATGCATTGGAGAGCTATAACGGGCTCACCCGCCCTTAGTTTATCACATAACCACCCGTCTTCATAATAATGCCCAAGAACCTCAACATAATCATATCACATAAAACATGCATAAAGGAAACATAACATTTCCACATTTCAATCACAAGATATCAATACAACACAAAAAACATTGTGAAAAAATTTTTCAATACCAAAATAAAAGAAATGTAAAACATGGTATTTATTTTTCTTTTAAAAAATAAGGTATGGCTTGTAGAGGAAGCTGAAACTCAAATAACGGTTACGACGGCGGAGAAGTCGTTGTCGCCGCATAAGTACGACAAAAACAGTCCCTTTTGTCGTTTAGTAAACGCTTCGTATAAAAAAGATTCCTTATGAATAAATGTAAAATTCAAAGGGGTTTATACACCATATAAAAAAATGGTTGTGTATAAAACAAAATATGCCTCAATGAAAGGAGATTGAGACGAAGTCACATACAAAGATCATTTTTAAAATAAAATAGATCTATTATGTGTATTAACTATAAGTACACATAAAGAGAGTACATATAACAATATATGAAATAATAATATCATGACATTATTTGAAAGTAGGAGATTAACCCAAAGAATGGTAATTGGGTTAAGAAGTTCCCTTACCTCGTATCCGACTTGACTCGATCATTCTTTAATGTCCTGGATAATAAACTTGAGTTAATTTCTACTTATTTAAGAACCTTTTTCAAGTTAATTATTACTTTTATTTGATGTTATGAACATCATGTAATCATTTAAGTTAATAATGTTCATTTTGTCGGTATTTGGTTCTTAAGTCAAAAATAGACTTCTTATACTTACATGTTGTTAATTTGGTTAAAGGTTCGTTATATCCAGAATTATATTAATGATTTGGATAACATATATATAATATATATTCATAATATACATGTATTTATAATATTACATCACATTTAGAGGTAAGAAATGAAATGCACTGTTTATGGAGACGGTAAGCCGTACGTACGCATGAATGCTACTTCCATTTCTATTTCGTATTTTCTGGAATGGAATCATAATTATATAAGAGTATATTATAATTAATGTATAATAACATATATAATATCATTAACTTTATCCTTTACACATCTCACATATGGTATTAATGAATCAAATCACTTTCAGAGGGCGGTAGTCCGCACTTCCTAAAATGAAGATATCGTGTTTACGCTTAATGGAAACTATAAAGGTATGCCGAAAATGAAAAAAAACAGAAGCTTAAGGAAAACATAAACATATTATATATCATATATACAAATAGTGACATCATAATGGTCACCTTTTAAGGTGTTAAATGAGTATTGAACAATCCTCGTTTCGGGAGGCAGAATTTTGCCATCCACGGAAACCATATGTTCTTTAACCATTTGATGTAGTTCTGTGAGAGTGTAGCTCAAATAAATCTTATAACAACATCCTAGTATATTGAAGATACTTTTTTTGTTACAAAAGAAGTAAATAAAAAGATTTTAGGTGGTTGGAGAAGCAAAATAATACAAATGAACATGAGAGAATGAATTACCTTTAAAAGTGTAACTCCTTTTGATTTGAGCTTAAAGGCTTCCTTTGAAAGGATTCTTCCCAAAGTGAACCCTATAGGATGAGGAGAGGGATGTGGAGAGAGTAAATGGGCAGGGGTTGGCCGAGCCAAAGGCTTGAGGAGTGTGTGAAATGAGGTAGAGGTGGGGGCCTTTTATAAGAGGAGAGGAGGGGCACTTTTTGAATGTAAAGATAAGTTACTTTATTTTAAAAAGCGTTTCCAATTAAAAAGGTCCCAAATTAATATAATTAGAGGATAAGGTGATAAGGATTCTAAATCCCCTCATCCAATTGGTTTTGGCCATGTTTAGGTTTTATATTTTTCATTATCTTTTTATTTTATTTAAATCGTTAAATAATGAGGTCATCGTTGCATCATCATGATGTCATAAATAATTTAATTTATTTAAAGTCTAAAAATTATAAAAAAATACTATGATGGAGGAAATCTTTTTATCTTTCCAATGACTGTTTATAATAAAAAATCTGATCTTTATAACCACATGTAAAAATTAATTTCGTAAAACATATTATGTTTGTGTCATTTTTACTTTTACATTAAATAAAATGTTATTTATGTCATTTCCCAACCAAAGTGAATCCATGGGGTCCCCAAGATCGACCCATGGGTTTTATTGGTCGGCCATGACACAACCAATAGGGTTTGTACATGTTTCAAGCTCATCTCATTTTATTAAAGCATTATTTTTACCTTAAACTACACTAAATACCTCTAATCGCGATTAATGAAAAAAAAAGTTACTATTCACCAAAAAATTATTTTCATCCCATTGAACCACATTTTACATAATAATGAAAACCATGTATGTCGGATTTTCAAAATTCAATACACATTAGTGGTAAACTTTCATTTAATTGAAAAATCAGTTTTCTTGATTACCACTTAGTGGTTTCACTATTCATCAAAAATTGAAGTTTTTCAGAAAATTACCAAAAATTCACCCTAAGCTATATTTGATATTATGAATTCAAAAATGAAGTATATTTTAAAAAATTCAAAACATATAAGTCACATTAATTAATTTAATAATTAATTCCCGCTGTCAGAGCAAATAGCGTTTTTTATGAAACAATAAGTATCAAAAGATTGACACCAGTTTAAGTCCAATTTTAAAGTGAAATTGATTTCAATGACCACCATTGGATTAAATGGTAAAAATATATTCTAATTTCAATTCAAAATAAATTCAAAAGATAATCTAATCATATAAATAAATTAGATTAAAATGCAGTTTTGATGTAAAATGCAGTATTTTTCACTATTCATTAAAAAATGTACATTGTCATAAAAAACCAAAAATTCACACAAAGTAAATTTTGATGTCCCAATCATAAAGAATAAGTTTATTTTGACAAAAATATCTTATAAAATTGTCAAAAGATAGATTTAAAAATGGGTTTCCATCAAAAGGCAGTAAAACAATCTTTTAAAAATATTAGTGTATTACATGCTTAAGATTGGATTTATTTTCATTTTAAGCATCTAAAACACTATATAATTCATTAATAGACATAGATAAAAATATATATTACTCATTACGTACTTGGGATGTTACATCCATCCCCCTTTAGAAAATTGTGTCCCCGCAATTTATTTACTTATCAAATAAATGGGGGTACTTATCCCTCATTGCATTTTCAGATTCCCATGTTGCCTCTTCCATCATGTGGTTTTTCCATTTAAGCTTTACATGATGAATGAAATTATTCCACAATACCTGCTCCCTGTGGTCAAGAATCTGGACCAGTTGTTCTTCATAAGATAGGTTCTCTTCCAGTTGAACTACCTCTGGACTCAAAACATGAGATGGATCTGGCATGTACTTTCTCAACATCGAAACGTGAAAAAAATTGTGTACCTGAGATAAACTCGAAGGTAAAGCCACTCGGTATGCAACTGATCCAACTCTCTCCAGAATTTCATATGGTCCAATAAACCTTGGACTCAGCTTTCCTTTCTTACCAAATCTCATCACACTTTTCCAAGGAGAAACCATTAGAAAAACATGATCACCTACCTCGAAAGATAGATCCTTCCTCCTGTTGTCTGCATAACTCTTCTGCCTACTCTGAGCTATTCTCATGTTCTTCTGAATCAGCTAAACTTGTTCTGCCATCTATTCTACCAATTCTGGTCCCATGAACTTACTTTCACCCACATCATCCCAGAAAGCTGGAGTTCGACACCTCTTCCCATATAATGCCTGAAATGGTTCAATCTGTATACTGGAATGAAAGCTGTTATTATAAGAATACTCAACCAAAGAAAGATGTTGGTCACAACTTCCCTGATAATCCATCGAACAAGCTCGTAGCATATCCTCCAAGGTCTGAATTGTTCGTTCTGACTGCCGATCTGATTGAGGATGAAAAGCTGTACTAAAATTTAATTCAGTACCCAACGACTTCTGAAGGCCTTTCCAAAAGTTAGAAGTGAACCTGGGATCACGATCAGATACAATGGAGAGAGGAACTCCATGTAACCTGACTACCTCTTTAAGATACAAACGAGAAAGTTGATATAGGGAAAAAGTATCTCGTATAGCATGGAAATGAGCAGATTTAGTCAAGCGATCAACAATAACCCAGATTGCATTATTACCTCGAGATGTCTTCGGTAATCCAACAACAAAGTCCATGGATATATTCTCCCATTTCCACTCTAGAACTGGTAAAGGCTGAAGCATCCCTTTCGGTAACTTCCGCTCTACTTTAACCTGCTGACAAGTCAAACACTTCACAGTAAAATCAGCAATATCTCTTTTCATTCCATCCCACCAGAAATACTCCCGCAGATCTCTGTACATCTTAGTACTGCCAGGATGAACTGAAAACGGAGAACTATGAGCTTCACATAACAACCCTCTCTTCAAATATGAATCAAAAGGCACACACAATCTCTTCCCAAATCTCAAAACGCAATCATTATCAATGTTGAATTCAGGCAACTTACCTTTCTGAACCAGCTCTACCTTTTTCTACAACTCACTATCTTGCTTCTGTGCTTGCTTGATTCTATCTGATATAGATGATCTTACTGATACCAGAAACAAAACAGAAGAACTTCCTGCACCAACAACTTCTATGCCAAATTTCATCAAATCCTTAACCAAAGGATCACGTTCCAGACGCAACATTGCTAATAAAGCATTACTTTTTCGACTCAAAGCATCAACCACTTTATTTGCTTTTCCCGGATGGTAATGAATTGTACAATCATAATCCTTGATTAATTCTTGCCATATCCTTTGTCTCATGTTCAATTCGTTCTGAGTGAATATATAATTTAAACTTTTTTGGTCGGTATATATTTCAGACTTTACTCCATACAAAAGATGCCTCCAAATTTTTAAAGCAAAGAAAACAGCAGCTAATTCCAAATCATGTGTAGGGTAATTTACCTCTTGAGATTTCAACTGTCGTGAAGCATAAGCAATTACCTGATCATTCTACATTAGGATGCAACCAAGTCCATTCAATGAAGCATCACTGTATATAACAAACTCATCATTCCTGGAAGGTAGTTTCAAAACTGGAGCATTCACAAATCTTCTTTTCAATTCCTAAAAACAATCATCACAAACATATCCAAGAACTCATTGAAAATTCTACTCATTAAGTCCATGAATACAGCAGGTACATTGGTTAGCCCAAAAGGAATTACTACAAATTCATAATGGCCATATCTCGTACGGAACACGGTCTTCGGAACGTCTGCTTCTTTTACTTTCACCTGGTGGTACCCCGACCTCAAGTCAATGTTTGAAAAATACTGAGCTCCCTGGAGATGATACAACTTCATTTGATGGCCCGACATCTGCTGAAGTAGTTGCAAAGGATTTCACCACCCCTTTCTGCTTGTAGTCTAACTGCTTCCCATCACTCAAGATCTTTGTCATACACTCATTTGCATAGTGACCCATCTCATTGCACTTATAACATTTCACTAACTGTAAATCGAATTTGGTCTTACCTTCACCTTGATCCTTTTCAGTGCAATCACAAGCCTTATGTCCCATCTTACCACATTATTAGCACTTTCTAGAATTCAGAAGACATTCCCCAGCATGCCTTATTTAACATTTATCACAAACTGGAAACTTAGTTTTCTTACCATCATACTTTTTTGAAGAATTCTTACCTTTCTCCTACCACCTAGGTCTCTTCTTCTGTTGGTTGTTATAGAACACCTGATCATCGGCAAACTCCGTTTCCACCTTCTCAGTACATCGAACAAGCCATTCATAACTTTTAAACTCACGAGAAGCTAATTCCATTCGATATTTTGGCTTTAATCCTGGGTAAAAATGATTGATTTTACTATCAAGGTCTCGGATAAAATTTGGAGCATACCTTACCAATAGAGTGAACCTTTCTTCATAGGCAGCCACGGAGTGTTCCTCTTGCCTCAATTCCAAGAATTGATTTTCCATCCTAAGTCGAACAGCCTTAGGAAAATACATCTCAAGAAACATACCTTTGAATTCATCCCAGTCGAGAGCATCAATCTCATCAGTGTCCCTGATATTTTTAACCATAGACCTCCACTGATCTACCTCACCCTCCAAACGGTAAATAGCAAGACTAACATTTTGATTGTCTGAACACCCCATGACATCGAAAATCTTCTCCAGTGCTTTAATCCACCCTTCAGCTAACACAGGGTCAGATGATCCTCTGAATGATGGGGGATGTTGCCTCAGGAAATGTTCCACCACTGACATGTTCCTCTACGGTTGATCTGGATGATCTCGTGCATGGATACCACCACCATTTATAGCCTAAGTCAACTGCGCCATTACTGCAACAAACTGTTCAGTTCCAATTCCGACCATCTCAGGATGCTGATTCGGAAGGTTATTTCCTTCTATATGACTTCCTAGCACTGCTTCCCTGTTTCCTCTGCGAAAAACCATTCTGAACAAACATGTCTTAGATAAAGCAACATGGTAATCTTCAAATGCTATATCATTTAAAAAAAATATTTTTGGATAATCATTTAATAGAATTCTAACTCCTAAAGTTATCTAAACCGACCTCTGATACTAACTATAAGGCCCCATCCTTAAGCCTTACTTAATCTTGAGTTATCTCAAGATTACACGTTGAGGATCTTTTCAGGTTTAGAGTTTTAGAGAATTAGATCATAAAACGTGCCTTACATTCCACATATAAACAAAGTGGTTACATAAAGATAGTATTCTTCATTCTAATCAATGGAAACATATTTAAAATAAACATGGATTCTTTCTTGACACTTCCTTGACACTATCATCATATCATGTACCTTTCCATTGACCTATGAAAAACATTTCAAAAAAACATGGGATGAGCATAAAAATCTCAGTAAGGGATATAAAAATATGGAAAGGAAACATGGGTACATATATACATAAGGATGAGATCATACTTTACCCATAAAACATAATCACTTTAACATACCTCATCAAATCATGAATAAATCATATAAATCATAAGACATAAATGTAACTTGAGGCATTCATAACATTCTTACGTAGGGAGTAACCCTCTTGGTTACGTTTGGAATACCCATCACAGTATATTCCCTAAATCTCTTCGGAGAAACCTTAACGTTTCACTCCTTCGCGTTACCCAATGCATTGGAGAGCTATAACGGGCTCACCCGCCCTTAGTATATCACAGAACCACCCGTCTTCATAATAATGCCCAAGAACCTCAACATAATCATATCACATAAAACATGCATAAAGGAAACATAAAATTTCCACATTTCAATCACAAGATATCAATACAACACAGAAAACATTGTGAAAACCATTTTCAATACAAAAATAAAATAAAAGTAAAACATGGTATTTATTTTTCTTTTAAAAAAGAAGGTATGGCTTGTAGAGGAAGCTGAAACTCAAATAACGGTTACGACGGTGGAGAAGTCGTTGTCGCCGCATACGTACAACAAAAACATTCCCTTTTGTCATTTAGTAAATGCTTAGTTTAAAAAATATTCCTTTTGAATAAACGTAAAAGTCAAAGGGGTTTATTCACCATATAAAAAAAGGGTTGTGTATAAAACAAAATATGCCTCAATGAAAGGAGATTGAGATGAAGTCCCATACAAAGATAATTTTTAAAATAAAATAGATCTATTATGTGTATTCACTATAATTACACATAAAGAAAGTACAAATACAAGATAGTACATAATAATATCATGACATAATTTGAAAGTAGGAGATTAACCCAAAGAATGGTAATTGGGTTAAGAAGTTCCCTTACCTCGTATTCGACTTGACTCGATCGTTCTTTAATGTATTGAATAATAATCTTGAGTTAATTTCTACTTGTTTAAGAACCTTTTTCAATTTCATTATTCCTTTTATTTCATTTTATTAACATCATGTAATCTTTAAGTTAATAATGTTCCTTTTGTCGGCATTTGGTTCTTAAGTCAAAAATAGACTTCTTATACTTACATGTTGTTAATTTGGTCAAAGGTTCGTTATATCCAGAATTATATTAATGATTTGGATAACATATATATCATATATATTCATCATATACATGTTTTTATAATATTACATCACATTTAGAGGTAAAAAATGAAATGCATCGTTCATGGAGACGGTAAGCCATACGTACGCATTAACGCAAGTTCCATTTCTATTTCGTATTTTCTGGAATGGAATCATAATGATATAAGAGTATATTATAATTCCAGTATAATAAAATATATAATATCATTAACTTTATCCTTTACACATCCCACATATGGTATTAACGAATCAAATCACTTTCAGGGGGCGGTAGTCCGCACTTCCTAAAATGAAGATATCGTGTTTACCCATAATGGAAACCATAAAGGTATGACCAAAATGAAAAAAAAACAGAAGCTTAAGGAAAAAATAAACATATTATATATCATATATACAAAATAGTGACATCATAATGGCCACCTTTGAAGGAGTTAAATGAGTATTGAACAATCATCGTTTCGGGAGGCAGAATTTCGCCATCCACGTAAACCGTATGTTCTTTAACCATTTGATGTAGTTTTGTGAAGGTGTTGCTCAAATAAATCTTATAAAAACATCCTAGTATATTTAAGATACTGGTGTTGTTACAAAAGAATTATATAAAAAGAGTTTAGGGGGTTGGAGAAGCAAAATAAAACAAATGAACATGATAGAATGAATTACCTTTAAAAGTGTAACTCCTATTGATTTGAGCCTAAAGGCTTCTTTGAAAGGATTATGCCCAAAGGGAATCCTATAGGATGAGGAGAGGGATGTGGAGAGAGTAAATGGGCCAGGTTTGGCCGAGCCAAAGGCTTGAGGAGTGTGTGAAATGAGGTAGAGGTGGGGGCCTTTTATAAGAGGAGAGGAGGGGCACTTTTGGAAAGTAAAGATAAGTTACATTATTTTAAAAAGAGTTTCGGAGTCAAAAGGTCCCACATTGCTATAATTCGAGGATAAGGTGATAAGGATTAGAAATCCACTCATCTAATTGTTTTTGGCCATGTGTAGGTTTTAGATTTTTCATTATCTTTCCATTTTATTTAAATCGTTAAATAATGAGGCCATCGCTGCATCATCATGATGTCATACATAATTTAATTTATTTAAACTCTAGAAATTATAAAAAAAATACTATGATGTAGGAAATCTTTTTAGATTTCCAATGAGTATTTATAATCAAAATTCTGATCTTTATAACCTCATGTAAAAATTGTTTTTGTAAAACATATTTTGTTTGTGTCATTTTTACTTTTACATTAAATAAAAAGTTATTTATGTCACTTCCCAACCAATGTAGATCCATGGGGTCCCCAAGATCGACCCATGGGTTGTCTTGGTCGGCAATGACACAACCAATAGGGTTAGGACATGTGTCAAGCTCATCTAATTTTATTAAAGCATTATTTTTACCTTAAACTACACTAAATACCTCTAATCGCGATTAATGAAAAAAAGTTACTATTCACCAAAAAATTATTTTCATCCCATTGAACCACATTTTACATACTAATGACAACCATGTATGTCGGATTTTTAAAATTCAATACACATTAATGGTAAAATTTCATTTAACTGAGAAATCAGTTTTCTTGATTACCACTTAGTGGTTTCACTATTCATCAAAAATTGGAGTTTTTCAGAAAATTACCAAAAATTCACCCTAAGATATATTTGATATTCTGAATTCAGAAATGAAGTATATTTTACAAAATTCAAAACATATAGGTCACATTAATTAATTTAATAATTAATTCCCGCTGTCAGAGCAAATAGCGTGTTTTTATGAAACAATAAGTATCAAAAGATTGACACCAGTTTAAGTCCAATTCAAAGTGAAATTGATTCCAATGACCACCATTGGATTAAACGGTAAAAATATATTCTAATTTCACTTAAAAACTAATTCAAATGATAATATAATCATATAAATAAATTATATTAAAAATCAGTTTTGATGTAAAATGCAGTATTTTTCACTATTCAATAAAAATGTACATTGTCAGAAAAATACCAAAAATTCACACAAAGTAAATTTTGATGTCCCAATCATAAATAATAAGTTTATTTTAACAACATAGCTTATAAAATTGTCAAAACATAGATTTAAAAATGGTTTTCCTTCAAAAGGCAGTAAAATAATCTTTTAAAAATATTAGTGTATTCCATGCTTAAGATTAGATTTATTTTCATTTTAAGCCTCTAAAACACTATCTAATTCATTAATAGACATAGATAAAAATATCTATTACTCATTACATACATGGGATGTTACAATAATGGTGGTTTCACCACAATACATTGACTATATTAGTGGTATTGTTTCATAAAAATTTATTTGTATGATCCAAGATCTCCAGTAGTTGTTCCCTATAACAAGAATCATGCTACATTTTTACAAAATCTATGTTTTGTATATGTGAAGGATCATGAATATTGTTCCATTGGATAGATACATAGAACATGTCATGGACATATAAATTCTTTGAGAGAGGATCTAAGAATTTTATATTATCCTGATATTTTCATGAATTTCAAAGGGGTCTTTATTACTAGATTTTACGTTCCCTTTCATCAATAATCTCATAATCATATTCCATGGAAATTTTTTTAGAAGTTTCATGTCACCAATATCGAATTATAGATCACACTAGTGATTTTCAACAAAATATTTATATCAACATTGTGTGGAACATATATGACATTTAATTGGTCAAAATTTCTATATCATTTAATCAGCTAACTCATGTCTCATCACCTTTCTTCCAAAAACAATATTCTAGAACATTGGAGATCTACACATCACTCCATTGAGGTCTTTATATGTAACCATATATATATTTTGTTGAAATCCATTATTGTTAGAAATATTGATGGTGTGACGGTGTTGACTCCAAAAAATTGTAAATATAAGGAACATTATCTCAAAAAATACACTAGGTTTTGAATAGATCTCTCTGACTGGCCATCTATATGTGTATGCTATGAATTGCTGAAACTCAGCAATGTATTAAGAGAATTATGAAGACTACCCCAAAACATCAAAGTAATCATCAATCCCTGATCAAATATAATGTAATGTGTTACAAAAAAAACATTATGAATTAATTAATGTATATCATAGAAATATTATTTAAAGTGAAATATTATCTAATTGTGATGAATTGTGCTAACTTTATATGATGATTCACAAAAACCCATATATAATTATTCCCATATTATTTTTTTTGGAGTGTAATGAAAAAATAAATGTTGATTTTTCTTATTTAAATTCTTTTCTGTGTAATATATGTAAGATCACCCTATAAATTTCTATCACACTTTTAACTAGACTATATTCCCAGAATTAAGAAAGGGACTCCTCAATCTCTCATTTAATTCCATCAGAGTAGAGAAATTCTTTCAAATAACTATGATTTGTCGTACTTCCAAGATGAATAGAAAATGATGAACTATGAGCCTCTTATGAAAACTCCTTCATCAAATATGGCATGAATAGAAGACATACAATATTCCTGAACCATATTATTCCATCAATATAACTGTTGAACTAATGGATATTTTTCACTTTCATCTACATAACTATATCATGCATTATCACCTTTATCATCTACATATGGATAGATTGTTTTAAATTTATTTAAAAAGAAAATTTATCTCTCATTACTTTAAGAGTTCTATATCCATCTTTTGAATATCTAAAAAATATGGATCTTTTTTATCTTCATCAACCAAAAACTATCACAATCCTTTTGGCAGACATAATGGGCCACCGTATTTACCATCTCTGGGAGGTCATTTTTTAATACTGGTAATATTTGATTAGATCTATCCATATCCTATGGATAATGATCAACTACATCAATTATATTATATACATTAAATATATTCAATCAGGATATATATCACACCATTACTCATATAGATAATGAATCTATTTCTGTATTTAGAAATTTATAACAACTAAACTCCAAATCCTAAGTTAGTTAATTTTCCTCATGAACAATTAGTTATTTTGTGGCATAAGATTCATCCATGAGATAATACATAATAAGGCATCTAAAATCCCTCTTTTATTAATCACAAAATATTACAAATTCTTCAACACTACAGGGTAATGTAATAACATGTGTGAATACAAATATTCTCTACAGTTCTCTGGAATTTTCTCCACATTCATCTACCCAATGGATAATATTTCCAATTCATGTTAACATAGTTACTGGATTATATATTCATGATAAATTCTGAAAATATTTCAATAATATATAGCATAACCAAGATAATTATAGATCTTATTCATTGTGGATAATTGTGTCCAACGATCAATTTCCTCTTTCATTGATGGATCACCCAATACAACCTCACATATGTTTATATGAACACAAAATTGTACCATTTATCTCAAAATAATGAATTTTTAAATTTTTCATTCTAATTATTCTTTCTTTAGTTATTTAAAACAATCCTTAATTAATATTCATGATCCTCCTTAGACTATGAAAATATTATATTGTCATTCCAAAACTACTACCTCAAGCCGATCAAGGTAATGACTAAATTCACTATCTATTGAATCGATGAAGATTGTGGGGGAGTTACTAAAACCAAATGGAATCAAAATATTTTCATAATATTTATAGTAATTGTTTTTTAAACAATTGATTATGGGTGGTAATTTCTATGGAAATTTTCTCTAGTCCCATCATTTGTAAAATTAATACTATAACATTATAATTTTATTTCTTAAATAATTTCCCATTTACACTTATAATATTTTAGAATCCCCTTATGATACTTTCACCTGTGTTTCCTGGAATAGTTTAACCCTCGATGAAAAATTAATCCTCTTCTCTTTATGGTCTGTAGTGTTTTAATTTATCATCAACAATATTTTCATAAAAAACATTGGTATTTATTAGTAACTATAATATCGATTTCTACCTTTAGTTAACAAAAATTTATTTCATTATATATTTTGAAATCCTTAATGAATAGCACACTTCATAGACCTAGTATTAAGCCCCTGAACAATTTTTCAACATTGATATTAGGGTGGATGAATGTTCTAGAATTTTACCTCACACGTGTTGTTATGTTTTCTTCATAGGTAGTAACAATTTTAATATCCTTCTACTTATGCTCATGAAATTCCTTAAATATTTTTCTACAAATAATAGGGTTACGTATATAATGAAAAATATGTTTTCAATCTCATCCCGCTCTATGGAATCAATTTCACTATGTTTCATTATATTCATGATGAGATTCCACCGTTTATCCCCATCTCCTTCCAAATTATATAAATACAAAATAAAATTTTCATATTCAAAATAGTAGACAATGGTAAATTTATTTTTAGTTGTGCAATAAGATGTCATAGTAAATAGATGTTTAGGATAACTAATAGAAGATTGTGTAAATTGATTCATAAATGACACAATAAAATATTGTTCCCTCCGTTAATTGTTGGAATCTCAATATGATTTATATCATGAGAATGTTCTGAGATCGTTACAATGATATTTTACATTCTAGATCTGATAAAATTGATTTCATAGAAGTAAAATAATCTATTTTTCCATTTATTTAATCACTAACACTATTCATTCAGAATCCATCCATTAACTAAAAATAAAATTCATATTGTGAGTAACAAAACTGAAAGTGTAAAACCACATAATGAAGAAAAATATCTAATTGGATGTGTAAATCAAGACACAATCATAATTATCTAAGTCACATTATGCCTAACCAAATTCATTAATAGTCACTAATTAAATAAATTATGATTTTTTATAAATTAATTTTGAATTTACATATCATTACCCTTTGGAGTGTCAAACAAGGTGTGTAGTAAGGCTATTTCCTATATGCAAGGTAACACATTATTCAAGATTCACATTCTGATTTTGGAGTTATAATCTCTAGGTACATTAGTGCCCGAGACACATCAACATTTAGTATCCATATAGTTATGTATTTCAAGAAAACCACACAATCTATCTATAAAAAATATTCTATGATACTTCCCAATATGTAGAATTATCCTGAGAAACATTCTTAGACATATCCCTAGGGATCAATCTTTGATTATTTCATCCTAGTTTCAAAAGGATATGTAAAAAATTCTTATGATACCAACTATAACTACAAAGTATTTTTTAAAAATCATTTTATCTAAAGAGATGAATATTCAATACATTTCACAATCACATTCTTTAATATTATAAAGGTAATATTTCTTCTCAAACATGGAAACCAAAAAATGGCTCATATGTGAACTAAATCATTTTCCAATATGTTCTTCATAAATATTTTCCTTCATATACATGTCAAAAAATTACTTTTATTCACAAACAAGGGAGAGTAAAAATAGGAATGGGTGTGTTTATATTCTCAGTAAAGATAAACTATGGTGATACTGAAACACAAAATGTGTGTAAGGGTATTAAAACATTATTGTTACATTTAAAAACTATTTTCTGCATGTCTAATATCATAACCATAGGTCATGTAACTAATAATTATAGTTCATAAGTCTTGAATCACAATGGAATAAATGTACATGATCTAAGGGAACATAAAAATGGAGTAATACCATGATTTTTACCATAAACATTTCCATAGAAAATAATTTCCATAGATGTTAACAGAAAATTTTATTGAACATTCATTTTGGAATCAGATCAATACCTGGAAAATCATATTTTTTAAGGGTAACTCTCAATATTATAATTGTATAAATACTCCCTAACTTAATGGGGTTAACTCTCTATTAATTTCCTTTTTATCTCATGAGATATCATTATCTACCCAATGCGTTGTAGGGATAAATATGCACCACTCATTATATAATAAAAAACAGGCATATGTGTGATAACAGATCGCACAAAATTCATTATATATAACCCCTGAAAATAAAGTGGCCTTATAAACATTTCATGATGACATAATCTAAGTAAATGAAATATGATTCATATTAATTTCATCATTTCATTAAAGAATAACCCATGGAAAATAACAATGTTTCATAAAAATTTTATCATGGTTTTACCCATGGAAGAGAAACGAGTTTCATAAAAATATTGTCATCTTAAATATGAACCAATGAGCTAAATAACATTAATGTATTCCTTGTATAATATCCTTAGTAAATAATAAGTAACATAAAATGATTTCATGTTATATAGAAAAAGGTTTTGAAGGATAACATTGAACATTTACTAAAAAAATAAATTTTATTTTAAAATATATTTTTAAAACAAAAAGAATCATATAATATGAAAGGTCCCAACTTTTTTTAGGTACATAAAAATTATAATTTTTTCACTAAATTTCTTCGAAAAAAAATTCCTTATAACTGCAATCCATGGTAGATGAGTCTTTAATGTATAAAAATATATTTTCTGTTTAAAAATTACGTAATGCCTAGAGATGTATGTTTTTTTGAATTAAGGGAGACCATATATAAATATATTAAATTTGTTTATTATTTTTTTATATAGATTGTAAGGCTTTAGAGGTTTTTTTGAATCATACACAAGAAAATATACTGATATTTTTTCAGGGTATTTACAAGAGATATAATGGTGTCACATGGTGTGTATATTCTTCCAGGAACATGTTGTGAAACAAAAATGGGGCAAGATGTAGTTTCACATCATGTAAGTAGTTCATGTCATGTAATGTATAGAAAAATTAAAATTAATCCAAGGTTACGGATTTGTACCTTATCCCTCTAAAAATAAATATATGTCATGTAAAATAGTTACTCATAGATTAACATATCGATAACAATTTTTTATTCTAGCGAGTAGGTGGTTTCTTATACGAATTACTGAATCATTCCTTTTATAAACCCTTGTCTGTTTTCATGGAAATTTTGGAGTTCCATCTTATCTCATAAACTACCATTTTATATGATTAATCCATGGTATTTTTTTTATTTTTATCTCATTCCTCTTCCATTGTTCTCATTTAGGATGTGTAATCCTTTAACCATATTTTATTTTGATGTTAATCATGTTCATATTTAATCTAGGTCTCATCATGTTATATTTTTCACCTTCTACATTATTTTTCGATCCCCTTTGTATGAGATGTTTTATTCACTAATTAATGGTATGTGTTATAAACATTAACCATATAGTCTATTTAATGTAAAATTATGTGAAATATTTCAATCATTCAAAAATTATGTTCACCTAAATTACTTAACTGATCAATTTCATTTATTCCATCATATCCCTTTGATCCTATTGTTTATGACCTATATTTTGCCTACTGTTTAGGTGAAAAAAATATTGATTATAAATGAATATACTTATTTATTAATGTCTGTTTTTAATAACATTATTTTTTTGGTGATTTCATGATATATAATTAATTTGTATTTGATTCATTAATGAAATGAATTACATGTTATTTTTATGTGACAAAATCATAAATGAAAAGTGAAATTGAAAATTAAATGGTAATTTTCATTATTATCCATTGTGCCTATAGATGGGTTATTGCGATATCATTGATATTATTCCTAGTGATACATGTTTTATTGATTATATACTAGGTTTATTATGGATACATGAATTAATAATTATGCACCAGGCTTGGCCCTGATTTATGATTTTATTTTAATACATCAGTATTGGATGTGATAATTTTTATAATTCATATACACCTGGCTTTGCATTAATACATGCCACAATGATTATATATCATCTATATAGATCATACATGTTGTAATTATTATACACCAGGATCATCCCTGACTTATTTCTAAAATTATTATATTGTTGTATTGACCGTGATTTTTATTAGTAAATAATGTATTTATAGTTACAGATGGCATGGTTGTGGGAAATTATCAGAGTTATTCCAACCTGCTCCCATATAGGGTTATGTTATTTCATGGTTATTTGGTTGGGGTTTTCCTAGTAATGAGACATTCTCACATATATTCATGCATAGTTCTGAAGCATTTTGATGTGGTATTGAATTATTATTTTTAATTAATTAAAACACATATTTATTGATTTATTTCACGAAAATACTATTAGAGTGTTTATGTTGGGATTTATTATTGTTTACATAATGAGTTATACCCAGACCCTATTCAGGTTTTCGTTTGGAACCCACAAACATTACACGGATGCATGATTAGATATGGGTAAGGGACCTTGCTATAGATTATTTCATTCTACATGGGTATTAATTTTGAGATGGGATATAAATGGGGATCGGGATCGTGTATATTTCAATCATTATTTGATTGTGGTATTATTTTACTTATATTACATATTTTATGAAATTTATTTAGATTTCATATTTTAATATATTATTACGTTATTATTTTGTGGGATTATTCAGTTGGATTTTATTTTATATGATTACTCTATTATTTTCTAAATCTATAACAAGATGGTATAGTATCTCCACTATACTTATCACACCCAAGCTTCTAGTCAATAACCTCTATTGTACAGGGATGATCACTTGAGCTCCCATAACCAACCGGTTTTAGAAATTTGACATTTTCCTAGATTAGGAAATGATACAAAGTGGAATAATAGTAAAATAGGTTTCTGTTCTATTTCATAAATATATTGTAAAGGCTTATAGGATACTAGGATATGTCAGGACATAATAATGAGATTTTCAATGGGACTAGTTAACCCATGTATGGGGGAAAATCCATGTTCCTCGGTATTAGATTTCTGTTTATGATTTTATCTTGCTAGATTGGATGTCATTTCCCCTAGGGATATTCACATATTATGTGGGGTTGTTAAATTGGTGAGGTTTTTTATTCTCAGTATTTATACTCATGGACTGGTATGGAATAATGTGAGTATGTATGCATTATGAAAGGTACATAGGGATATCTAACTATACCATTTTCTCATGATTGAGATATATTCATTTGATTTGATATATACATTATTTTTGGATCAATTATATAGAATACCTGGTATATATGGGAAATGAAATGAAAATTTTATATTCCAATCTAAAATATATTTAATCCATTTTTAGGGAGATCAGCTATTAGTGGTTCTTTTTTGTTGTCACATGCATAGGTTGGCTAAGACATTATATACAAAGTACTTAAGAGTGTGGTATCATTGTAAAAAAACACTTCATACTCATCATTGAGTTGATAATCTGACGGGTGTATAACTCTCTTAATGAAACTGATCCATAGATTCATGTACCTCATGTGGATGAGATGGATGTTCTGCTTCACAATATCATTCTACGGATCGTGTGATTCATTGAACGAAATATTTTATGCTCCATGCCTTCAATGTATGAAATAATGATATAGTTCCATCTATATCATATTTCCACATTAACTAGGGAGGGATCCCCCCCAAGAATCCTTGTTCTGGATCAAGTCAATCATGATTGTCTATAATCATCTTGATACAAACCATGGATAGAATGTTGATGTTATCTCTATATTTGCATCTTGGAACAACTATGTGATAGTACAATATTCTGGAGAAGTCAATGTTATTGGAGGGGTTATCTTAGAAGGATGTAGATGTTATGTTTCTAATCCATTTTTATCCCAAGACATTAATGGGTGATATGAATCATGATTTGATGTCTTTATATAAAATGGAATGTTTGTTCTTCACAATTCTGAATGTTTCACTAACCTGTAGTGTTTTTCACTATCTTTAGCTACATATGATATCAACATGCTGAGTTGTTTTAAAGATGGTGTTCACTATGAGTTCATGTGATAACGGAATGTGTTTAATATAAATAGTTTTTTGATGTGATGAAAATTTAATGTATCACAGATGGTAACCTAAGAGGGGACCCAAGTAGCGGACAAATGTTTCATTAGGTTAAATATAAACAATTCTTATATTGAAAACAAATGTCTCTATGATATTTTATTCAAAGGAAACATTTGTTAGAGTAACCAGGTTTATGGTAATCCATATGATTATTGTGATCCATTATAGTTTTATAATTTTGGATTAATGAGACATAGATGGCATTAGGGTCTTTTCTCTCACATGGGTGTTTCATTCTTGCAGTTGGATGATCCACCTTAAAATGTTTTATAGGAACACATATAAGTAGATTAGTGCTATCGGACCATGAAACATATCGAATTTAGAGAATGACTCATCCACTCCACAAAATATAGTTATCTACAGTTCCGTATAATGTTTTGGATGAGACATATAAAGTGGTACCTCAGTGTATGAACAAAAATACACAGTATATCAAATATCTAAGGGGATTTATACAAGGGAACATGACACAGAGGATTTTCATTTTCACTCTATGTAGACTACTCCAGTTATTGTTTATTCTATAAATTTTTTGGTTAGATTATTAATCATTAATCATCAAACATTTATTGTGTTATTTTGATACAAGAGAGTCCAATTCCTTTTTTATCTTTAGTTTTTTGGAAAATTATTAATCTAGGACGTGTAAATAATTTTTTTTGTTTTAACCATTAATAAAACTTTGATAGTTTTGTCAAATAATATCAAACATTGGATGCATATTTCTCTATATATTTAATGGTTACCGTTTCATGGGGGTCCATTTCTACTTGAAATGACTTGTTTTGAATTGGACCTTATTATAGATTAGCTAGTTCTAAACTAGGTGGTTATTAAATATTACCCATGGAGATAAACATGATTAAATCCATATAGAAAATAATATTATCACTATAGTGAGTGGGATCTTGAGGAAATTTTTAAGTACCAAATCAATGTATATTACATTGTCTTGTCATATAGATAACCATTATTTCTCTATATAAAGGTGGAATTCATTATTTCATTCAGGTGGTATACCATTTTTAGTATGTTTTTTTCGATGAGGTCTATGGATTATCACCTTAGGGAGAGAACATGCTTATGATCGAATTAGTTTCAGGATCATATCAAGTTTTTATACCACCTTATTGAATGACACCATCAGAGCATCAGTAGTTGAATGTTCATTTGGAGATTTAAAATTTAAAATTTTCTATTGTCTTAGTACCTCATTATGGTGTTATCTTGTTATTTTATCCAACAAGGATTATGGTACCCTATTCTTATATGGGTATTATCAAATATTGAACCATATGATGATCAATAATCAATATCCATTACCATGTATTGAACATAACTTCCATTTTAGAGAGGTGATATGATATTCCCTAAAATCAATTAGAGTAATGGATATGACTATATGAGGATGATACCTATATAAACACTTGAATTTATATTATGAGTTGATAATGCGTGTATTAATAAAATGTTATTCTGTTTTTTACTAACATACTAGAGTTATTCATGGATTTGATGAATCAAATACTTCATCCATTTTAAATTAAGATCATGGTTGTTTTTGTTAATGACATACGTGTGTACTCCTGGACAATAGAAGATCATGGAAAACATTGTAATAGAACATTTAGTACACTAATAGAGAATAAAATTTACTCAATGAAATTAAAATAAAATTTCTAGTTTGATAATGTATACTTCCCGGTCAACGAAATCTCATATTCAAGAGTTCCAATGAAGCAGGTGACGTATAAAACAATTGTATCTTTGATGAAGTCTATGAATGTATTTAAGAATCTATTAATTATGGGTTTAACATGTTTTGAATCAACACATTATTCGAGACATATCATATATGGAAGCACTGATGTCATGTTTGACCAAGAATGGGATGAAGTTTTTCTGGTCATTTGATTATGGTAAATAATTTTAGGAACCACAAGGAATGTATAACTAAAGACCTATCCTCACATTAAATTTTCAGGGAAAATACTATATTGAGTATTGTGATTCACCAGTTGATGGACATCAATAATTTCTTTTTTAGTTGTATCGTGGGGTTACATATAGTTCCAGATAACTATTCCAATGTGTGAAGAAGAGCCCTACACATTATTTGGAATTAAGAGATGTGATACTTATACTATAATATTGGATACACTACTTAATGGGTGAAAGTTTTTTTGTATAAACAGACCATAAGTTCCTCACAAGTATCTTTTATCAACCGGTCATGACCCTTATAAATATGAATTTCGTCAAGTATATGTATTCTTTGATCTTTGAGATGAATTACCCATACATAAAGGGTAATGTTGTTTTAGATGAATTGAAGTATTATATGTAGGAAGAGGTAGTTCAGAAGTGTTGTGATGAGTAGATGATGATGGAAATCTTATTAGATAATTATGTAGATGTTTTAAAGTCCTAGGGATGAGTCTATATGGAGTTACTGTCTTTTAATCACATGCTTTCAAACTACTTCTATACCATTTATTAATATAATATAAATTTAAGAGTTCTAAAAGATTTCCTATATGGTGGGGAGACATAATCAATATTTTCTCTTTGTAGTGGAATTTATATTCTTTTTGGTGGCTACGTCTGGGCACCTATAGGCATATACATGATGTTGGTGAGAGATATTAATTCTTATAGATGTGTTTTACATCATGGTTTGACAATGATGATTCATGATATTAGTAGAGTTTTTTGGTGGTCATAAATCCTTATGAATGTAGAGGTATTTGTGGACAGATGTTTCAAAATTCATTATGTGTATGTTAAGCATCTAAAGAAAGCTATCCTACTACTACCCCTTTCTATTCTTAAGTGGAAATGGGAGAATGTCACTATGGATATTGTCATCGAACCACATATGAAATCATGTAGGAATGTTGTAGTATAGATGATTTTGGGATGATTAATGAAGGTATCCCACTTATTTCCTATTAGAGATACGTTCTCAATTATCAATGTGTGTAGTCTATACATGCACGAGGTAGTTATGTTTCATGGTGTTCTAAGGAGTATCATTTATGATAGATGTCATCGTTTCACATCACCATTCTGGTTGGGTCTTTATATGTCTATGAAATCATTGGTTATTTTGAGTATGGTCTATTATTCTTAATATGATAGTTAATTAGATAAAACTATTTATGTTTTGGATTATATGTTTTGATCATGTGTCTTGGATTCTAATGGAATATGTTAGAAGAATATAAAAGTCATGAATTTTTTATATAATTACATCTTTTAGGATTTGATCCAAATGGATGATTTTAAGGGTTTGTTTATAAGAGTATGTTTTCACATTTTTTCTAGTATGAGGATGGCATGTTAGCACTATTTGGGCCAAATAATGCGATGGAGAAATATCTGCATGTTTATTTTTTCATGATGTGGTTGGTAATCAAATAGAACATGATGAAATCTATTATTGATGATCGAAGACGTCCTATGGAATTCAAGGTTAGTCATAATTATTTTATATAGGTGTCTCACATGTTGGGAAAAATAATATTAGGAAAAAGGAAAAGCTAGAACATAGGTTTTTATGGTTTTTTAATGTAGTGGTTAGGTTCAGTCTAGTAGAATACAGATTTGCCTTTATATAGTGCTATAGTTATATGAACAATGAGTTCCAACTGTCACAACATCAACGATAATATCCCAAACAATATTATGTGGTAGTAATATATGGAATCATGCATGGGAAAGATTTATCCAATGTGGATCATCTGATACATATAATGAACCATAGTGAGAAGTATATCAGAAGTAGGACAAATCATATAGTTCTAGTGTTGGGGAATCTTGTACATGTTCAACAGAAAATATGGGATAGGGTGACTGATATGTGAGCATAGTTGCCTGAATTGATTGTTGAGACCCAACATTGATTCTTGTTAAAGAACTAGGATTAGCTTTTATATAGTGGGGAGGTTATTAGATCCCATATTTTTAAATAACGTATCTCATTGTCTTTTTTAATTAAATAACTTTTGATGGGGTGTTTCTCTATCATCACGCTTTGGTGGATGTGTCTTTTTCAGATAGAGAATATATTTTTTAAAAAATTTCTTAATTCCTTGGGATATTGGTTTTTTAAAATTAATGGAGTCCAAATATAATTGTTCAAATAGTGTTTCAAATGGTTTTCCATACATAGGAAGGCTTATGAGGTGGTTTTGATCCTTATGTGGGAATATTAGAAGGTGCAGAAATGTTATGAAATGATGTTTTTTGAAATATAAATTATACCATACACATGTCATGAAATCTATAAAAGTCAAGTAGTAGTTAAAAATTTTGTAACTATTTTACGATATGTATTTTTCTCAGACATTAAAATTTATTATAGGGGATATTTTTTATGTGTATCCCTTTAAAAAGGAGTAAATGATGTGTAAAACTGTTTCACAACATGTGATATCTCGGGAATTATTTTTTTATTGTGTTATGTGTTTTCTTTTTCATTCTACACATTATATTCATCCTCTTCTCAACCCACGATAGTTTCCATGGAAATTTTGGAGTATGATCCCCCTTTAAGATATCTCTTTTAAGCGACCATTCCCTATTAATACATTGTCATTATTTTTCCTTTACACTTTTTTGTTATCATTTTGGGTGGAGGAATACTTTGAACAAATATGGGTTTTATTTCATGCTTGACATAAATATATCTAGGTTTCATCTTGTAATATTCTACTCCTTCATTCCTAGTGGTGTTACCATATTATAAATGTTGCATTAATCGCCGATTTATGGAAGGGGTCCAATCCAAAATGTCGTGGTATAATTAATTTAAATGTATGTGTAATATTTTTATTTCTACTACACAGTATGTTCCTAAATTAATTTAATGTGGAATTTTATTTATTCATTAGAATCACTTTGGAACTAATTTTGATGACCTAGAATATTTCTTCAATTAGGGTGAGTGAACACATGATTATAAATGAATATATTAATGGATTAATGTTTTTTTAACATAACATGAATTTTCTGGGGCTTTCATGATATATAATCACTTATCAATTGAATTATTATAGATGTGACTAGCATTTTTTTGTTTATAACCAAATGAAGAATTAAATGTGAAAATCAATGATAAATGGTGAATTTGAAGTTATCCTTTCAGTATTCAAATGTCATGTTGTGATATTGATAAATAAATTCATAGTGATACATGATTTTATTCTCATATACCATGATTGGACCTCATAAATATTTTAATTATTATACTTTGGGGTTGACCGTGAAACATGCTATAATTCTTGTACACCTAGTTTCTCTTCGATATAAGTTATAATCCTTATAAAATGAGTTTGGACCTGGTATATTCTGTAATTTTAATATATCAAAATAGTATTTGACACATTATATAATTATTATACCCTAATATCACAAAAAAAATTATCAATTAAATGATTATATAGCAGGCTTGAACTAGATTTTTTTATTATACAATGGATTTATGGCTATAGTTGGCATGGATATGAGACATGCTCAAATACATTATAGAATGGTGTGGAGGCAGGTTATGTTTTACCATAGTTATATGGTTGGGGTGGGAATGGTTTTTATATATTGTTATAGTTATTATAAAATGGATCCAAAGAAGGTTGATGTGGTATTAAATTGACTATTAAATTATTTAATTCACTTTTTTATTTCATTAGGATATAAAATTATTGTCATATGGGTAACATTTGTACATAGTGGTGTTGACCTACTAAGATATACTCAAACTATATGTAGTGTTATACCATTTTTATAAAAACATCACAACATATAGAAGATACCGGAGTTGTTATTTTACAATTTAAATAACACGGAAAGAGGAAGTGGAAGAAGAAAAAACGTGAAAGAGGTGATGAATTATTGACCTCTTTTCGGGTTCTTCCTTTTCATTTGATCTGTAGGGATACATAGGTTGGGTTTATGACTAATTTAAGGCCTCTAAGATGAAAGTATCAAATTTGGGAGGATATTTGGGCATGGGTTGGCCCAGCCAAAAGGCGTTGGAGGTGTGAAATGAAGAGAAGGGGAACTTCCCTTTTATAAGAGAGGTGAGGGTCAATTAAGGAAAATCCAGAAATATTATGTTATAATATTATATTTTTTTGTGTATAATGGCTCCAAAAAAATTATTTAAAGGCTTAGGTTGGGATGGGTCTAAAATAACTCAACCAATAGGTTTTATATAGGCTTAGTTCATCATATTAACCTTATCTTTTAGATTTAACTCTTAGTTAAGTAGTTTGACATTTCCCATGTCTCTTTGTATTTTTATATTATATGGTTAATAAACATACTATAATAAGACAAAAAACCCCATGTGGTTCATTATTAATATATATATCCTTATCTAAGTCCTTTGGCCAATAATTATATTTTTAGAAATATAATATCAATTAATAATATAGTACTGTTTTCAAAACTCAATTATGTCAATATTGAAACTATTTAGTATTTGATTTTGGTTAAAATCATAACTGCATGATTACTTCGAAAAAATTATTTAATAAACCCATATATATCATATAGTCCTAAAAAATTAGTTTAATTCATCAAAAGTTTCAAAATACATTAATTTGGATATTTATAATATCAATTATGTTAATATTTCCTTAATAAGGCAATTAATGCATCATCATTGGGTCATTAATAAATTAATTTATTTAATGACTAAAAATATTAAATAAAAAAAATATGTATGAAATCTTTTTTTCTTTTTAAATAATATTTATAGTCAAATTAATCTTATGTATTACCCAATATTAAAAATGCTTTCATTATTAAACATTGAATTTAACTCTTTTAGCTCTTCTTTAAATAAAATAATAATAAATGTCCTAATATTATCCAAGTGGACCAAATGGGGTCGTATTTTATTCTTAAGTTGTTTGTTTAACTAATTGTACTTATCCAATAGAATCGGGACATGTGTTATGGTAGTTATAATATCATTTTTACCCTTAATTACCCTATTTAATTTATTACTATGGTAAATAAATGTCAGAAGTTACAATTCACCAAAAAATATTTCATCTTATTGAACCACATTTTACAAACCAATATCAACTGTTTCTCTCAAGTTTTTGAAATTAAATTCACAGAAGAAGTAAAATTATGTTTTATGCAAATATACAAATGCTTTCTAGACGGTGGGTAAATACGTTAAAATAATTCAATAAACTTTTATAAATAAAATTTTATTATAAATAACTACAATTAATTTCATTGAACTAATATAGGTATTATGTATAAATTTTTACTCAAAATTAAATTAAATAAACATTTATTTTTTAAACAATTACGCTGTGTTTTTCACTATTCACAAAAAATTGAATGTTTTCAAAAAATAACAAAATTTTACCCTAAGATAATTTTGATATTCCAAATCCAAAAATAATTTCTATTTAGAAAATTAAAAACATATATTTTTCATTTATTAATTTAAAATTATTTCCCTTTGTTAAAACTAATTAGTTGGTTTTTTAAAATTAAAAAACTGTCAAAAGATTGACAAGTGTTTATGTCAAATTTAAATGTTACAATACATTTAATGACCAACATTATGTTACATGATAAATATATAATCTAATTATACTTCCAAACCATTCAAATGTGTAATTTAACAATATAAATAATTTCAATTAAAAGAAAATTAAGTTAAAATTTAGTATTTTTCACTATTCACCCAAATGTAAAAGTTATCAGAAAAAACACAAACAATTTATCAATGCTAAAAAAACTTTATCTGGATTCTAATGAAGAAGTTTATTTTGACAAATTTAATATTTAAAAGTGTCAAATATTGGATTTAAAAAGAGTTATACATTAAAAGGCGGTAAAAGTTCATTTTTTGAAAAATAATTATTTTATCTAAAAATTTGATTTTTTCATATATTATGTCTAAGAAACTCAAAATATGAATGTTACAATTCTTATGGGATATACATAAAATTAAAAAAAAAATTATTACAATTCATTAGAACATCTTGAATGGCTATTTTGATTGGTCGTGGTGACCTTAAACTCATTGTTCGGTAAATTGCATGCTATTTTATTACATAAAAAGAAGTGTAGTGTGGAATCATGGGGTGTTACAATAGAGGTTATAACCTACCCTAACGCACGAAATAATCCTTCATTTATAATCAAATATGATGAAAATGAATAATTGTTAAAAAAATTCATAATTGTTTTAAAATATAGCAGATATACATATATTACATTATAATCATGGTTTATGTATATTTTAATGATTAACAAATTTAAAAAAATTAAATTGTGCGATAATTAGTTATAAATATTCTTTTGAAAACTACCTGGGCCATACACCATAATTCTTTTATATTAGAGTTATGATGAGAAAAGAGAAATTTTATATTGGGGGAGGGAGATATTGATAAGGTATTTTTAAAGGATTGGATAGTCAAAATGGACAAGGAGGTTTGTATAGTACAAGATATGTGGTTCCCATTTATCATTGATGAGAGTAGCACTCTTGTAATTATTAAAAAATTAAAATTATTTTATGATATTAATAATGATAATTTTTAAGAATGTCACCCGTAATTTTTAAATATGATTTAATAGGGTAGATATAATATCATAAAATTGCATTTAAAAATGTTTTGGATAAATTTTATTCTTTATTCCCTAGTTATACACCGCTTAAAAAAATTTAACCATGAACATAATAACACAGTTTTTGTAATGACCAGTTTATTTATCAATGGAAATCCCAACATATAACTATTCCCTATTGTATATTCTCATTATGAAGCATAATAAAATATCACGGTACTAAATACTATGTGATCATTAAACATAATACTGCCACAACTATGTTTTGAATTTCGAAAATCTAACATGCACGATTGTATCCAGTTAGATGTTTTGCACCTGATAGGAAAAACATAATTTTCTATGAATAGTAACTTAACCCCATGTAGAGTAACATACCATTATGAATATTACTCTGACCCTTAGGATTATATTGTCGTTCAAATTAAGAGTAACCTTACCCATGAATAATTAAATAAAATTTAGGCATCTTATAAGTGACAAGTTGACCATGGTAAAAGTATTTGTGTTTTTGTAAGTCATAAATAATTTATTAATTATATAATAAGAAAATTTATTTCCATAAAATGTCTTCATAAATTAACAAATCAATGTTTTATAGTATTCCGATAATTAAATAAGACCTTTCTAAATTTTTGAATGCATTATAAAATCAGTTTTATTTTTAAAAACAGTATTTCTCATGTAAATTATGATTTTAATTAAAAATTAATTTAATTATATTTAAAAAATTAATTTTTAAAAACAGAATTTATTATTGGTTGTTAAACATAAAATAATGGTTTCAGTGAATTTTTGGGATTATTATGAAATACATGATTTTTTTATGAATAGTTAAATAACATAATTTACAAATAATCTAAATAGTTTAATTATCGAGTAATGCATGATTCTATATTGATTTAAGCCCAATATTTTCGCATTCCCAAGATAAAATTACTATTTTTTGTAATGTATGAATCACTATTCCTTTTTATTTGGGGAAATAATAAATTAATGAATATTATATTATGAAAACCCCTTACCCCTCCACTGTAAATACCAACCTTTACAACCTCATTTCTCACACCTCTCAAGTTTGAAACCTTTTAAAAACTCCTCCAAAGAATCATTCCCAGACCCTCCCCTTGTACAAGAGCATATAGAGTCATCAAAAGATAAATTCAATGTCCCTTAAGGAGGATCTCAAGAGGAGGATTCAAGAGGTAATTTCTCTCCATCTTTTCCATTAATTTCCTTTCAATTTACATTTATTTTATTATTCTCTCCCCCAACTATCTTCGTAAAAATTGTATGTCAACACAAGTATCATAAATATAATAGTATTCTATGATACTATGGGTAGATTATACCAACCAATCCCATTCGCCTCTACCTTTTATTTTATAAAAGAAAACATTATTTCTGAGGTGTCAATTTATCATCTTCAAGAAAGACATGTTTTAAATTTATTTTAATGCTTTGATATCTAAGTATGATACAATTTTTATGGTTGAAAATGATTATATTATATTTATTATATATTATTTCTTTTTATGGATCTTACATAGGGATATATTACAAAATGATTAAACAAAACATGTTTGTTGCGGCCAAAAAATCGCCCAAATTAACCCAAACAAAAATCATTTAATTTTTTTCTAATGATTCTTCCACATGGTATATATTATAATTCATTATAAGATAATTTAAACATCTGGAATATAATTAATTACATTATATATTAGCTATGTATATTTACCAATGTTCTACTTGAACATCCATTTATGAATACATGTGAACCGGTCAAGAAAACCATAAAAATGAACATTCCCAGACATTGTTTTTAAACTCTATAACTCATACAAAAGAGCTAAATATAATTTAACGGAACCATAATGAAACATATTCATGCACAATATATCCTAGTATAGTCAATTAATGAATCTAATGTGGTTATACAGGACATTAATGTGAACAAAGTGTTCATATATAAGGTAAGGGAAAATCTAGGACCCAACATTCTTTCGCCAGGTTCTCCCTCATTCATTAAATTTTTGGGATTGTAACTAATTAAAAATTGTTTGTTTTTCATTATAATTTATTTTATGTGATATACATGTTTTCTAATAACGTTTATTTCAATGATATTGTTTCCAAAAAAATTCTTCATTAAAAAACACACCATTTACTTCTTAGTCAAGGTTGATGGATATTGTTTCAGATATGTTATTGCAACTTAATTTTGGGAACCAAAAGTTTATGAATTTATTATTATGAGATGACAACCATTCTTATCCATGGGTTAGTTATGTTAATTTATGATATATTTTCATTGGGGCATGCATGATAAATGATAATTGTAAGATGTGATAGGTGCACCCAGAATTATACAACACTCCATTGGATTGGGTAAGGTAATGAATATCAGGAGTTAAGGTGAAATGAATTGTGAATAGGATTCTATATTTGATCAAAAGTATGTGTGGTAGTTAAACACTATGACATTATGATATATGTTAATGGATTTCCAAATATCAGGAATTTTATTAATGGTTCCTCTCATGTTTATGATACTTTGCATATGATACGGGTTTTCTCACACATTGTTATAATGTTCTTAACTATCCTCTTACTAGTATTTTATCTCACCCCTTTTTTTGTATATCCTAATGTGACTACATTTAATAAACTGATATCATGTGCTAATAGGAATCTTGAGAAAAATAAATTAAATAAATGTTTATGATTGATTTCGTAATTGTTATGTATGTTCCTAGTTTTCGCAAGACACTACACCTTTGGATCCACTATGTATAAAAATATTATGTTTTAAATATTTATAATGATGTAATAGTATTGTAATAAAATGTTGGTTCTCTATATTTGGTATCATATCAATTTTTTTCTTATTTTGGGAATTGTGATTAGTGGACCCTATAGAAATCCTCTAGCATGAGAGTATGTACAAATATGGACACAAGAATCATTAAATAGGGATCCCATATGTTATGATTTTAGTATAAATCCTAAAAATGAATACGTTATTCATGAATTGTTAACTTATGTTTTTCTCTAAAATTTTCTAATTTATAAAATGGTGGGAACTAGGTGAAACTAGCCCAACAACTCATTTAAGGGCCAATGCAACGTTTGTCTGAATGATATCCCCAATGATTTTGGAGGCGGAGTTTAAAACCTCATGGAGTTCATAACCCAAGTATCTCATGTTTTGAAAAACAAAACTAATATTTTATAACTTCCTCCTTCACAAAAAAAGGAAAAACTAGATATCAAGTTTTTTTATGGGGAAACGACCACTGACGTTTAGTGGGTCTTCCGAACCACTAATTGGAGATCAGTTCTTCAAATCCCTGGATAAGATTTTTTCCGGGCTTCCATATTCGTAGATGGAGAAGGAGAAACTATCGATTTATTGTCTATATGAATAGGTCGATCAACAGTTAGTTTGGATTAAGAACACCTATCCAAGGGATGAAATTGAAGAGATGGAATAGGAAGAAATTATAGATAATGTTTCTTAACATGTATTTCGCAATAAATCTTCGCATGAATATAGAGAGAGAATTCATAGAGCTTAAGAAAAAATGTAGGTGAATCTATCACAACCGAAGAAGTGAATTTGACAACGATTTCTTAGTACACTTTGGGTTTTTTATCAACAAATATAGAAAAATTTAATGATTCATTAGTGATTTAGAACCAAACCTTTGAAAGATCGTGAAATTTTAGACATTGGGAGTTTTGAAGAACTTTCTCGATGTGCTCTCAATGTGGAGGTTGAGTTTAGAGAATGGCCACATGGATTTGGTGATATGAATGAAATTATGGAGTTTCATACTAGTGGATCCAATGAAAAAGGTGCAAAGAAAACTCAATGAACCACATGAAAAAAATTTGTGAAGTTGCACCATGGGAAATTACTCAAACATATTAGGCACTACATCATGTGTGGGAAAGAAGGAAACCATGATCAAGAGTGTCTAAAAGTCATGAAAAAGAAAAGATAATGTAGCAGATGAAAGGAGAGAACCACACATTATTCAATGCTACAACAGTATGGAGCTAGGGCACTATGCAAGCTAGTGCACTAAACCTCTAGTTCTCAAGGGTAATCAGTGTCAGCAGCCACCCAATACAAAGGAAAAAGGGAAGGATTATTCTATCACTAATACATAAGTAGAGAAATATAAAGAAGTCATTCAAGGAAGACATCATATTCACCTAAGAATGTAAAAAGTCTTATTTGATTCTGGCATTACACATTCCATAATATCTTGCACGTTTTCTAGAACTATATAATTGAATCCCTGAAACCTTCAAGTAGAGGTATCTGTAAAAACACCAAGTGGTGTAATAATTACAACCCATGTGTTTGAATCTTCTCGTTTTGGTGTATGTGGGAATATTTTTCCAACAAATCTCAAAATACATCCCTTGGTGGAATTTTATTCTATAATAAAAATGGAATGTCTCTCGTTTTATAGAGAACGTATCAACATTCAGGAAAAGGAAATATATTTTCATATTCTGAACAATCCCATTATCCTCAACAAATTAAAGGATGATCATGAATCTCCTATGAAAAATCCTTCATTGGTGTGGGAGTTGATTCCCTATAAAGAAGAATAACTCGCCAAAATGGTTGAATCAATGTATAGTACCATCCATGTGGGAATGCCTATCGCAAGTGAATAAGTTGATGTATTTCCCAAGGTGTTTCAGGTAATTCCCCCAAATCTTGAGGTATCCAATGTCCTGAATCCCTAATTTTTTTTATAATTCTGATAATCCATCTTTCAATGGGTGTGGTGGAACCCTTACAAGGCCCATAGGGATAAGTATTACTGGCTCGTAGGCCATAGAAAAATTCATTTTCCCATAGGTTTCAAACAATACTTACAACCCAGACTAACTACTTAGAACTGCTCCTCCCCAGCAGCTTCATCGTGAAATCAGCTCTCCACCTTCACATGGCTATTCAGATAGGCATTCTCATGCATGCCCAAGCTTGTCCCGATGGCGGGTTCCATACCCTCTCATTATTGTAATCTCTTTTTCTTCTGTTGTGGTGAATGATCCTTGCTCATCCTCCTTGTAGAGCTTGTTCCTCATAGGTCGTCTGATTTGTATCATCACATAAGGTGGACCGAAGGCCTTGAGGTGGCTCGAGGGCCTTACTAACCCAAAGGCCAGGGTGTCCCGAAGGCCTTAAAGTACTCGGGGTCCAAATCGGTGGGCTAAAGGACCAAACGGGGGCATATTCCTGGCTACTACAATTCCAAACTCTACCTTCTACAGTTCCTGATAAAGTACATGCTATAGTACTACTACAGTACCCCCACATCTTGAGGTAGAGTTCTCAATATAACTCATACCTAAATCCACTCCTATTTCAATGTGTTTTTATAGGATGAATCCTATCGAACTAGAGGGGATGAAGAAGAAGCTGCCATAGGATGTGGAAAAAGGGTTCATACACCCTAGTGCATCACCTTGGGGTTCTCCAGTGCTCTTTGTGAATAAGAGGGATGGAACAATGCGGTTCTGTATCAATTATTGGGAACTCAACAAGATAACCATAAAGAACATGTAAACTATTCTATGTATTTAAGACTTTTTTGATCAGCTAAGAGGATCTCAATAATTCTCAATGGTGGATCTTTGTTTGGGATATCATCAGCTAAAGGCGAAGGGGGAATATATTTATAAGACTGCCTTGCATACTAGGTATGGTCACTATGATTTTATGGTAATTTCCTTTGGAATTACAAATTCCCATACATTCATCATTTATTTGATAAATAGAATCTTTTTAAATTATCCAGAATGTTTTTGGTAGTGTTTATTGATGATATTATCGTCTACTCCAAGAGTTAGGAGAAACATGAAGTACATCCAATACTTGTATTCTAGAAATTGATAAGGGATAAATTTTTTTCCATGTTTATCAAGTGAGAATTTTGGATGAAGCTAGTAGGGTTCATGGGGAATGTGATCCCATATGAGTGAATTTTTGTGGACCCTTAAAAAACTATGGCGATTGAATAATGGAACAACCCCTCTGGTGTCATAGAAATTTGTAGTTTAATTGGATTATCTGGGTACTACTAACGTTTTGTGATAAATTTCTCACTATTGTCTAGCCTAATAAATATGTTAACAAGGAAATTGGTAATGTATGTCTGGATGGAAGAATGAGAGGGAAGATTCAAGTAGCTATATAGAAGGCTTATCACTACACCAGTACTCACACTAATATAATGTGGAGAAAGTTTTGTGATATAAAATGATTCTTCATTAAATGGATTGGGTTGATTACTAATGAAAAATGAAAATGTGATAGCCTACGCCTCACAGAAGTTAATGGTTCATGAGCAGAACAATCCGACGCATGATCTAGAGCTGGGAATTGTGATCTTTGCATTGAAAATCTAGAAAACACTACATATATGGTGAGTAGAGTGACATATACACTATCCAAAAGATCCTAAAGTATATATTCATACAAAAGAATATCAACATGCATCAATGGAGATGGTTGAAGCTAATCATGTTTTATGATTACTCTATTCACTATCATCTTATAAAGGAGAACAAGGTTGCTAATTCTCTTTTTTAAAAGTACCTGCTACTCTATCCATGTTATAGATTGAGAAAGGCCCATATATTATTGGATATGCAATAGATGGATTTTGAATTTATAATAGAATGGAATAGATCCTACATTTCCCAAATTATTGATCAACAATCCATCCAAGATAATTTTAATGAAGCTCCAAGGGATTATGTGGTGATACAAAAGAGGGTGAAGACATTAAAATAAGGGAAGCATCAGGAGTTTTATATTGATGATGATGGAGTGATTCAGTTTGGAACATGTCTTTTTGTTCCTTCATTACCTGGTATAAAGGAACTATTGGAAAATGCCCATATGTCAACATTCTCAATCCATACTGGAATAAAAAGATGTACCATGATCTCTGAGAAAACTTCTGGTATGATAATATGAAGAATGATATTGCGGATAATATATCAAGGTGTTTGATATATCAGCAAATTAAAGAAGAGAGACAAATGTCCAAATGGATGATGCAGCAATTTCCTATACCCAGGTAGAAATAGGAGAATGTAAATATGGACTTTGTCATGGGTACCCCAAAGACATCAATGTAAAATATTTCTCTATGGGTTCTGGTGGACCGACTCACCAAGATGGCCCATTTTATTACTATTCGAGAAGACCTCTCACTAGAACAACATTCAAATATACATGTGAATGAAGTTGTGATACTGCCTGGAGTTCCACTCTCGATTGACTCTGATCCTGATCCAAGGATCACATCAAAATTAATAGGAGTCTTCTATATGATTTGAGAGCTAAATTCAATTTCAGCAAGGCCTATCACCCCCAAAATGAAGGCCAATCCGAAAAGTCTATTCATATTCATGAAGATATGAAAATTGAATTATTTCTAGAACTCAATGGTTGATGGGATCATCATCTCCATTTGGTTGAGTTCTCATACAACAATAGCTTCAAATCGAGTGTTCAAATGGCTCCGTATGAGGAATTTTATGGAATGTGATGTAGAACATCGACCTGTTGGGATGAAGTTGGAGAAATAAGGCTACTTAGACATGATCTTATGAAATAGATTACATAGAAGGTTCATGTCATCCAGAAACACATCAAAGCATCTCAGAGTCTGAAAATGTTCTACGATGACAACTGTCTAAGGGGCTTGTATTTTGACGTTGGAGATAAATCCATCCTTCGAATATCACCATGGAAGAGAGTTACACAATTTTAAAATAAAGGGATGCCAAGCCCAAGGTATATTGGCCTAATTGATATCCTTGACTACATAGAAGTCGTGGCCTATCAACATTAACATCGACTGAATATTGCAATAGTTCAAGATTTGATTCATATATCACTCCTAAGAAAGTACATACCAGATCACTCACATGAACTGAAATCATAAGTGATACATCTGGAAGATGATATCTCTTATAAGGAGCAGCCAGTGAAGATTCCAAACCGAAGAGACTATGTTCTAGGCAGCAAGACATATCACCTTGTTAATGTGTTGAGGAGGAACCGTATGTTTACATAATTTACTTGGGAACCAAAGGTGTCAATGATGGAGAAGTACCCTCAACATATTATGTAAAACATAATTTTGATGGTTAAATTTCATAAGGGGGGAAGAATATAATGTCCTGATGTTTTATCAATGTAAACCCCTCCTTATAATTATTCTCTATAATATAATCACATTAAAAAGAACAATGAAATATAGTGAGATAAATAAAATGAAATCATTAAACATATTTCTTCCATATCTATGTTTTGAATTATAAAAATCTGATATACACTGTTGTGATCAGTAAGATGTTTGGAGTCCAAAATGAAAAACATAATTTTTGGTGAATTGTAACCAACCATCATGAATAGTAACCTACCCTTATGAATAGTAATATGAACCTTGTGAATAGAAAATCATCCAAAATACGAGTAACCTTACCCATGAATAATCAAATAAAATTTTAGTATCTAATAAGTGATAATTTGACCATAGTAAAATTATTAGTAATTTTGTATGTCATAAATAATTAATTATATAATTTGAAATAAAAGTTATTTTCATAAAATGTGTTCAGAAATTAAAAATTCTGTGTATTATCACATACATGACTAAATTTAAAGTCAAATTTCATTTAATTTCCATTCATGCTTTGTTTTGGGGGTTTCTCAAGCTTTTATGGAGAAATGGGTGGATTTTCATGAATTGGGTCAAACCGTGAGCCCAATTCCAGATTTAAAAATAAATTTTGATTCCCTTATAAATACTTAATTAAGAATCAATAATCTAGGTGGATATTTTATTTTATTTCAAGGATTAGGGATTCCGTAAATCCCATTTTCTACAATAAAAATATTTTTTAAATTCTTTAATATCTCCTTAAATTTTTATGTTTTTTTGGGGATTACAACTCTCACCCGAGCCCAGATGCCCCAGGCGTGCCCCCATGCTCTCTTCCCCCTCTTTAGAGAACGTTCTCATCCCGAATTGGGATAAAACATCTCCGAACTTCTCAATTCTCAAATATTTGAAGAGGTAAATTGATTATTTCATAACTCCTTAATTTCTCACACTATTTTCCCCATTAAAGATCCTACATGATCTTTTCATCATTTCTATAACCTCCCTTGAATGTTTGGATGTTTTCAAATTCAGATTATAGTGTATTTGGGGTGATTTGTTCAATATTTTTTCAATGTAAGTGATTCATTCTTGGTTTCATCCTTTTTCCTTAGGGTTGTTTACCTCAATCATTATGTTCTAAAATGTCCAGAAGTTAGGGTTCAAAACTAGAATTTTATTTAGTGACTTCTTTGTCAAATATTGTGGTCTATGGATGGATTTATCTTCCTTGTGGAGTGTTAGTGTTTTGGTTGATGTTTTGTAATAAGTTTTAATGGATTTGACACTTTCAGTGGGTGATTCCATGGTAAACCATTTATTGAGGAGTCAGTTTGATTTTTTAATGGTTTTTAATGTTCCCTATACTGTTTGTAGTTCAAAATACAATTTTTAGGGATTTTTTATGCATTTAATTTTATAATTGCATTTTTTTAAGTTGTGAAAATTTCTAAGGTAACACATGTGGTATCTTTTGTGGTAGTTTTATAAACACTGAAATTTATTTATTAGTGGTTGAAAGGGGCTGAAAATTCGATTTTTTTAATTCCATAGTGTCAACTGGGCCTTGGAAGGGGGGTTTTGGAATATGATTGATGTGTAAAACATTTTTAGACATCTTGAGAGAATTTTATGAAAATGGGTGTTTTCTTTTGTATCGTTCACGATATTCTTCAAGGATATTTTATCCCACTTGAATGTGGTTTTATATATGCCTCTAGGGCTTCCAATTCTACAATGGAAGTTTTTTGGTGTGGTTTTGGCCTTGAAATATGGTTTTGAAAAGGGTTTTATGTGAAAATATTAGGTATACACTTTGGAATTGTTTTGTGAATGATTTGAATGATTTAATGATTTTTGTAAGTGGTGAAACCATATTGGAAAACTCTTTTAGAGTGTGTATATTTTGAAATGGTAAATTTTAAATGTGAAAGGGGATGTTTTGTGATGTGTTCCATCAGGTAAATGCTTTAAAAAAATGTTTGAACGATTTACGAAAGTGTGTAAGAGATTTTAAACTGATGTGCGATGTTTTGTGTCAGTGTGATGTAAAAAATGGATTCTGGTTATGAAAAGCTTATTATGTAACATGTGAGTTGGCTGCTATGTGAGTTTGAATATCTTTTATTGGTTTTGTAAAGTTTTATAATGGATTTTTTAATGTGTAAAAGAAATGTGAAAATTGTTGTGGGCTATTTTTGTGTGAGTCGAATTTAAAAATAAATTTGAATGAAAAGTGAACTTTTGTGACATGTGTTTTATACATGTGGGAGGTTTAGTCAATTTGAGATGTGGAAACTATATTTTCATATGAAAAGTTTATTTATTCACTTTTTGAACTTATTTTTTCCCAAGGTGAAAACCCAGGTATCTAGGTGGGTGGACGGGTACTGGTACCTTGTGAATCTGTGGGGTTTGGACTCGATTTCACATAGAAAGATTGATCTTTGCAATGCTAAATAAACAATGATGATGATGACTGGGGACCACTAGGTTATGGTTATATTCCCTACTAGTGTCTCATGTATGAGAACATATATTTTTTATGCTTACTCTCAGAAGGATATGAGGTTTTTGGGACCCATAGCTAGGTAGTGCCTAGGGGTTACTTCCTATTTCTTAGGCTCAATAAATCTTTTATACTCACCATCGTCATACGTTATATTTTTCTACAAAATTAAGTATCCTATAAATTTATTTTAAATGTGTTTATTCTTTAAACTATCCCATGTGAAAACTTATTTTTTTAGTTGAATCTTTTAGAAATTGTAACTAGAAATTATATGTTTTTAAAAACATGCATGATTTTCATCCTTGAATTTCTATCGCATGTAATCTCTTAGTTGTGGTATCCTATTGGAATTTTTCTCACACCATACATACCCTATTGGGAATAAGAAGAATTATTTATTTTTTTGTTTCTGTTTTTGGTACAACTTCTGTGACAACGGTTTGCGTTTTTACCAGTTGTTCGTGATGTTATGTTGTGGATATTGCTTGAGGGCGATGCCTCTTGACATGTGGAGGATCTTGGCCAATAATTATTTGGTTTCTTACAATTTTAATGATAGTTAAATATTTTATTAACTTATGTAATTCAGTTCTGACATTTTTCAAAAGCCAGTTTTTGTGGAAAAATCCATATTTGTTTTAAGAAGTATGTTTGTTGTTTAATTATTATAAAGTCAGGTATATCATGCTAAAACATCATTTTATGATACGCATGAACTTGTGACAGCCCATGGGGATCACGAAATTCCATTGGGCCTTATCGTACACAGAGTCGATTGCCGGTTTTATTGGAGACCAGATTCGGTTCGTGACAAAATGGCATCAGAGGTAGGTTTGCTCTATTTGGTTCATGTAATTTGGGGAATAGTCCGGATAATTTGGAGATAGGATTTTTAAGACTTCGAATTCATGTTATGATTAATGTGGTTGATCACCAAACCCCATTAATGGATTCTTTCTTCCATGGGAGGTCGGGACTTTTCTGATTCCTTTGGTTTTCATGGTTTGAGGATGATTATGGGAAATGAAAAGAGAGTCGGGTTAATGGTCTTAGTGAGCTCACAGGGTCTGGAAAGGCATGTGGAGCCAGAGATTTTTCCATTGAACACTCTATGTGGTGGTGAAGTTATTATAGTATGGCCACCAACCATATGTCCATGTCACCCACCTAAGATAATTTCCTCATGCATTGTCTTGTGTCATTTAGATTTGAAATATTGGACATTGGTTATAAAACAAATTGCATGGTTTCAAGAAGCGTAAATTATGGTTGACATTATTTTCTAATAAATATAGTAGGTATTAAATTTTGAAATAGTGGAAAAATGTTTTGTGAATCATTTTGAAATGGAAAATGGTGTGTTTACACCTCTTTCGAAAGTAGAAAATTGTTTAAAAGTTGGTTTTAAATAAATGATTCCAATAGAGTTTTCTAAACTATTGAGTGGTGTTTTAATGGGATGATTTGTTTTTAAATTAATGTGTATGACTTGGAAGTTATTTTTAATTTTAATTATTGTTCATTTATGAAAATATTGTTATCATGTAATCTAGATATGATTTCGTGGTTAGCGTTTTTTTGAAAAAAGAGGTATTGGTTGACTGTTTTGGATTTGAAAAGTGGAGAGAATTATTTATTTTAACCATTGGTATTTCCATGAGCAACCACATAAATATGTATATGTGGGATTATGGATGGTTTATGGAATTTCAAGATATGTTCTGGGATGGATATGAGGAGGGTTCCCTGTGTGGCATAAAAAAATGAATTTGTGAGGCCCATGGGGTACCATTGGTGGATACGCTAACCGTTGAACCATTTATTTTCAAAAATATTATTTTAAAGGAGAAACATGATGTATTTAGGACTAGATTGGGATAGTGGGTATTATGTGTTTTTTTAGTGTTGATGTTGTGGGATTTTTTGAGTCTAAGTGATCCTTTTGTTTTTTACTGTGTTTTGTGTTTCTGTTTGGTCGGTAAGATGTGTTGAATGGTCTGTTAGTGGTCTCTTCTGAGAAATGGTTTGGGACACATTTATGGTGGTTCCTTTAATGAGTTTGGATCTGTATTGTGGTATATCTTGACCAATGGACCATCTTTGTTGGTTCCATGGATTTAATCATTTGATAAGGTATGCCCCATTAATGGTTAGTGCACAACTGAAGTGAAAACTGGATTATTTTTCAATTTGAAGACCTCTATTTGATCAATATTAGGAACAATTTTCTTTATATTTTTATATTTATTCTACACCATTTCCATTAATTTTATTTTGTTTATCAATATCTAAGGGGAGAGTGATCATGGAAGGTTTAAAGAGACCATTTCCTCTTAAGTTTTTTTATTTTCCGATGGTGGAAGTGGTCTGGGGTTATTAGCATGGATGCGTATCTGGATGGTGTCTAGTAGGTCCTCTCGGTACTTCGTAGTCTCTTTGAAGAACCAGTTCAAGATAAACTACCAATGTGGGAAATCGGGTCATGACACGATATTGTTGCCACTTTCTAGAATTGTTTGTTCTTCTGGGATTTTTTATAAGGTCTCTATCCATGCATTGTTTATATCTATCGCAATGGTCATGTGCGTTGATGCTTTGTGTTGTCATGTGCTCGATTGACTGTAATGGTGAAAGTTGTGAAATCCTATGAGAGTCTTTGTTATGTTGGGAGAATTCCTCCCTTGGAAAAACTATAAAATCATTCATTTTAGTGGAAGGTGAGTATATGTGTTCTTTAATTCTATTGTTACCCACATGAAGTAACATGGTGTGATGTGTGTGCATCTTCTAAGCCCATGTTTTAGTGAAATATCAATTTAGGGTAAAGTGAGTTTTGAATGTGTTATGTCTTGTAAATATTATCAAGGGTTATACTGTTGTTTTTGGTGGCACCAAAATAAGAATTCTCTTTCAAGGGGTTTCCAAATCCTAACTACGAGATCTAAGTTGCTTCAATAATTTGAGCTCAATCACTAGGTCATGGAGAGAAGGTGGCTCGTAGTCAGGGAAAATACCAGTGTCTATTATACCCTTGTACAATGTATTATCATCTGTATGAAAGATAAGAAGAGTTTAAACCTTTTTTGTCATCAAATTTATTCTATTGTTCTCATTTTGTGGAAATAGGTTGAGGGCCTTATACCCATTTCATCGCCTAATGTCATTCCCTCTTCCATTGGTTTCCATTGAGTCATTAGAGAATGGATGTAAATTTGGATAGATAAGATAATCACATTGTTTATTCACATTTAGTAGTGACCATGTTCCGGGAAGCCATACTGAAAGAATGGTCTACATAGTTAGTGCATGGTTTCCCAAACTGAGCATACTAACCATGCGACCTTCCCAAATCGTTAAATATTTTCAGGTCATTTTGTGTCAGCGCATTCTGGTTAGTTTAGATGGTTGGTTCTTATAGGGGGTGAGACCCACTATGATTACCATGTATGTTATTTCATAAATTTTGAATGGAATTATACCCTTTGTACTAGGGAGTCCATCCAGGGCTCCCCCTATTAATGTCCTTATTCTCTAATAGAAAAATATAGGTTATCTCTTAGGGTGGGGAGCCTATTTTTATCCCCCCCCCCCATACCAATAAATCATATTTTACCATGATCATGGTTTGGTGGTAGGTATTATCATTCAAAAAAATCCAGATACCAACATATTCCTTGAGTAAACATTGGGATTGTAGAGCGCCCAATGGTTTAGATAATGTAAGGTAAGTGTAAGATTTTTTGAAGTTGTTATTAATTTGGGAGAATTTCTTATGACTTGTTTCGATATTATTTGATGAGTTTTATTTTTAATAGAGTATGAATGTGATTTATCATTTTAGGAATGTAGTGTAAGATTTTGTTGTGAGAGTAATCCTTCATTAATTTATCACTGGAGGTTTTTTGGCATTTGGAGGCGAAGCTTGGAAAATAAGTACATCTTGGTTTATCGATTTGGTTTGGTTTTTTTATATGTCTTTACTGTGGATTTATAAGAATATAATTTTTTCAGGGTGGGTAGAATTTTAACAATCATGAATTATTTTAATGTCAAATTTTATTTCATTTCCATTAATACTTTGTTTTGGGGGATTCTCACTCTTTTAATGAGGAATGGGTGAGTTTTCATGTATTAGGCCAAAACATGAGGCCAATTCCATATTTAAAAATAAACTTTTATTCCTTTATAACTCCTTCATTTTTAAATATTTTTTGACCATTTAAATTCCTACATGGAATATCCTAACCTATTAACACCAAAATATTAATTTGTACCATTTAGGAATCAATATTAAAGATGGATTTTGGTATTTATTTCACCGATTGGGCCTACCCGAAAGCCCATTTCCCGCATTAAAAATATTTTTAAATTCTATAATATCTCCCACAAATTTTATGTTTTTTTTTTGATTACAACTCTCACTCGAGCCCACATACACAAGGAGTGCCCCCATTTTCTCCTCCCCCTCTTTGGAGCTCGTTTTCATTGTGAATTGGGATGAAAATGTCTAAGTTTCTCAAATCTCCCATATTTGAAGAGGTAAATTTATATTTTCAAAACTCCATCATTTCTCACTCTATATACCCCATTAAATCTCATACATGATCTCTTAATCCATACTAGAACGTCCCTTGAATGTTTAGATTTTTTTCAAATTCACATACTAGTGTATTTGGGGTGATTTGTTCAAAAACAATTCAAGGTAAGTGATTCTTTCATAGTTTCTTCCTTTTTCCTTAGGGTTTCCTACCGCATTGATTATGTTCTATAATATCCAGATGATAGGGTTTGAACATAGGGTTTGATTTGGTGTCTTTTTGGACAAATATTGTGTTATAGTGGTGGATTTATCATCCTTTTGGTGTGGCGGTGGTGTGGTAGATGTTTCACACCAAGTTTTGAGGGATTCGACACATTCGGTAGGTGATTCCATGGTTAAAAATTCCTTGATGAGTAATTTTAATTTTTTTTTATTTGTTTTTCATGTTCCACATATGCTATGTGTGGTGTAAGACCCACTGTTTACAGATTTAGTTAAGAATTTAATTTTATAATTTCATTTTTGTTGATGTTGTGTACTTTTCGAATGTAACACATCTGGTATATTTTGTGGTAGTTTTATAAATTATGAAATTCATTTATTAGATATTTAAAGGGGATAGAAATTCTATTTTTATAATGAATTTGTGTCATGTTGACTTTGGAAGGGGGTTTTTAGAATAGGTTTGGTGTGTAAAACATTGTTATACTTCTTGAGAGCATTTTATAAAAATGGGTGTTTTCAGTAGCATCTTTCATGGTATTCTTTGAGGTTATTTTATCACAATAGAAAGTGGTTTTATAAATGTCTCTTGGGATTCCAATTCTACTTTGGATGTTTTTTTTGTGGTTGTGTCATTGAAATATGGTTTTGAAATGGGTTTTATGAGCAAATATTTGGTATACTCATTGGAAATGTTTTATGAACGATTTGAATGATTTAATGATTTCTGTAAGTTGTGAAACCATATTGAAAAATTGTTTTGAAGTGTTTATATTTTTAAATGGTACATTTTAAATTTTAATGTGGATTTTTTTATTTGATCCATCTTAGAAATGTTTTATAATTTTTTTTGAAGGATTTACTAAAGTTTTTAAGAGATGTGAATGTGAGGTGGGATGTTTTGGCGTGAGTGTGATGTACCAAATGGATTTTGGTTATGAAAATTGTATTATGTATCATGTGAGTGGTATGGTATGTGAGTTTTAATATCTTGGATTGATTTTATAAAATTGTTTAATGGATTTGTGGAACTGTAAAATAAATGTGAAAAGTGTTGTGGGAAATTTCGATGAGAGTCAGATTTCAAAATAAATTTGAATAAAAAGTTGACATTTCTGACTTGTGCGGTATACAAGTGGGATTTATAGTGAATTTGTAATGTGGAAATGATATTTGAATATTAAAATTATATTTCTAAACATTTTTAACTTGATTGAGCACAAGTGGAAAACCCAGGTATCTAGGTCGGTGGACATGTACTAGTATGCTAGTGATTCCAATGGGGTTGGCCTCAGTTTCACTTTTCAAGATTGACCCTTACAACTAAAAATAAACAATGAAGATGATGATTGGGGGCCACTATGTTATGGTTAGGTTCCTTACTAGTGGCTCGTGCATTTGTAGAAATATTTTTGATTGTAACTCTCACTGAGATATGAGGTACTTGGGACCCAGAGCTTCCTAGTTCCTTTGGGTTATTTCCTCCTGCTTTTGCTCAATATATCATGTATACTCACCATCAACATAGGGAATATTTTTCAGGAAAATTCAGTATGACTAGAATTTAATTTAAATGTGTTGATTATTTAAATTATCCAACTTGAAAACATATTTTTTTAAGCTGCATCTTTAAGAAATTGAAACAATAAATTACTTGTATTTGAAAACATTCAGGATTTCCATCTTTGAATGTTTATCTAATGAAATATCTTATTGGTGGTATCCTACTGGGAAATTGATCACACATACTTACAAAGTTGGGTGCATGTATACATGGTTATTTTTTGTTACAGGTTTGGGTAAAAATTTTGTGCCAACGATTCTGGTTTTTACTGGTCATTCGTGATGCAGTGTTGTGGATATGGCTTGAGGGAGATTCCTCTTTACTTGTGGAGGTTATTGGGCTAAACTTTTTTGTTTTTGTACATTTTTAATGGTATTTAAACATAGTTTTAACTAATTTAATTCAGTTCCAAAATTATTCAATGGACATTTTTATTTGAATATTTCATATTTGTTTTATTGAGTTTGATTGTTGTTTAATGTTTATAAACTCAGGTAAATCGCTCTGAAACTTCATTTTATGTTACCCTGCCACTTATGCCAGCTCGTGGGGATCACGAATTCCAATTAGGCATTGTCGCAGGCTGAATCAGTTTTAGGTTTTCATGGAAGCCATATTCGGTTCATGAAATGTCTTATAGTTTTACGATAATTTAATAAGACATTACGTAATTTCTGAATGCATTATAAAATCAGTTTTAATTTTAAAAAATATATTTTTCATGTAAATTTAGAATTTCATTAAAAATTAAATTAATCAAGTTTAGAAAATTATTTTTGAAATAAGGACTTCATTTTTGGAGTATACATGTCAAAAAATGGTATCAGAGTATTTTTGGGATTTTTTTGAAATATATGGATTTTTGATGAATAGTGAGAAACCAAAATTTACAAAATAAGATAAATAAGTTAATTATAGATTCATTCATGATGATAAGATTATGATAGAACCATTTTTTTTGTCTCACATGATAAAATTACTATTATTGGTTATGGAATACTCACTATTACATATCTTATGGAGAAATAATAAATTAATGAATATTATATTTGGCAACCCCACTCCCCTCCAATATAAATACCACCCTTCACAACCTCATTTCCTCAACCCTCTCAATCTTTATTCCTTTTCTAAACACTACAGAAGTGTATTCCCCATCCTATAACCCATGCATAAAAGCATCTAGTCTTATTAATTGACCAAGCCTAGGTCCCTTAAGGGGGATCTCAAGAGATGATTCAATAAATGATTTCTCTCCCTCTTTTCCTTTGATTTCCTTTCAATTTCAATTTCCTGTTTTATTATCTCCCCAATTACCTTCATCAAAATGGTATGGTAACTCTATTACGAATAATATACTATAATTTTAAAATAATTGTGTTATATTATACCATTCAGCCTCTTTCCCCTATTCCATTTTTTTATAAAATAAAACGTTATCCATGGGGTGTTAATCTATCACCTTTAAGAGAGAAATGTTTTCAATTTACATTAAAGCATTTATATATTGCCATGAAACAATTTAAATAGTTTATCCAGATGAAATATATGTATTATATTCTATTTCACATTCATTAACTTAATTAGGTACATGTTACTAGATCATTAAAAAAAATAAGTTCATTGTGGTCAAAGAATCACCCAGATGAACCCAAAAAATCATCATTTAATTTTTTTCTAATGGTTCATCCATATGGTATATAAAATAATTCATGAAAATAAAATTTAAAATTATATAATATCATTAATAACATGAATGATCAGTTCTGGATGATTACCCATGTTCTACATGAACTTCCATTTATGAATACATGTGACCCGCTCAAGAAAATCAAAAAAACAAACATTCCCAAAAAATGTTTTTAAACGCTATAACTCATCCAAAGGCCCTTAAAATAACTTAATGAAACAATAAAAAAAAAAATTAATAATGTTATTTAATTTTAAATTAATGAATCTAATGTGGCAATATTATACATTAATATGATGAAAGCGTTTAGATAAAAGGTATTAGGAAAATCTCAAACCAAAATTTCATTCTTCAGGTTCCCACTCTATCACTCCATTTTTTGTATAGTCACTCCTTAAAAAAATTCATCATTATCATAACTTTTTTTGATATACATGTTTTATATGGATGTTTATGTAAAAAAATTCCCAAAAGAAATCTTCTTTCAAAGACACATCTTTTACCTCTAACTCAAGGTTGATGGCTATCATATCATATATATTATTTCATCTTAATTTTGGGAACAAATGTTTATGAATTTGAACTTATGAGATGAATCCCATTCCTTTACATGGGTTAGTTATGTTCATGTTTGATATATGTTCATTTTGGAATGCATGATAAATAATAATGTTTTTGTGTGATGGGTGCATCCAGAATTATATAGAGAAATATTAATGTTTCAATGTGACGGGTACGCCTGAAATTATATAGTGATCCAATGAATAAGGTAAAGTGATGATTCTCATGGGTTAATGTGAAAAGATATTTTAACAACATGCTAGCTTTGTTGAAAAGTATAGGTGGTAGTTAACCACTAAGACATGATGTTTTGTTTTTATGCATTTCCACATTTCAAGTCTCTTATTAATCCTTTATCTCATGTTCATGATCCATTTCCTATGTTGTGGTTATACTAACCCATTTTTATATTGTTCTTATTTATCCTTTTACTGGGCTTTTAGATCACACCTTTTGATGTATATCCAATGGTTAATACATATATTAAGAATATGACATATGCCAATATGAATCTAGAGAAAATGGAATTAAGTAAATGTTTATACTTGATGTTTTAATTATTTTTTATAGTGCTAGTTTTTCAATGACACTAAACCATTGGATCCCCTGTGTTTAAAACTATTATATTATTTATCTTTAAAATGATATACTTGTAATGTAATAAATGGATGGGTCGCTATGGATTTTTTCATGATATGAAAAATATATGAAAAAAATAAATAGTGACCTCTATATAAATTTATATATTATTATTAAAAATTATTAATTAATTTGATCAGATACACAATCAATAGCTGGTTGAAATTAAATTTATATATAAGTACACAAAATTAATTAAAGCAGTTATTATCCAAAATATTGATTTGTGTGAAAAAATAATTTCAGTTAAATAATTTGTCATGTGGAATAAAAAATAGGTTAAAAAATAAGTAAAGATATTATAAATTATTCAAAATAAAAAAATGGAGCATTCCAACTATACAACAAAATGCAAGAACAAAATTGTTTTTGTGTGAATAAAATATAATTTTTTTTACAATATTCGTGATTGGGATCCGAAATTGATATTAATGTTTTAAGATAAATTAAAAAACATATTTAAAATATATATGGGTGATAAATGTATTAAAAAATATTATTTCAAGCTTATATAATAATAATTTTGAAAAAGTAACAGTATTAAGTGAATAAATTTTTTAACTATTCACCAAAATGATATAATTTCATTAAAATAAAATATAATAATAGTATTCTTGTTATTGCATGATAATTTCAAAAGATATGATTATTTTATAAAAATAAAATTATTAGAAACTTGATAATTTAAACAAATTTGAAAAACTGTTATCATAGACACATAAGATATATAATAGAACTCAATTTTTTGATAAAGGGGTTTTTTGAAGAATAAAATGGAATTATTATTATTTCTTATTGAATAAATATAATTGAATGTTAACTAATTTTAATATACATATAATATATTTATTTTAATCATTTAACTATAATTAATATATTATTGAATTAAGATAAAAAATAAATCACACAGTTAAAAATGTTTTATATAAAATTAATCTTTTATCATTAAATTTTTTGTCTTTATTTAAAACCAATTAATAAAAAATATATGAATGATTATTAATTTTATGAAATAAGAAAGATCATTATATATTTCCTAATATGGGTATTCCAATTAATACCCACCGAACTAATGGAAATTTCATTATGGTTGTATTTAAATAATTCTATATTGATATACATTTAGGATCAATATTGCATATACTACACACTGTCAAATACATTAGTTTATGTGAATAAATAATTATTTTTTCTTGTTCCATATGTAAAATTTATAATTAATTTAAAACCGTGTATTGTTAACCACATATTAAATAACAGGATCTTATTAAATTATTCCTATAATTCAGAAATTACCATTCCATGTCAGAACTTTTATCATAACACATGTATATCTCAAGGAATATCACTTTTATTTTTTTCTCACAACATGATTTCAATATATTTTACTCTTACATAGTTTGAATAATATAATACCACCATTAATATTGTTCTCTCTTTAAATGATGTATTTCAAGGATAACATTATCTATATCACTAAAACATAATTAAATGAATTTTTTATGTAATGATATAATCCATTCTTCTTGATATAATTTTTTATCCTTCTTATTGATAAATGGTGTTTGATGGTTTATTAAATGATCATAATTTATTACACAATACTGAGGTGAAGAAGGTTTTTCAACAAGGGAAATAATATTTTTCATAACATGATATAACATTTCAATTATATATATAATTTTCTAGAATTGAACATTATCTTCAATTATTTTAATGGGTAGGTAATCTTGATACTAATTATGGATTTCTAGGTTGCTTATATTCCTTATAATAAGGGTAATTTATAAAAAAATGGAATATAGATAATTATTTCATGAATAAAAAATTAAAATTTAAAACATATTACCAAATTTATATTGATTAATATTTAAAAACTAATGGAATATCTTATGGGTTTTTTCATAGGGTTTGGTTTACTAATGACGTTCTTTGAAATCTAGTTGCTAAAGTTTTTACAACTTTTTAACTTTTAAGTTATATACTTATAACACCCCAACATTATTATGGAATGTATTTTTAATATATTTGATTTATTTAATATCTTGTCTACCATTATAAAACCTTTTAATCGTTCACTACATGCAACACCATCTTATTGTGTGTTACATAAATCACTGAGTTTCTAAATAATATCATTCCATTATTGTAATTATTTAAGAAATAAAATTATTACCCACACATTAGAATGGCATGTATGAATAGGATGAATTGAATTATGAATTTTATTAACAAATGTATATATAAATATTTTAAAAATTAATTATAATTGAATATTATTTTTTTTTTAATAAAAGGAATATTTTTCCAAAAAACAATTTATATGTGAGAAATGTGGTTCTATATAAAAATGTAAATAAATAAATATTTTTGTATTATATTAAGGAAATATATTTTTATTAAATATAATCAATATAATTTTAAAACAAAATTTCCCTTGTTATCTACACATGATATAAGAATAAATCTTATTTTTTTCACAACTAAAGTATTTTTCTAAAAAGGAATTTTCCATCCATTTGATGATGAATTTGTTAGAAATATAGTTTAGCCACATTTATATACTCTATTTGATAAAATGAACATATTATTTTGAATACGTATAAAAATATTTACATTTTTTAAACTATTGGTATTTTTTGAGGAGTATCACGTTTTGATGAATAGTGAAAATATAAATTTTATTAAAAATTAAAGTTTATGTAAATTACATTATAAGGTAAAATTATATTTTATCTATAATTTTAAATGTCAATATGCTAAATTTTTATTTAAATTAATAAAATTTTTATTTTTAAAAATTATTTTAGAAATGAATCTACTATAATAACATTTTATGATTTAATATGGAATTTGTATGATAAACTGTTTTTAATGGAAGTTTATACATTTTATTTTAACCTAAATAATGAAACTAATGTTTTTTAATTTTATAAAATATATTAAAATTTTTTATTCTTAAGGTCAAAATTTATTAAATATTTCTCTTTTATTCATTTATAATATGACTAGTTACCAAGGTAAAACATTTTACAATGGTAAAGGGAAAATTTGATAATTTTTGTTAAAAATAAAATGATAAAGACATTTAAATGTATATGACATATGAAAAAATTATATTTTATTACTATAGTTCAGTCATTACTACAAAAGGATATAAATTTCATTATTTATATTATAATTGTCCATGAAAATAACCTATATAATTTTTAAATCAATGAAAGACACAAAATATAACTTTATTTGTCTTAAATATCATCTATGTTTCCTCATGGAGAAAAAATTATTGTACTGAATGAATATAAAGGGTCAAATTATAATTTTTTTAAAATAATTTTTTTATATGTGAAATAATTTCTTATAACTCTAATGAAACACTGATGGGGTGATTTTCTTAAAGATGAAAAATCAATATAATGATTTTGACTTAAATGATAACAACCATTAATAGACATAAACTCCTTAATAAATCTTCTTGGGTTAGTATATATCAACCATAATAATCCACGGGTAGAATTAATTCCCATTTTGAGATATATTAAACTAATTGTGACATTTATAATATTTTAATTTATGTTTTGTCAAAGATATCACATTCATGATTTTAATCAAAATACAGAATTTCTAATATATTGATTCACATCAGAAATATTATAATATAAAAATTAATTTTAAATAAAATCTTATTTATCTTAATAATAATATTTTATTTACAACTTTTAGGTAATAAATTATTACTAAATATAAGTTCACAATTATGATACTTTAATTCTTCAACAAATGTAAAAATCAAAATAATGATAATAAATATCTTAAAATAAATATAATTTAATATATTTAATGTTATATAATATATTTCCCATTTAATTTTACTTTTTAGGGGTGTATTAAATGTTTTCCTTCAATATTATCCTTTTGTTTATATTATTTAAAATCGATTAAATTAATAGTTTCAAAATTGACAGTAATTCTATTCATTCAGAATAATATTTTATTAAAATATTTTAATATCTAAAAAATATAAAAAAATACAATGTTATTATGATATGTTATAAAATGTAACATATTGACTATTTAAAGAAAATTTACACTATATAAGTTAAAAATTTTAAAAAAATTAATGTTAATGAATTTGTTACCATAAAAAAGGTAAAATAGATTAAATATGTGTTAAATAAAATTATAAGGTTTTTACTAATAAAAAAATAGAAAATATAAATTTTTTTATATTAGATCCTTATCTCTTCTAATATTTTATATAATATAATTTTGGTGGTATTTTTTTGATATTGATTTTACTTTAAATTAATATTTTTAGAAATTCTTAATGTTCCTATCACCTCAATAATAAAACGGAACCTCCTCCCACACTTCTTCACATCACCATGAGCATATAGTTCGACCATCCAATGGAAAATTCAATAATAAACTTAAAATTAGACACTCTATTGGTTATGGTATTCCTAAATTACTAACTCTAGCTTCCTTTTTAGAAGATCTAAATGACCCATTCTAAATAAGGGGTAATAGATCAAATCGATAACACTCTTTTTATTCAATTATATACCTCTTGTAAATATTATATATATATATATATTAATATATTAATAATATTAAATATTATCACATTTAATTATTATAATGATCACCCCACTATAAATCCCCTTTTCCATCTAACAACAAATTAAAGGGACGCTCGAGCATACATACAACTTATCTTCTCTACATAGCGATATATTTAATTTACATAACCATATTTTAAAATTGGGAATTATAATGTATTAAATTTGTATATATTATTTTTAGTATATAATTATAATTATCTAATTATTATATAATATCTACCATTTATAACCCCATCTTTCGTAAAATTACAACGTCGCACGTGCATACGTTTGGTTTACCATCTACATGATGAGATGTAATTCATTTTGCATCCATATGACATATTTATGGTAATGATGGTGATTATATGTCATTATATGATATATATATATATATATATAATTTAATTTCATGGAACTTCTTTGTCCATTACATTGTTATAATCCAGTGTTTGATGTGCTCTGTGAGGTAACAATGACTCATTTGACGAGTTTATCAAAAATCCAGTTTTTCCAACAATGAGTAAAGATCGGTTGGTTGAGAGGGTAGGTAAAAATGTTGAGTCATCCACTTGTATCTCAGAATGTTGAGTTGCGATGGTGAGTGGCTGACCATAGGTCCCCAGCAGTGATTCGAAATGGATACTCTTCCAGCAGTGACTCACAGTGGTAGGTCCTCCAACAGTGAGTCGTCCAATAGGGACTCGTCTGATGGTGAGTCTTCCAATGGTGACAAAACCAATGGCAATTCATCCAATATTGGGTCACCTAATGGTGAGTCTTCTAATGGTAGGTGATCTACCTGTATTTTATTTCCATATTTTTTCAAATTTCTTGTTTTTTTTAGTTTTTCTAGTTTCACCCGTTTAACATTTTATTTGACATAAAATGATTTTAAATTAATAATTATGTTTTTTTAATCCATTATAATGGATATAAAATATATCTTTATATTCCTAATTCCCTAGTGGCTTTTAGATAGTCAAATTTATTGTTTTTATCATGATCATATTTTAATGACTTTTGAATATATTCCTTCTATTGATATAATACCTAGAAATTCTAAATCCAAGAACCTTTATTCATTGTAAATTTTCCATTAAACTTTCTACAATTGTTATCTAGAACCATTCTTCTCAATTTTATTGTGTGTAATTTTGTTTTATTTGCATCACGTTTCCATGGAACCTTTCACACTCCGTTTTTTGTTTGAGTAGGAGGTGTTGATCACCTATTTCTCTAGGTGGGTATCCCTTTGCCTCTACTTTAATTGCGTACCATTCAGGGTGGATGTAATAATGTTTCCAATGTGAATGAATTTGAATCCAAATTTTATAAAGATAATTGTACTTGATTTAATCCAATAAATATGGTATAGGGAAAAGTGACACATTCTTCTATTTTACTGTTTATTGATAGTGTGATCTGTATGGGTTGTATAACTATTAAAAATAATGTTTCTTGGTGGTCTCACTTTGTGAACTTGTGATGACATGGGACAAAATTTTGTGTATCATATGTTGAATGTATTTATACATAAAATTTCTTAACCATGAATCTTTGGTGAAACAAATGGATTCCCCAACATTGAACTTATAATTCTATAATCTATGATTTATCGATGTTGAATTAAATAATGAGTGTTTTTTAAATCTAAATAAACATATCCTTGTATGGTGTGGTTGTGTGTTGTGTTTGGTTTTGATTTGTATTCACCTTTATATGGTTGTATGGTGCTTGTTTTGAGAGAACTATTGGGTGTCTAGGGTGGTTGTGTGGTGTAATAGAATACTAGTTTGATTGATTGATTGATTATGGAATGGATAGGTAGTGTTTGAGTAGGGGACATTAGGTTTGGGTTGTGATATGTTCATGTGGATGGGTGTGATCAGTGTTCCTTTTTTATACATCAGGGTTATTTTCATTAGTTGGTATGAGATTCGTTGTTGTGTTTTGGTTGTGAGTTGGGGGTTTTCTTTGTTGAGATGATGGATTTTGCATAATGACTATGAATAATGATGAGGAAAGTGGTTGGTATGGGTTCTTATACATTTATAACATGTTATATTATGTTCCTTAATATGACGTGTGTTGTTTTACTGTGGTTCTTTATCTACTATGTCTTATGATCTATGGATTGTTGTGCATTATGGTTAGTGGTTAAATGGGTAGGGATAGAATGAATAAATGGATTTTATTAATAAAGGATGATAATTGATTAAACGAGTTGGTAGGAATTATGATTAACTTTTTTAGTTGTTTTATATATAATGTCTCTTATCAACATCCTATCTAACAGTTTCTACTCCTGATAAATGAATTTATAGTTAGTAGAAAATGTTTCTTTGGGGGATGGTTGTTTGTTGGATAAAACCACTGTTGGACTGAGTTTTTTATACCAATATAAATACTTTTACATGCAGGTGATTTTCTAAATTCACCCCACACTAGTTGATCACTATGTACAAAACACCCCCATTTACATGGGGGAGGGTGTCTTTTACCAACATCAAAATGGGTGGATCGATGGATGGATATTGGATCTTTCTTACTCCCTCCTCTGGGTATTTGAATCCTAAGCCTCTTCGTACAGGGATGTGGTATAGTTGTGGGGACCAGGTGTCTTTAAGAAATGTGTTTTTTCCCAGGTGTTTATACGATGATGTGTGGTGTTCTTAAAAAGGTGTTTTTTGGTTGAGGTGTGGTTGTGGACCAGGTGTATGTGTTTGGGATGTGGTGAGATTAATTTTTCCCATCTTTGGGACTAGCTCTAAGAACCATGTACTTGTGGGTGTATTGCGACATAGGACATGTGGAAGAGTGTGGAAGTAGTATTAGATTTTCCATTATGGTATGAATGGTTATACAGTTAGAAGTTTTGTGGGGTTCCCAGAACATTGATTTTCAAACTATATTACATTACATGATGTTTTTTATTTGGTGGGTGTGTTTTCTTAAGGCTATGTTGGCCAATATACAATGTTAGGTGATGTTGGTTTCTTTTGATTTCCCACAATTTAATTAGTATGCTTCTCCACAAGTGCATGATAGATTCTGGATATTCCTATTATGTATACTTTCATGCTCACCCATTGTATCTAAAAATATTTTAATGTTTTCAGGATTAATATCTGGACAATGATGGACCATACTAGCTCAGATGTTGGGACAATGGTTGTGTCACATCATAGCTATTTTATTATTTCTGTTGTAGTTCATTTTAGTTTGTATTAGTTTTACTGTAAACATTAATGTGGGGTAGGTTTTTTATCATTTATATATGTCATGGAGTTTTTTGGAGGATGATACATCTGTCTTCTAATCATGGATGCTATAAAAAATTGTAATGCCTCCCATTTTGTGATTTTTATATACCCTTGGTGTTTCTTTCTACCCATGACCTACTAGAGGCAAGACTCAGGGTTCATTATCTCCCATCCTTCATTTCTAGCTCCGGAGGAGCTTCTATGGAGGGAGGGAGTTGTGAATGAATTATGTTAGAGGCTGATGGTAGAGAGATTGGATAGGGGTTGGAGTTAGGAATAGTGAGGATTTTGTGTGTTAGTGGGGCAATGGTGTTAGGTGATTAGGGAGTGTGACATAGGCCATGGAAGACTGGTTATTGCATAGAATATTTTTCCCCCCGTGTTACAATGCATGAACTATACATATACAAAATGACCAATTGGTACAACACTATTTCTAAGGAAGAGACATTTGGAAATTTAAATGCCTAATTATAAATTATGTTCTTATTGTATGTTGGGAATTTTGGAAAATTTAAATCAATAATGAGTTAAATATGTAAAAATTAAAGTTGAATTAAGTTCCACACTAATCAAGATTAGGGGTTCTCTATTTGTGTTATCGAAAATGGCCCATGGTTGTCATCTGCGTGCATTGAAGTAATTAGAGGACCAGTAGGCAGAAGCAGTCGATCGATGACAGGTTTATTGGGAGGAATATTCTGATTAAGGGTAGAAGACACTATCTTATTTCTAGGGGAAGACTCTGGGAATGTATGAGGAAACTATTTCAGACATGGAGACATGGAGTTTGATCATGTAGATTGTAATCACCCATAACATGATACAAGATCTGATAGAGTTCTAGATTTCTTTTGAAGATAGTTAGATTAAGGGAGTTATGAATCAGTTTTGGATGTTGTACCTAGGGGAGAGGGAGTAGGAAAAAAATTGTTTCGATTTTGAGAAGGATTGCTGAGAAGAATTCCATTATTTAACCATTAAGTATGAAATGAAGAAGAAATAAAATTCCAATTATTAAGGAGGTATGTATATATGAGATATGGGGATAATATTAAAGGATCTCCATTTTTAACTCTGTACCTCCTTTCAGATGTTGAGTCATGTGCGAGACATCTTTAGGAGGAAGTTAGTCCTTCTCTTCAGTGCACTGTTACTCCATTTACATTACTGACATATTAGTATGGTCAATATATTGAGAAATTTGTCGAGATGATGGGATCATGGGTAGGAATACCATGAGCATAGAACCAGAAGAGTTCATTTAATGGAATGTTTACTAGTAATATATCACACAACTAGGGACTTTGAGGTTTCGACCATCATGGATCCCACCTCAGCACCTACCGTTTCAACCTTCAGGTATAAATTCTCTTCCCATGAACATGGGATACAATAGCTTCACTTTGGATCCCATGGAAATATTAAGATTCAGTTCCTGATGGTCTTTTTGAGCTTATTATAGTGGATATGGGATGGATCCATTCATGCCTTAATAGTAGTTTCCGGCTAGGGTTTTTTCGAAGTAGGGACATCATGATATGTCTCTACCATGTGGTGATGAGCAGTTGGAGGACGACCACGGGGTGTACCTCAGGGTCCTCAACCTAGATGTGTTCACGGTGGATTTCAACAATATATTGTATAAGAATATATGTGTGGTCTTTTTTATTCCATATAAGAATTAGTTCCACCAGTGCTAAGAATCGTTAGAGGTATGATCAACTTATTTTGTACTCTACCCCATTATTTGTTTTATTTGGGAGGTTTGCACTATGTGCTTACCCTTGTCCTATCTTAATCTATGGGACTATAATTAGAGTGATATATCAATATTCTAGTGTGGAGTTTTCCAGTTGGAGGATACAATAGCATGTAGGATGTGTGACAGGGATGTAGACTGATGATGGGACCACATCAGTCTCGTGGGGATCTCTTCTTGATACAGATGTAGCCTAATGATGTTATACTAAACATCTAATAGTTTTATTTTATTCATTCCATTATCTACTTCTACCAAATAATATTTGTGAGTTCATATGTGGATGGTTAGCATGTGGTTTTCACTATTGATCGGAGCCATCAGGTGGGCAGTCTGTATGTAGACACCTTCTCTCTATGTTGGCTCTGCTGTAAGTGGGATCAGTGGATATTGAGATGGTGTAGTCTCTAATAGTATTTGTGGAATTTTTGGATGTATTTAAAAAGGAGGTAGTGAATATACCCCCTCGATATGATGTCTATTTTTGGATAGAACTTTAGCCTTGTGCATCCAAGATTTTAATGGATCCTTATGAGATGAAAAATCTTGAGTTTTGAGATCATGGGATTCAATTAGATAAACTAATGAAGATGTGATTTATTAGGCCCAGAGTGTCACCATGGGTTCTCCAGTATTGTTTGGGAATAAGGATGATTGTTTTCCAAGGTTTTTCATAAACTATTGGAGGTTGAACAAGGTGATGGTAATGATCCTTTACCCTCTTCTAAGGATAGATGGACTTTTTGACCAGATGAGAGGGGGATATTGCTTCTCTAAGATCAATATGTGGTCTGGATATCTCTAACTGAAGGTGAAGGAAGGTGCGGTCCTAAATAATGATTTCAATTGAATGTATGGAACCATTGAGTTCATGGTTATGTCATACTGTGTTATTAATTTACCACCCTTGTTTATGGGATTTACGAACTCCATATTTCATGAGTTAATAGATGGGTTCTTTATCGTATTCATCGACGATATATTTATCTACATGAGGACATAGGATGAGCATGTCTATCATCTAAAATCCATATTATGGGTTGATCAACACCATCAAATCTATGGAATGATGTCCAAGTGAATGTTTTGTACATGGGAGGTTCACATTCATGGACATGTGGTGTCACTACAGGGTGTTCCAGTTGACCCTTCAACGGTTGAAGCTATTGTTTCCTGGCTTGAACCAATGAACATGGTGGAGGTTCACAACTTTTATGGTCTGGTAGGCATCTATCTGAGTTTTGTACCTGATTTCTCTTGAGTTTCAATTACGTTTAATAAATTTACCAAGAATAACCTAGTCTTTGTTTAGAGTGAGTACTATCAAGAAGCATTCAACTGCCAAAAGGGGATGTTTTCCAGTGTTCAATGTTGTCATTTCAAATAGTAGAGGTGATGTTTGAAGGTTATGGTGATGCTTCCCATTTGGTCTCGGGGTTCATTTTGATGCAACAACTGGGCGTGATCTATTATGATTCTTGGACGCTAGTCCCCATGAATGTAACTATTCAACCCACGATTTTGATCTTGAAATAGTTGGTTTCACTCTAAAGTTATTGTCAAAATGCCACATTATGGAGTACATTGTAGTCTTAATAATACATAAGTGGGTGATGTATATCTTTTCCATGCATGATCTAAACTTATGAACACAGAGGTGGACATAGTTTCTTCTGGACTATGAATTCATGAAATATTACACTTTATAAAATTTGAATATTGTGGTCGATGCAATTAGAACGTTGTCATAGAAGAAGGTTGTTCAGGAATCTTTGAATGCATGGAAGGAAATGGAGGAGTTGGATGCCTTGCATTTAGATATAGTAAATGATGGTGAAATATGTTATTTGATACATATGGTGTTGTAGAATACTCTAATGTAGTAGGTGGAGTAATCTTAGTGGGGAGACTCTGAGGTGTAGGTGATGTCTGATCACATTTACCTGGGTGGTGCCCTAGAGGGATGATCATATAATCTTCATAATTGGAAGAGTTTTCATGGAATGCTATTTTTTATGGAGATACACAAATGATTCCTCTATGAGTTTAATATATCAACCTTAGGAGTACACCGAAGAGGTTCCAATATGTAGTGTGGCTTGATGGTGTATTTTTTGTGGCCTTTGGTGAAACAGGTTGTGCTAGAGTATATGGAAATGTTCTTAGTGTGCCATTTGTTAAAGGATGAGTACCATGTTCTTCATTAATTGTTCTGACCCTTATATGTAAGTGAGTGTAATTGGGTTGAAATCTTAATGCATTCACAACATGATTACCTAGTGATAACAGAGGCTGTAATTTTATCTGGTTAGTATTGTATATGTTGATTAAATCAGCTCACATGATATCGATAAAGGAGTTGGGATCAGTGGATGTTTTGGAATATGAGAATATGGAGGAACTAGTACAGTATTATGGAGTTCCACATCATCTTAGATCAGTATACACATTTTACATCATGAGTCTGGAGGGGATTGGATCACGATTTTGACACATAGTTATTCCTCATCAATTCTTTTCACCCCCTGACAGATGGGCCGATAGAGAGAACTATCCAAGAATTCGAGGAAGTGTTACAGTATTGCTTCATGGACTATAGTGTATTATGGGTGGGAGACTTTACCTTGGTACATTTTAGCTATAATAATAGTCATCACAACAAAATTTTCATGGACCCATTTGAAACCTTGTATAAGAGACCCTATCTTTTTCTCTATTGGAGGGCAGTAGTTGAAGACTATTTTTCATGGTCCTGAAGTAGTGAAAATCATAAGAGATAAGTTGCATCCAATTCATGAGAGAAAGGGAAAAATAGGATTGTAGGAATTCATATTCTGATCACAGGAGGAGTCCCTTGGGGTTCGATGTAACGGACCATGTGTTGTTGAATTATTCCACTCGATGTGGGAAGATGGGGTCTGAAAAAGGGAGTAATAATTCTCTAAGGTTAATCAGACCCTTTTTGGTGTTAGGGAAAGTTGGTGAGGTCGAATACCATTTTGAATTTCTACCGTAGTTGGGGATGATCCATGATGCCATTCATGTTTCTCAACTTCATAGATATATTCACAATATCACACATGTCATTTACTAGGGAGAGTTTTATATCAAGTATTTTTCAAAGAACATAGAGTTTCCAATATATATCCCAGATCATTGAGAGTAGGTGTTGTGTGGACAGACCATTACCTTGGTTGGTGTGTTTTGGAGGCATGATGGCATGGAGTAGAGTAATTGGGATCAAGAAGCTTATATGTGTGCCATGTACCAAGAGTTGTTTTGATTTTTGTCTTCATACATTTTTTTGTAATGAGAGGTTTTATCCTCGTTTTCATAGGGTTTTTTCATTTACATATTCTGTAATGTGTGTTAAATTCCTAACATATGAAGAGTATAGGACAAAATTCCTAATGAAAATGAAATAATGATAACATGATTAAAGCTGTGTGAGAAAATCAGTTCTTCCATGAGTGCATGGTATATTGACATGGATGAAGAAATTTAATGATTCATAAGTCCATACAATTTTTCCATGGTGTGTATAAATCATTTTACTGTTTCAAGGAGACAAATATACATGTGTTTTATTTAATATGGTGGTTTTTCAGAACCACTTTCTTCTGGGTTTGGTTCTGAATTCTTGTGGGTTAGAATTTTCTGAGAGGTAAATGATGTAATGGCATTGACCTTACTGGTCCATTATTTTGTGATAATCCATTTTTTAGCGTGATCTAGGAGGTAATGTTTGCTTGTTTCAATAGTATTTCAAAAATTAGGTGGTCCAAATGGTGAGTCAGGACAATTATGTGGAGACAGTAGGGCACAACATTTAATTTTCCACTGGAAGCTCAAAACGGTGATTCACCATGGTGATCCACTGATGTTAGGTTGCTTGGGGTGTCTCACAATGATGACTCGTCAAGAAATGACTCACAACTATCAATCGTACAACCATGTGTCATCCAATAGTGAAAAGTCCAATGGTGAGTCTTCTAATGGTGACTTTTCCAAAGGTGTTTCATCCAATGGTGGGTCACCAAACAGTGAGTCTTCCAATGGTTGGTCACCCACCGACGAGACTTTTCCATAGTATTTCAAATATCTAGTTTTCCCCAGTTTTTTCTATTTCAGATATTTAATGTATTAATTAATGTAAGATGATTTTTAAAAAATAATTAATAGATTCTAAGATATTTAAAATGATATAAAATTTATATTTAAATTCATAATGATCATTAGGATTTAATATATTAAAAACATGTTGTATTGATCATCATCTGGATTTAATGGCTTTTGATACTGTCACCTCTGTTATTATAGGATCTACAATTTCTATATCCCACACCCCTTATTCTATGTATGTTTCCCTTTACCATTTCTACCAAGAATTCCAAGAAACTTTCTTCCTGGAGAAATCGTGATTTTTGATTTGGTCATTAGATCACATTTATATGGAGCCTTGCAGATCCCTGTTTAACGCAAGGGGGAGGTGTTGATCATCTATTTATTTGGGTAGGGATCCCTTCATCTCTCATTAATTTTCTATCATGAGAGTTGAGTGTACTGATCTTTCCCATGTGTTGGAAGTTGAATGACATTTATAAAAAATTAATTGAATCACCCATAATCCAATAAACAAGGGTTGGAATAAAATTGACTCATGATTCTATTTTATTGTTTTTTGATATTGTGATACATATGTGAAATATATATACTAAAAATCATGTCCATTGGTGGTCCTTATTTGTGCACTCAAGATTACTTTTGGGGTATTTTTTATATTATATGTTGAATTGATGTGTATATTGTCACACCCTGAGCAGTTTTGACGCGCGAGTTGTGCACGACATATAAAACTGTGCGACCACACTCTGTTTGACTTTGTGGGTGTTTAGTGACAGGTGCCATGGTTTGAGAGTAGCCCGCCCAAATGTGGACTTGACGGCACACGATTATTGATGTTTCCCAAAATCCAAAATATGTAAATTAATTACTTAATTTATAAGTGAAGTGAAATGAATTAAAAAACTATTTAAAAAAAAGAGAGTTTAAAAAAAATGTTTAATCACAAAATAATAATATTATTATAGTTTTAATATTATTATTATTATTGTTGTTATTATTATTATTATTATTATTATTTTATTATCATTTTGTTTTTAATATTAATATTATTGATTTATTTAATTTACTAGGTTTTAAAAAATATTAATCAAAACCCTTGCCTACCCATCTCCCCCACACACGGCGCACCCTCTCCCCCCTCACGCTCGACCTATGCATCCATCCCCTGCCCTTCTACACATTGTACTAACAATGCCCTTTGGCCGGACCTCCCCTCCCTCACCAGTGCTCCGGTTGGCCTCCCTTATGGACATATCTCCCCCTTCTCCCTTAGCTTGCATGACGCCCCTCCCATGTTCCTCCTGTGCGTACGACCAGCTCACGACCATACCAACCCCTTCTTACGTTCACGTTGGCAACTCCCTATGGCCAGACTCCCTTTTGTCACGCAACACCTATGGCAGCTGCCCCTCCCCACTCTGGCGTGTTCAACCTCCCCTCTTTTCCTAATAGTATGTATTCATACATTTTTTGGATTCTTATTTTGGGTTTTTGTTTTTGGAAAAATCCTAATGGATTGAGTTATTTTTGGTTCATTTTTTTTATTCCACGGCAGTGCGATTGGTCTATTGTGACCCTTGGGTCTGTGTTCCAACAAACGCCGCTGAAGGAGGAGCAGTTCGACTTCTCTTGGTTGTTCGCCACTATACGGGGTGAGGATTAAATCCTCTTTCGTTGATTCACATGTTCAAAATTTGGTTCCTAAATTGTTTTGAGGTTCATATTAATTATCTTGTTGTGTGATGGTATTTTGAGATAGTATAATTTTCTAAAAATGGATTTTGATGTTTCTTTTTTAGTATGTCTATGTTTTTACCAAATTTATTGGGATAAATGATATTTGGTTTTTAATAGTGAAATTAGATGTTGTATGTGGTGTGTAATATTTTTCAGAAGTGATTTGACATGATTATATAGTGAAAAATGCTTTTTTAAATGATATGGTTATGTTTTCATGTGTTCTATTTTAGGGTACTTCTTGGTAGTATATATAGGACTATGCAGAATGTGCGAAATGTGCTTTCAAAGGTACTTTGGATGAGAATGTATTGATAGTGGGGTTTTACAAAGGGGGTTTCATGAATTGAATAATTAATGGTAAATACATATGAAAAATTGTTTTTGGTATTTGTGAAATTGAATGCAGTTTGTTTACGGAAAATGGATTTTGAAGTGTGTTTGGTAAATTTATTTGTGGGATGAAAAACATAAACCTTGGTTTGAAACTTCTCACTTTAAAATAGTGTTTCTTTAGATCTTGATTTCTGAAATGTTCTTTTGGTTTCTAAATAATGATGGTTCCTCTAGGTTATTTAATTAAATATTTGGTGGATACTTGGTGGTGCGCGCACACACACACATAGATACATATGTGTATATGTAGATATATATATATATATATCTTCCTTGAAAATACACCCTCATGGCGCGCGGAATACGTTCAATGGATTAAGGCTATATATATATGTATGAGAATGTATGTGTGATAGTGTGGGAGTTTTTCGTTAGAAGATTTGGGAGCCGATGTGTCTCGTCTTGGTCCACTTCCTTCGTTGAGGTAGGTCTCAATATGAATTTTCCTTTTAAATTTAAGAATCATTTATTTCATGCTTTTTGCACCTAGTTCTAATAATAACAATTGATACAGAACTGTTGGTAAATTATCTTCTTTGAATTGGAGTGGTTTATTTCTTATAGTGGGTTGCAATAAATGGTTTGATCATGTTTTCACGTTAATTTCCTAATAAAATGACCAATTGACCTTTTTGAACATGTTTTAAATTTAAAAATCTGGTTTGGGTTTCGTTAATTGGTTTCAAAGAGTATTTCTAGTTTCCATAGTGGTGTGTCTATGGTTCATAAGAAATGGTTTGGCATGGAAATATATTGTGAGGCCTGATTGGCACTTTTGTAAAACTATTTATCTCATAAAAAATCTCCTCAGATGTGGTCCCTTTTATTTGGTTGAGTTATATGTTATGGGAGGTCCAATTTATAGGACTTCCCTGTGATCAATGGTAGAATAACGATGGACATATTACTTAGGGTGACTCGGGGTGAGTCCTGGCATGCAATATAATTATATATATTCATGATTGGATGCTTTTCTGGCATCTGTTGGCTCACCATGTTTTTAAATACTTGAGACATGGGAACCAGGCATATTGAGAGAATATTATGAGAATGATTAATGCACTGGTAGGTTACGGTACATACCAATGGAAGATAGTAGGTGGATATATTGGGTTTATTGCTATGGGATTTCCTCTCGGCATGCCTGAGAAAGGAAGGACGAGCGTCTTGTGCTTCTTGATTTCATCACGTGTGAAATTTCCATTAGGATGAGCTCACATTTATTGGTGTCTTCTAGATTATTCTCGATCTCCTGGGTTCACCTATGACTACTAGGATTTTGTTTCTTGTAATAGTTATTATGATGCTTAATTGTATACCTTTATTTCCCTTAGTGTGTGATTTCATTTGTGAATTTCTGATTATTGTCTTCCTTGCAAAGTGGTAAACTGGTTTTGGTTAGGTTTATAAAAATGGTTTTCAAATGAAAGTGTTTAATCATCTTTTTACAAATCTAAAAATATAAACAACACTTTTCCTTTGAAAAATGTTAATGTCTCACTAAATGATTGATTTGGGGTTTGAGAAATTAATATGGTCAATGACTCGTACATTTATTTTGAGTTACATATAGAAATACTTACATTTATATATTGTATTTCAAAGATGAAATTGACAGATCATTTATTTAATTGAAATTCATATGGGAATAGATTGTTTGGGAATGCCTACTCAGTTTTAATACTCATGCCTATAGTTTTAGCTTTGTTTTTTAGCCTTGGTTTTTGCGCCTTGCTTAGATTTAGTCTCCATAGCATGACATTACTTTGAGGTTGGGGGTCACCAATAGGATCACATGGAGGTATGTACGACCTGGTTTTTTCGCTGCTCCTATTTTTTGTTTTTATTGTTCTATTTTTGTTTATTTATTTTCCTTTAATTTAGGGGGAAAATCATCGCACCTTGTTCTGTTTTGATGCCCGAGACTAGTATCCAACCATTGGGGATCGAGAATGCCCCTCGGTACATGTCGTGGGCCAGCTCGGGTGATCGGTTCAGGGTCGACCTGGGTTGGTTCGTGAAAAAATGGTATTATAGGGAAGTTCCTTATTTTATGGTTTGTCTGATAGATGGATATTAGGACTATCGGGGCATAGGATCTAGGATGCAGTTTGGTGTCCAATCACCACAGCTCGTGACATGACCTAAGCTACCAGGGGTAGTCCAGGTTATATGTCTTTTGCCTTTGTTTTGGATTGAGGGATGACAATAGAGGTGACTTGGTGTAACTCTATGACCCCACCAAGAGTTGTGACCCATGTGGATCCCAAGTTCCCGATTCAAGGACCTCTGATGTTAAGTCATATATGGGGCGTGGTTCACTACCATGTCACTGGGGTTAGGCATTAGCACTAGTTCCTCGTTCTTTTTTTTCCATTTTTGGTTGTGCTTTGTCTTGAATTTGGTTGGTTTTAGAGTGTTTTTGGAAATGTAGGTGGTTTTTAATTGATATGGTTCTTTCTCTAATGGCTTTAAAATAGGTAAAATTGGGTTTTATTTTAAGTTGTTTTCAAATTTGTGAAGTAGTTTATTAATGAGTAAGTGTTTAATTTGGAAAATTTTGTCTTATGTTTGGAATTGGTAATGTAATGGCATGTGAAACCCGTGGTATTCCCAAGGATCATCCTCATATGTGTGGGTAGGTACATGAAGTTCACATTGACACATATGTACGGGTGATTTGAGTGGAAAAAAGATGAAGGATTATGTGGCGCTTCATAGGATTCCATGGGTGGGGTTTTGGAATTTAAAATTGGTTTTATTTTTCTAAAATGGACATGAATGAATGAAATGATTACAGGACTTTTTTATTCTTGAAAATTGGATTTTGGTTTTTTGAAAAGTTTATTTTACCTGTGTTTGTGTATGTTTAATTTATGAGTATGTTAAACTTGGATTGTGGTGTTTCTTTTGGTTGTGTCTAAGCTTGTTTCAGAATTCCGAGCTGGTTGTTTCAGCTCGGGGTGCTTTATTTTTATTGAGTTTTGGCTTAATGCCAGTTTTGATTTTCTATTTCATGTTGTTCTGAATATTCCACCCATAAATTTCCTCAAATATTGTTCATGAGTTTTTCAAATTTTTGGTTTCTATAGAGTTTTTCATTCCCTTCAAGGCATTTGGGGTTCGTTAGGGGCAGTGAAGAGGTTTAATGCGAGTAGAGCATGCTTTCGTGTGGTTGGGGAATCCATAGTTTGTTAGAGTTCATATTGTCTTGGGTTAGTGGATGGTCCAGCCTTGGACCAATGGGGGTGGATGTATTATTATTCATGGATTTGGGATGATGTGGGGGTGTTATAGTGTATCTCCATCCAATGGATCATACCTGAGGAGTTGAAGGAGAAAATAGGTGGGGACTCATCTATAGTTAACAAGGCCAGTGGTTGGTGAAAGAATGTGTTGGCCACATTAAGGAATCGACATCTGGATCAAAATTTCATGGATAACCCAACACCTCTCTTCATTCGTAAGGGTTTTGAATTTTGCGGGAAGGGTGTACGAGAGGAACCTGAATCTATAGAAATCCATTTTGTCAGTGTCGACTTCTAGTTTGTCTGACTAGTATCTAATCTTCCATCAGTGTTGCTGTTTCGAGCATCCTAGTCCATCTTGTCTCATCCCTCCAATGTCCTGCTATTTTTGACCATTCAAGTAACTAGGAAAGGTATCAAAATATGTTTCATTCGAAGGATTTATGATCGAGGGATGATAGTGTCTGACTGTGAGGCATAAGATGCATCAACCATCAGATCCATAGACTCATGTCTCTAGGTGAATCTCACACATAGTCAGGGTGTCAGAGGCATGTGAGACATTCACATGGTTCTTTATCTTTCATTTTGGAACAAAGATATTCAGGTTTTCCTTGTTGTTGTTTTCTTGCTGTTGTTAGTTCATTCTTTGGGGGGATATTGTGATGAACTTATTCTTGTGTGACTTTTGTAGTTGTGTTCTTCTAAATGTGGCATTTAGAATCATTTGTTTATTTTAAAAGTGTATTTATTCCTTATGTGGGTTGGCCCTGGTTTTATTTGTGATCATTTGGAGATGCGAGTGTAGAGAGTTTTTGCCTTCTGTCTTGAGTTCTATGTTTTAGTGGAATAGTTTCCTCGCTCATACTAATGGATTTAGATGTGTTCAATTTTTTAAATCAGATTGGGGGAATTTTAAGTTATAGTACTATTTGTATAGGGACTTCATTATTTTTTTCCCTCGTATGTCATGTGGCCTTGTAGTGGTGTTCCTATAATTTTCAATGGTATCGTTCAACTCATGTGGAGAAGTCAGTATGATCCGGTTGGGAGTTCCCGCATCTACCCCTACTCGGGTTGGAGTGTGTGGGTTTTAATGTTTCTCGGTTAGTTGAGTTCTTGTGGTGTGGATAACCCTCTAGTGTTCTCCCCTCGTTTCATGTATGGGTTTCTTCGTGACTAGTAGGGTTTGATTTTTGGAGTGAATCGTCAATCCGGGGTTCTTGTATTTACTTTTGGCTATGTTTGGGCACGACCTCATTCTTTGGATATCTTTTGACTTGTTGACTTTATGTTGGAAGAAAGTGTATGTGGTGGGTATTATTGTCACACCTTGACTAGGTTTGATGTGATACTTGGGTGCGACTTATATAACTGTGTGACAACACGCTGTTTGACTTTTTCTGTGCTTAGTGTTGGGTGGCATGGTTCAAGCACAACCCACTTGAATGCGCAAATGACTTCACACGATCCGTGCAGTTTCCTAACATCTAAAATAAGTAAATAAATTAAATAAATTATATGTGACGTGAAATGATGTAAAAAATATAAATTTAAATAAAATATTGTTTTAGAAAAAATGTTTGAGCATAAAATAATAATATTGTTATAGTTTTAATAATAAAAATATTATTATTTTGGTTGTTCTTATTATTAGTAGTATTAATATTTTTATTATCAATTTTTTATTAATATTATTATTATTGGTTTAGTTAAATTAGTAGGTTTAATAAAATTAATCAAAACCCTAGCCTACACTTATCACCCATCCAAGGAGCACCTTCTCCCCCCTCGTGCTTGTCCTATACATCCAACCCCATCCCTTCTTCCCCTTGATCCAACAACGCCCTTTGGCCGGACCTCCCCTCCCTTACCGAAGCTCTGGTCGGCCTCCCTTCAGACCACATATCCCCCATCTTCTTCAGCTTGCACAATGCACCTCCCTGGTTCCTCCCACGCATTTGACCTTCTCATGACCTTCCTAGACCCTTATTCCATTCGCTTCAGCAACGCCCAATGGTTGGACTCCTCTTCGGCACACAACACCTCCAGCAGCCGCCACTCCTCACTATGGCATGTTCGACTACCCCCCTTTTCCTACCATTAGGTTTTAATCTGTTTTTGCGATTATTATTTTGGGTTTTTGTTTTTGGTAGAATTCTTATGGATTGAGTTATGTCTGGTTTGTTTTTATTTCATTCCAGGGCTTTGCGATTGGTCTCTTGGGACCCTTGGGTCCGTGTTCCGACAACCGGTGCCGAAGGCGGAGTGGTTAGGCTTGTCTTTGTCGATCGTCGCTTTCCTAGTTGAGGTTTAAATCCCCTTTCATGGATTCCCATGTTCAAAATTAGGTTCCTAAAATATTTTGAGGTGCATATTAATTATCTTGTGGTGTGTTGTAATTTGATGTTGTAGATTTTTTTAAAAATTTCTTTTGATGTTTTTTTATGTATGTATATGTTTTTACCAATTTTGTTTGAATAAATGTTATTTGTATTTTAATAGTAAAAATAGATGTTTTATTAGGTTAGTATGATTTTTCGAAAATGTTTTGACATGATTATATGGTTTAAAAGGATTTTCCTAATGTTATGGTTATTTTTTGGGTTCTTTTGAAGGGTACTTCATGAAAGTGTATTTAGGACTATACTGAATTTGATAAATGTGTCTTCAAAGGAACATGAGATACGAATTCATTGATAGTAGGCTTTCAAAAATGGGGTTTCATGAATTGAATAATTAATGGTTAATTCATTTGAAAAATTGTTTTGGGGTTTTTTAAATTGAAAGTGGTATGATTATGGAAATCAGATTTTTATATGTGTTTGGTAAATGTATTTGTGGTGTGAAAAATGTAATTGTTTGTTTGAAACTTCTCACTTTAAAATAGTATTTCTGTAGATATTTATTTATTGAATGGTCTGTTGGTTTTTAAGTAATGTTGGTTCCTCTAAGTTAATTAATTAATGCTTTGGTGGAACCTTAGTGGTGAACACAAACACATACATAAGAACGTATGTGTATATGTATATTTATATATTCCTTCCCCATATTCCCTCATAGAGAGGGGAATATGTTCAATATATTAAGGGTATATATATATATATATGAGAGTTTATGTGTTCTAGTGTGAGTGTTTTTCTTCGGAAGCATCATGAGTTGAAGTGTTGCGCCTTGGTCTGTTTCATTCTCTGAGTTAGGTCCCCCTATGAATTTTACATTTAATTTAAGAGCCATTTATTTCTTTCTATTCACAACTAGTTATAATATAAATTTTTATATAGAATTGTTGGTAAATTTTCTACCTTGAATTGGAGTGTTTTTTATCTTGTAGTGAGATTCAATTAATGTTTTGATCATGTTTTCACATTAATTTCCTCATGAAATGACCCTTTGACCATTGTGAACATGTTTTTGATATAAAATTCTTGTTTGGGATTCATAAATGGTTTTCAGAGTGTATTTCTGCTTTTCAAAGTGGTGTGCATGTGATTCTTAAGAAATGGTCTGGAATTCAAAAATCATGTGATCCCTAGTTTTCACTTTTTTAAAACTTGTTATCTAATGAAAACTCTCCTCGGATGTGGTCCTTGTGCTTTGGTTGAGTTATAGATTATGGGGGTTCCGCTGTGTAGGACATCCGTGTGATTAATTATATAAAGGCAAGTGACATGTTCCTTGGGGTGACTCGGGGTGATAACTATCGTGCAATATTATTATATATATTGATGATTGGATTCTCGACTGGAATCAGTTGGCTCACCCCCTTTTTAAATACTTTAGACATGGGGACCTGGAATATTGAAAGATAATTATGAGAATTATTGCTACATGAGTAGGTTATGAAAATGACCAGTGGACCATAGTAGGTGGATATATTGGGTTTATTGCTATGGGATTTTCCCTCGGCCTTCCTGATAATGGATGTCCAAGCATATTGAGCATCTTTATTTTATTGTGTCTGACATGTCAATGAGGATGAGGTCTCATGTATTAGTGTCCTCTGGATTATTCTCGATCTATTGGGTTCACCTATGCCTACTCGAATTTTGTTTCTTGAAGTAGTTATTATGATTCGTATATGTATACTTATATTTCCATTACTGTGTTATTTCTTTTGTGCATTTATTTATATTGTATTCCATGGAATGTGGTAAACTAGTTTGGTTAGGTTCCTAAAAATGATTTTCAAATAAAATTGTTTAATCTTCTTTGTAAAAATCTAAACATGTAAACAACACTTTCCCTTTGAAAATGCTTATGTATCACTAAAATATTTATTTGGGGATTGAGAAATGATTAAGGGAAATGACTCATACTTTTATTTTGAGTAACATGTATAAATCCTTACTTTTATATTTTGTATTTCATACCTGAAATCGATGGATATTTTATTTAATGAAAATTTTTATGGGAAATGATTGTTTGGTCATGATTTCTATGTTTTAACACTGATGATTATAGTTTTACCTTTGTTTTTTTATCCTCGTTTGTTGCGCCATTCCTGGATCCAGTCGCCATAGAAAGACATTGGTTTGAGGTTGGTGGTGACCCACAAGGTCACATAGAAGTATATACGACTTATTTTTATCATCTCTCCAAGTTTTAGTTTCCATTGTATAGTTTTTATTTATTTATTTGTCTTTAATTTATGGGGAAAATCATTCCCACTTGTTTATTTTTGATGCCCGATAATATTTTCCAGCCCGTGGGTATTGGGAACACCCCACCGGCCATGTCGCGGGCCGGCTCGGGTGATCGGTTCAGGGTCGACTCGGGTTGGTTCGTGCAAGGGAGAAACCTTATAACATTACATAATATTGAATTAATTGAACATTTCACATTGAGGATCTTTTTCAGGATTATAGTTTTAGAGAATTAGGACAAAACTATTACATCTCAAAAGATTACAAAGTAGACACTTCTACACAGTTTCCATTTTATTTACAAAACATGAACTCTAAAAAAACAGTCATGTCTAGTTCAATGTTTAAGACAACATAACTTTTCCATGATCCCATCAATGATCATATTTCACATTATGTCATGTGAAACACATTTCAAAAACTTGGGGTGAGCATAAAAGCTCAGTAAGGGATACACAGAGATGTAAAACTATTAGTTTATAAAAAAAAATTAAACCAATAATACTTTAACATAAGTAATACTTTTCACCTTTATGAAGTAGTAAATAATCATCACTAAATAAAAGAACATTACTTACCCTTTTGTAACCAAAATATTACCATAAAACTCATATAAAGAACACCTAACATATAAACGTAACGTGGGACATACACATAATTAAATGGATTAACCATACGGTCGACATTCACAAATATCACTAAATGGAATAGCCATATGATAGACTTTCATACCCAATGCATTGGAGGTTATAACGTAACCACCCGTCCTGGTATTCACAGCACCACCCGTCATTTTTTTATCACGTAACCACCCGTAAAATGTCCAAGTACCATTATAACACATAAAATATTTCAAATATAAACATTTCACCAATATCATTTCATTTGTAATCACATGAAGTAATTTCAAAATATTGAAATAATCAATCCATTTTCAAGAACGGTTTAAAAAAAGGTTTTTGAATCAATGTGTCTCATACCAATTTGAATCTTTTAAATGAATTATCATTTGAAAACAATAATTTCCATATAAAGAAATACTAAAACCTATTTTGAAAACATGGACATTAATGAGAAATTTTTAGAAGAATAAATCTTTAAAACATTTAAATGTATATTTTAGTTAAAGTGTTTTTCTAACAAAAAGAGAGATGCTTGAATACAAATAATTGAGGGATAACATTTAATTAGAAAATTATAATATTATGAAAATAAAGGGATTCATGATATAATATTTCAAAGGACAGTATATACACAACATAAGAGTGAGTTGGTTCATAACAACAATAAAGTCTCAATGGAAATGTAAATTGAGATGAAATCCCCTATAAAGATGGTATCCTTAAACTAAGGATAAATCAATCACATAATTATTTGTGACATCTATAAATAAACCCAATATAAGTGGATATTATGTGTAATACAATCATAGGTCATTCACACATATTCAAAGTATGAAATATTCATGAAGTACAAGTTGAACCCAAAGAATTGAATTTGGGTTAAGATGTTCCCTTGTAAAAATTCGACAGCCTAACAACGTCACATTAAAATTAAGAAAATTAGTTGATGAGATAAAAAGGGTATATCATCACATGGACATAATTTTTATATAAATGTGTATATATAAGAACATATACCAAAATAATAATACGTAAATTAAAAGAAATAACAAAAAGAATTCTTTTAAATAGAGGAGGGTCAAAGGTTCCCTTACCGATTTGGTAACTTACAAAACATACCCCACATGAAAGAAGGATCATACAATGAATATCTAAATACTCATAAATGAAATTATATTACACAAATATAACAATCATGGTCATTACATAAACCACACAAAAGGAAATAGTGGCAAATATAGCATGAATCTCATGGGAATAAAAAGTGAGATGAAACCCTTTACCACGTTGTAATCAATTGTGTCGTATGGAAAAAAGTTAATAACCACCAAATGAATCTCAGAATAACATGAATATAATGAGGATAATGATAATATATATCAAATGGAAGTACAAAAGACACCACATGCAATGAATAAGTGGTGAACAATGGAAATATCATGGAATTAAAAGTGAGATGAGAAAATCCCTTACAAAAATTCGCCAGCCTAACTGCGCCCCATAAAAATTTATTAAATTAATTGATGAGATAAGAGGGGGTATCTAATCATTTGAAAATTAAAATTATAGTATGTTTAATATAAAATAACATCCTCCAACATAGGAACATTGAGCATAAAATAAATGACATAAAATAGCGTACTTGAAAAGAAAGAGAGAGGTTAGATCCCTTACCTCGTGTCCGACTTGACTCGATCATTCTTTAATCTCCTGAATAATAAACTAAAGTTAATTTATACTTTCTTAATAACATTTTAAAAAGTTTATAAATCGTTTTATATCAATTATTACTATGTTATAAACATTATGTAATCATTTAAGTTAATAATGGTCATTTTGCCGATATTTGGTACTTGAGTAAAAAATAAACACCTTATATTCACATGTTTTCCATGTGGTCAATAGTCCATTAAATCCAGAATGATAATAATCAGGTAGATATCATATATATCTTATATATCCATTATATAAATTTATTTATAATTGTACATATCATTTAGTTGTAAGAAATGAAATGCACCGTTCAAGGAGATGGTAAGTCGTACGTACGCATGAACACTTCTTTCATTTCTATTTCAAATATAAAGGAGTTAAAACATAATTATAGAAAGTAGTATTATAATTCCTGTATTTTATCATATATAATATCATTAAATCTATCATTTATACATACCACATATGGTATGAACGAGTTATATCACCATGAGGGGGTGGTAGCCCGCAATTCCTCAATTGAAATTATAGTGTTTACCCATAATGGAAACCATGTAGGTATGATATAAATGGAAATTACAGAAGCATAAAAAAACATAAAAATAATATATATCACATATAAATACATTTCCATCATAATGGCCACCTTGAGAGGCGGTATGAGATAATCGAACAATCATCGTTTCGTGAGGCGTTAGTTTCCCATCCACAGAAACATTATGTTCTTCATCCATTTGATAGAGGTGTGTGTAAGTGTAGCTTGAATCCATCTCATAAAAAAATTATAATATATTTAGGATACTTATTGTTTTACAATATAAAGGAATAAAAAGAGTTTAGGGGTTGGATAAGTAAAATAAAAGAAAACAAATTAAGTGAAACTGTTACCTTTAATTTGTGTAACTCCCTTTGGGTTGAACCAAAGGACTTCTTGAAGTGCCTTCTGCCGAAGGTAAGGATTCTAGGAGGAGGATATGGATATATGAAGCTTAATTGGGCAGGTTTTGGATGAGCCAAAAGTCTTGAGAGGTGTGTGTAAGTGCATAGATGTGGTCTCCTTTAAAAGGGGGGAGAGGGCACTTTTGGAAAGTGTGAAAACATTATTTTATTATATAATTATATTGAGTTTCTAATTGTCCAAAAAACATTATAGTCGATGATTAAATGACTCATGGTTGAATTATTATCATCCAATAAAAATTGGACAGGCTTTGGATAATATTTTAATCATTATAATCATATTTATTTAGATCATTTATTAATGAGATAAATAATGCATCATTATTGTGTCATAAATAATTTAATTTATTTGATGTCTAAAAATTATAAAAATTATATGATGATATAGGATTTTTTTTAGATTTATAATTAATATTTATATTATCAATGAAAATTTATATATCCCATTCTAACTTTTTCATTTTTGTTTTTACTTTAAGTTAATTAATCTAAATTGTCATTTTCACTCCCATGTGGCTCAATGGGGTCCCAAAATCGTCCCAAAGATGCCCATGGTAGTTGATGACTCAACCAATATGTTTTTCACAAGTGTTAAGGTAATTTTTAATTATTATGATTTTTTGTTACCTTGAATTAACCTATTTACCTTTAACCGTGGTAAATAAAAGTCAACAGTTACTATTCACCAAAAATTATTTTCATCTTATTGAACCACACTTTTCTTCTTGATAACAACCATGTATGTAATATTTTCAAAATTCAATTCATATAAGTTGTAAAATTTCATTTAAATTAAAAAGTATGTTTTTTAACTACCACTATGTAGTTTCACTATTCATCAAAAATTGATTTTTCAGAAAAATACCAAAAATTCAGCCTCAGCATTATTTGATATTCCGAATTCAAATATAATTTCTATTTTTCCAAATTAAAAACATATAAGTGGAATTAGTTAATTTTATAATCAATTCCCATTATCAAAAAAATAGCGTGTTTTTAAGAAACAATTACTATCAAAATATTGATACTTGTTTATTTCCAATCTCAAAGTGAAATTAATTCCAATGACCAAAATTGGATTAAATGGTAAAAATGTATTCTACATACACTTGGGAAAAAATAAAAACGATAATCTATCCATATAAATAAATTATATTAAAACGTAGTTTTAAATTAAAATACTATATTTTCACTATTCATTAAAAAATGAACATTATCCGATAAATTAAAAAAAATTACACAAACAAAATTTTTATGTCCCCATTCTAAAGAAAGATTTTATTTGTTCAAATATAATGTATTAAAGTGACCAAAATTATATTTAAATAGTGTTATCCATTAAAAGGCGGTATATCGACCATTTAATGTAAATTATGCTTAAAATTAGATTTATTCATATTTTATGCCACTAACATTGATTGGATAAATGTAAATACATATAAAAAAACATGTATAATCATATTGTAGTTATTTTTGTTCATTCCCACCAATACAACGTCAAGGAGTTAACTACCATATAAAATAATAATATTATATTATTAGTTTTCACCATAAGATTTCAAAGGAACTCGTTGTTGCGTATCGAGTACGCTATCGAACATAGAAACCCAATTAAAATAAAATTAATATTTAATTCACAAATATTAATAAATATGGAAATGTCATATTCTTCATTTATCTGGGATGTTACATCCTTCCCCCTATTGGGAATTGCACCCTCGCAATTTGAAAATTGGGCTTGGGAACTTCATTGAAAGCCCCATATTGAAGAAAGAGTCAATAAAACTATCACATTAAAATAATGGAAGATAAGTACAAAGGATACCCTAGACAACAGATACTATGATTCCAATAAAACATGGATATGGAGGAGAAAAAAACCTTCAGGTTCTGAAGGAGAGTGATAGAAAACATGTTCAGGATAAAGTTAACCACCGGAAATTCACAAACATGTGATGGGTTAAACAGTATTTGATTCCCGAGTAGGAAAAGAAAACATACAGGGTTTTTGTTTTAAGTTACTTTTCATTGAGGAAATTATTTATGATATTAACTAAAAACATAAGGAAATATACTTACATATCATGTACACATGGATCTTTTATTGGATTTCTAACACAAACTCATATTTTTTCAAAAACAATGAGAATTAAGGATGGAATGTTTTTCTTTTAGAGAGATATAATCAACATAGAGAGAATCACATAATCCAAAAAAGATTAACTATATATTTCCCATGTCATTATACCTTAACCAAAACAAAAAATAGTTTGTGTGAGATCAGTTAATCCCCAAAGAAGGATAATCTGTTCCAAAAAAACTACTCATAATCTCCAAAATTTGTCCAACAAAACCCAAAGTTCATCAAAGACCATTCAATAAAAATCTATACATAAAATTTTTCAAAGTAATCCAAACAAGAATTTAAACCCAAATATCAGAAGGATTTAATCACATAGACTTCCAAGATAAATCTTATCATATATTTCCAAATAAAATCAGTTACACTTAAAGTCTCATATTGAAAAGTAATTAACCTAATCACTTATCCTCCCTAATAGGTTAATAATTTCCCTAGATAACTCGAGATTGAATTTTCTTAATTAATAAAATCCTCTATCTAATAATAATTATTCAAACTAACCAGGGGCTTCACGTAGTCCACTGGTAGGAGATAAATTCCAGATTCACTCTGGTTTTGGTTTCGATTCTCGCAACTTCATCCGACGCGATGGGTTGTCACACGGTCTACGTGTTGTCCCTTTTCAAACACTATATAATTTTATAAAATTCCCAAAAAAATCATCAAAAATAACCATAACATATTTTAACCACAAATGTTATCTAATAAAATTCATTTTGCATCCCAAAAATGTATTTACCTATAATTTCATCAATTTCAATGATCATATAAACCCAAATAGTTCTTTATAACTATATCCACAAAAGAAAAGACAATTATTCCGTGAATAAAATTTTCATATATCAATATGTATGGTTACACATACTATAAAAAGTCTTCTAACGTAATTCACGTCATCAAAAGAGCGTTAATACTTTTATCCATTTCACCATCCTATAATCTACCGTAACTCTTGAATCCCTTATATGTTGTCTTCTTACTCATTCAACATTCTTCATGATCCATTGACCATTCCTTTTCAACATATTCTGAAATAATTCTTTCCTACAAATAGAATCATGAATCATATCCTAAGATTCAATAATATCAAAAAATATGATAAGAAATAATCCATACCTTTCATTGGTCATTTTCAGTTTCTTCATCCTCAATAATAATGGCATTAGGTATTGGTAAAAAAATATTTGTACGATACTGGTGATACCATTCTTGAAAAATCGTCATAGGACACCTGGTTGTATAATGACCATACACGCCACATTTAAAACATTCAATTAATCCTTCAGAAATAACTTCTTTCCCTTTCCTAGAGTCAACTGGATGATTCCTTTTTCCATTGCAAGTTCCTTCTTTATGACCTTCATTTCCAAATCTATAGAATCTTATCATACCTTTGAAGCCTTTTCCATGGTGTTTCCTTCCATATCCTTGACACAATGGTTTTTGAACATACTTACCTTTATGATTATTACCAGAAATTCTGTATGGATTTGGTTCTCTTATATATGATGCCTAATGAAAATCACCAAAGTTCATGTTTTCAATCATTACTCCAGATAGTTGGTTGAGAATAACCACATTATTTCTCATTGTATCTCTCATTTCATTCAGTTGCACATTCAGAAAACCATCACAGTTTTCTTCACATCCACTGTTACATTGGGGCCTGCTAGATCCAACCATTTACAAAAACCAAAAAGGTCAGTGTGATTATATCTGTAAAATAATCATATAATATCTTATGAGGAGGGTAAAAACTAAGATATACTTATTCATTGTATCTTATACTAATTCACTTTAAATAAAAAAATATGACTCATTCTGAAATCCTAACCATTATGGTAATGTAACTTATGCTTAAAAAATACCCTAACCTCTACAGTTATCTAAACCGACCTCTGATACCAAATATAAAGACCCGACCTTATAACATTACATAATCTTGAATTAAATGAATAATTCACATTGAGTATATTTTCAGGATTATAGTTTTAGAGAATTATGACATAACTATTAAATCACAAAAGATTACAATGTAGACACTTCTACACAGTTTCTATTTTTTTTACAAAACACGAACTCTAAAAAAATAGTCATACATAGTTCCTTGTTTAAGACAACATGAATTTTCTTGGATCCCATCCTTGACCCTATTCTACATTATGTCTTGTGAATAAAATTTCAAAAACATGGGAGGAGAATAAAATCTCAGTAAGGGATACACAAAGAATTAAAACTGTGTGTTTTTCAAAACAACATTTAAACCATGAATACTTTAACATAAGTAATACTTTTCACCTTTATGATGTTGTAAATACTCTTCACTATATAAAAGATCATTACTTACCCTTTTGTAACCAAAACATTACCATAAAACCCATATAATGAATAGATAACATATAAAGGTAACCTGGTACATAAACATACTTAAATGGAATAACCATACGGTCGACATCCACACATATCACTAAATGGAATAGACATATGGCCGACTTCCATACCCAATGCATTGGAAGTTATAACATAACCACTCGTCCTGGTATTCACGGAACCACCTGTCATTTGGTTTATCACGTAACCACCCATCAAATGTCCAAGTACCATTATAACACATAAAATATTTCAAATATAAACATTTCACCAACAAGAATTCATTTTCAATTGCAAGAATTAATTTCAAAATATTGAAATAAATAATCCATTTTTAAAAACCGTTTAAATTTTTTTTGGAATGAATGTGTACCATAAAATAGTGATGATTTAAAATGAATTATCATTTGAAAACATTAATGTCCATATAAATAAATCCTAAAACAAATTTTTAAAACATGGACATTAAGGAGAAATATTTATAAGAATAAATCATTAAAACATTTGAATGTATATATTATTTAAATGTTTTTTCTAACAAAAAGAGAGATGCTTGAATACATATAATTGAGTAATAAAATTTATTTAGAACATTATAATATTATGAAAATAAAGCGATTCCTGATATAATATTTCAAAGGAAAGTATATACACCAAATAAGAGTGAGTTCGTGCATAACAACAATAATGTCTCAGTGCAAATATAAATTGAGATGAAATCCCCTATAAAGATGGTATCCTTAAATTAAGGATAAATCAATCACATAATTATGTGTGACAGCTATAAATACACCCAATATAAGTATATATTATGTGTTAAAAAATCATAGGTCATTCAAACATATTCATAGGATGGCCTATTCAAGAAGTACAAGTTGAACCCAAACAATTGAAATTGGGTTAAGAAGTTCCCCTGTAAAAATACAACAGCCTAACAGCATCACTTTAAAATTAAGAAAATGAGTTGATGAAATAAAAATGGAATCTCATCACATGGAAATAATGTTGACACCAATGTTTATATATAATAACATATCCCGATATAATAATTTGTAAATTAAATTACATCACAAAAAGAAGTCTTTTAAATAGAGGAGGGTCAAATGTTCCCTTACCAATTTGGTAACTTACAAAACATTCACCACATGAAAGAAGGATCATAAAATGAATATTTAAATACTGATAAATGAAAGTATATTAAACAAAGAGTACAAATATGGGAACTATATAAAGCACACAAAATAAAATAGTGGCAAATATAGCATGGATCTCACGGGAATAAAAAGTGAGATGAAAACCTTCACCACATTTTAATCAATTGAGTCGTATGGCCAAAAGCTAATAACCACAAAATGAATCATAGAATACCATGAATATAATTAGAATAATGATAATATATATCAAATTTTAGTAGAAAATACACCACATGCAATGAATAAGTGGCAAATAATGGAAATATCATGGAATTAAAAGTGAGATCAGAAAATCCCTTACAAAAATTCAGTAGTCTAATGGCGCCCCATAAAAATTATTAAAATGAAGTGATGAGATTAAAAGGGGGTATCTCATAATATGAAAAAAAAATTATAGTATGTTTAATATAAAATAACTTCCTAAAACATTAGAACATGGAGCATAATAGAAATTACATAAAATACAGTACTTGAAAAGAAAGAAAGAGGTCGGATCCCTTACCTTGTGTCCGACTTGACTCGATCGTTCTTTAATATCTGAAATAATAAACTAAAGTTAATTTAGACTTTCTTAAGAAACTTTTTTCATGTTTATTCCATCTTTTATACCAATTATTACCATGTTATAAACATTATTTAATCATTTAAGTTAATAATGGTTGTTTTGTCAATATTTGGTACTTGATTAAAAAATGAACACCTTATATTTACAAGTTGTCCATGTGGTCAACAGTCCATCATATCCCGAATTATAATCATGATGTAGATATCATATATATCATATATATCCATTATATACATGTATTTATAATAGTACATAACATTTAGAGGTAATAAATGAAATTTATAGTTCATGGAGACGGTAAGCCGTACGTACCCATGAACGCTACATTCATTTCTATTTCATATTTAATGGAATTAAAACATAATTATAGATAGTAGTATTATAATTCCATTATTTTATAATATATAATATCATTAAATCTAACCATTATACATTCCACATATGGTATGAATGTGTCATATCACCATGAGGGGGTGGTAGTCCGCACTTCCTCAAATGAAATTATCGCGTTTACCCATAATGGAAACCATAAAGGTATGATATAAATAGAAATTACAGAAGCATAATGAAAACATAAAAATAATATATATCATATATGAATATAGTTCCATCATAATGGCCACAATGAGAGGCGGTAGGAGATAATCTAAAAATCATTGTTTCATGAGGCGTTAGATTTCCATCCGGAGAAACATTGTGTTCTTCATCCATTTGATAGATGTGTGTGTAATTTTAGCTCTAATAATTATCATAAAAATATTCTAGTTTATTGAGGATAATTATTTTGTCCCAAAATTAAGGAATAAAAAGATTTTAGGAGTTGGATAAGTAAAATAAATGAAAACAAATTAAGAGAAATGGATACCATTAATTTGGGTAACTCCCTTTCAATTTAAGCAAAGGACTTTTTGAAATGCCTTCTACCTAAGGTAAGGCTTCTAGGAGGAGTATAGGTATGTAGGGAGCTTAATTGGGCAGGGTTTGGATGATCCAGAAGGGTTGATAGGTGTGTGGAATTGCTTATAAGTGGTATCCTTTTATAAGGGGGAGGAGGGGATCTTTAGGAAAGTGTGAAAACATTATTTTATTATATACTTTTATTCGGTTTATAATTGACCAAAAGTCATTATAGTCGAAGATAAAATGAATCATGGTCTATTTAAAATCATAAAATAATAATTGTACAGGTTTTGTATAATATTTTAATCAATATAATATTATTTATTTAAATCATTTGTTAATGAGGTAAATACTGCATCAATATTGTGTCATAAATAATTTAATTTATTTGATGTCTAAAAATTATAAAAAATATCCTGATGTGGTAAATAATTTTAGAATTCTAATTAATATTTATAGTCTAAATGATAATTTATATAACCCCTATTAAAAATTAATTTAATAAAAGATATTAGCTTTTGTCATTTTTGCCTTTATTTCAAGTTAATTAATCTAAATTGTCATTTTCACTACCAAGTGGCTCAATGGGGTCCCAAAATCGACCCAATGATGTCCATGGTCGTTAATGACTCAACCAATATGGTTTGGATAAGTGTTAATGTAATTTTAAATTATTATAATATTATTTTTACCTTGAATTAACCTATTTACCTTTAACCGTGGTAAATAAAAGTCAAAAGTTACTATCCACCAAAAAATATTTTAATATTATTGAACCAAATTTTACTTCTTGATAACAACCATGTATGTCGGATTTTTAAAATTCAATTCACATAAGTGGTGAAATTTCATTTATATGAAAAGTCTGTTTTAACTACCACTAAGTGGTTTCACTATTCATCAAAAAATTGTTGTTTTCAGAAAAATACCAAAAAATTCAGCCCAAACATTATTTGATATTACAAATTCAAAAATGATGTCTATTTTACCAAATTCAAAACTTAGAAGTTCCATTAATTAATTTTAAAATTAATTCCAGTTATCAAAACAAATAGCATGTATTTATGAAACAGTTACTATCAAAAGATTGATACTTGTTTATATCCAATTTCAATGAAAAATTAATTCCAATGAACAAAATTTGATTAAATGGTAAAAATATATTCTGATTACACTTTAAAACAAATTAAAAAGATAATATATCCATATAAATAAATTATATTAAAACGTAGTTATGAATTAAAATAAAATATTTTCACTATTCTTTAAAAAATGAACTTTATCAGAAAAATTCCACAAATTTACACAATGTAAATTTTGATGACCCCATTCTAAAAAAGGATTTTATTTGGTCAAATATAATTTATTAATGTGAAAAAATTATATTTAAATAGGGTTCTCCATTAAAAGGTGGTATATCGACCTTTTAATGTAAATTATGCTTAAAATTAGATTTATTAATATTTTAACCCTCTAACATTTATTGGATAAATTTAAATATATATAACAAACATGTATAATCATATTGTAGTTAGTTTGTTTCATACCCACCAATACAACAGCTAGGATTTAACTACCATATAAAATAATAATATTATATTATTAGTGTGCAACGTAAGATTTGAAAGGAACTCGTTGTTGCGTATCGAGTACGATATCGAACATAGAAACCCCTTTAAAGTAAAAGTAATATTTAATTCACAAATATTAATAAACATAAAAATTTCATATTCATCATTTATCCAGGATGTTACAGTTCACGAAATATACAGATTTCATTAACCATGTATATTAGTTTAAATAAATGGATTTCCAAATATCGAACTTGTTATGTGATAACCCCTGAATTATAAAAGTGACCTTTTTGGAGAATTTTTTTCTAAATTGGAATATTTCATGCCTTTTATAGTTTGGATTTGTGTTATTTGTGGTTTTGTTCCACATTTTAACTTCTCTGGTTGTGTGCTGCTGGGGTTGAGAGAGTGACTGTGTGTATGGAGTGTTGTGGGTGGTGTAATAGAATCATAGGTTGAGAGTTTACTTATTGTATAATCGATGTGTTGTGTTCGAGTAATAGGGATATAGGATTGTGTTGATCTATGTTTTTGTTTTTACATGTGATAGGTGTGGTGTTGTTATAAAGTGGGGATGTTAGTGTTGGATGTGATGAGATTTATTGATGGGTTTGGCAACAAGTTGGATTATTGCATTGTTGATATAATGGATTGGGTGTAATGATTATGATGAATGGTGATGGAAGTTGTTGTTTTGGGTCATTAACCATTGATAACATGTTGTACGATGTTTCTTAATGTGATCTGGGTTTTCATACTATTCTTATTTCTCCCCTATGTGGTTTATATTTTGTGGCTTGTTGTGCTCTATGGTTAGGGGTTGTCCGGGTAGGGATGGAATGAATAAATTGATTCTATAATAAATAATTATAATTTCCAAAATAAGATGGATATGTGTATGTTCTGAGATGTGGATTATTGTGAAGAGTAAATCAATTACTATCATCCAAAGTGACTTGTTATAGTGTTGATAATTGCATTTAGAGGTATCTGTAAAGGCATATTTATGGGATGGTTTTTATTTTGGGAAACCTATATATTAATCTATGTGTTTGATACATATAAATAATTTTAATTCCATGTGTTTTTTATACATATACCTAATTTAGTTGAGCTCTATATTCTGAACACCCCCTTTATGATGGGGGGTGTTTTTTCAAAAAATCATGGTGGTATTATGAATCATTATTTATAGTCTCTTCCCTTCTCTCACATCTAGAAATTGGTATCCCACGACACTTCAAGTAGGTTTTGGTTCGGTTGTGAGGACATGGTGTCTGTAGGAGAGGTGTTCATTCCAACGAGTTTATGGGGTGAGATGTGCTATGGTTTACCATGTGTTTTTTGGATGAGGTGTGGTTATTCCCTAGGTGTCTATCAGTGGGATTTGGTGTGGTTGTTTCCCAGGTTCCTATGGGAGGGATGCGGTGATATTCCTTTTATAAGGTTGCAGGACTGGATAATGGCCTAGGTTTGTGTTGGTGTGTTCTGAAATGGGGCTTGTAGAAGAGTGTGTAACCTTAATGTTTTTTAGTATGGTATGAGAAGTTAACTAGTTATAAGTGGTGAGGGGTACCCAACACATTGATAATTAAAAAATATTACATTAAATGAATTGTGTTATTTTATTAGTGTTCCTTGGTAAGATGTGGATGTCTATTATACCATTTTTGGTGATGTTGGTTTCTACTATTATCTCACTGGGGCATTAGTATGCTTCTCCGATTTTGCATGAGAATCATTTTCTATTCTTACTAAGTATACATGAATACCCATACTACGTATATAAATCATTATTTAGAGTTTATGATGACCACATGGACCATGTTGAACCTTACTAGATTAGATGTTGGGATAGTTTTCATGTCACAACAAATCGTTACTTTTTGGTATTTACTTTGGAGTTTATTTGTAATTGTAATAGTATTACATTAAACATCCATGTGGGATAGATTTTATTTTTCGTTTATATATGTATTGGAGTAGTTTTTAGGCTGCTACATCTTATCTCTAGATCAAGTTTACTCTAAAATTGTTAATTCCTACAATTTTGTGAGATTTTTATACCCTTGGTGATGGTCGCCACCCTGGGGCCTATTAGAGGTGGGACTCAGGGGTTATTACCTCTCTTCCATCATTTTCATCTCCTGAGGGGAATATCTGGGTTGAGAGGATATGGAATATAACATAAAATTGTTTCTGGAATTTTAATGTATAATATATTTTTCTTTCTTTTAATTTCTAACCAAAATTGTAAGAGGGTTCAAGTGTATGTATGACATACTTTCTCCGTGAATTGTGTATTTTATTAATATATTTTATAGATTATTGAAAATACTTATTAATTAATATATATGAGATTTATGTAATTTTTATCATTATATATATTATTAAATCATGATATATGCAATGGTATAAAAATATAAAATATTAAAACACATCTGAAACTGTGTTTATTTCCTAAAACGGAACATTAACATTAAATTTTATTTAAACGTTTAATAGAAGGAAATATGTATAAAATATATAGCCTAATATAATATAATAATGCTCAATAATAGTTTTATAATAAATCTATATGTATTATATAGTATTTATTCACATGGATGATGAGATTCAAGACATATGGTAAGGTATTTGTGTCTCAATTTTATTTTTGTGAGACACATTCATCATAAACGACTTGTTTTTTATGTGGTTTTTATAGTGCCCCTCAAGGCCATTTTAGAGTATTATCCATAATATTAATGTATTTTCACATCTAAATAACATAATTTATTTATTGGGACATATAATTTTACTAATTATAAATTTATGAGTACTTATTTCACAATGTTATCAATGAATAGGATTTTTTTATCTTATATCTATTTTGGGTAAAAATTTATCTTTGATATCCATGTAATTAAATTTTTTTTTCAAAATGTTATTAAAATTATCTTCTGGATTTATAAAAACATTTTTACCCATTTTATAATTTTTACTCTATAGTTTTAAAAGAATAAATTTTTGTTTTTTGAACAAGGTAATTTGTGTCATTTTCCAAATAAGTATGAAAGGAATATATTTTACTAATATGATATGAATAAAATTTTTATATTCTATGATTTGTTCATGACCTGGAGATTTCCTTACAAGATTATAGTTTTATTTTTAATTAATAGTGTATCTTTTCTAATTTTAAAAATATTTTATGAAAATATATGGTTTTCATAAAAGGAATGATAATTTTCGTAATATTTATTTTCATGTGATATCTCAAAATTATTTTCCATGTAATATCAGATTTATAATGTGACTTATGTTTTAGTGTAGAAAATTATCAAGGATACTATCCCTATTATTCCTATTTTTGTTTTATTTTTATGATGGAATAATATCTGTGAACCCCATTTCTTTTCCATGGGAGTCATTAGGATTGAATAATTTTTATGAAATTCATTTTATTTCATGTGTTATGATTTGATGAAATATTTATTAATATCTAGATCACATATTTATGGTTTTCATTATTTGGTTGGTGATACCTATATATCCCTCTAGTTCATTGGTTAAATATTTATATATAATTATATAGACATGACATAAATTTGAAAGATTTGTGTTCAGTAATAAATAGCTGAAATGTGATTTAGAAATGGTTCAGTAACACAGGTCTAGAATGAGGAGTAAACGTAGTTTAGTAAAGGATATTATCCCTAATTATACTCTTGGAATTGATCCTTTACTACTAATGAAATGATTTAATATTCTTATGTATTTTCTAAAATTACATTTCATATGTTATTTTCTAACAGAATATGTTCTTAATTTACTTTTTTGAACATCAATGATTTAATCCTTGAAAAGATATCATGATATTTGATATGAAAAATATAATTTTAAAATGTAATTTTCATGTTTTTATAAACATATGATTATTTTATCATCATTAATTTACCCTTACTATGAATCTATGCTCACTATTTTCATAGGATTCCTTTTCTAGGCTATAAATAATGCTATTAAGTAGGAGTAATAAAGGGTAAAATAATTACGAGAGAAGTTTAAGAACATTCACCAAATTAGCTGAATATATTCCAATTTTTCAAATTGAACTAATATATTATGGTCCTCATGCATGTGTTTTTATAATGTAATTGATATTCATATAAAATGATTTAATATACATATATGTTATGCCAGGGTCATTATAGTTTGTATGAAATTAAAACATTTGTCAACCATTGGAAACAGGGATGAGAAAACATTTTTGGGATCCCTAGAGATATTTATAAGGATATGTATAGGGATATATCTAAGAATAAGTCTCTGTTTAGGATACAATCTTATTTTTGTTAAATTAATGATTAGTAACCTAGTATTAGTCATAATGTTTCATAGATTGAAATATTGAATTTAATTCTCCTTGATTAGGTTTATTTTGAATTATGATTAGTGTTTCTCAAACTATGGGTTTTTGGTTTTAGTTAAAGATTTGAACATGATGGAACTCTGTTAATGTCGAATGTGATTTTAAATATAATTATTTTCTTCCTAGGGAACCAAATGTTATAGGGTATGGAATGAAAAATATTATTGTTATTCTCAAATAACATTCTCAGGTATTGATTCACACTAGACTAACAAATTAGAAAATGAGGAAAATATTTTGTTGATTCATTTATTAGTAAATTTCCACCATTATTCTATGGTAATTATGATACACTAGTGGATATACCATGGATCAGTATATCTAAAAATATATTTTTGGTTCTGTAATGTTCTAAAAAATGAAAACTTCATTATGATTTACAATAATTTGGGAGGTGAATTAGATAAATAGAATAATCTCATCCAGAATATGACGCAATGAGATGAAATTTGATCATGAGAATGAGACAATTTTGACAACTTATTTTTTAGTAAGTGATTTCATTAAATTCTTTATATGAGGATTAAAAATGAGAACCTTGAGAAATAGAAAAAGGATGATGAATTTGTTGGTACCTATGTGCAACATTTTATAAGTATTTCTTGGTACACATCTAGATTTATCATCTAACTAGACTATAAGGATGATCAATTCATCAGTGGATTAATAGCAATTCTATAAAGTGGTCTATCCATAAGGTATATAATTACATATGAATAAACATTGTTTTGTACTACCATGTTGGAAGTTAAATTTTGAGTCAAATAGTAATCTCATTGTATTAATAATAAATTGAAAATATAGATTAATTAAATTATAAAAACATCGGTGAAAACAATACACAGTTTTTTATATTATCAAGGGGTGGAATGAATCATGGTGGAGAATATATTAATGTGGGTGATAGACTTTTTATCTGTCAGAAATAAGGTTATTATAAAATTCACTACTAATATGGTGGAAAAAATATATCTAATGATGTAAAAATGGAAAACAATGAATAGAAAGCACCCCCACACTTCAATGATTCAAGTTTATATAAAATAGTATTTATGAAATTGAGTTCCCAAATACAATGATTAATGATGACAATCAAAGTAAATACATAATGAAAAAAGGGAAATAACATCTGATTAATCCTGGTAATGTGGAGTAGGACAATGAATTAGTAGAATGATTGAGTTTCAATGTATTATAGATAAATAATAATGTTTTAGAAGAACATTTATAGAACTATAGAATAATGAAACATATTAGTATTTCTTCACCTAATTTATTCCTCATAGATTTGAAAAAATATGATTAATTTTTCTAAGGTAATGGAAATGTGATATATAGGTAAGGTAGTGTTTTTTCGGGACACCTAATTAATGGAATGTTAACCCATAATATGTTATTGATGAGGGGATAATTATGAGATAAAGATATTTTTATATTTTTATAAAATAAATGGGATAATATTTATGGCCTTATAAGAAATTAGTAATATGATGAAAATGTGGTTCATGGATTGATTTTATTGACATTTTGGATTTATTGAATGTTGAAATAATTGATTTTTGAAACCATACATGTTTTCACTAATGTTTTATGGAAATTTAAGTTAAATTTTTTAAAGAAAATACATAATACTGGTATTCACTTGACCAGTGTGTGACAATTAAGAGCTACGTAATGTTTATTGGGAGATTAAGGATATTTTTATTTTTGGAATTTATTAACCATATTTTGAATGATTAAAATTTAAATAATTTTTATGTTTCATAAAGGTAAAAATTTATGTAATTTTTATGTTGAAATTTTAGGTTTTAAATATTGATATATGATTTCACCATATAAGGATTTACAAATATTAGATAAATTGTGATAAACATTTTGTTGTGATGTTAATTATAGATAGATGTAAGAGAATATAATGGAATTTATGGATCTCATGATATGTTAGTCCATCGGTAATGAAAAATTCAACTTCATTTCCTTGATTAAGAGTTGAACTAGAAATTTATTAACGCATAATGAAATGATGAGATTGTGCTAATAAAATATACCAAAATCAAGTAAGTTTTTACTCCGAGAAAAATTCCCCCGCTCTAGGGAAATTAACTTTAAACAAAAATTTATTTCTTATAACCTTGTTTTCGATGAATCACACACTCCCTTATATAATCATAGATTTATGTATTTTCGACTGATAACATTATCTTCAACATGTTCACTATAACTTTCCATCAGAACATCATAATTAAATTTAACTTCTATGTGAATATTATCACATTCCACCTATGTTCTCCTAATTGGAAACCTAATTATTAATTACTTTTCGTAATTATTTCATTAGTAATATTTTTCTTTTGAAAATTATGGTTTAGTATTCTTTTTTATGTGCATTACTATAAAACAATATTTCATGTATTAAACCATTTATAAACCGGATGAATTTTTTGGGTGTAATCTATTTTAAAGGAGGAATAATAGAACACCTGGAGATTTTTATGAAATATACTTCTATATAATATTAATTTTTTAATATATTTTAGTTCACACTAAACCATGTTATGATTTAAAAACACAAAAAACCAGATTAACGTGCATTACACGCAACCCTGATTTTCTTTGAAACATAATTTTGTAATTGTTAATTTTTTAATAGTAAAATTATAACATATCCATTAGAAAAGAGACTATATAAAGTATTAAATTAATTATGAAATTTTTCTTTACAAATGTAAATTTAATTCTTTGACCAATTAATTATAAAGAAATTTAGTTTTGATAATAAAAAAACTTCATTTCTAAAAAACTATTTAAATGTCAAAAGTGTGTGTTATATGAACAAATAAACAAATAAAACATATTGTATTATATCATAGATATAATTTAATTTTAATATAATTTTTTACAATCAGCTTAATTTTATCTATCAATGATATCGAAATATATCTATTTTTACACATAAAATAATTATTTCTCATTTTTATAATCATGATATATGAATATATCAATTTTTATATAGAAAAGAATTATTTATCTAAAAAAATTCTTCCTCCTTTTGAGGGTGGATTTGTTAAAAATATATTTTTTCAAACTTATATAAATTATTTCTGAAAAAAATAGTCTTATTAATTAGAATTATTATTTATGAATGTAATTTTGATGAACAATTCGTATTTTTTAAGATGTTTCATGATTTGATGAAATGTGAAAATGTTGGTTTTTATTGAGAAATCTATTTTATATTAACGAAATTAGATGGTGAAATTATGTTTCAGATTAGTGATAAATTTCATATATTCAATTTATATTTAGAATAATCCATATTTGTTTTTCTGAAACTATTTTATATTTTATTTTAATAAAAAATCACTTTCTTTTTTAATAGATCATTTTTCTAAAAACCTTTTTTCAGGGTAGTTTACATTTTTTATTTGAAATTGAATTCAGAAAATTATGTGATCCGAATTTCTAAAAATGGATTAAAAATTTCTATTCCAAACATACAAATGTACTAAATAGTTTTTTTATGTTTGGATAATATGAATAAAAACCATAGTAAAATAAATTTCCATAATAAATGGTATATTTGAAATTAATATTGAAAATAAAATTATAATGACAATAAAGTGACTCTAAAACATGAAAAAATGTATTGAATTGAGATAAAATTATCCATGACACATATGTATCTAAATTATGATGTTTATAGGACACATTTCCATGAAAACGTCTTATATTCTATTTAACCGACATAAAGACCCCAAGTGTCGCCTTGTTTGCCTTGAATATCTCTTCTATTTCCTTTAGACGAAAGTATTAGATTATGAATGAATATGAAATATTATATTAATCATGATTAATTTAATTTTTTTATATTAAATTATTTTCACTTTGTAAATGTGAAATAATTACCTTTAACGCTTATGAAACCCTGATGAAGTTCTTCTGTTAGAAGATGAAAAATAAATAAAATGATATTTATTAAAATTATATAAACAATTAAAACAATATAAACCATAAATAGATATTATTTTTTGTGTATATTTTGACCATAATAATCCTTATTTATAATTAATGATATTTTAGAGCCTCATGGAAATGATTTTGACATTTATAATATTTTATTAAAATTATAGCCATAGATTTCACATTACGTATTTAAAAAACTATATCATTATTAATATAGTGTTTTCAAAAATACATCATCGACTATAAATATTATCAGAGAATATTAATTATTTATATTAATCATATTAATTAATTAATATTTAAAAAATATACCTTCAGTAATTACACAATTATGATACATTACTTATTCTACTAATTGAAACAACCAATAATGGATATAAGTTTTTTTAAAATAAATATAATTTGAAATAATTATGTTTATTCACGAATTTAATAGTTTAATATGTCATATTATGGGTTTATTTAATGCTTTATTTCTTTATTATCTTGTTTTTTATATTTTATTAAAATCAACATAATGAATAGTTTCATAATTTACTCTAATAATATTATATGAAAATATTATTTTAATAAAGTATTTAAAAATCATAATAATATTCCAAAAATACAAAGTGATCATTTTATGTTCTAAAATTTCATATATTGACTACTTATTTACAATTTATCTTATATAAGTAAAAATTCAAAATGTTTCTCTATTAAATTAAAGTTTCTCATTATTAAAAGAACAATGTATTAAAGTAGTATTAATTAACAAGATTAGGAATAAAATAATTTCAAAAAATGCCAAAAATATATTGGATGATTATATAAAAACCATATCTCATGATATATTTGAATACATGGGGTTCATGATATATTTCTATTGAGATTGAATTTATTATAAATAAATAATGTTTGAAATTCTAAAATTTCCCTGCAACTCAATATTAAAAGGGAGCCACATCAATCACTTATTCACAATAAATGGATCCATATATCTCCCACAACCTCTAAAAATTTTTATTCTAAACATCCTTATAGTCACTATTAATGTCATGGTCATCACAAAATACCAACACTAGAGTCCTCTAGAGAAGATCTAAATGATATTTAGAGAAGAGGTAATCTCTCTAACTGATAATACTCTTTTTATACACTTGTATACCTCCTCCCAATCTATGATATATATAATAAGATAATAAATTATACATCTTAAATATGATGAAATATTATTATGGTTATAAATAAATCACTATATATATATATATCCCATTTTCAATTTAATATGAAATTAATGTGGGGCTCATGCGTACATAAGACTTATCATATCCATATAAATGTACAATTAATTTTCCATCCCAATATTTTATGTTTGAGAATTATAATGGTATTAATTTTTATAATTGATATTTTTGAAATAATTATACTTCTAAAATGTTAATGTCATATTTTTCATTTTAAAAGTAAATATTTTAGGAAATGATTATTTCAATCTTGTGTATTTATTATTTATCATCTCTTTGATGCGATGTGATTGATTTTTCATCTAAATTTCACATGTATGGTAACAAAGAGTAATTTTTTTACTATATATGATTTATATAACATAAAAATTATTATTCAATTATAATATATCATATATATTTTTATTTGTTATGAAAATTAAAATTCCGTTCATACGTACAAATTACCTACAGTCTCAATGAATGATGTATTTCATTTCAATCTTTTATATATTACTATAAATAGATATTTACTAAATATATATGATATTCATATAATTATTATAATTATGGACATTATGAAATCATCATATATTTATGAAAAAAAATATAAAACATTATAAAACATTCTGAAAATAAAATGGTTATTAACCGAAACCTATCACTATGAATAAAATTGTTAATAAATTGGTAATTAAAGGTTATATGTGAAAACTTTATGGTATGATATAATTAAATCTGGTACTATAATTTTATTATAATAAAATTATATTTATTATACATGATTTTATCATGAGTTTGATAAGTTTGAAGAAGAAATTTATGGGATTTATGTATCACTTTTATTTTTATGGTACTAATGCCTTTTACACAGTTTCTATTTTTTCATGTGTTATATAATTCCCAAGAATATATTTTTTGAGTCATTTCATTAATATTACAGTATTTTTGTATACATATATCATTATTTCTTTCAAGGATAATATTATTCTACTACTTATAGGGTGATGTGTATTTATTTCATAATCTAATCAATGTTTTGGATTGTTTTGTTTTAATTTTCCATTGGAAAATATTTATCTCTATTTCCAAATTAATATAAAAATGTTTCCATGAATTTATTCACTATTCTCTTATGTTTTTTTAATGTAATTTTATCCCATTTTATATTTTTTACAAAATTATTTTAAATTTATTTTTTATCATTTTCCAAACGAGTAACTTCATATCATTTAATGAAAAATTGGGAAAGGAATGTTTTTTAGACATATATGACATTAATGTTTTTCCCACATTAATGACACGTTAATTGAATAAAGATATTTTTTTGAATATTAAATTATATTTCAAATAATATACTTTCTTTTAATGTTTTTAATCATTTTAATAGAATAAAATTGTTTAAAAAAATAAAATATGTTTTCCTTATGATTTAATTTCAAGAGATATCTCAATATAATTTTCCATATTTGATAAAATTTATTAATGTAACATATTTTTTAATAAATATATTTTTCATGTATACTATTACTATTATTCTTATTGTTATCTTATTTTTACGATGTAATGATATATAAGAAACATAGTTCTTTTCCATGAGTTATATTGTGATTCAATGATGTTACTTAAAAACATTTCATTTCCTTATTTCTTATATGATGGAGGAATTATGTTCTTATGAAGCACATATATATCGTTTTAATTATGTAATGGTTTGTACTAATATATATCTCAAATTCATTGGGATTGGATTTATATATCATGATATTGACCTGAATGGAATGACAAATGATCTCAGTTGAGTAATATAATAATTAGATAGTATTTAATCCTAGATCCTTAACAGAAGGCTAGAATAGGGAGTGAAACTATTTCAGTAGAGGTGTTTATCGAATATGAAGGTTTTCATAATGTGCCTTGAATACTATAAAAATTATTTTTAATTCCTATTTTAATTCCATAGTTTCATTTCATATGTTATGATCTCATGGAATATGTATTCTATTTTTGGTTTTGAAATATTGTGATATATTCCTTGAAACAATATCAATATCTTATATATATATATGATATAATTATTAAAATTTATTATCATGATCTTATTCCTTTATTATTTTTTTATCTCCTAGATTTACCCTTATTGGGCATTTGAGGTCACCCTTTTCTTATGTTTCAATTCCTAATGATCTAAACATAGATTTTATGTAGGTCTACTAATGGAAAGTATATTAGTAATAAAGGTTAAAAATTATTCTCCTAATTAGAATATTGAGTTCTATGAATCGAAAAAAAACTAAACTAGTGTGGTCCTAAGACTTGTTTTAGTGTAATGTAATGAAAATAATATAAATAGAACTATTATTCATGTAGATTAATACTATATCATTATAATATCTCCCAAACTCAAGTAAATGATAGTCATTTGTTATTTTATTACAATTTTACAAAGTAATTTGATAACAATGTTCAATATCAATTATCTTAACAACATCAATAATAATAAAAATTAACATTAAATTAAATTTAAAACTAAATATGAGTCTTGTGAATAAAAAAACATCATTATATCTCCAAGAAATATAATACATCATACAGAATAGTCTAAATGGTATCCAAGAGATATAGTGTAATATAATACAGGGATATGGTAATATTTATATTATGAGTTAATTTAAAATATTTGTTAATATAACATAAGAATGTAATAAATAATTTTGGTGGAATTAACATATTCAATAAAAATATAAATGGAAAAAATGATTCCATATGAAAAATTAAGATATAAATAATCATATAGACAAAAATAAATGATATCATTATGATGGATTTCAAAATATATAACATATTTGTCTTACCATCAAGGCCTAATTACATGACATCTTACATAACTTCAAGGAATTGTTCCATTTCTTTTTACATAAATGTCAATCTAATACACCATGTTACCCAAAAGAGTTTGAATATTGATTAAAATTGATGTATCTAGGGGACATAAAAATTTAGGTCTACCCACCACATAACTTGTCTAATGAATCCGACATAATGATAAAACTTCTAAATGATACATACCATAATGTCCGCTCAATAAACTCACATATAATTTATGGTATAAAATAAAAAGTTTCCCATCAATGAAAATGGATATAAGTTATTTCTCTATTACCCATTTTGATGGAAAAATATTTATATCTAGCGAAAGACACACAATCATCCTTGAAAAAAGTATTTTAACAACAAAATAGAAAACATCCATATCAATGAAATAATAAAAATGATTTATTTAATAGTACATAGTTTACAAATATCAATATAAAATAATCTATCATTCTAATTTATAATATTATTTTGTATCATACATTGCATATCCCCCAAGTGTCTCACACTCAGTGTATAGTTAGGATCAGATGTTATGAACTGATTTTAGGACAATATAATAACGAAACAACATTTTTGTGGGTTATTACACATATTTAAGTTAATTCCACTACATTCATATACATATTATTTATTCATAAAATAATATAATATCTATGAAATAGAAAGTTCTTATATTATGAATTTTTTGTTATGTTTTATGGATATTGTAATTTTTTACCATTATAATGGTTTTAAATGTTTAATAATGATAATTAATGGTTAACTATTATAGTGAAGTTATAGATAATTTATAGAAATTGATCATAATATTTTATATCTATAATATATATTGGAAAAGAAATAATTATATTAATAAATGTTACAATGAGGTTTTTAATAAATTTATTAGTATAATAATTGCTATGGAAATTTAAATAAAGCTATAGGATAAGTCATCATTCATAAAAGAACCTTTAGAATGAAAGGTAATATAAATATATTAAATTAAATTATGTATATTATATGTATTTTATAACAAAATTTTTGAAAATAAAATGGATAAATGGTTGATTGAGAATCATATAAGAAGTAAATATTTTTCAACATGGGATCCTTTGTAATTTTATCAAACATCATTTGTGTACCTATTAGTTTCTAGATTTATAAGTGGGGTTTTAGTATTTATGGGAAAATATTCAAGATATATTGTAATTAATTTTGTATTAAAGAAGTGGTTCGTGAAAATATCATGTTATAGTGATAAATTTAGACTTGTACATATAAAATAAATTTGTTTGTTTGTAATGATCGAGTCACAAGTATATTTGGTGTGTTATAAAAGCAGAATTTAGTGAAAAATGTTTTAAACATCCAAAATAAAAAGTTTTTTCTATAAGGTGTTTCTATCATGAAACATTAAAAAATATATCTATGGTATATTTCCTATTTCAACACTTATTACCTTATTTAATTATTTACCATATTAATTTTTTTATAAAAAATATAAGAGAATTATTATTACAAAAATATGATTATTCATATTTTTTCACAATTTAATCCATTTCAATTTCAAATTATTTTAAATTAATATTTTAATTTAAAATTAATATATTGATAATAAATATTCTGTAGGAAATATGTTTCTTAAAATTGTCCACTCATATTATTTATTAATATATTTTTGTAATTAAAAAATAGCTATTCTTTATTTTTAAAAGATTCCTTATATATATAATATAAAATAAAAAATTTAACCATTTAAATTTTAAATACAAAATTTATTTAAAAACAATTACTTAAAAATAATACATTCACCTTTTCATTGGTAAATAACTTTAACCTTAGTATGCTATTTTGATGTATAAAATTGGAATATTTCGGCATAATGTAATTTGTATATGGTAGTTATAAATATGGATTCCATTCCATATAAAGAACTATCAATCCATGAGAAATTATTTATTAAATTAAAATAATTTTCAATTACAAATTAAACATTTGGAACATAATGTTCTAATATCTTCTCATAGAAAATATAATTTTTATCCAAAACATATGAATGTACTTTTATTACAAATAATTGATTAATTTTTTTTTATTTTATTATTATGAATCATTTTAGTGAAATTTAATTGAAATGTTAAAAAATTATGGATATTATACAATTTTTGAATCATCGTTTTTTGATATTCACTTGTAAATAAAAATTATAAAAGAAATTTATAAAACCTATATCAAATAAGAAATTCATTAAAAATTGTTGAATATAATCTATAAATTCCCAAATTTATTTTTCAAAACTACCTTGATAGAGTGTATGGAATGAGAGTATATATAATCCATTTTATAAATAATGATTATTTTTTTGGTTTCTCCCTGTTCGTTATTCCATTATGAAACATCTTATATCTCATTGATATTAAATAGATTTATTCCCTTCATTTATATAGTTGGAGCATTTTTTTACCAAAAAAACTATAGTAGCCTTGTGAGGGGGGTTACATAAAGTCAACTGACTAATAAATAATTTCAACCCATTAAAATGAAAAATTATTATAAGGAACCACCTCTAAAATGATCATTATTAAACAATAAAAACATGTTGTTAAACCATAAAAGGATTTCATGATAAAAATTTTGACAAATATTAAAATTTAATAAGAAATTAAAATATTGAGGATTATAAATTCACTGAATACCATATGGTAATTCAAATACTATTAGTAAAAATAGTTATAAAAATTAGTTCTTATATAGTAATGCATTCAATTTAAATCTGACTTTTTAACAGAATTTATAAACCATCAAAATGAATCCACATTCTTCTTTAGAGAACCGAACCCAAGTACCCCAGAGCTGCTGCATACACTAATCCATTGGATTTTCATCCATGTAATGGGATCATAATATATTGAATAGTTTAGTAGTGCTAGTAAACATAATACATATATTATTCCAATATTATGGTTGTATATGAATATTAGAAACTTTTTTTAGAATATCATTACTCCCTCTAGCATATTATGTCATATATTTTATAGTATATGCCATGGATTCTTGGGAAGGGAAAAAAATTAGGATGAGATAAATTGATTAGTAATGGTTAAATTCATTTGAATATATCATGATCCAATAATCCTAATCAATATATTGATAAATAAATGAATACAGTTTCCATGTAATCAATAAACGGAGAATAAATTTCATCTAGAGATAACATAATTGATAATATGTCATGGATAATAATGAAAATGGAAAAATATATTGTAGAAAAATAATTCCATGAAATAAATAAATTTAGATGAATGTTAATACAGATATATTATCAGTGTGAGTATATCATGGATAATAATCAATATGTTAAAGTAAATAGTTGAAAAAACTTATCATTTAATCAATTCTGTGACTATCAAATTTGGATAAGATGTAATCAATATAGAAAGGTAAATAACTATAAACACGTTCAATTTTCTCAATAATTGAGAACCAAATTAATCATGTTATAGTTTCATTGTGAAATAATCATGGATAATCATACCTAATTTCTTAATGAAGGTATTTCTTAGTTATCAGAGGCCATTATAAAAGGAATCATGACACTTATATCATCAAGACCATTCAGAATACAGTATAAAATTATAGGTAAATTCTTTATTAATGCTATCATAATGATTTGTATCACGATACCAGTCATTGTATAAATGAGATATATTATAATGGGTCCCACTAATCTTTGTAGGTCTAAAGAATTTCTCATATTATGAATAATCTATTTATTACATGAAAACTATTCTTTATAATCAAATTTTGAACAACATAATTAATAAATATTTTTCTATATTTTCCTATTTAACTAAATGAACAATAAATATATAAAACAATATTTATAAGTGATATATTGTTTGAGAAAAAAATTATCAATTATAAATAATTTGGTTTATTAAATGAAATTTAATTTCAATATGAATGTGAATAATTAACGGGAAAATTAATGACTAGATAAATTAATCAATAAATTGAATATAGGTGCTTTCCATGTTTAAATGATCATAAATCATCATGTGGAAGAAAACTTATAGTATAAATACAAAATATACCCATTGGAGTATATGTGATAAAATAGTCATTGTCATTGATTAATATAAATACCATATATATATCATTGAAAAAATCCATTTGTAAAATTACATCTTCATTTTGAAAATATATCTTCAAAAATAAATGTTCATAATGAAATTTGAAAAATTATTATTTTAAAATAGATATTGAAGCATATAAAGGAATCCTAAAAACATATATTTGTCTTGAAGGATCGAAATTCGATTACTTTTATACACATTAATAAATGATATATTTTACATTTTGTATAAAATGTCAATGGTAAATGTCTCATAAACGACATGAAGATTAATTTTTTTTATAATAATATAAAATGAATAAAATTGAATTTAGAAAATAAATTATATTAAGTTGAAAATTTTATTAAATCATTTTTAGAAAACATGGTTTTTGATAAAAATAGATTTTCGTCCAAAGAGACAAATGAATATGGATTTTCAGGAAAACATTTTCAAATTTATTTTAAAAACTGAAGAGTGTAAAAAAGGTAATATTGCATGATTATATCCTTATTATCCTTAATATAATTAAATTAATGTGATGATTAATCAATTATATATTTATTTCCTTCAATGAAAATTCTTATATGAAATAATTCTGTGTAAAATTAGATTGCCAAATAAACTATTGAATATATTGTATCATCCAGAACCTAGATGCCACTATATGGTGCCCCGATCTCTGCTTAAAACATGTCCATAAAATAATATTCCCAAATACTTGAGGTTTTCATCTATATAGAAGGCTAAATGTGTTTATGTGGGTCGAATATACCATATTATCAATGTATAACAGAGCCAGAACAAACATGAGAACAGTAGAGGATGTATTAAATCAATCAGACAATATAAAAAAATCCAAATGACAGATATCTATAAAAAATAACAAATTACTCTCATATGCAATAACGAAAATTCCAATGAATAAAATTATTTCAAAATAGGTATACATGTAATTAGTACAATACATGGATCAAAATACCATACGATCAAAAAGAACTATATCTTGATAGCATCACTAGCCTTATCATGGTCCTATTCTCCCCAGCTCATCTACATATATCCAATTTAATCCTCAAATTTTATGTGTTATGAAAGATCCCTCCCAACATAAAAATATTATTTCCAGGAACCCAATAGTAGCCTAAACTGGCTGTGACATAAAATCATAATTTTTCACCACACAAAGTGTCTATAAAAATACATGGCTATGTAATATAAAATAATAAAGAGTGATGTGTATGAAAAATATTTCTGTAATGAAAGTATAGTCCCAATGGATAATGTAAACTATCATATTATCTTTCAAAAACCTAGAAGGGTACTTGAAAAACAACTGTCAAGATCCAATCATAGTGTAACAATAAATATAATTGAAATATACACCATGGAAATGCTGTATAAAAATTAATCATCTCACATATGACGTTTACATTTAAAATTTATATGAAAATTACCCTCGACCAAGCCATATAATAAATCATGTATCAATTACCAAAACCATGTGTATAATTAGAAGTGTCATATAAACCATGGACATGTCGTACAATAAATAATATCACATTTACCACATCCATGACATAAAATAAGAGATGTTGGATTATAAAGGGATAAATCCATGGTATTGAAGACCAAGGTATCTTCATTGTGTACTAGAAAAATCACAATTAAATATCATTAAAGACATTGTGTGAGTCTATGTATCATGTCAACAAATCATGAAAAATTTGAGTCCAACTAGCAAGATCTATAGGGCAAAATATCCCAAGGCATCCCACTAAATTTATACACAAGGATAAATCCCATCAATGGTATCCAATGACACATTCATGTCCTTTTGAATAATCATCTATGATGTCTAATGGATTCAATAACCTAGGTACACCAACCAAGGTATCCACTACAATTTAAATTCACGGTTTCATTAAATTTATCACTCATAAAAAATTGCATACCATGATTTTTCTCAACAATATAAAAATTCAAAATAAAATATTAAAGATAATAAACTAGTAGAAAATGTGAAAAATCATTCCCTACTATCTCATTTCAAATAAAAATTTTTATTAATATGATTCCATTAATAATGGCAGCACTACAATCTCCCATTGTTGGCTTAAATATGTAAATGGAAAAAAAGAAATTCACATGTTACACCACACTGGTGGCCTTGGTTTAGGTATAAAATCTCTAATAAGTCTAATGGGTATTCAAGGGGAAATTAAAATTTTATAAATCATTTAACTTAATCATTAATTTTTTATGGGTTGATGTTAGAAAATATGGCATGCCAAAACATGTTAAATAACAATATAAATAACAATTCCAATTTGTAAAAGTATAGTATACATATTGTAGATCAATAGCAATGTTCTCAATGAGTATCATCAATTGATTAAACTTATATTAGGATAAAATTGATGAACATATGAAAAACCTTGAAATAAGGAATATTATCATTCACCTAAATAACACTTTATATACCAATAATTTTGAATAATGACAAAAACGGAATAGACTAGAAAACAGTGTGGATCCAAGTATACCAACTGTACTCGATTTGAAGATCATATGTAAAATTAGTGGAAAATTATACCTATTGTTTTCAAGGATGAGATCCCAATATTTGTGCTGCTACCAGAGGAAGAAAATAAAAATATTTTTAGTTAACTGAGCTTTTAAGTGTGGTTTTGTCATTTTTCCTCCAAAATCTAGGTCACTTAGATTATTCACATAGTTGGCCAATATATATTCTAATTATGTTTTCTATTCTATGCTAATGGGGAAACTATATGGTTTTTATGCACAATTTTTCGAACATTTTTAAAACCATGAAAAAACTATATTAAAAATTGGGTGTACGCTTGAATGGGTATGCACCTCATCCGCATAATTTTATCAAATAGTTTGGCTTATAGAACCCCATTTCCAGCCACACATGGTTTCATCATATAATGTGACATGGGGTGCACAATTACTACTAACCATGCATCCCTGTTGTTTTTATACAATTGATGGATTCCGAACTACCAAAAATCCTTGTACACCTCCGATAAACCCATGAACTAAAAGGGTATTCACATTAGGCTAAAAATACATTAAATCAAACTAAAAAAGATCAAACCAATAATTAATCCCATGATATTTAATTTTTCCCCGTAAATGAATTTATCCATAAATATCCTTCTCAATGGAGGTCATGATTTGTATGAGAATAGATCAAACAACTAAGTACCTACATCAACCTCCTATTACCAAGTCTCATTCCATAAAAGGTATTTCTTCCATATAACTCAAATTGGGGTAACTAAACAGCTTCATAGAAACATTGTTACATATTAAAAAACAAAAATTGGATTCCCCTCAACGAATGCATTGACAAGTAACTAAATCACCTTTGGATGGTAATTAGGATATGGACCAAATCATAATAGCACAACATAGATACATGGAAGATTTTTTCACAAGGCCCAGTACATATGATGTAACATCCACTAAATGGATTCCTACTTGACTCTTACCACAGTACTGAATGACCTAACATATCGTGGTTAAATCTTACACTATATATTGATCTATCTATTCCCCAACCATGGTGAAATAATTAAAAAGATATGATCCCTGACATAAAAATTGATTGGTTTCCTACTATGATCAACATAAGAATTCATTCAAGACTTTGTAGTATCCATCTACATTCTGATCAAGTATACATTCTCAAAAGTCGCTTTCGTGAGATGTTGTCCTATTAAAATTGCCTCACTATCTACATTCATATATCGGGGTGATCGACATTTACTACTGTTAAAATCCAAATGAGGTTCCATTGGTATCATCAGCTGATAGATATTATTGTATTTGTACACAACTAGCAGTTTTGGTCAATCCCAAGAGACCCCAAAATCCAGAATTCATGCTCACATCATGTCCTCAAGAATCAAAATTGTCTGGTATTACAACCTAATAGTTTGATGGTGATATTCCATGCTAAGGAGAACCTATGTACCCAACACCCATTTCCAAACTATTGTATAAACATAAGGTAAGTCGTGAGACCTTATTTGAAATGAAAGTATGGGAGACCACATGATGTCATACTATCACAATGATATTATAAAACTCCCTGAGTATCAATAAAGAATTTATTTATTTATTTTATCAGTATATTTTTAATTCAATGTTTATTTTAATTTAATAAAACAAAACATTAAATATAAGACAAATTATTATATTGAACATTTATGTATATATATTTTAATTAAATAATAATTGTATAAACATGGTATTTTTCTTAAGATATGAAATTACTATTAATAAATATATATATATAAATAAATGTTATAATTAAACCTACAAAATATTTTTAATAATTTTTTTAATTTTAGTTTTGAGAAGTACTGTTTTCAATTTGTTAAATATAAAAAATTAATTGTATTTTATAGATTAAAGAATACACTCTATAGTATTTAATAATTATAAAATGTGGATGAAATTATTCAGATTTTTATAAACAATGTTTTATATAATTTTTTATTATTTTATTATTTTTATAACATGCTGAAATTTTTGGATCTTGAAAAACAATACATGATAATAAAAAAAATTGATGAATAAATGGAATAATATATAACATGTTTGAATGTATATATATATATATATATTAAATATTATTAAACTATATTTATATATTATTATAAAAAATGAATTATATATATACATGTATATATATATAGATAACACAAATAAAGATAAATCATATAATAATATTAATAAAAAAGTGAATATAAAATATGTATTTTAGGTGTTGTTGTGACAAAGGGGTAGGTCGCACCATTGATGGGGGGGATGAGTTTGATACCGAGATGGGGATCAGGGTTCCAAGATGATGAGAATGAATTCGTTTTCATCTTTATGAGTTGGGTGGTTGATGAAGACCAGAAAGTGAGGATGATGTAGGTCCAAGAATCTATGGTTCATCTTTAGAAATATGAGAGATTGAGTGGGGTTATAGTTTGTAGAGGATAAGAAAAGTGTTGAATCTAGGGTTTTATAAAACTTCGGTGATAGAGTCATGGCCGATCATGGGTGTTACATTGATCCATGATGTTTTCGAAGTCAATCAGAAGTCCAGATCCAGATTTGAGTTTGAGGTGTGCAGTTGCAGTTAGGGTTTTGATCCCCGTGAGGTAGGTTGATATTGTTTCTCTTAACAGCAATTAACATATCTATTAGTGCCTTTAATTTGATCAATTCAATGTCACTGTTTGTGTAAATTTGGTTATTTCTTCAACTATCTGAAACAATATGATATTCCCATTGATTCTCAAAATTTCCAATTGTTTATTTGATTGGATGAGTTTTTTTTCGTTGTGATGAAGTAATTACAAGTTCCAATGAATATATTATCTTTTTTGGGTTTTTATTATTTTGGTTTCATTGTCATTAATTTCTAGTTTATATCAGTATCAATTTCTATTAATCATTTTCTTTTGTCTATGGATTGTTGTGTCTCAACCAAAATGCTTCTGCAATTGGATTTTTTTCTTCAATGCGTTGAACACTTCAAATAGTAGTTTATCTCAACAGTTGAAAACATTCATTTTGTGGAATTTTGCATCAAATTAAGATATTATTGTGTCACTATCTTTGACGTAAATGATTAAATATTAATAAATATGAAATTTAAACTATAAACAATTTTCTATAAAAATATATTTTTTGCTATTGTATGACAGTCTATATAACCAACCTTTTCTACCCAATGTAATCCCAATTCAGAAGCTCCATTTTTCTTGCCCTACTTGGGTAGTGGATTCCATGGGTATGGAGTTTCATGGGTCATCCTCTATGGTTCCATTAGAGGTATGGGATTATTTATACATTCATTTCAATCCTATTTTTATTTTCAAATTAAATTTTTGTTATTTATTTTAAGATTATAATTTTTAATTTCTTGTTTGAAATAAGATATATATTTTTTTGAATATATTTTATATCATATGATTACCAATTCTATAATATGTATGAGATCAATTTCATTCTAAAATAAATTAATTGAGTTATTCTTATTCCTAAGGGAAATTTATAACTTCTTGTTTGTTTATTCATGATGAAAATTATTTGATTATGTATTTGTAACGGGTGGTTTTATTTTTGAATATTTTCATTATTTAAATTTTTAATTGTGTCTTTCATAATGTTTTCAAATTTATTAGTAAGGTAAATATGTTTTTCAAGTTATAATTTATATTTTCTTGTTATGCATAATATATATTATCTTTATAAACAAAATTATATTACTTATCATTCTATTTTTATGATTATATTTTCATAGAACTGTCATTAAAAATTCTTAGGTCAAGGGTGTTTATATTAAACAATTCTATGATTGTGCAATTTCAAATTATGATTATAAATTTCTCAAATTATAATAGATTATATTTCAATTTATTTTTATAAGTATAATGATTTATGGTAAGGGAAAACGTTTTTTTCGAAATGTATACAAACATTTGATTATTTGTTATTTCAAACCAATTGATTTATTTTTTGTGATATTTCATAGATTTAACATAAAATAATTTTAATTTTATTCTAAATGATTGATGTTTGAAAATTAAATTTTATAGGAATATATTTCTAGAAAAAATATCTGATGTATGAAACATTATGAATGTTCACTCAAAAAAACATATTCAGTCCTGATATAAATAAATTTTTATTATTTATAGATATAAATAATTAGAAATACCATGCCATGTCTGAAAATTGCATAATTAATCAAGAATTTAATTTGAAAAATAATAAATGGGCATCATCTTAGGTCATGAAAAGTCAAACATGCACTTTTATTTATAAGTAATTTATATTCATCGATTTATGTTGTATGAATTAATATATATGTATGTTGTATGGATATAAAATTCTATTTTTGGAAATGAATTTTATGGAATGTTTTCATTAATGAAATTATGGATGAAATTTATTCATATCATGGAAATAAATGTCGACATGAGATTATATATTTAAAATCTAAAAGATGTGTTCCTGTGAATATATATATATATATATAGTCGTATAAATGCAATATAATTTTATTCAAATGTTTTTAGTAGAAAACCTACTTTAAAATGATTATGTATGTAAATAAAGCATAAAAATAATTTTTATAAATGAAGGAACTTGAACCTTGAAAATATGCTAGGGAATTGATGGTTGAACTCAATCCCTCAACATGTGGGTATTCCCAATATAACCTTTAATTTTCTATGTTATAACTGTGTTTTTTTCTATATATTCCATATCTATTTTCCAGAAATATCATTGGAGTAATTTTGTTGAAAATGGAGTGTATGTATTTTCAAAATATTGACGTATTTTCAATACATAAGTATTTTCAATATTATTTTCTAATGTTTTTGAGAATGCATTTAAATGGAATTAACTAGTGACATTTTTAATTCATTTATCAAACATTATTTTCCATGAAATATATTTCAAAATGTATCTCGATGAATTTTCAAAACATTTTATTGATCAATAAAATTCCCACCCCTTGGGATTTAAATGATTTCATATTAATCAATGATGTTCTAAATTGGGCATCGATGCTTTTGGTGTTAGTGTGATTGGATGTATAATGAGAATTTTTTTTAATTATTGTCAACAAAGATAAATGTATGGGTTTTTATAATCCTCCATGACATAGATCGGTAAAAGTTCATCATTTTTGTAATATATTATGTTTCTTTTTATAAACAAAAAATACGCAGAATTTTCATGCACTGACTCTGGAAGTGGAGGCTCGTGGTGTTATATATATATCCTCCCAATATCATCAACACTAAAGGGTTCCATGATTTTCAAATATTGAGAACCCTTTTTCAGCATGTATATAATAGCCCAAACATTATTAATACCTCATGGAGGCCTAGAAAACTAGTCACAAATACCATAATGTCCTCATCTCATTTCTAGTGGGGAATATGTTACTTGTGATAAAGTCCATCTGGTCATTTATGTGCTACCTTCACCTAATAATAGGAATAATATATAATAAAAAAAACCAATTACCCATGTTTCATCTACGGATTCCCGTACTAATGACATATGACACAATTCATCTTGGTGGTACTAAAATGTGCTTAGAAAACTGAGGCATGAGACTCCTTCATCATACCGTTACCTATTTTTTATAACTTCTCATGTAAATAATAAATATTATATATTTCATATTTATTAACATTTGTGAATTAAATATTAATTTTACATTAAAGGGGATGTTATGTTCGATGGTGTACCAGACATAGAATAATGAGTTTCTCCGAAGTCTAATGTTCCCACAATGTTGAGTCATACTAAAAAAATAATATAATATTATTATTATTTTAAATGGTTGTTAATGCCTAGCTGTTGTATTAGGGGGAATTAATAGAAGTAACAAAAATATGATAATAAATGCTTGTTATATTTATTTTACATTTCTCAAATAAATTTTAGAGGATTAAAATGAGAATGAATCTAATTTTAAGCATAAATATTCTAATATTCATTAAAAGAACTATTTACCACCTTTTGATGGATATCCCTCATTAAATCATGTTTTGGTCACTCTTATATGTTCTATTTGAAAAAATACAATTTTTCTTTAGAATCGGGAAATAAAAATTTACTTTATGTAAATGTTTGTTATTTTTTAAATAATTATATTTTTATAATTATTAGTGACAAATAATGTATTTTAATTCAAAACTACCATTTAATATAAATTATTTTTATGGATAGATTATATTTTTAATTGGTTTTAAAGTGTAATTATATTATATTTTTATCATTTAATCCAATATTTATCATTGGAATATATTTTACTTTTAAATTGGACATAAACATGTGTCAATATCTTGATAGTTATTATTTCGAAAAAACACGCTTTTTTGACAATAAGGAATTGATTTTAAATTAATTAATTCATCGTATGTGTTTTATATTTGAAAAAATAGAAATCATATAGCTTAGGATGAATATATTGTATTTTTCCAAAAACCTTAAATTTTTTTTGAATAGTGAAAACACTCAATAGATGGAAAAAATAGAATTTTTCATTTAAATAAAATTTTTCCACTTCTGTTAGTTGAATTGAGAAAATCCTACACACATTGTTATTATCAATATGTAAAATTTGTTTCAACAAGATTAAAATAATTTTTAGTGAATAGTAATTGTTGTCTTTTATTTAAAGTGGTTAAAGGTAAATATGGTAAATAATGGTAAAAATAATATTATAATGATACAAAATTACCATAACACATGTCCTACCATTATTAGATGAGTCATGGAGGACAAATAGAATCCTTAGGTGACATATTTGGCCATTATATGCCATTTGGGTTGGATAATTACATTAATAAACTTTCATTTAATATAAAAATAAAAATAGAATAAACATTTATTGTTTTTCTAAAAAAACATTAATGTGGGGTTATATAATAGATATATTTTACTATAAGTACTCATTAAAAATATACAAATATTTCCAACATCCTGGAATTTTATTTTTAATTTTCAGAAATTAAATAAATAAAATTATTTATGAAACAATAGTGATGATGTGTTTACCTCATTAATAAATGATAAAAATAAAAAAAATAAAAAAAATTCAAAAAAAATATTAAAAACTTTTCAAATTCATAATGGATGATCTTATTTCAAACAAGAATCATCTTATCCTCAACATTAATATATTTGGACCTTTAGAAACTGAAAATCATTATATAATAGATTAATATCCCTATTAGGAATTGGGCCTATAGCGACCCCCATTGGCGGTCACTACAGCACTACAATGACCGCCTTCCGACCACTAGTGGTGGTCGCATTTGGAACATCTCTCTAGGGCTATAGCGACCACCAATGGAAGACGCTAATGGTGAACAAAAATTCGGTAAACTGCAACCCTGTGGCGGCCGTTGTTGGATTGGTCTATAGCGATTTCCAATGGCGATCGCTATAGGTGAAGATCGCCACTGGCGGCTGCTATTGGTATTGACCAACAAAAAATGCCAATGGCAGCCGAAAATTAGGAATTTTTTTTTTTAAAAAAAAACAGGTCATTTATACATCACATTTCCAATAATAAGTATAACTATTGTCAAACAGAAAAAACACGGCTAAAATGAAAAAAGAATCAATTCCAAACCGCATTAACATTAGGTTCCTCAAAAACAACAAATGTCTGACGTACTTCTTCACATACAGCCATCCAAACAGCTCTAATCCATTTCAATCTTATTCATCAATAAACCTACAATAAGATACAAAAGTAACAACTAAACAAAGAAAATGCAAATTGAGCATATTTACTAAGTTAATATATATATATATATATGAAAATGGACAATTATGTCAATATGATAATATTACATTAGGTCATTTGTCCATTATGGTGTTACACTAATATTCTATTAGGGCATTAGGGGGGAGTTTTGTAAGTGCTAGCGCGTTAGCACCCCCCCCCCCCCCATACCGAACAGCCCCCACCCCCACCCCCTTGACCGCCACCACCCCCGGACATCCCCCCTCACCCCAAACAACCCTCTCACCCCCGGACGCCCCCCTCACCCTCGGACATCCCCCGACCACCCAGAAAACACCCACTCCCCCAAAAGCCACCCCTCCACGATGATACGACACATTATTCGGATGCATGGTTTGCACATCACGAATAAATATGTGTTTTTAGGTGTTCAGTGCGCTTCAAAAATGTGCATTGGGAGGTAAAAACTAGCCGAATGACCTCATAATGACCGGAAATCGGACGACAACAAAGGGTGGGTGAATTGGGAAATGGCTGAGCGGAGGCACATCAATCAGAGGTGTCATGTGACCGCGGTGACCGAAAATGCACTCTTAGCATTGTAAATTGCCAAAACATGCGTTTAATGGTCAAATTAATACTGAACAACATCATAATGAACTTAAATCACATGAAACCACCCTAATTATTATTGGTTAGATGTATGAGGATATGACATGTCATTCAGATATGCGATTTTCTCAGCACAGCTGAATATGTGTTTTTATGGGTTCAGCACGCCTCAAAAGCGTGCGTGGGGTGGTCCAAATTGGCTGAATGACCTCAGAATGCCATGAATTCAGACGACAACAAAGGTTCTATGAATTGTGAAATGATCCGGAAACGTCATGTCAATCGGATGTTTCTCGTGACCTCTGTGATTGAAAAATCACTCAACGCAATGTAAATTTCCAAAAAATGCATTTAACGATCAATTGCATACTGAACGACATCATCTTGACTTGAAATCCCACAAGAGCAAAATAATTATGATTGGTGATGTTTACATGGAGACAGAAATCCATTCAGACATGTGGTTTGCGCATCACGACTGGATATGTGTTTTTTGGTGTTAGACATTCTTCAAAAGCATGTGTTGTGTGGTTAAAGCTAGACGAATGACTTCAGAATGCCAATAAATCAAACAACAAAAAAGTGTGGGTGAATTTTGAAATTTTCTGGAAGACGACACGTTAATCAGAGGTGTCGTGTGACCGGGATGAGAAAAAATTCCCTTAGCACGTTGTAAATGGGTAAAACATGTGTTTAACGGTCAAATGCATACCCAACGACATCGTCATGGATTGAAATCACAAAAGAGCACCCTAATTATTATTAGGGTGGTGTAATAGCAGATGACATGTCATTCAGACACATGATTTGCACGACACTGTGGAATATGTGTTTTTTAGGTGTTCAGTGTGCTCCAAAAACATGTCTGGGGTGGTCAAACCCTGTCTAACAACATTAGAATTCCATGAAATCAGAAAAAACCAAGGGTGGGTGAATTGCGAAATTTTCAGGTAGATGGCATGTCAATCGAAGATGTCGTGTGACCGTGGTGACCGAAAAAACACTCTACACGATGTAAATGGAAAAAACATTCGTTTAATGGTCAAATACATACTGAATGACATCATTATGACTATAAATCATGCGAGTGAACCATAATTATTATTAGTGACATGTACGATGAGAGGACACGTCATTCGGATGCGTGGTTTGCACAGAACGACTGAATATGTGTTTTTGATGTGTTCGACACACTTCAAAAGACTGTGTTGGGTGGTCAAAACTAGTCAAACGACCTCAATATTCCATGAAATTAGACAAAAACAAAGGTAGGGTGAGTTGTCAAATGTTCAGGTAGACGAAACATCAATCGGAGGTGTCGTGTGACGGCTGTAACTAAAAACGCACTCCACGCATTGTAAATGGACAAAACATGTGTTTAATGGTCAAATGAACACTAATAGACATCTTAATTACTTGAAATCACATGATAAAACCCAATCTATAATTGATGAGGTGTACAAGGAGACGACACGTCATTTAGACGAGCGGTTTGCATGAAATGGCATAATATGTGTTTTTAGGTGTTTAGCGCGCTTCAAAAGCATGTGTGGGGTTGTCAAAACCATCTAAATGTTCTCATAATGCAATGAAATAGGGCTACAACAAAGGGTGGTTGAATTATGAAATGGTTGGGTAGAGAGCGTATCAATCGGAGGTGTCGTATGATCGTGGTGACCAAAACCGCCCTCTATGTGACGTAAATTTCCAAAACATGTGTTTAATGGTCAAATGCCTTCCAAATAAAATTGGCATGACATGAAATCATAAAATATAACCCTAATTATTATTGGGGATGTGTATGAGGAGATGACACATCCTTTGGACATGTTTTATGCACGTAATGGATGAATATGTGTTTTTTATATGTTCGACGCGCTTCAAAAAGCATGTGGGGGGGTGGTCAAAACAGGTCGAGCGACCTTGGAATGCCATGAAATCTGACAACAACAAAGGGTGTGTGAATTTTGAAATGCTCAGGCTGAAGGAATGTCAATCAGTGCTTTCATGTGACCACAATGACTGAAAACTCACTCCATGAGTCGTTAATGGCCAAAACATGCATTTAACGGTCAAATGCATAACAAATGACATTATCATGGCATGAAATCACACAAGAACACCCAAATTATTATTGGTGACGTGTATGAGAAGATGACACGTCAGTCGGACGTTCGGTCTATGTGTCACAACTAAATATGTGTTTTTTGGTGTTTGGTGCACTTCAAAAGCATACTGTTGGTTGTCAAAACATATTGAACGACCTCGTTATTCCATGGAATCGGACTACAACAATTGGTTGGTGAATTTTGGAATGGTCGTTAAGACGACGCATTAATCAGAGGATTTGTGTGAATGTGGTGACTAAAAACGCGCTTCGCACATTATAAATGGACAAAACATATGTTTAATGGTCAAATGCATACCGAATGACATCGACATGACATGAAATCACACGAGAGCATCATAATTATTACTGGTGAGGTGTACGAGGAGACAACACATCATTCAGACACACGGTATGCACAACACGACTGAATATGTGTTTTTAGGTGTACGATGAACTTCAAAAGCATGCATGGGGTGGCAAAAATGAGCCGAACAACCACAAAATTCCATGAAATTGGATTAAAACAAAGGTTGTCTGAGATGTGAAATGGTCGGGAAGACGACACGTCAATCAGAGGTGTCATGTGCCCATAGTGACCTCAAACACACTCAGTGTGATGTAAATTTACAAAACATTTGTTTAAGGGTAAAATGCATACCAAACGACATCAAAATGACATGAAATCACACAAGAGAACAGTAATTATTACACGTGACCTGTAAAATTAGATGGCATGTCATTAGGAGGCGTTGTTTGTGTGGAACAATTGAATATGTGTTTTTTAGGTGTTCGGTGCGCTTTAAAAGTGTGCATTGGTTGGACAAAACTGGCCAAAAGGCCTCAGAATGCAATGAAATTGTACAAAAACAATGGGTTGGAAAATTGTAAAGTGGATGGATAGACGGACTATCAATCGAAGGTGTCCTGTTAATGAGGTGACCGAAAATGCACTTCGCGCTTCATAAATTGAAAAAACACCTGTTTAATTGTCATATACATTCCAAATGACATCTTCATGAATTGAATTCACATGAGAACACCATAATAATTATTGGTGAAGTATACAGGGAGATTACACATCATTTGGATGAGTGTTTTGCATAGCACGACTGAGTATGTGTTTTGCAGGTGTTCGACGCACTTCAAAAGTGTGAATGGGGTGATCAAAACTAGCCGAGCGACCACAGAATGCTAGGAAATCAGATTACAACAAAGGGTGTGTGAATTTTAAAATGTTCAGGAAGAAAACATGTCAATTGGAGGAGTCGTGTGACCACGGTGACCATAAATGCACTATGTGCATCGTAAATGGTCAAAACATGTGATTAATCGTCAAATTCATATCAAAGGGCATCTGCATAACATGAAATCACACAAAAGCACATTAATTATTATTGGTGATTTCTAAGAGGAGATGACACATCATTCATATGTGTGGTTTTCATGACACGGCTAAATATGTGTTTTTAGGTGTTCTGTGCACTTCAAAAGCGTGTGTGGGGTAGTCAAAACCGGCCAAATGACCTCAGAATGCTATTAAATCAGACGACAACAGAGGGTAGGTGAATTGTCAAATGCTTAGGTAGACGTCACATCAATTAAAGGTGTCTTGTGATTTCTGTGACTAAAAACACACTCCAGGCATCGTAAATGGCCAAAACATGTGTTTAACGATCAAATGCATACAGAAAAACCAAATCATGACTTGAAAACACATGAGAACACTATAATTATTATTAGTGCCATGTATCAGATTACCTCATGTCATTCGGACATGCAGTTTTCATGAAATGACTGAATATGTGTTTTTAGGTGTTCAGCACACTTCAAAATCATGTGTTTGGTGGCCAAAACAGGCCGAACAACCTCATAATTTCACAAAATCAGATGACAACAAAGGGGGTGGGTGAAATGTGAAATGGTCAGGCAGATGACATGTTGATCATAGGTGTCGTGTGTCCGCGATGAATGTAAATTCACTCCGCATGTCATAAATGGGAAAAAAAATTCATTTAACAGTCAAATGCAAACCGAACGACATCTTAATGACTTGAAATCACACAAGAATATCCTAATTATTATTGGTGATGTGTATGAGGGGAAGACACATTATTAGGACACACAGTTTGCATGAAATGTCTGAATATGTGATTTTTATGTGTTCGTCACATTTCAAAAGCGTGCATTGGGTGGTCAAAAGTAGTCGAATGACCTCAGAATGCCATGAAATATGATGACAACAAAGTTGGGGTGAATTGTGAAATGTACGGGTAGAAGAAATGTCAATCAGAGATGTCGTGTGATCTCGGTGACCGAAATAGTACTCTCCACGTCGTAAACGGGAAAAACATGCGTTTAGCAGTCAAATGCATATCGAACGACATATGCATGACTTAAAATCACATGAGAGAACCCTAATTATTATTGTTGAGATGTATAAGGAGAAAGAACGTTATTCAGACATGTGGTTTGTGCCTCACAACTGAATATGTGTTTTTTAGGTGTTTGGTGTGCTTTAAAACCATGCATGTGGTGGTCAAAATTGATCGAAAGACATCAGAATTCCATGAAATTGGACGACAACAAAGGTTTGGTGAAATTTCAGATGTTTAGGAAGAAGGCAAGTCAATTAGAGGTTTCTTGTGACTGTAGTGACTGAAACCAAATTTTCTGCATTCTAAATGGCTCAAACATGTGTTTAACAGTCAAATTCATACAAAACACCATCGTCATGAATAAAAATAACACAATAACACACTAATTATTATTGGTAATTTGTACGTGTATAAGACACATCATTCAGATGTGCGGTTAGCGTGACACGGCAGAATATATGTTTTTTAGGTGTTCGACACATTTCAATAGAATGCGTTAGATTGTCAAAACCGACCAAGCGACCTCAGAATGTAATGAAATTAGATGAAAATAAAGGGTGAGTGAGTTTTGAAGTTTTTTGGTAGCCGAAACGTTAATCAGACATGTCATGTGACCACGGTGACCGAAAACGCACTTCGCGGGTCACAAATATCGAAAACATGAATTTAACGGTCAAATGAATGCCGAACGACATCGACATGACTTCAAATCACACAAGAGTGCCCTAATTTTTATAGGTTAGGTGTAAGAGGTGACTGCACATCATTCGGATGAGCACTTTGTGCGAAGCGACTGAATATGTGTTTTTAAGTGTTTGGTGAACTTCAAAAGCGTGCATGGGGTGGTCAAAACCATCCGAACGACCTCAGAATTCCATGAAATCAGATAAAAACAAAGGGTGGTTGAATAGAGAAATGTTCATGGAGAAGACATGTCAATTAGAGGTGTCATGTGACCGTGGTGACCGAAAACTCACTTCATGCAACGTAAATGGATAAAACATGCCTTTAACGGTCAAATTCAGACCACACGACATCTGAATGACATTAAATCACACAAGATCACCCTAATTATTATTGGTGTTGTGTACGACGAGACGTCATGTCATTCGGGGGCGCAGTTTGCATGAAATGGAAAATTTTTGTTTTTAGGTGTTTGGCGCATTTCAAAAGCGTGCATGGGGTGGTCAAAACTGGCCGAATGACCTCGGAATGCCATGAAATCGGACAACAACAAAGGGTCGGTGAATTATGAAATGTTCGGGCTGATGGAATGTCAATCGGATGTGTCGTGTGATATCAGTGACCGATAACGCACATCGCGCGACGTAATTTGCCAAAACATGTGTTTAACGGTCAAATTCATACCAAACGACATTGTCATTACTTTAAATCACTATAGACTACCATAATTATTATATTTGACATGTATTAGGACACTTCATATCATTCGGACGAGTGGTTTTCACTACATGATGGAATATTTGTTTTTAGGTGTTCTGTATGCTTCAAAAGCATGCATGGGGTGGTTAAAACCATTTGAAAGACCTCAGAATTCTATGAAAATGTACAAAAACCAAGTGTGGGTGAATTGTGAAATGTTCGGGCAGACGAAACATCAATTAGAGAAGTTGTGTTACTATAGTGGCTTAAAACGAACTTTGCATGTCATTTAGATGTGTGGTTTTCACGGATAAAACAAATTCATTAAACCATGTCTTTTCCACACAAGAAAATTACACATTAAACCGGAAATCCCTACAAATCGCCCAGACCCCCCAGACCCCCCAGTCCCCCTCCACCCCAGACTTGCCTCCCGTCACCCCCGAAACACCCCCTCCAACCCCAAACATGCCACGTTCACCCCTGACATCCCAACCCCCCCCCCCCCCCCCAGATAGACCCCCTGGATAACCCACCTCACCCCCGGATAGCACCCACCCCCCAGACACCCCTCCACCCATCATACAGCCCACCTCACCCCCGGAAATCCCCCCCATCACCCCCGAGATCCCCCAACCCTGGATAACCCCACCACCCCTAGACAACCCCCCTCACCACGCCCCCCAAATTACATTTAATGTCTATATACATATATAAAATTAATTTTTTAATAAATATAAAAGAAACACACCTCCTGAATATGATGTGTAATGGGCATTCATGGCTACTACCTCCATGCATTGGGCCAGGGTCCTATATCAAATAAAAATTATAATGATTTAATAAAAAAATGATATAATGTAAATAAATAAATTTAGTATAAACATGTGTCATATGATCTCCATCACTAGTACCTGGATGAACATATTCCCATAGTGTTCTAACATCAGCGATCAATTGGTCATTTATCTCCTTAGAAGCTCGCAACTGGTCCAGATAATCTGAAAACTAATTTTTTCGTCTGAGAAACAACAGGACCGATAACCTCAAAAAAATGATACTACAGAATGAGGAATCCCCTTTCAATAGGTCAAACTATATCATTTTCCGTCACGAACTATAATGCGATGGAATATCTTATCCCTTCGTATGGGAAGATGTCGTTGATTCTCTGGAAACTGTACTAACTAATCTCAAATTCAGCCTGAGAAATAATACATATATATATATATATACATATATATGTTTACATATAGATGCATGTAAATATTTGTAATGTGTACAAGCACTTACTATAAGATTTGTAGCCATATGATCATTTCGATCATGAATCCTTATCCACACTGACATTTTATCAGCCGGTGAACCTTTCCCCCATAACGGTATTACAAAAAAATATAATAATATAACACACAAAAGTAATAAATAAATAAAATGAAAAATAAATACGACATGTCGTATCTGAGACACGTGATGAGTCCCGAGCCTATGAGGTGGTCCCTGCAATGCTCAATTCTGGGAATGACGTGCTGACTCCTCCTACATACAATTAATTTAAACATCTAGAAAATATAATGTCACATGTTATTGAAAATATATATACCAAAATAAATATATTAACCACAGTGGCCTCATTAGACCAATATGCAATCATTTCACGCCACTGAGATGGGGGAACACTTCCCAATACCTTTTCCAGAATGTTGTCTACAACCATATATGTTCCCCAATACTCCTTCTTGACTTTTCCATTATAATTGTTCCCCATATTACAATATTTTCTCATACACACAAGATGAAAATAATCAGGGGACACTGTTATATTATTCTATTTAAGAAAAAAAATCACATGTTAGTATTTTTTTTAAACATAGGGAAGAATCTAAATTTCTCTTCAATCCTTAAATTCCCTCCAAATACGATCCAATATATCCAGATGGTTAGAATCCTAGTAATGTATGGACATTATAAATAGATGTGGGTCACATATGATATGTCCCAACTAATGGATAAATGCAGGGTTAGTCAGTCCCACATGATGAAATCTGTCTTCAAATGAAACATCATAGATCGTGCCCGAATTCTGTGATAAAATGCCATGACCAGGGCCTCTCTTGGGAGAGGATGGAGCAGTCGAGTCTGATCCTGTTGAAAACAATTATACATATAATTTGACTTATGTGCACATATAAATATATATAAATTACATAAAAATGAATAAATAATAACATTCAAACATACCTCGACCCTAAGACGTAGATGGATCAAATGGATGATGTGGATATGCTTCCAGTTCCCCTGACATGCCTGCGATAGTACAAAACATCCATAATGTGACCATCCAAAATGTCAAAAAGATGAATTGGATTTTTGTAAAAAATAAAACTTGTAAAATAGTCATTCAAATAATAAGGTATGGAATAATTAGTTGTAAATGGATTTTAAAAAACAAAAAATTGTCTTATAAGAAATAAAATTATGTAAAAAAGGTTTGTATTTTGCGGGGATGTTTTGGGGCTATCTGGGGTGGGGGATATCTTGGGTGGGGATGACTGGGGGTGATGGGGGGTTTTCAGGGGTGAGGGGGGTTGTTCGGGTTGAGGGAAGAGTCCAGGGGGTGGGTCGTCCAGGAGAGGGGGTTGTCTAGGGGTGGGAGGCTGTCCGAGGGGGGGGGGGTGCTTTCATGGGTGAGTGGGGGCTGTCCGGGGTAAGGGGGAAAGTCTAAGGGGTTGGAGGGAACTATCCGGGGTGATGGGGGGCTTTTGGGGGGTGGGGGCTGTTCGGGGTGGGTGGGGGATGTTCGGGGTGAGGGGGGATGTCCGGGGTGCAGGGGGGATATCCACGGGGCAATCTGAGGGGGGGAAAAGGGCTTTCTGGAGTGGGTGTGGGGGCTATTCAGGGGTGGGGGGCTGTCTCGGGTGAGGGGGAATATCCAGAGGGTTCTCCAAGGGGTGGGGTGGGGTTTTTCGGGGTGAGGGGGGGGGGGAGCTCTCCGGGGGTGTTCGAGGTTTTGATGGAAAACAATTATAACCCTTTTACTAATCCTGAAAATCGAACGTTTCTCCTTCAACGGCCTCTCTGACCCAATAAATATATTCTTCACGTTGAACTGTGGTATGTTGATCAAGTTGTTGGGAATCAAAAGGATCACTCTAGTTTATCTTGATCAATTAAAAACACTCATCGCTGGGACATTCTCACAATAACATGGCAACTAGGATCTGAAGGCAATGTAAAGAAGAATAGTTGTTCTTCTTGAGATTTCAACAATAAAGGTTCATTATAAACATATTTATTTCTATAAAACAAATAGTTAAAGTTCACCATTGTAAATTGATATTGATTATCTTTACTTCCAGGCATTGGATCAAACCAATTACACTTTAACACTATCTATTTCAACATGTGTGTGTATAAAACATCAATGATATATATCCATTGAACATAGTAATAACCAGAATCAAAAAATGGACAACTGATTCCATTATTTTGTGTTGCTAGTTTTTCTTCAACATCTTTAATGTGAAATCAAATTCCATTATCATCTATAGATTTATAACGATGTGCCTTTATAGATGGATCATTAGCTAGTTGCATAAATTCTTCAGTTAGCATCGGGCCACCTAACTCCCTCAGCTTATGAACCTATATAATTTATATAATTCAATAACGATTTCCATAGAATGAAATTATAATAATAAATCACTCATAAAAAATTTAATTTATACATAAAAAATCTATGATCCAATAATGGAATGAAGCCTAATGAGATTTTTGAATTTGATAATTTGTCGCATGATACGTGTCTTATTTTAGCTCATTACTGTGTTTCCTGCAAATGAATAATCATGATGTTTAAATGAAAATATTATTCAAACAAAACAATTTAATGTTAAATAATAAAATTTATAATACACTTAGTACATTAATGGGGAAACTGATGGAGTATTGAACAAGATGTATCGATGTGCTTGTATCCACTCGATGTTGTCCATATCAAATTTTCTTCCTTCTCCAACTGGACAATAAGGAATCTAAGAGGGATTATATAATTTTGATTTAACATCCATAAGATATTCTGCACAAATAGTAGTACAATAATCCATCAACTAACCATTGGATACTGATGCCTCTAGAATAGATTTTTTGCGTACAAATCATTTCAATGCTTTCAGATACCACTCAATAGGATATGTCCACTTGAATTGTATTGAACCAGCAGCCACAACTTCATTAGTTTGGTGCACTGTCATGTGAAAAATAACATCAAAAAATGAGGGGGAAATAATTTTTCAATATGACAAAGTGTAAGTACAATTAGGTCCTACAATCTTTTTGAATCCCTAATTCACTGATTTCAAAAACAAGGATGTCTAAATAAATTACTTATCTCAATCAAAGGTTGAACAACATTGGGGGATAATCAATTAAAAATTTCGATTTGAATTAACTGCTGAAGTTGTAAATGATTATCATGAATTTTCAACCCATGAAATTTCATGATCATCAAATTCACACACTTTGAAATATTAGAAGAGTAAACATCAAGAAAATTGAGCATCATTAAAATGGAAAGAAATTTTTCTTTCTCCATTGTAGTCATCGTATACTGTGCAGTCGGCATATATGCCTTCTTTCCCCCCAGCTAACTGTAAATGAAAATATTTCCTTAAACCCATTTCTTCCAAATCACGACGTGCATTATCATGGTCCTCTGATTTTCCACTAACACCTAAAATGGTCCACAATATACTATCACAAACATTTTTTTAAATGTGCATGAAATCAAAATTGTGCCTTAGAATATTAGTTTTCCAAAAGGTGAGATTGTAAAAAATACATTAATTTCTCCAATTGTGATAGCGTTGTCTACCTGCACCATGAATATTACATAATGTATGAGCCACTAAATCCGGAAATTCATTCACCATAAAAATGTTTTCTTCATTAGTATGTGATAAAATTTCGACTCCTAAAATGGTCTTTGGTGATGGGATAAACTCTCTAGAATCATCAAATGTCACTATGTCGTTTTTGAACCTATGCTGAGGGGGGAGATAATGTCTGTGACCCTAAATGCCCATTTTTTGGAATGGTTAAGCCATAATTTTTTTTTAATTTTATTACTATAAGGGAGTACACATTCTCCTTTCGTACTCCAGATTGATAAATTTGCATAAGTCGGGGAATCATTTATTGACCAAAATAATGAATCCTTAAATTTGAACATTTCATTCATTTCATAGTCATAAGTCATCACACTATCACCCTAAAATTCATTAAACTCTTCAATCAATGGCTGAAGGTTAACATCAATAATATACCCCCGACATCTAGGCCCCTCAATAAGAGTGGAATGTAATAAAAATATTTGCTTCATACAAAGCCATGGAGGAAGATTATACCGAACTGACACCATGAGCCATGTGCTATGAGATTCACCAAACATACACTTGAATGTATTGAAACCATCTACTGCCAATCCCAATCAAACGTTATGAACATCTTTAGCAAAGACAAGGTGTCTCTTATCGAAATCCTTCCATGCACGAGAGTCTGTTGTGTGGGTTAACATATCACATTCCTGATTCCTTTCCACATTCCATCTCATTAAATTAGATACATTAGATGACATAGAAAATCATTTCATCTGTAGCATTAGGGGAATATAAGAAAGTGGCTTTATGACAATCATTTTTCTCTATTTCATAGTCAGACATTGATGAGTCTGATTTCTCATGTTCTCTTTCCACCAGGATGTTCTAGAGACTGTACAAATATCCAAATGGGTAGTTTCCTTTCTAAACAACATAAAATTATTTTCAAATGCATCTATAGCCTCAATAGTAAAACCTAAGTTCTCTGTTAACATACGATCCTTATAATATGACTCATTAATCATAGCATCGATAGGAAGAACCTTTTCCAATAACTCCAACCGCATGTCGAACGATGTTCCAGACAAATGATTCAACCTATTCAAATGAAACAACTCCACAATAAAAAAATATTTATTGTAAGCAGTACATCCAGGATATAATTCCATTTTCCCATCATCTTTTACTTCATAAAACCTTCTCGAATCACAATATGCACTAGAGCGCACATTTGTCACACCGATCACAACATTCGGGATGTTATTTCCTTTGGGATCCAACCCATGTACAATTTTAGTAATCATTTCATACATTTGATCATTCATACTCACATCAACATCCATCTGAACTACATATGTATTTTGAAAATGAATATATTCACACCCATGATGAGTCCAACTCTTATAATTTTTCAGAAATCCGGTCATGAATAACTGCTCTCTAAAACCTTCTTGTGTGAATTGATATCTATTTGCACATTTTGTACATAGATAAATAATATAGTCACTTCTAAATACTCCAGTTAACTCAATGAACTACCTAACTCCTTCGAAATATTCTCTAGACATTCAATTTTGAAGATCAATCCAGCTCTTATCCATAATAATATCTATATAACAAGCATTTACCCAAATGTGGTCAAGCCACATCCTTTTTCTCGTGGGATACAAAAACAAACTCAAGAATACTACAAATCAAATAACAAAACAACATTAAATTAATCCAATCAATATATACATTGATTGTGCATTGTATGTAACTTCAAACCTCAAGTAATGCGTGATGTCTTCTTATTCAAACACAGTTAACATACATTGTTTCATAATTCCTCCTGCACAAAGGTCTGTATACACATGATCTTCAATCTACTCAATTTTTATTCACACAAAATATTTATATATTCTTCAAGAATGTCATCATTGTAAAATAAAATTCACAAAATAAGAACTCTTAAACGAAAGTTAGGTAATACCTGATAGTGCTACAAATATAAAAGGGAAGGGATCTAAAGGTTGTGTTGTAAGAGAGAGGAGGGGCAGTGGAGGGGAGTCAGAGTCTGAGGCAATGAGGCGAGGGAGGGGATGGGTGATGGTGGGGAGCCTAAGAACGTTTCCCGGCATTGACAATGACCAATTATGGGTAGTGACATTGAGGCGACGAAGAACAGAAGTTGTGGGAACGGTTCGGGCGCAAGGGGTGTTAAACCGCGAGGGGGGAGTCAAAGGCGGTCGTGCGTCGTAAGCTATGAGGTGTTGCCGGTGAGAGATGATGGGCGGAAGAAATGTGGAGAGGGAGAATAGGTGTTGTGGGTAGGGTTCAAGCATGAAGGGGGTTCGAAAATGAGGGTGAGGGAGGGTGGGTGGGTGGGAGGAAAATGGTTTCGGTTGTGTTGCAAGGATGGACGAGCAAGAGGGCGGTGACAGTCAGCAGGAGGGCGGCGAAAGTCGGCGATGCGGCTTCCAGTGGTGCGAGGGGGGTTCAAGCGGGAGGAGGGATAATGGTTTTTTAATATTAGAGACTTCCAATGGTGGTCTCCCATGTCCGGATGGCTCCAAATCCCCCTGTTAATGTAGTGTATTTTCAATCTTTCCTAAAGTACCTCTGCTCCCCCTTATAAAAATCTCTCACCCCTAACCCATTACTCACACCTATAAATCCCCTTTTTTCATCAAACATCATCCCAAATAAGCTCTCTAGATCCTTATCTTTGACTTATAAGACACACCTTAGGCATAATTAACATCAAATAACCCTTTTGGTTCAAACCATAATGATATACTTGATTTAAAGATAACGTCTTCTCTTAATTTATTTTATTTTATTTTACTTATCTAACCCATTGAACAATCTTTTTTACTTTATTTTATAACAAAACTAGTATAATCAATATAATAGGATGTTTTTATGATATGTACTTGGAATAAACTTCCACACACCTCCATATAATGGATACAAACATACTATTTCTGTGGATGGTGAACTACTGTCTCATGAAACAATGATTGTTCAAATATCTTCAACCGCCTCTCAGGGTGGCCATTATGATGGAACTCTATTTATATGTGAGATATATTATGATTATTTTTTCTCTATGATTTTGTATTTTTCATTTAGAGCATTCCATTACAGTTTCCATAATTGGAAAAATATGATAATTTCATTTGTGTAAGTGCATACTACCGCCCCCACAACGTTATATGACTTGTTCATGACATACATAGAACATATAGAATTTTGAGTTAATGAAATTAAATAACATTGATATTATACTGGAAATATAATATACATATGTATTATAATGTTTTCATTCCATTTAATATAAAATCAAAATGAATGTAGCGTTCATCGAATGTATGACTTACCGTCTCCAAGAACGGTGAATTTAATTTCATAACTCCAAATGATATGGAATATTTTAAATATATAATCACTTGATATATTTATATATATGAGATATATTATATCAAAATCATGAATATCAATCTGGAGATAATTTACTTTTGACCACATGGACAATGTGTAATTATAACAAGTTCATTTTTACTAATGTTATGATCATCGACAACATGTCTAATATGAAATAAAATAATTAACTAATTGTTATAGTAATGTAATAAGTGATATAAAATAAAAAAATAAACGTTAAAAGTGTTCTTAAGAAGTATAACATAACTTAATTTTATTTCTCAAGAACAATATAGAACATACAAGTCAAGTAGAACATGAGGTAAGGGGTTTTAACCTCACTTTTTATTCTCGTGATATTCATGTAATATTTTCCAATATTTTTTTTGTGGTGTATGTAATACCCATGATTGTATTATTTTTTAAAAATACATTAATTTATGGGCATGAAATATTCATTTCATTCTACTTATTTCTTGTTGTTTATGTTTTGTAAGTTACCAAATCGGTAAGGGAACCATTCATGGTACTCTTTTAGTGAAAGACTTATTTTATGTCTTTTATATTTACATTTTCTTATATTGGGATATGTTATTATATATCATTATTGTTATAAATATTATGTCCTTGTTATGAGAGACCATTTCCACTCTCATCAAATGATTTTGTGGATTCTAATGTTACATCGTTATGCTATGAAATGTCTTTAAGATAACTTCTTAACCAAATTTTAGAACTTTGGGTTAAACTTCCACTCCTTGATTATTTCATGCTATGAATATGTGTGAATGACCTATGATTTTTTTACACTTAATATACACATATATTGGGTGAATTATTATTTTAACACATAATTATGTCATTTATTTGTCATTAGTCTAGGGATATTATCATTGTAAGGGACTTCGTCTCAATGTCCTTTCAATTAGGCATATTTTTCTATACACAAATTTCTTTTATACACTGTATAATACCCTTTGAATTTTCATTTCACTCAAAGGGAAAAAATTTTCTATGTAGCATTTTAAAAAAAGAAAAAAAATTAATTTTTCTTTTTAACGTACATGGTGTCAATAAACATTACACCATCGTGATTATTATTTGATCTTTGGATTCCATAATAATCTATAGTTTTTTAAGGAAAATAAATACCATATTCCCTTTATACATATTTTGGTATTCAAAATAATTTTGGGAAAGAGTTGATTATTTTAATATCTTTAAATCATATATTGTGATTGAAATGTTCAAATGATATCTGTCCTTTATGCTTCTTTCATGTGTTATGAATATGTTATGTCTCTTGGTCATTTTACGTATATGGGTGGTTCGGTGATAAACAAAGTGAGGGTGGGCCCGAGATAGCTCCCTAATGTACTGTGTAATGTAACAGAATTAAACGTGAATGTTTCTCCTAAGGGACTTTGGAAATATACTATGATGGGTATTTCAAATGTAACTCCCTACATAGCTATGAAAGCTAAAATTTAAGTTTGATTTGAATGCCAGAAGTAACCTTTATGATTTGTGATTAATATTTTTTATTCATACATCTTTTGAATTCATTAGGTATGTTAAATAGATTATGTTATCTATGTATTGATGATATAATGTTTTCTTTCTTTTTTTGTAAACATTATAGATCTTTTTATGATAATACAATGTTTTTGAAATGTTTTTTTCACAGGGTATAAGGCTGAGTAAGAGAATGGAAGAACTCAAGAAGATTTATATCAAGAAAAGATTTATTGTTTTCATTTATGAATTGTTATTTAATGAAAAAATTGAAACTGATAAGAAGTTTTTACATTGTAATTTTTTTGGATGTAATGTAATAGTTATGGCCTGATTCTCTAAAAATATAAACCTAAAAATATCCTGATTGCAAATTATTAATTTAATTCATGATTATGTAATGTTTTATGTCTCGATCTTTATAAATGGAATCAAAGGTAGGTTTATACAACATTAGGGATTATGGGTTTTTGTTATACATATGGTTAGTCTTTATATCCACTCTTTATGTTAAATCCATATATTGTAACTTTTTCAGATCAAGTAATGTCTGTTACAAATTGAAGACGATGTTCTCAAATAACATTCCAATCTCTTCCGAATGACTTTCCTACAATAATTACACCATATTAATGCCATATAATATTGAAACATTTTCTAACATACAAATCTCTTGCAAGAAATTGTTTGGGGTATCAAACACCTCTTTTATACCTCGATACCATCGTAGATCATGGGTTTTATTTAATAAAATCCTATTTTCTCATTATTTTAATATTTTCAAGAAATTTTAATGTTATCAAGGTATTTTATAATATTTTAACTTGTCACTGTATTTTGAAGCATATTATGATTATGAAAATGGTGTTGAAGAAGGATACCCTTGCGCAACCTATTTATATTATCTACTAAATTATAGTAATTTGGCACATACTTATGGTATTTTAAAAGGACCCTTCATATAATGTTTCTACTCAAAATCAATCTGAAAGTTTTATATGAATCTTGTTTTATCATATGTTTTGAAATTATATGTTATACATTATTATTTTCTGAAACAATTTTTCCACAAACTCCTATATGACCCATGTTTTACAAGGTGTATTTGGATGATGGAAGAAAATGATTATGAAGGATCTCTGATTCATTGTTGCAATGCATGGACCATATACCTAGGTGAAAAAGATGATGTTATAACCATATGGACACCATGATGAAGGTATAATGGTCTTTTTATTAGGAATAGATTTATTTTATCATATAGAGGTGAAATTAGTAAAGAAGAATATATATAGGTCTTTATGAATTAAGATGTTGATGACTTAATGTGTTTGGATGAAAATAAAATGAATAAGAAAAAATTTAGTTAAAATATGTTAGTGTTATTATTGAGTTTTATAAAAAGGAAAACTCATATGATGGGGAAAACCTGTCGCTTCCGGAAATCCCATGGGAATCGAACCCACTACAGAAGGGAGACAAGGTTACATTGCCTGACATTGGGATACGTGATGTCCATGGATAGTATGACTTATTCCTTTTAGATAAATGATTTTATGGATCAACGGTATGTTTATTTTTGGATATTATGTTTTATCAAACGGATATCCTTAGTATGGGGAAATGATTTGGTGATTAAGTGATAAATGTTATTTTTGGAAGACATTCTCTCTTTTGGAGAAACACGAAATGCCTAAAGAAAATAGAATATTATGGGATTTAATTTGAGGAATAATGGTTGAGATTTTATTATGGAAGAATCTATGTTCTATTTTGAAAATAAAAAAATTTGGGATTTTGAAGAAAATAATTAACCTATCATAGAGAATACAAGATTAGTTTAATTACTATTTAGTACTAGCCTTCAATAGTAGCCAATATTATTTGGAGAGAAATGTTATGGTTTTTGAGGAAAACACTGTTATGAAATCATTCGAAATTGTGGGTTTCAAAATTAGTTTGGACTATTTTGAATAATTTAAAGAAATTTTTTTTATTGAATGGTCTCTGTTGAGATTGTGTATGGTTTGTTAAATTATGAAAATTAAGAGTAATATTTATCTTTATGAAGGATTATCCTTTTTAGGATTATATGATCTTGTACTAAACATTTTGGTTTTGGATAACGACTAAAGATAGAATAAATATACATAGTACATATTTTGTGGATTCTGTGATTATCTAGAAGTTGATTCAAGCACTTCCGGTGTGAACAATCTTCTTAAATAATCATAATTTTGAGAAAATATGATTTTTTGTCGAAACTTATTAAAGGATGGAAGTATAAATGAAAAGTAAGAATATTATCTTATGTTCTTAGTCAATCTCATAAATAAATTCTCCAACTCTATGAAATGGAATGTAAAACGAAAACATTTTTCATTTACTTTTCCTAATGGGAAACCAAATACCGTTTAACCTATCACATGTCTGTGAGTTTCTGGTGGTTCACATTTTCCTAATCATGTTTTCTATCACACTCCATCATAACATGAAATTTATTTTCTCTTCCATATCCATGTTTTCCCACATGGAATCCTAGTATGGGGTTTCTTGGCTGAACTTTTTACTTCAATATCTTTCTTTTAATGTGATTGTATTATTGACTATTTTTCCAATGTGCGACATTTAATGATGTTTCCGAGACTAATTTTAAAATTATGAGGACGCAACTCCCAAAATGGGGGAATGATGTAACATCCTAGTTAAATAAATAATATGACATTTTCATATAAATTAATATTTGTGAATTAATTAATAATTTCACATTAATGGCGATTCTATGTTCGATGGTGTACCCAACATACAGTAATGGGTTTTTCCAACGTCTTATGTTTCACACAATGATGAGTCATACTGAAAAAATAATAATATAATATTATTATTTATATTGATAGTTAACATCTAGCCATTGTATTGGTAGGAATGAATTGAAATTACTATAATATGATTTTAAAATTTTGTTAAATGTCTTTACATTTATCAAATAAACGTTAGAGGCTTAAAATATCACTGAATCTAATATTAAGAGTAAATACTCTAATATTCATTCAATGGTCAATTTACCGCCTTTTGATGGAGAACCCACATTAAATATAGTTTTGGTCATTCTTATATATTCTATTCAAAAAAATAATATTATACCTTATAACCGGGATATCAATATTTACTATTGGTAAAAAAAATTATTTTGTTGATAAAATTCATTTTTTAAATGAAAAGTGAAAAATACAATATTTAAATTCAAAAATACATTTAATATAATTTATTTATATGGTTATATATTCATTATAATTTTTTTAATGGGTAACTAGATTATATTTTTACCATTTCATCCACTGTTGGTCATTCAAATAAATTTCACTCTTAAGTTGGACATAATGAAGATTCAATATTTTGACAGTTATTAATTCATTAAAACAAGCTTTTTTAACCACGTGAATTGATTTTAAATTAATTAATTCAACCCATATTTTTTAATTTGGGAATGTCTAAATCAATTTTTTAGTTTGTTATATCAAATATATCTTAGGATTATTTTTTGATATTTTTCTTAAAACCATCAATTTTTTATTAATAGTGAATACACAAAGTAGTAGTTAAAAAATTACTTCTACATTTAACGAAAATTTTATCACTTCGGTGATTGATTTTCAAAAATCTGACATACAAAGTTATTATCATTAAGTAAAATGTGGTTTAATAAGATAAGTTTTTTTCAAAATAGTAAATTATGACTTTTATGTACCACGGTTAAAGGTAAATTGGGTAATTCATTGTAAAAGTAATATTATAATAAAAAAATTACCTTAACACTTGTCCTAATCTTATTGGATGAGTAATTAGTGACTAATAAAATCCTTGGGTGTGATTTTATGCCTTTTAACGACATCTGGGCCAGATAATGACATTAATAACTTTGTATTTAAAGTAAAAAATAAAAATATCATAAACATGTATTGTTTATATAATAAAATTTAAATGTGGGGTTATATAATTTATATATTTTACTATAAATATTATTTATAAATATAAAAAGATTTCCTACATCATATTATTTTATTTATAATTTTTAGGCAGCAAATAAAAAAAATTATTTATGACAGAATAACGATGTACGGTTTCCCTCATTAGTGAATGGTTGAAATTAACATAATTATAAAAAATAAATAAATATACAAAACATATAAAATAATTATTGGAAAATTTATTTAGAACAACAGTAATTTTAACTTCTACATTAATAGGTTTTGTACCTTTAGAAAAAAAATCATTATATAATAAAATAATATTTTCAAACATTCTAAAGAGTCCATCCTCGCTCTTATAAAAAGCTCTCACCTCTACCCCATTACTCACACCACTCAAGCCAATCAGCTCATCCAAACTCTACCCAAATTATCTCTAAATATATCTATCTTCCACCTAAATGCCTTACCTATAACGACCCGAAATTTTGAATAAATCTTGTTTCCTAATTTTGTGTGTTATTTTATTTTTATACGCAAAAAAACTATTTAATTTGATAACTTGAGTATAATTAAAATGAGAGCATTGGATTTTGACTGTTATATGACCATTGGTCAATATGACCGCTGGAAACTAAATTTTTCGATTATTGTCTCTAAATACAAGTGATCTTGGTTGATTAATATAGAAAGAAGATTCGATGGCCTCATCCTGTAGTCTCGGGCCAATCGATGCCCATCTAACGGAACAAGGGAAAGAGGTAGCACCACTGGGCTTTGCTATGGACCAAACCCAAGCTGAACTTCATCATGTGAAGCTCGAACTGAATCGCCTTCACGAGAAGTTCAAACTAATAGAAATTACTACTCGTGCAATGTTGGCGTAGCCGCCCTCAAATTCACTCACCTTAGCACACCGTACACTTAGGTCTTATGCTGGGGTTATAAGGGGCTGTGTAAGGAGACCATAACTTCCTTGTGTAATACTTTGTTTTAAATAAAAATTTGGATTTCTTCTTATGATGAAGTTTATGTATTTTCAAATGTCCAGATAAATATAGTATGCATATTTTTGGTGAATTTTAGAGAAAGTATTTTTTTTTAAAATGTTTATGTAAACATTAAATAATTAAAAATGTGTAATGATTTTCAAAAAATGGTCTTCTACAATTATGTTCAGTGCAAAATCTAGAGTCTAATAAAATCAACTTAATTATTTATGAATATTAAATTATGAATAGTGATTTTATGATTAGGATTAGTAATGTGACCAAATGGATTAGTAATCTCACTTAAATAAAGCATTAATATAATCTAGGATCCTTGATTAAGTTATGTGATTCAATAAAATGGTTAAATAACGGTATCATAAATTATTATTCAAGTATTAGTTTTTTGCGTGAATAATATTTTTTAATTAAAAATTTAATTAAAAATATTTCGATTTTTTTTATAAAATGGATTTCATTTTTGAACTCAGTGCTTCGATATTATGTTAAGGTAAATTTTGGGGTTTTTCTGAAAAAAATGATTTTTTAGTGAATAGTGTATTTATTTAAAAATTAAATTAAAAATAATTAGAAAATTATTTATATAAAATAGAGTTCATTTTGAAAATCAGAGCGTCGATATTTGGTTAAGGTGAAATTTTGGGATTTTTCTGAGAAAGTTGAATTTTCAATGAATAGTGAAAATACAGTTTTTATGTTACAAGTGTTTAATGACATCATTAAATGATGTATTAATTATGTAATAAATATGGTAGACTTATGAATAGTAATATAAGGTATGAGGTTTCCCATGTGTCCAATACCATGGGAAAATACCATGGGCAAGCCCATGGTTTTTCCAAAACCACTAATGAGGCGTCCCTTGGCCAGTAATGCCTTCTCCCCTCACATTCCTTATAAATACCAATCCATCCTCTTATCCATTCGTCTAAAAAATCATCCCCAATGACGATCTGGTCTCATTACCTTTCAAGTAGTCCTCCCAAGGTGCCCCCAATCCCTCAAGGTCCCACCCTTGGAGTTTTAAGTGTTACGTTTTATGGTAAGGGATCCTACCTCCCTCTTTTTTTTTCAAGTAATCTCTTTTAGGTAATTTCTTTTATGCTCCAGGCTATTATGTTGAAGGATATTAATTTATATTAATCCTACCATCTTGTTAACGTTAATATTATTAGAGACCCCCACTTGCTCTCATCATTTCATATTGAGAATGTTAATGTGGCGTCGTTATGCTGCTGAATTTTTAAGGGATTCTTTCACCCTTCTCAAGTTCTACTTTCTTGTCAAGTATTTCAAGTTCTTTTTTATTTTGTTGGGGTATGATATATAAATCTATCATACTGATATTTTATGTTCATATGATTAAATACCCTATTTTATCTCTTCAATTTAGTGTTTTTATGTTTTAAGTGGCACCGTTAGGCTGCCTAATTTTTAAGGGATTCGTTCACCTTTCTCATTTTTCAAAGTTCTACATTCATGTCAAGTATTTCAAGTTATTATTTTTATTATTTCGGGGTATTATCTCTATATATATCATACTTATCTCTTATGTTCATATGATGAAAGACCCTATTTGATCTCCTCAATTCAGTATTTTGATGTTTTAAGTGGCACCGTTACGCTGTCGAATTTTTAAGGGATTCGTTCACCTTTCTCATTTTTCAAAGTTCTACATTCATGTAAAGTATTTGAAGTTACTTTTTATTATGTTGGGAAATTATCTCTATATATATTATACTAATCTTTTATGTTGATATTATGAGAGAACCTATTTGATCTCGTCTATTCATTTTTTGATGTTTAAGTTACGCCATTAGACTGCTGAATTTTTATAAAAGAAATATTATTTTTATCTTTACTTCATGTTCTTCACTTCATCTGGTATATCATTCAAATTTCATTACCATTATCATATATCCTTCATATTCTATTCCTATACTGTTTTATGGGTCATTTATGAATGTTTGACCCATGTCCCCACTCTTTTCAATGTTTTCGAAAACCCCGAAACGTAGTCGTTATGCTGCAGAATTTCCGTCTAGAAATGTCTATCTCTCATGTTCTAATGTTATTTTATTTCATTTTGTTAATACTAAAATATCTCTATTATATAGGGGTATTCACATATATATGAAAATGATCTATTTTAATTCTTTTATTTACATACATGAGACTCACCTTCCTTTTCTATGGGTTTTAAAGTGACACAAATATTATGTCTTTAAAGCAGTTTTTAAAACGTTATGATTATGAAATAAAACCCATTCCTTTTATGCTATATGGGATGTTTATGAAATTATAGATGATGATATATGTTGCTCACATGATAATAAAGGCATGTCAAGGGTTCACCCTGTTAGCGCTCCAATGCATTGCGTAAAGACTTAATCTCTAGAGATGACTATTTTTAACGACGCCTTGGTGAGTAACCTTGGTAATTTTTAATTACACCTTGGGGATGGACCTTGGTGAAACAGAAATTATTTCCAATATTAAATGTTGTAGCCACATCTTCAAGTTATTAAAAATGTTATTTTTATTATGATATGCCTCATGATTTCCTTCTCATGCCTTAAAGTTCTTTTTCATGACATTGTTGATGTATCTCAAGTTCACATGTTAAATGTTTGCCCTTGTTTCCCTTACTAGGCCTTCTACTCACCCTTTCTTTTGATGTATATCCCCAGGTTATGAGATGAAGTATTGAACCTAGGATGAACATAAGGAGAAGCCTTTCAAGTGGTTAAGAAGAATGTTTTATGTTTTCATGTTTTATGTTCCTGGTTTCCAATACAATAAACCTTAAAGATAACATATTCAATTAAGTCATATTAGCTTAGGAAAAAGTCACTTTATGTAATCCTTTTGGTTCAATCCAAGGGGATATACTTGATTTAAAGGTAACATCTTCTATTAAGTTATATTCATACTTATTTTACGTATCCATCCTCTGAAACTATCTTTATTTTTTTTATAAAAAAACTAGTATCCACAATATACTAGGTTGTTTTTATGAGATGTATTCAAACTACACTTCTACACACCTCCGTCTAATGGATACTAACATACTGTTTCTGTGGACGACAAACTACTGCCCCACGAAACAACGATTGTTCAAAAATCTCCAACCACATATCATGGTGTAAATTATGATGGCACAATATTTATATAGAATATATATTATGTTTATGTTTTCTCTATGATTATTTATTTTTAATTTATATAATACAATTATGATTTCTATAATTGGAGAATATGATAATTTATTTGAGAAAATGTGGAATACCACCCACTCATAGTGATATTACTCATTCATTCCATATGTGGAATATATAAAGGATAGAGTTATTAAAATTACATAAAATTGATATTATACTTGAATTATAATATTCCTATATATTATTATGTATTCATTTTTTTAATATAAATTAGAAATGATGGTAGTGTTCATGTGTACGTATGGGTTACTGTCTCCATGAGCTGTGCATTTGATTTATTCACTCCAAATTAAATTGAATATTCAAAATAAATATAAAATGGATATATATGATATATATGATTTATAGATCATGAATATAATTCTTGAGAATATGTAACTTTGACCAAATGGAGGCTTTTTTATTATAACAAGTCCACTTTTGACTGATGTTTTGAACATTGACAAAATGTACGATATGAACTAAAACAATAAACTAATTGTTATTAAAATGTAATAAGTGATATAAGAGGTATAATACACCTGAAAAAGGTCATTATTGAATTATAAATCAACTTATATTTGTTATTCTGGAAGAACACTGAACATTAGAGTCATGTCAGGCATAAGGTAAGGGGTTTTCATCTCACTTTTTATTCCCATGAGATTCATGCAATTTTTGTCACTATTTACATTTTTGTGGTTTATTTATCACCCATGATTTTATTTTTTGTTTAATATACATTAATTTATGGGAATTTACATCTTCATTTTAGGATCCTTCTTTCATGTGTTTTATGTTTTGTAAGTTACCAAATTGGTAAAAAACCTTTCACCATACTCTTTTAGATAAACACTTATTTTATGTATTTTAAATTTCCATTTTATTATATTGGTATATGTTCTTATATATCCTAATTGTTCTACCTTTAATGTTCATGTGATGAGAGACCCTTTACTCTCTCATCAACTCATTTTCTGAATATTAATGTGAAGCCATTAGGATTTAAAATTTCTATAAGATAACTTCTTTACCCAATTTCAATTCATTGGGTTATACATCTACTTCTTGATTGTGTCATGCTATAAATATGTGTGAATTTCTTTTGATTGCTTTAATATTAATATACACCTATATTGTTTATATTCTTAGTTTTCGAAAATAATTATGTCATTTATTTTTCTTTAATCTAAATATATGATCATTTTCAGGGGCTTCGTCTCAGTCTCCATTCATTAAGGAATATTTTTTTATTTGTGACATTCATTTATATGGTGTATAAACACCTTTCACATTTCATTCCAGTCAAATTGAATCTTTTTCAACGTAGTGTTTTACTAAACGAAATGATTGAATGTTTTTTTAATTTACACGGTGAGAACAACCATTCCGCTTCCACAAGTATTATTTTATCTTCGGCTTCCTTAATAAGACGAAGTGTTTTTTAAGGAAAATAAATACCATATAAATTTTTTATGTATTTTGTTTTTGATAATAGTTATGATAACCCATTGATTATTTCAATATCTTTAATTGATATATTGTTATTGAAATGTGGATATGTTATCATTGATTTATACTTATTTTATATGTTATGAATATGTTATGGTTCTTGGGAATTGTTTACATATACGAGTGGTTCCATGATAAACCTTGGGTGGGTGAGCCCGAGATATATATCCAATGCATTGGGTAATAGGAAAAAGGTAAATGTGAATGTTTCTCCTTAGAGAATTGGGGAATATATTATGATGTATATTTTAAATGAAACTCCCACTGTAGCTGTGAATGATACAATGTAAATATGTTATGGATTCCACAACTTACATTTATGATTTTTTATTACTATGTATTGTTCATACATGTTATGATTTCTTGAGGTACGCTAAATATCTTATTTTATGTAGTAATTTATGAACAAATGTTTTCGTTCTTTATTTTATAAGACTTACTGTGCTTTTTTTTATCATCCCATGTTTTTTATATGTTTTTCACATGGTATAAGGAAGGGTATGAGATATGAAGAACTCATGAAGATTTATATCTAGAAAATAATTATTATTTTATTTTTAGATTTTTTATTTTATGGAAAAATTAAAACTGACTAGAAGTGTATACTTGGTAATTTTTGAGATGTAATGTAATATTTATAGCATAATTTTCTAAAACTCTAAAAATGAAATGATCCTCAATGTGAATTATTAATTTAATTCATGATTATGTAATTTTTTAAGGATGGGTACTTATAATCTCTAGTAAAACCAAACCAACCCCTTGGAAAAAAAATCACCTTACCCTTGCCTAAGTTCTAACCAGGAGGTCGTACTTGAGGAATCAAACTCTACTATAGGATAAAGACATCTAAATATGAAATTTGTCTCATTCACACACTATCCATAAAATTATAGGTCACATATAAGGGTGAAACATTTGTATTTTCTAAATTTCCATAATCCATCAAGTCAATCTCATAGAATAAAGTCATAAGATGCCACTACCTACTATCCTCCTAAACTTCCAATATCTAAGCCATTATTCTTAGCACATAAACCAATGGATTTCTCGTTCTAGGAATATAAATGAGCTTAATGTTATTATAATTCTTGTATTCAACTCACATTCTCTACCTCAGATTCAGATCACACTATGTAAATATACTCTTACGGATTCTATGGTTTGTGTACACCACAAAATTCTCTACCAATAAATTTTGTCCCATAAATGAAAAGAATAAACAACTATTTCTAACTCTATATCATGAGTTGGGTAGTTACTCTTGTGTGGCCTCATCTTTCAAGACTCATATACCATGATTTATCCCCCTACATCAAAACGTGTCCATGCTTGATACATGATTCATCACAATACATAGTGTATCTTCTTCTCTTATCATGATGAATCTCGCGTAGTAAAAAATTAAATCATCATTAAAAAGGAAATGGCTTGTGCACGGTTAGTGCAGGGTTTGATAAATCGTGCGATCAAACCCTGTCATCCTTGTAGCACTGGACAGTGGGGTATGCACGGTGTGCACATGGTTTGGGTAAACCATGTTGTAATATCCTGTTACGCTTTCAGGTACCTTTTAATGTCTCTAAGTGCCTCTGTTTTGGAGTAGTGACTTGGGGGGTGCGTTTGGGTGAAATTTTACGTAAAACAAAATGGAATTGTCTTGTGCATGGTTAGCGCACGAGTTGATAAACCGTGCGATCAAACCATGCCATACTAGTAGCATTGGACAATGGGGGTACACAGGGTGTGTGCACGGTTTGGGTAAACCGTGCGACTAAGCCGCGTGGACCAGCAATAATGGATAGTGTGGTCCGCACGGTGTGCGCATTGTTTGAAAAACCATGCAGACAAACCGTGCAGTCACTTAGAATTAGATATTTAAATTGTGTATCTCGGTCGTTTTTCCTCTAGATGCTTCATTTTTCCTCATATGTTTCCGTAACTCGGGTTTTCTCTTCTCCTATGGTCAGATAAGGTTCTCCCTTTGTTCCAGAGGAGATCCAAAGGCACCTCTTGGTAAATCGAAGCAGGATTTTCAAGGTATGTGATCGTTCTTCTTCATTCTTGATTGGTTTCTTAGATATACTTAGATCAACTTCTCAACTTTTGTCATTTTCTTAGATCTACACTCATTATGGCTAGATCTAAGTGTGTGGTACCACGTTTGATGAGTTTTGGTCTTGATATTTCTAGGATAAGAGATATAAGTTGGGATTGTGAAGAAGCAATCTGGATTTCATGAGCGCTTTTGACCATTGTGGTCTTGGTCAAACCTCCGAGGTAGGTGGTTCCATCCCGACATGCCAATCAAATTATCTATGTATTTGCTCAATTTATTTCAATTATTTATTTATATTCAATTTCTCAAGTTTATTTCAACTAAATTGATAAAAAATATATTCCACTGAATTGAGATATTTGAAATGGTTTTGGCATGGAGAAGTGGGAAAACCCCAATTCCCTTAAATTGGGTGTGTTTATGGAAAATTGGCCAATTTAAATTGTTGAATTTAAATTGTGGATTTGATGGAAATTTTATCAATTAAAAATTTTAATTTAATTGTGAAAATGAAATGTGAAATGATGGAATTTGTTTTGAATGGATTTCAAACTGGTGAAAATGGATTAAAATGTTTTGATAAAAACCAATTGGTTTTATCTTGCGAAAAATGCATGTTTTTTAATAAAACCTATTGCGGTTTTAAATGGAATGGAATTGATAGATTGAAATGGAAGAATGAGATTCATCATTTTTTAATCATTCGTAAAATAGTTCTCCCATCATGTAAGATCACATGAAAGCCTTAGGTAGTTAGTGAGTTATTTGGATACACTCTACGATACGAAAACGTTCTAAAACATACTTGCGGCAGGTCACATCCCTGATGGGTTGGTGACGAGTCTCCTTTGGCCAGTGTCATAGGGATGTGTGTATACACATTTGGCTGAGTGCACATAGAGAGTGCGGAATCCCATAACTGATTAATACTATCGTACCTTTTGTCAGATGACCATATTTCTCGCCTAAATATTTATATTTGATGTATAAACTTTTGCCAATGTTTTTTAACTGCTTTACATGCCTGCACATTTTACATAAACTGTTTTATGTAGCTGTTTTTATTTTAACCATTGTTTTAGAAATATTCCATCATTTTTAAAGTCTTTTCTTGGTGAAATTTCCATCATTTGAAAATATATAGCATGATTTGTTAAAAAATGATTTTGAATTTCCAAACCTATTTATTTGAAAATTGAATGTTTTTACTTGGATAATCTATTGTTGGCATCTATTATGGAATCTTTGGTGATATCCTACTGGTATTAGGCTCACACCCTACTTTTTCCTTTGGGTGTTTGAAGACTTTCTTCTTCCAGGATGGTGCAAAGGGAAGGGACCTCTTGGAGGTGGATCCAGATGTTGATCTTTGGTCTTGGTGGGTTGTGTCCTTAGGGTTCTGGGGGATGTTTTTCAATCTTTAGTACTTGGGTTGTTGTAATTTGGCATTTTATGCCTCTTTGTATTCTGGTACATCACTCCTAGTGGAGTTTCCTTTTTCATGTATATGGTTTGTTCTATTCTTCCTTCCGCATTCTTGTGGAAAAATCGTTCCCACTTGTATATTGTATGATGCCAGGTGCTAGTGGCCGACCCATGGGGATTCGGTACGCCCTTCGGGGTATGTCAGGGTCGGCTCAGTTATCGGGTTACCAGGGTACCCAGGCTGGTTTGTGACAAATTGGTATCAAAGGTAGGTTCGTTGAACATATTTCCTTGATGAAAATATGATTTTCAGTTTTCTTGTTGGGACTTAGGAGGTAGTTGTGACTGGGTTCCTGGCCAGCTCTCACCACAAAGAACCTTATGTCCCCAGGGGTGGTTAGGGAAATATGACTTGTGGATTCGTTATAGTATTTTACCTATTTTGATTTGGATGTAGTGGAATCCAAATCTTGTTTATTCCTTCTTTTAAGAGTAGTTTTCCTTATTACTCGGTTGATGTCTTTATCTCTTTCTTTTATGGTGTTGTGTAGCATCATGCCTCTGAAAAGACATGGGAATCAAATCCAAAAAGAAGCTACTGCTGAATTTTAGCAAGCAAGTCCTATTATGGATCTAGGCCTTGTATAGGTGATTGTTCGCACTTTCCAAGCTCTGGGACATGCACCACCTACAGTTACTTTTCAGGCTCCAACTATAGATCCTCATTATGATTTTATCTGAAGTCGTTCTCAAGAGTTCTTATGCTAGAAGGCACCAATTTTAAAAGGCCCCACTGACCCTAAACATGCTGAGGAATGGTTGAGTATGATTGAACGTCTGTTTGGGTTCTTGGAGACACCTGGAGTTATCAAGGTGAATTCTTCCACTTTCGTGCTAGATGGACCAAGCAAGAGATGGTGGGACACGATGGTGATGACAAAGAAGGTTGAGGTTTTGGAGTGGAAAGACTTTAGGGTTCATTTCACTGATCAGTTCTATCCAAAATTTATGGTGTTGGCCAAGGATATGGAGTTTTTCAAACATGAGCAGGCCAACAAAACCGTGACTGAGTACTCAAATTGCATTGCGAAATTGGTACAGTTTTCTCCTGAAATTGTATCTAATGAGAGGATGAAGGCTCGACGATTTGAGTTGGGGCTTCGATCAAATATCTGTTCTCAAGTTTTCTTGTTGAATTTTCCCACTTATGCTGATGTGTTGGATAGGGTGATGATGGTTGAGATGGATTTGGTAGGAAAGTCAGGGTTGTAGGAAGTTCTTTTTCATTCTAGTGGCAGTGATGGTTCCATTAAAGTAAAATAAAAGCATGATGTTTCTCGTGGTGGTTTTTGGAAACAGAGTCTTTCTTGACCTCCAGTAGCACCAGGAGGGGCTTCCATGACTTGCTATCAGTGTGGGAATCCAATACTTTCTAAGAGGGTTTGCATTGAAGCGCCCAAGAACAGTAGCTCCTCCGGACATTTAGGTAACCTACAGAGATTCTTCCATCACTTCTCTACTCCGCGTAGTGGAACATGATCCTCAACACCTCCAAATACTGTGGGGAAATCAAATGCTTCACGTAGAAAAGGGTTCCAACCTCAGGAATCCAGAACGAAGCTTCTTCACGTAGTGGAAGAGTTGCCAGAGGTATCTAATGCAGGCCCTACAATTGTGAGAGGTACCATTACTATAGATTTGTCTTTCGTGATAGCTCTTTTTGATACTGGTGCATCTCACTCTTTTATTTCAACTCATCTAGTTAGTCTGCTTAGTCTTCCTATGGAACTTTTATCTTGTGCGATGGATATTACTACACCCCTTGGTGTAATGAGAGAGAAGGGTCTTCATAGTCCTTCTTGTGTCATGTATCTATAAGATGTTGATCATGTTTGGAGTTTCTTGGTCCTCTTCGCTTATGTGTTGATTGTCGAAAGCTCAATTGAGTTACGATAAAGAACAAATATCTATCTCCACGAATTGATGGTTTTTTTGAACAATTGAAAGGGGCATAGTGGTATTCATAAATTGATCATTGATCGGGTTACCATTAGTTGAGGATAATGGAATCTGACATTCCAAAGTCCGCTTTTCAAAGTAGTTATGACCATTATGAGTACCTTGTCATGCCATTTGTCCTAAAAAATGTTCCTACAGTTTTCATGGATTTGATGAACACAATTTTCTGGGAGTATCTAGATACTTTTGTGGTGGTCTTTGTGGATGGAATTCTTGTCTACTCCATGTATGAGGAGGATCATGTGCTTCATCTGAGAGCTGTTCTAATTCATTTAAGGAATCATCGACTTTATGACATGATTTCAAAGGGCGGTTTCTGGATTCGGGAAGTAAAATTCAAGGGACATGTCATGTCAGAACAAGAAATATCAGTTGATCTTGAAAAGGTGAAGGCCGTTATGAATTGGGAACAACCATGAAATGTTTTCGAGATTTGGATCTTCATGGGATTAGCAGGATATTATCGCTGGTTTGTTAGAGAGCTTTCAATGTTATCTTCTCTAATGACTGCTCTGACTAAAAAGGGAGTGATGTTTTCCTAGAATGATAAATGTTAGAGTTCTTTTGTTGATCTAAAGAGTCTTTTGACTACTCTACCGGTTCTAACTCTTACTGAGGCTGGGATAGGGTACATGGTCTTCTGTGATGCATCAGTTTCAGGTTTGGGATGTGTCCTTATGCAATGTGATCATGGTGTTACCTTTGAATCATGTCAGCTTAAAACTCTTGAGAAGAACTATCCTACCCCTGACCTTGAACTTGCAGCTGTAATGCATGAAATTAAGTGTTGGAGACATTACCTTTATGGATAATGGTTTACTGTGTATTCATACCACAAGATCTTGAGTTATATCATCTCTCAAAAATATTAGAATCTTCGCAAAAGGAGTTGGGTGCAGTACCTGCAATCTTTCGAATTTGACAATGCTTATAACCCGGGGAAAGGGAATGTCGTTGCGGATGCGTTAAGCAGGAAACTTACAACTGAGGATGTGAAAGAATCTTCAGAAGAGTGGAGTTTGATGGCTCTTTTTGCTCAGTTGCATATTAGAGTTCATTGGAAGGGGAATGAAGTTTCTTTAGAAAGTGTTCAGCTGACTTCTTCTCTCCTCAGTCTGACTTTTCAGGAACAACAACTTGATGATGAATTCTGTGGCAATAAATACTCTCATTATGTTGGGGTGACATACAACTTGTGGTCGTTATCCAAAGAGGGTGTTCTGTGTTATAAAAACTGTTACGTGGTGCCATTATCGGCAAGGAAGGGTGTGATGAGGGTTTTCCATAACTCTCAGTGGATTGTGCACCCGGGAACCATGAAGATGTTCTATGATATGCAGCGGCAGTTCTGGTGGCCAGGTACGAGACGAGACATTGCTGAGTTTGTATCTCATTGCTATACATGCCAGTAGGTGAATGCCGAGCACCAAAAACCTTCGGGTTTTCTACAACCACTTCCAGTCCCTACATGGAAGTGGGATGAATTCTCAATGGACTTTGTGATTGGGTTACCTCAAACCCAGAGGAAGAATAATGTGATATGGGTCTTGTGATGATCATCTGGGGCTAGTCGAGTTTTCTTATAACAACAGATTTTAGTCTGCGATCATGATGTCTCCTTTTGTGGCTTTGTATGGTCGTCCTTGTAAATATCCTTTATGTTGGACCAAGATTTGTGAAAGTTATTTGGTGGGACCGAGTTTGGTCCAAGAGACTGTAACACCCGAGATATTTATGAGAAATATTTTGTTTTTATGTTATATAAATAATCAAAGGAATCATTCACTACACACAACACTAGCATGGCTTGCTTTACAGGCAACCACGACCTTCCTCAATAGCTTGCATTGTACGCAATACTGAGTTTCATTAAACAACGATATGTTATTAAAATATTATTAAAACTAGCCGTTATGAATAGTAATAATCAAAATTTGAAATTTAATAAATTTTATCTTTCAAAATGGACTTCATTTTTTGATTCGGAATATCAAAATTATCCTAGGGTGAAATTTTTGTATTTTTCTAAAGACTTTCAATTTTCAATGAATAGTGAAAACACTGGGTTACTACTTAAAAACCGACAATTTATTTAAAGAATTATTTATTTTATTTAAATTTATTTTAGGTATAAATTGATACATAATACCTTTATAAGTTCAAATTAAATCCTTGGAGTCATTTTATAATAATTTTAGATATATAAAAATTTTATTCAACTTTTCACCGTCTTTTACCCACCTCCAAGGAGAATTTTAAAATTTACATAAAACATAATTTTACCGCTTCTATGAGTGGAATTTTGAAAATACGAGAGACACGGTTAATATCAAGGACTAAAATGTGGTTCAATGAGATGAAAATAATATTTGGTAAATAGTAACTTTTTACTTTTTTTACCACGGCTAAAAGTTAATTGGGTATTTAAGGGTAAAAATGTTATTATTATTACCCTAAAACATGTCCTAATTCTATTGGATAAGTGTAATTATACCAAAAACGTTATTAGGAATAAAATATGACCATATAGGCCCAGTTGGATTAGATTAGGACATTTATTATTAATTTATTCAAAGAAGGATTAAAATAGTTAAAATCAATGTTTAATAAATAAATTATTTTTAATATAGGGTTATAGATAAGATAAATTCGACTATAAATATTCATTAGAAATATAAAAAGATTTCCTACATAATGGTATTTTATTTGTCATTTTTAGACATTAAATAATTTTATTTATTTACGACACAAAGATGATAGAGTAATTATCTTATTAATGAAATATTGACATAATTGATGTTATAAATACCCAAATAAATGTAATTTGAGACTTTTTATTAATTAAAATAATTTTATATGTTAATAGGAAATGTTAATATTTATTTAATTAAATTTTGTAGAACTAATATTTTTTTACGATTTTCACAAAAATCAGTTACCAAATAGTGTCAAAATTGACATAAAATAGTTTTTAATACAAATATTATATTATTAATTGTTATTTTATTCATATAAATCTAATGTTTGGCCAAATGACTTAGATAAGTTTTTATATATTAATAATAAAATCATGGGGTTTTTTGGCTTGTTATTGTGAGTTTATTAACCATATAGTGTAAGAAAACAAGAAGACACGGTAAAAGTTAAATTATCTATCTTAAAGTTAAATATAAATTATAAGGTTTAAATAGAAACCTAAATTTGTCTAAATTCTATTGGATGAGAGGATTTCGACCCATTCCCACCTTATATTAGAAATAAATCAATTTGGATCTATTAAAAACCAAATATGACTTTATAATAAAATAATATTTTTAGTTTTTCCTAAGGTTCCCCTCTCCTCCCTTATAAAAGGGAACCTCTTTCCTCTCCTCCTCACACCACGTTGAGCCTTCATGCTCGGAGAACCCCTACCAATTTATTCTCTCCACTTCCCTAGAAACATATTAAGGGTCATGGTATTCTTCAAAGACCAATTTTAGTGCCCTAAAAGGAGGTCTCAAATAGGCGATTTAATGAAGAGGTAATGTGCATTACCGATTCTTTCATCTTTATTTCTTCTTACACTTCTTCTTATTTAATTGTTTCATTATGAAGTAATAACATCAGTATCACTCATATACTTATATTTTATTATATGTACGAAACAACCCTATTTCACCATCAATCCATCCTACGGAAAACGAAATCACCGCGCGTGTGTACGTACAAAATAACGTCTCTACGCCGTGGTGTAATCTATTTTCCACCACCACCTTACTTGGATGGGTATAATGGTGTAAATAATAACTATATATGACTATTTTAAGGTGATATTGATTCTGAAATAGTATACATACACTCCAATACAATTCCACGATCATGGGAACGATATCATCGCTTGTGCGTACGTACGGAATACCGTCTCCACGATGTGATGCGACTCGTTCTACATGATTTTCATTGTACAATGATTATATTAATGAATTTAATGAATAAATATGATATATATTACACTAATACAATTTCCTAAATTAGGTATCTATAACCTAAAAATAATAATGAGAGTTTATTCGACAAAACACGCATTAGAACAAAAAGTAATAAACACCCGAATAAAAAGTAATAATTATATATTACTAATAAGAAGCTAAAAATATGACCATATATGATATCATAACAATGAGTTTTATTATGCAATATGTCAATGACATTATTTAAATCATTATATAGGAGGTTCGGACACTTACGAAGCAAATCGGACCTATTGTAAGGGAAAATCTCACAATCTCATTTTTATACGAGATTGTTTATACTTAAGAATTTACTGGGGAATATTTATCATCCACATACATGTTTCCTCAATATGTTATATTATTTACATACAACTAAAATTTTTTAAATCCAATTTTACCCTTCAGTGAGTTTTTAGTAAAAGATATGAAAGGTATCTTTTGTCGTTTTATGTACGAGGTACTTTTTGACTCTTCCGGCCAAAGTACGGGAAGAATTTTTTTGACTTATATGGAATGAATGGATTTTTAGAACATTATTTCCATGAAGATCCCTTTAAAATTTTTCATGTATATTTTTATTCAACTTCTTTTAGTTTAAAATTGTATGACATGTTAAGAAATGAAAACTATTTTTGAAGTCGAAAGGATATTTTCCTCAAGAATGGAGTTCAAGTGTTTTATCAAAATTAATTTCCATCTAAGATAATACAGGGTTCTGTTTCTATCCCTATTATTACACTGATTTTATTATGTTTTTATGGAATTGTTTTTATGAATTCTTTTATCTTATATGAATTGTTTTATGATGTCACGATGTTTAAGAACCCCATTTTTATTACATGGGTTATGCAATGATGTATGATTTTTGATTTTGTGGCACACATAATAATGGTATCATTATGAGATGGGTGGGACCTATATCTCCCTCCAATTCATTGGGTAATGATTTATATCTCATGAGATAGACATGGATGGAACGGATGGTTAATCCAGTTTAGTAAAACATGACTGAAACGAGGAGTGAAATCGGTTCAGAAATGTACTTTCTCTGCTAAGATAGTCTTGGCTATGAGTCTTGACTACTAAGAAATGATTCTCAATGATTATGTGTGTATGACACATATATTCATGTTTTAAGTTATGATTATTGGGATTAAATTTCACTACTATTATTTATACCATGTTATGAAATTATGATCTCTTTTGTAGGTTAAGATTTCCAAAATGTTATGTTCATATGAATATGATGTGATTGATATTTCTTTTGTTTACCCTTACTGAGAATTTGAGCTCAACATTTTGTATGTTTTTTCCCTGGGTCTGGAAGAAGGATATTAAGTAGGATATTCCAAAAAGGGACTCTAGATATGAGGAAATAAATGGGAGACAACGTAGATGATTTATGAACCAATTGTTTATGTTTCCCAGTTTCTAAAGACACTATACATATATGTTCCTTTCATGGTTTTGTTATATTTTGTAATAAGTATGATTCAATTTTGATGTAATAACCATGTATGTAAAGTATGGGTCATTATAGTTGGTATCAGAAGAAAGGTATAGTCATCCTTTGGAAACTAGGATGTGAAAGCCTTAGTAAGAACTCTAAGGATAAGTCTAAGTCTAAGCATAGATCACAATATTAGTATTTTAGAAATGGTCATGAACAACCTATGATAAGACCTTAAGTGTAAAATTTTATTCCTGATTATGTGGTTTTCCTATTATAATTATTTTTGCTCACACAATTCTTCTTGGTTTTAGTCAATGGCTAGAACCCGAAGGAACTATGTTAATGTGGAATGCGACGGGAAATGCAATGATTGTCCACCTGTGCAACCAAATCTTATAGGGGCGGGAATGCAAAATCATGTATCCATGATCACACAACTTTCTCAAGCTATGAATCATGGAGGACTTCCAAACGAGCAAATGATGGATCAAGATCCTGTTGAATCTGTCATAAGGCAGCGTCCACCATCATTCAGCGGTTCTACTAATCCATTAGTTGCTGAACAATGGATCAATACTACTGAAAACATATTTTCTATTCTTCAATGTTCTGAACATGATAAAGTCATCTTAGCAGTATATCGTTTGGAAGGTGATGCTGATCAATGGTGGAATCTTATTAAGAATACGAGGCAAAGGGATGAAATTGAGTCCATGGAATGGGACGAGTTCAAGAACTTATTTTTCAATAAGTACTTCCCTCATATTCTTCAAACAAAGATGGAGAAGGAGTTTCTTGAACTGAAGAAAAAGTATGATGAATCTATTGGTACCTACGAAGAAAATTTTACAAGACTTTCAAGGTACGCTTCTGGTAATATTATCCATCTTGAGAGTAAGATCGATCGAATCGTTAGTGTCTTAAAACTAAGTCTTTAAAGGGCATCAGCCATAAGGAACTTCAATAGTTATGAGGAAATTGTTCGATGTTCTCTCAAGGTTGAGATGGAGATTGGAGTAACCCATCAGTCATATGGGTTTGATAGGTAGAGGAAAATTGAATTCAAAAGAAAATATAAAGAGCACACTGAAAAGAATATGAGTTTTCCCTTATTCTCAAAGTGTGGAAAGAAACATGGAGGGAGTTTTATTAAAGGAACAAGTAAATGTTTCAAATGTGGAAAGGATGGTCATTGGGAATTTTAATGCCGCAATTATGGGAAGAAGATGTCTAGTGACGCGAACAAAGAAAAGTCTACATAGAGTACACCTCTTACAATTTAATGTTACAAGTGCAAGGAAATGGGGAATTATGATAATCAATGCCCTAATCTAAGGGTTGTTTATGATGTTCGACGTCAACAAAATCATAAGGCTAAAGATAATGGAAAGTCACATGCAATTTCTATCAGCGATGTGGAGTATGGTAACGATGTGGTGAAAGGTACACTTACCATCTAATCTAATGTAGCAAATGTTTTATTTTATTCTGGATCAACCCACTCTTTTATTTCTAAATAACTTTCTATGGGTATCACCATATTACCTCAACAATTAGATGTTTATTTAGCTGTGACAACCCCTAATGGAACAATAGTCACATCAAAAGTTTATAATTATTCTCCAATTGAAGTTTTTGGGAAAGTGATTCTTGAAAATCTTGTGATCCTTCTTATAGTCGAATCTTATGTGATTCTTGTCATGGATTGGATTTCTTTATATGGAGCTCAAATCAATTTCCAAAAAAGGGAAGTCACATTTCATATTCCAGATCAATTTATGATCGTCTATCGATGCAAGGATGAACATAACCTTCCAGTAGAAATTTCTTCCATGTTATGGGTCTTCATTCCACTAAATGAAGGTTATTTATCTCAAATGGTGGTGAGAAACTCACGATTAAGAATATTCCCATTGTACGGGAGTTTGACGATGTCTTTTTGGAGGAATTATTAGGTCTTCCACCAAATCGTGATGTTGAGTTTTCAATAAAACTCGTACCGGGTGCTTTACCTATTTCAAAGACACATTATAGAATGGCCCCAATTGAGTTGCATGAATTGAAGAATCAACTTCAAGAGAATCATGATAAGGGATTCATACGCCCTAGTGTGTCACCTTGGGGAGAAACTGTTCTGTTTATTATGAAGAAAGATGGATCAATGGGACTCTGCATTGATTATCAAGAACTTTACAGGATCACGATCAAGAACTAATATCCTCTCCCATGCATTGATGACTTATTTGACCAACTAAGAGGAGCTCAATACTTTTCCAAGATTGATCTTCGTTCTGGGTATCATAAATTAAGGTTCAATAGATAGGATATACCCAAGACGGCTTTCTGTACAAGGTATGGACACTCTGAATTTATAGTGATGCCATTTGGTCTTACTAATTCCCCTGCTATCTTCATGGATCTGATGAATAGATACTTTAGAGACTATCTTGATCAGTTTCTGGTAGTCTTTATAGAAGATATTCTTGTCTATTCAAAGAGAAAGGAAGAACATGAAGATCACTTGAGAATTATATTGAAGACCCTGAGAAAGGATAATCTTTATGCAAAATTTACCAACTGTGAATTTTGGCTTCAAAAAGTTTCATTTATGGGTCACATAATCTCAAAAGAGTAGATATATGTGGATCCAGCAAAAACAGAGATTATCAAAAGATGGTCAAAAACAACAACAGTAACCGAGATCCAATGATTTCTTGGTTTGGATGGATATTATCGACGTTTTTTGAAATATTTTTCACGATTATCTAATCCACTCACTAGGTTGATTCGAAAAGGAGTTAAGTTCGTATGGACCGGGGAATGTGAAGAGAATTTCAAGGAGTTGAAAAGAAGGTTATATAGTGCACCAGTGCTCACTCTTCCTTATAGTGGAGAAAGGTTTTTGATTTACAGTGATGCATCCAAGAATGAGATGGGGTGTGTTCTTATGAAAAATGATATTGTGATAGCTTATGCCTCACGACAGTTGAAAATCCATGAGAAAAATTACCCAACTCATGATTCGTAGTTAGCCGTGGTAATCTTTGCATTAAAGATTTGGAGTCATTATCTCTATGGAGAAAGGTGTGATATTATATTGATCATAAAATTTTAAAATATATTTTCACACAAAAGGAGCTGAATATGCGCCAATGAAGTTGGTTGGAGATGATTAAGGATTATGGCGGCTCAATTCATTACCACCCTGGGAAAGCAAACAATGTGGGAGATGCATTAAGTAGAGATGACCATGCTAGCTTATCCATGATGAGGATCACAAAAGATCCCATATTTATGGATTTAGAAACGATGGATCTTGGAATTATAATGGAACGGGAAGAATCGTATCTTTATCAAATTAATGTTCAACCATCTATACATGTGAATATTAAATAGGCACAGAAATAAGATGTAGAGTTACAAAAGAAGGTGACAAATGTTCCTGAATTAAACCTTGATTGTGATGGGATAATAATGTTCAGGAATCAGGTTTGTGTTCCTCCCATCCTAGAATTAATGAGTGAGCTACTGGATGAGGCTCATAATTCATCATTCTCTATTCATACTGGAAGCACGAAGATGTATAGAGACCTGAAAGTGTACTTCTGGTGGGATGTAATGAAAAAAGATGTTGCTGAATATGTATCTCGATGCTTGGTTTGTCAGCAAGTTAAATCTAAGAGACAGAATTCTAAGGGGATGTTACAACCATTACACATACCCAAATAGAAATGGGAAAACATCACTATGGACTTTGTCACCAGACATCCTAAAGAATCCAAAGGCAATAATGCTATCTGGGTCATAGTTGATCGTCTTACAAAGTCTGCACAATTCATTTCTATTAGAGAATATTTCCCTCTGGATCAGCTTTCCAGTATATATGTAAAGGAAGTGATAAGATTGCATGGAGTACCACATTCCATTATATCTGATCAGGATCCGAGATTTACCTCGATGTTCTAGAGAATTCTTCAGCATACTCTGGATACGGAGTTGAGTTTCAGCACTGCTTATCATCCTCAGATAGATGTTCAGTCTGAGAGGACAATTCAAACTCTATAATATATCTCGAGAGCTTGCTCTATGGATTACAAAGGAGTTTGGGATCAACACCTTCCTTTGAAAGAATTTTCTTATAATAATAGCTTTCACTCCAGTATTCAGATGGCTCCTTATGAATCTCTCTATGGAAAGAAATGCAGGACTCCAACTTTCTGGGATGACGTTGGGGAAAGAAATCTATGAGGACATGATCTTGTTGATGAGATGGCAGAAAAGATCCGATCTATTCAACAACACAAAAGAGCAGCTCAGAGTCGAGAAAAAAGTTATGCCGATAACCGAAGAAAATACCTAGAGTTTGAAGTGGGTGATAATGTTTTCTTATGAATATCTCCTTGGAATAGAGTAATGAGATTTGGAAAGAAGGGAAAGCTGAGCCCTAGTTATATCGGTCCATTCGAAATACTGGACCGTGTTGGGAAGGTAGCATACCGATTGGCGCTTCCACCGAATCTCTCCCAAGATCACGATGTGTTCCATGTATCTCTCCTGAGAATGTACATACCTGATCCTTCACATGTACTCAGCTCAGAAGTTGTACCTCTAGAGCAAGATCTTTCTTATGAAAAACAGCCGATAGAGATTATCGATCGTAGTGAAAAAGTCCTACGGAACAAGACCACTCGCTTGGTGAATGTTTTATGGAGGAACCACCAATTAGAAGAAGCTACGTGGGAGCTTGAGGATATACTGAGGGAGAGGTATCCTCAACCGTTTGTTACAAAGTGACAAGTTTCGAGGGAGAAATTCATTTTATGGGGGGTAGAATGTAACACCTGAGACTTTTATGAGAAATATTTTGTTTTTATGTTATATAAATCATCAAAGGAATATTTCACTAAACACAACACTATCTTGGCTTGCTTTACAGGCAACCATGGCATTCCTCGATAGCATATGTTGTACACAATACTGAGTTTCACTAAACAACAATATTCTAATAAAATATTATTAAAACTAGCCATTATGAATAGTAATACCCACTTTTTTAAATTTTATAAATTTTATCTTTCAAAATGGACTTCATTTTTTTGGATACGGAATATAAAAATTATCCTAGGGTGAAATTTTCGTATTTTTTCTGAAAACATTCAATTTTTGATGAATAGTGAAAACACTGGGTTACTATTTAAAACCCGACTTATTATTTAAATAATTATTTATTTTATTTAAATTTATTTTAGGTATAAATTGATACATACTACCTTTAAAAGTTCAAAGTATTTCATTGGAGTCGTTTTATAATAATTTTAGATATATAAAAATGTTATTGAACTTTTCACCGTCTTTTACCCACCTCCTAGGAAAATTTGAAAATTTACATAAAACAGAATTTTACCACTTCTATGAGTGGAATTTCGAAAATCTGAGAGACATGTTTTATATCAAGGACTAAAATGTGATTCGATGAGATGAAAATAAATTTTGGTGAATAGTAACGTTTTACTTTTTTTTACCACAGTTAAAAGTAAATAGGGTAATTAAGGATCAGAATGTTATTACTATTAGCCTAACACATGTCCTAATTCTTTTGGATAAGTGTAATTCGAAAAAAAACAACATTAGTAATAAAATACGACCATTTAGGCCCACTTGGATTATTTTAGGACATTTATTATTAATTTATTTAAGGAAGGGTTAAAATTGTTATAATCAAAGTTCAATAAGTAAATCATTTTTAATATAGGGTTATACAGAAGATAAATTCGACTATAAATATTCATTAGAAATATAAAAAGATTTCATACATAATGGTATTTTATTTGTAAGTTTTAGACACTCAATAATTTAATTTATTTATGACACAATGATGATGCAGTAATTATCTTATTAATGAAATATTGACGTAATTGATGTTATAAATACCCAAATAAAAGTAATTTGAGATTTTTTATGAAATAAAATTATTTTCTATATTAATATGACATGTTATTATTGGTTTAATTAACTTTTTTAGAACTAATATTTCTGTTATGATTTTCACAAAAATCAATTACCAAATAGTGTCAAAATTGACATAAAATAGTTTTTAAAACAAATATTTTGTTATTGATTGTTATTTTATTCATAAAAATAAATGGTTCATCCAAATGACTTAGATAAGGTAATATATATTAATAATAAAAAACTTGGGGTTCGTTTGGCTTATTATAGTAAGATTAGTAATGTTATAGTGTAAGAAAACAAGAAGACACGGTAAAAGTTAAATTATCTAACTTAAAGATAAATCTAAATGATAAGGACAAAATAGAAACCTAAACATGTCTAAATTCTATTGGATGAGATTATTTCGACCCATCCCCACATTTTCTTCTAAATAAATAAATTTTTATCTATTAAAAACCGAATATTACATTACAATAAAATAATATTTTTAGTTTTTCCTAAGGTGCCCCTCTCCTCCCTTATTAAAGGGACCCTCCTTCTTCTCCTCCTCACACCACTTTGAGCCGTCATGCTCTGCAAACCCCTACCAATTTCTCCACTAAACTTCCCTAGAAACATACTAGAGGTCCTGGTCTTCTTAAAAGACCAATTTCAGTGCCTTGAAAGGAGGTCTCAAAGAGGCGCTTCAAAGAAGAGGTAATGTCTGTTACCGATTGTTTCAACTTTATTTCTTCTTCCACTTCTTCTTATTTATTTGTTTAATTATGAAGTAATAACATCAGTATCACTAATATACTGATATGTTATTATAATTATGAAATAACCCTATTTCACCATCTATCCATCCTACAGAAAATGAAATCACCGCGCGTGCATACGTAAGAAATTTCGTCTCCACGCCGTGGTGTAATCTATTTTCCACCCCCACCTTACTTGGATTGGTATAATGGTGTAAATAATAACTATATATGATTATTTTAAAGTGATATTGATTCTTAATCAGTATAATTAAACTCTAATACAATTCCATGATCATGGGAATGATATCATCGCTCGTGCGTACGTACGGAATATCGTCTCCACGATGTGATGCGACTCATTCTACATGATTTTCAAGGAATAATGATTATATAAATGAATTTAATGATTAAATATGATATATATGACATTAATAACATTATGTAACTGAGGTATCTATAACCTAAAAATAATAATGACAATTTATTTGACAAAACATGCATAAGAACAAAAAGTAAAAAACACTCGAATAACAAGTAGCAATGAAATATTACTAATAAGAAGCTACGAATATGACCATATATGATATCATAACAATGATTATATTTCCATAATAAGTCAATTACATTATTTAAATAATTATACAAGAGTTTTGGACACTTACGAAGCAAATCAGACCTAAGGTAAGGGAAAATCTCACAATCTCATTTTTATCCGAGATTGTTTATACTTCAAAATTTACTGGGGAATATTTATCATCCACAACCATGTTTCCTCAATATTTAATATTATCTCCATATACCTCAAATTGTTTAAATACAATTTTACCCTTCGGTGAGTTTTTAGTAAAAGATATGAAAGGAATCTTGTGTCATTTTTTGTACGAGGTACTTTTTGACTCTTCCGGCCAAAGTACTGGAAGAATGTTTTTTAACTTATATGGAATGAATGGATTTTTAGAAAATTATTTTTGTGAAGAATCCGTTACAAGATTTCATGTTTATTTTTAATCAACTTGCTTTAGTTTAAAATTGTATGACATGTTAAGAAAGGAATAATGTTTTTGAAGTAGAAAGGATATTTTCCTCAAGAATGGAGTTCAAGTGTTTTATCGAAATTATTTTCCATCTATGATAATATAGGGTTCTGTTTCTATCCCTATTATTACATTGATTTGATTATATTATGATGGAATTATTTTTATGAATTCCTTTATCTTATATGAATTGTTTTATGATGTCACGATGTTTAAGAATCCCATTTTTATTACATGGGTTATGCAAAGATGTATGATTTTTGATTTTGTGGCACACATAAGAATGGTATCATTATGAGATGGGTGGGTCCTATATATCCCTCAAATTCATTGGGTAAAGATTTATATCTCATGATATAGACATGGATGGAATGACAGCATAGATGATTTATGAACGAGTTGTTTATGTTTCCCAGTTTCTAAAGACACTATACCTATATGGTTCTTTCAAGGTCTTGTTATATGTTGTAATAAGTATCCTTAAATTTTTAAGTAATAACCATGTATGTAAAGTATGGGTTGTTATATAGATGACAGCTAAGATCCAGTTGATTCGTCAAAGAATGATGGTAGCTCGGAGTCGGTATAAGTCTTTTGCGGATCGTCACCCTAAACCTTTAGAGTTCTCAGTTGGTGACCAAGTGTTCTTGAAAGTTTTACCCCATTTAGGTTATTAAAATATTGGGCGGAAAGGGAAGCTTGCTTCTTGTTTTCTGGGACCTTTCGAGGTTGTTCGTCTTGTGGGAAAAGTTGTAATCTATCTATCTCTACCACCACAACTGACATCGATACATAACGTGTTCCATGTATCGCAGCTGAAAAAATACCTCTATGACCCATCTCATGTTGTGAGATGGAGTGATCTTGAAATTGAACCAGATTTATCTGTTATTGAATGACCAGTCAGGGTTGGTGATTCTACGACCAAGGTACTTCGTGGGAGAATGATACCTCTGCTCTGTATACTTTGGTAGCATGGTTCAGATTCTCATGAGACGTGGGAAAGGAAGGGACTAATGAGAGAGCATTGGCCTCATCTTTTTGATGTGGAGTATTCTTCATAGGATTTCTGGGGATAGAAAGGTCTTATTTTGGGGAGGTTGTAACATCCCGTTACATTTCCAGTTACCTTTTTTTGTCTCAAAGTGCCTCTGTTTTGGAGTAGTGACTTGGCGGGTTCGTTTTGGTAAAATTGTAAGTTAAACAAAAAGGAAATGGTGTGTGCATAGCTAACACATGGTTTGATAAAGCGTGAAATCAAACCATTCCATCCTAGTAGCATTGGCCAGTGGGGTACGCACGGTGTGCGCATGGTTTGGGTAAACTGTGCAACTAAACCGTGCAGACCAGCAACCCTGGACAGTGAGGTCTGCACAGTGTGCGCATGGTTTGACAGACCGTCCAAACAAACCATGCGGTCACATAAAATTAGATCCTTCAATTGTGGATCTCAGCCGTTTTTCCTCTAAATGCTTTGTTTTTCCTCCTAAGTGGCCCTAACTCTGGTTTTGTCATCTCCTAGGGTTAGAGAAGGTTCTACCTTTGTTCTAGAGGAGATCCAAAGTCCCTTCTTGGTGAATCGAAGTGGGATTCTCAAGGTATGTGATCGTTCATCTTCTTTCTTGATTGGTTTCTTGGATCTACTTAGATCTACTTCTCCTCTTCTCTTGGATTCTTATATCTACACATGTTATGGGTAGATCTAAGTGTTTGGTACCATGTTTGATGAGTTTTGGTCTTGATCATTCAAAGAGAAGACATTTAAGGTGGGTTCATGAAGAAGAAATCTAGCTTTCTTGAGCGTTCTCGGTCGTTGTGGTCTTGGTCAAACCTTTGAGGTAGGTGGTTCTGTCCTGACTTTCCAATCTAATTATCAATGTATTTGCTCAAAATTTTTCAATTATTGATTTAAATTCAAATGCTCAAGTTTCTGTCAACTAAATTGATAAAAAATAGATTCCATTGAATTGAGATATTTGAAATGGTTTTGGCATAGAGATGTGGGAAATCCCCAATTCCATTGAATTGGGTGTGTTTATGGAAAAATGGCCGATTTAAATTCTTGGAGTTAAATTATGGATTTGATGGAAATGTTTTCAATTAAATTGTTTAATTTAATTGAGAAAATGAAATGTGAAATTATGGAATTAGTTTTGAATGGATTTCAAACTGGTGAAAATGTCTTAAAATGTTTTGATAAAAACCCATTGGTTTTATCTTGTGAAAAATCCATGTTTTTGAATAAAACCTATTGTGGTTTTAAATGGAATGGAATTGGCACATTGAAATGGAATAATGGGATTGATCGTATTTTATGCATTCTTAAAATAGTTTTCCCATCTTGTATGTGTGCATGAAAGCCTTAGGTAGTTAGTGATTTATTTGGATACACTCTATGATACAACAATGTTCTAAAACATACTTGCGGTGGGTCACATCCCCGATGGGTTGGTGACAAGTCTCCTTTGGCCAGTTTCATAGGGATGTGTGTATACACATTTTGCTGAGTTCACATAAAGAGTGTGGAATCCCATTTCTGATTAATACTATTGTACCTTTTGGCAGATGACCCTATTTGTCGCCTAGATATTTATATTTGATGTATAAATGTTTTCCAATGTTTATGAACTACATTACATGGCATCTGATTTTATATAATCATTTTTTGTAATTTTTTATATAATCCATTGGTTTAGAAATATTCCATCATTTGTAATGTCTTTTCTTGGTGAATTTTTCATCATTTGAAAATGTAAAGCATGATTTGTTAAAATATGCTTTTGAATTTCAAAACCTGTTTATTTGAAAATTGAATGTTTTTACATGGAAAATATAAATTTGGAATTTGTTATGGTATCTTTGGTGATATCATAATGGTCTTATGCTCACACCTTACTTTTGCCTTCGAGTGTTTTTAGACTTTCTTCTTCCAGTATCGATCAAAGGGAAGGGACCTCCTAGAGGTGGATCCAACTGTTGATCTTTGGTCTTGGTGAGTTGTGTACTTAGGTACCATGGGGCTATTTTTCAATCTATAGTACTTAGGTTGTTGTACTTTGGAATTTTATACCTCTTTCTATTCTGGTACATCACTCCCAGTGGGGTTTCCTTTGTTATGTGTCCTGAATGTTCTATTCATTCTTCCGCATTCTTGTGGAAAAATCATTCCCACTTGTATGTTGTATGATGACATGTGCTAGTCACCAACCCGTGGGTATCGGGAATGCCCTTTGGGATATGCCAGGGCCGGCTCGGTTTTCTGGTTACCAGGGTACTAGGGCTAGTTCGTGACAGATAACAATCTGTAAATATATTCTTACGGATTCTATGGTCTGTGTACACCACAATATTCTCTACCAATTTTTTTTTTCAATAATTCAATGAATAAACAACTATTTCTAACTCCATATCATGAGTTGGGTAGTTAATATTGTGTGGCCTCATCTTTCGAGACTCATATACCATGATTGTATCCCCCTACATCAAAATGTGTCCATGCTTGATACCTGATGCATCACAATACATAGTGTAGATTCTTCTCTTATCATGATGAATCTCGAATAGTAATAAATTAAATCATCATTAATTATATTGAATGGTTGGGTATGAGGTGTCTTCCTCTAAAAACATCACACTCTTCATTTTCAATTCCAGTAATAGTGCTTCAATGCATAGGGATTCCTTTATTAAATTACTATAAGATGTTATTATCCATAATAAACACTACATCTCAACAAATTTAGTGGGTTGTTCCTATGAATATATATCATTCACCTTATCTGGGAAAACTGATACACTTTCCACCCACATTATTTAATCCCTGAAGTGAATCATATCCATCAATAAGTGGAACTTTTTTATCATAGCATATAACGAGAACTCTATTAGTTCATAAAAATTATTTCATGATGTTTGGAATGGTCTTCTTCATTTCTAAAATACAATAATATATCATTCATGAAAACCACCACAAATGAATCGAGATAAGGATATATAACAAACATCATCATTTACATGAAAATTGTTGGCATGCTCATGAGACCGAAAAACATGAACAAATACTCAATTATACCATAACTACAATGAAAATCTATATGAGGTATGTTTGTAGGTAATCAACACATATAAAGATATTCAAATCTAAAAATAAATTATAGAACACCATAGATCCTCATAGTTGATAAAAAAGGTGATATATCTGTGCAATTTAATAAAAATTCATAACCATCAACTACTTTAAATTTCAGAAGTCCATGGATATCCAAAGGTTACTATCTACCTTTTCACAAAATGTACCACTGAAATCCACTAAGAATTAATTGCTTATACACACCACATCGCCTCTAAATCCTCCATCTTACTCTTGAGCTCCAAAAACACCTTTCTAGCTATCTTATAAATAGGAATTATTACTGGAGATGCTCCTAGGAATTGATCGATGTAGAATATCACCTATATTTTATGAAGTAAACTAGAACATTCATTCAGGAAGATATCCCTAAAATCACAATCTGATGGATGAAATTCTATCTGTTACACTCCCTATTCCACTAGATACAATTACAAAATTTGGGTTGTTAGCCCTCCAAGCCCATGATGTTGTGTTCTAAATCTTCCAACCAAAACATGTCATTAATCCATGTGAATATAAATGACACCCTATGTTGTTCTTAATGTCACCATCCATTGATATAAATCAAAAAAGTCTCAATAGAAAATAGTCATTATATTCTGAATATAGAATCAAACCAATTCGTCTCAAGAAAAATAATATTCCAAAAGATGTGACACCCACCAACCTCATGGGGAACTCTTTTCATTGATGTGAATTCACTATTTTGATCCCCCACAATGTTTCATATAACATTACACCCATAGAAAATTGAACGACGGTCCCAAGGCTCACCACAAAACGTTCAGATATAAAACTATGTCATTAAACTGTGTCAAAAAGAGGGGACACAATATTAGAAGGTAATAATATCATAGCTCTCATATTAGATGATATAGTATCCCATTCCTTGGGTGTGGGAAACAAAAAATATATCTATGATTAGATTTGTTCTTTTAACACATCCTCATGACCCTTAAAAGGACCACTCTACTATCTCTGTCCAGTTGGATTATGGATTACCTAGAAACGACAAACCATAACCTCACACTGATCAGTTAGTACTGCTTTTGTTTCCATAATAACTTGGATCAAAGAAACTATCTCCCAAATCTAGTGTCATAGTTGACCCCCATCCACATTCTGCTAGTGGGATGGTCATATAAAAATGTTGCATGTGGACCATCATTCCACAAGAATGACACTTGATTGGTTAATGATCAAATTGTTTTCTCATGTGGCACCACATACCTATCATATGATTGAATAATTTTCTACTAGTATCAAAAAAATAACAAGTACTTATCTCACCGAAGCCTCAAAATAAAACTTCCTTCCCAAAGACACTGAACCACTTGGTGGAGATACTAAGGTGCTTGGATCTATTCTCCCATCATTGATAAAGAATTTCATTTAAATTATCATAAAATTCACTATTTTAGTAATGTTCATTAATCTGGACATGTTTACATGACATCGAACAACATATATATGACATTCCTAGAAGTGTCTACCCAACGAAGGCACTTCTGCAAGGTAAATCCATTAAAAATATGGTTTTTATGTAAATCATTATAATTACTATATTACTATTGCATTTCCCTTCTATAGATGAATGAAATCACTATCCCTATATTCTCTAAAAGTATAAGACAAAATGTAATCAAAGAACTGTGTTGGGAAATCCCATCAAACCATATCACTTAACACATCTGCATTCTAAAAAAATCCCACCAGTTCTTTCATCCCCACCAAATGATATATTTTGGGATGATCATTCAATTTTTAGGAGGCATCTAATGATTCTCGAATGTCGATAACATAGCCTCAATCCACATATTATTATGTTTTGGACAATCATCCCCTGAAAACATGGAATGATGATGATGCTACCTCACATGTCTTAGACAATCCATAAACATGTCAGGTCGTAGTGCTCCTTCGGAAGTTTACAAGAAGTGTAAAAACCTCTCATGGAACTATGCCGTATACGCATTTTCTAATTAATATATTGGTTTCTCTATAAGAAAAATATTAGTATACACATTTATACCATGGAACATTACCTCTAAAGTTTGTTTGTCGCCACCCTTAGGTCATATAACTAGAGGTTATCATGGTGGTATGTATAAAATATTTCAAACAATCTCCTCACAAATTACTATAACAATCTATTTCGATAAAAGTATATATTATTTCCAAACCCTTACTATAATAACTAGCATCAGACGTTATATTTATAATGTTAGTAATGATGAAAAGAAACTATCAAAAATGTCCCTATGGTCCCTGCCTAATGTCCACTCAAAATATGCTCCCATTACAATATATTTATAACCAATGTAAAATTCAATATCACGTCCATATTCAATTATGATTCATTTCATATTGTTGAACAAAATGGTTCACCAAATATTGATCGATTAGGGACCATTTTCCTCATAAAAAATATATGACATTCTCTAAATCCATAACATTACACAATCCAGTCCTTGTGACTCATGGTCTATGACTAGATCTTCCAAAATTGGCTTCATACAATGTCTTTTATAGTTTAATATGAAAACAAATCCTTGTTTTGGAAAGGAACTCTATATTTTTACCATGTCATTCAATTCCCTATAAAAAATTATATCACAAATTAATAAATATCTATCAGAACATCTATCACAACATCATGAAACAGCTAATCCATAATAAATGTTATATTATAATGCATGAAATAATTATTAAAACAAGTATCAAAATTATCCATGAGATGGAATAACCTCATGTCATCATGTTTCAAAAAAATATAAACCAAAATCATACCAATACTGACATCACAATTCATGTGAATCATAAATTGGTAGAATAAAATCAACAATAAGTTCCACAATTTTAAAATTATCATTTTTCAATTGAGGAAATTTGTTCTTTTTTGAAATGTATGTTTGTTACCCCATGGCACAACACACTACCAAATTCAAAATAGAATTCCACTAAATGGTTCCCCAAACTAGATTGACCACATGGTCTCCAGCACATCTACCCAAACACCAGAGGTTTCCATCTAGAAGAGAGTTCATAAGCTTTGTATGTGGGGAGACTATTCCCTCTTATAAGTGTGTAATAGAAAAGTAGGAAACAAAAAATATTATGGAATAACTACAACAATCAAACAATATATTAACATATTTATGACAGATATATATAGATATATATATATATATTCATTTATACATTAAAAATTCAAAATTTAATGAAATATCTGATGATTATCACTCCATGTGTCTAAAAATAAATAAAAACAGGTATAGATAAAATTATTACAGTAAATGTATGAAATTACCAAAATTCCCAAAATCACAATCACCTGGTAGCTTCAAGATCCATAGTTCAGTCCCATCCTCCCCTTCTATTATTAACTAATCAAAATTGATCACCTAATTGTTGGTACTTTCCATGATCCATTCATGCCTCGAAATAGTTTTTTTGTTAACTAATGGTGTGATATACAATCCTAATATATCACCACCCATTGTGTCCACAAAAAACCATGGATATGATTTTTTTTCTAAATCAAATTATATTATATGACAAAAAATATATTACATTATTAGGGTTCCCATGTAAAAATTAAACTATCATGTGATCCTGTAATCCAATTCTAGGATCCCTATCAAAAAGGATTCATGATCAAATCACATGAAATATATATAGAAAATATTAAAATGAAATGTGAATAAAAAATACACAATATATCATATCACACAAGAACATTTCCACATTAACTGTAAATAAATATAAACCATGGACAAGCCATATAATTTGACATGTCTCATTTTCCATTACCATTCAATATATGTATAAGTTTAATACATTCACAACCACGTTATACAACCATACATATCAAATTTATGTCAATCGTATTGTATAATCAAATGTTTCAAGTCACAATGGTCTAGATCCAATGTATATAAGAAAAAGGCATCCTCATTGAGTCCTAAGATCATATCGATGGAAAACCAGTAACAACACTACTAGAGTCCAAATATTATGGTAACAGAGAATGCCCAATACATTTCTAAAAAGTTGGATCAAATGTGTAGCATGGTCCAAGGCATCCCACAAAATCAAGACCCATGGAGAAATCTCATCGAAGGCATCCACTACTAAGTTAAAGACCCATTAGAGAAACGTCCATGACATCTAATCAAATCATGATCAGAGGTATTACAATAATTTATTCTAATAATATTTCAATTTATCGGTCAACACATTCATTATTCATAATGAATTTAATTTCATGTGTTTACACACTCATATAAAATTTACAAATAAACCATCTCATCAGAAGAAATAATAATAAAAAATTTTAAACCATATCTTAATATCTGTTTTCATTTCAAAAAAGTATTAAATATAATTTGATAACTACGGATGAACTTACAAACCCCATCTGTTGTTTTACATTGGAAGCTGAAAAATAAATTCCCATGACACACCCCATAGTTGGCCTTGGTTTGGTAAAAAACCTCAACAATGACTCAAGTGTGTTCACGGTCAACCAAACATGTTCCAAATAGTTCATTTTAAATATAAAATTCATATTATGGGTGACTTTGGAATAATTTAAGTGTTGTAACATGAAAAATAGTTCTATAAAGGACAAATCCAATTATGAAGTAAATTGAACATCTACAAAATGTTTGTAGTGCAATGATTGTCCAATTAAGCTTTAAATTTTTCTCAGATCGATAGAAAAATGAAGAAGAGCTGAAGAAAATTGAAATGGGGTGTATTATATTTCACTAAAATATATCCATTGAAAAAATCAAGAATGAAGAATGGAATAATGTAATATATTTCTCACATGTGGTAATCCAATGATACTAACGTAACAAGATTCTGAGTTCCGAAGGATAACAGGTTGAATAGCCTATCATTAGTCATCTTAGATGAATAAAACGAATTTTCTTTATGTTTAATAAATTTTTAAAAGATTTTTTCAGAATGTTTCTCAAAAAACGGGGTCTCCGAGTTTTTCCACTTAGTTGTCCAAACTATGTGCTAATCGTGTGCCCTTTACTATGCAAAGGGAAACCCACCTTGTCTTTGTTAATAAATTAATCGATTATGTTTATAAAATATGAATCCAAATAAAACAATTGAAAATATGAAAACTTATATTCAAATGTAATTACACACATAATCATTGAATATCAAAGGAAATTAACGAGTAATAGAGCCCACATGATCGACAGGCGACGGGCGACAGGAAATGGGTGATTGCATGACCTAGCTTCCATGGCGGCAGCGACAGTCCCTCCCCGATAGGGGGAGGGGCTGGTATCTTCTCCTGGAGATGCTGGTATCAGGAGGCACTCTTTCTTCCACGGCATTGAGGTTGCTCCGAAGGTGCCTGGCGTGTGTAATGGTCATCCTGTTGTCCCAGTTTCATCCAAGGAATTCACTGAAGCTTCATAACTTCTTTCCACAGCCTTGGTTGCAAATTTTACTCGTCGTAGGCCTCCGGTTGAGGTTTTCGAGAGGTACGTGAATTAGGATTGGGGTTTAGGTCGTCGTGCGGTTGTCGGTCTCCTCGGGGAACGACAAATCCTTGTTTGTCTTGCTGCTGAAGACGACCTGGTGTTGGCATGGTCTCAACCTAGCAGGTCCTTTAGAGGGTTACTGTTCCATCTTAATCATTGGACGTTCGATTTGAACATGAATCGGGACTCTTCCTCTTTCGCGATCTGGATTCAACTTCCAGGGTTGCCGCTTCCCTTCCAGAATCCATCCCTCCTCCATTCAATAGGTAACTCCTTGGGTCGCTTCCTCTGTGCGGATTGGAAAACGGATGAAATGGTGCACCCAAATGTTGTGAGAATCTGTGTGGAAGTAGAACTCTACCGTCCCCCACCTGACAAGGTTTGGATTGTGATCGAGGGGCAATACAGGTACGTACAATGTGTGTTCTACAAATCTTGGTCTTCGTTTTTCTATTTCATCAATAGACAGGGCCACCATCTGGAGGAGTGCTGCAGAAGGGCTTTAGTTGTGGTGATTGATACTTCTGCGGTGGATAAGGGTGACTCTGTGCATGTCGAGGACGATGGGTCAGGCTCAGGCCATAGTTCTGATCATGCTGTGTGCAACCTGAGGTCTGTCGAGACACTTCGGGGGGATCAGGAGTAGGGTTCTCCTTGTCAATCTTGGGTGGGGTTGCACCGTGTTCCCAAGGATTCAATGGAGGATCCTTCTAACTCAGGGAGGGTGAGGTCTACCTGTTCTATCTTGAAGGAGGCATCCAGGGTCTCGGTGCCTCAGGTGGAGGCTATGTTTGATCACCTCAGGAAGGACTTAGGTGTAGTCCAGGCAGCCAGTAGCATGGGGAAGGAGGGTATGGACCATACGGTTGAGGCTTTGCCAAGGTTTTCTATGCCTCTAGGTGAATGTAGGGGTTGGGAGGATTATAATCCTCAGCCTCATTATATGGGCAGGTGTTTCAATCAGCCAACTTTACAGGATGTGTGTGGGGTGGGGGAAGCCTATGTCAGGGAGAAGGAAGGGGGCAATGGGGTTGGGACTGCCTTGGGTAACACCCCTGGTCAACTGAATGGATTTGGGGTGGAGGTGCAGGCTCAGACCATCCCTAGAGACCCAGAGGGCCTGGGTTCTGGCATCATGCGAGAGATTGTTTCTCCCACTCAGACTCTAGTTCCTTTGAGAAACAGATTTGAGGAACAGGATGAGTTGGATTATAGAGTCGAGTCTTCTTCTCTGGTTGTGGAGGATAAAGATAACAGGAGGAACACTGATGGCCTCGGTTGTAAGGTCAGATCAGGGGGCATGTTCTGCCGGAGTGTAATGATGGTGGAGGGGAAGCAGAACTTGAGGTGATATATTGATGTTTTTCTGAAGCCGAAACCGAGTCAAGAAGTTACAGGAGGAGGAGGAGGAGGTGGGCTAGGAATGCTTACTCCTCCTTAACTCCTCTTATGAGAACCCAGTAAGCTAATAAGCCAATGGTCGAGGCGCTGGACGGTGAGATCATGTGTCACCTTAACTCACCTGGACAGCATGAAATCTCCTCGGATTTGGTTTTAATCTCGGAGGGTGTGATGACAGAACATGTGTTATATATCAATGCCTCAGAAGAGAATGCAGCCAAAATGATGGGCTGGAGCATTGAAGTGGAGCTAAATGAAGAGCAGTATGCTTGGGTTGACAAGCAGGATGTGATCCTGGTTGGAGCCTTCAATAAGGGGTTGATCAGTCTCAATGAGTACATGCAGGTTTGGAATAGACTAACTGTTGCCTTCGAAGCCCTGATAAGGGGGGACCCTCTTTTGCAGGTCTTTAACCTATCCTGGAAGCTATTTAGGGACGTGGTCTCCGGTAGAATTCGACTTGTCTTCAATGAATCTGTTTACACTCTCACTAACTAATGCTTTGTCAAGTTACTGCTCTTGTTGTGTGCGGAATGTTAGAGGGCTAGATTGGCTCGGCTGGGCTAGATCACGCTGCTCCTTCCATGGCAGGTCATTAGGGAGGTGGCTGATCGGAGGGATGGCTTGCCATCGGGAGGGATCATGCTTGCATGGGATCACTGAGTGTTCCTCCCTTGGAGTGAGTGGCGCTGTTCTTTCTTGGATGAGGTGATTTCTGGTCTTTTGTTTCTTCCTGTTTGGGTTTGTTGAACTTCTGGTTTCTCACATTTTCCTCAAAATTGTCCTTATTAATAAAAAATAACTTTTAGCCAACGAGTAATAGAAACAAATGAAATGATATAGTGTTATTAAAAACATTACCACCAAAAAACTATTAACACAAATCCCATTATAAGGGTTGTAAAAAATTAAAACATAATTCACCATGATGAATGAATTATTCATTATATTAAATTTCAAAGGTTAAATATAAATTCCATATAATATAAAATAGTTTCATAACTTAAAAAAGTGACATAATGAAAGAAAATTGACTCAAAATTTCGTATATCATGCATCATACTGGTTTAATGTTGGTTAACATATTGAATAGATTTTCTAAAAATATTATTAACTTATAAAATAGGTATATTAACATTTATAATATAAAAAATGACAATTATATAAAATCTTATCACTATTTCATGAATATAATTTCTTTATTCCAATTTTTTGGGAGTTAATCTCCTTATTTCCTCTTTTATTCTCAATCCTGATGGTTATGAATCTTGTTCACATTATATAGTTGTTATCATATCCAGAATAATAATAATTATAATGTAATAATAATCAAAATATTAAATAAAATATACTTTTAATACCAATTAGGGAAGTGATTTTGTTAATTGATGTACATTACGATCATGGAGATGGTAGGCCATATGTATGCATCAATAACGTTTCTCTTTTCCCATAAACATTATAAATAGAAAAAAATTAATATATTATCATTTAAAATTGATCAAAATATAATATATTTCATATTATTTACTTTAAAAAACGTATATATAATATCTTTGTGTTGTGGTGATGAAAATAGAGTAACATCACTTCGTATAGGTAGCAGTCCACACATATACAAATGTTGGTATCATTGTTCAGGGTTAACAAAATAATGATATGTTTTATTTTATGATTGAAAAATATTTCATTAAAATATATATTATTAAATTTATATAACATATATTAATTAATATTATTATAGTCATCTTCCATGAAAAGCATTAATGAATGAAGAATCACATCACTTTGTGATGCAGTACTCGAACGTAAAAACAATTGACATTATCATATCAACTAAATAATGGAAATAAAAAATATATATTATATAATGACTCTAGATGTTTAATAATATTTTAATTATGATATATAAAATTTGAATCTATCATAAAAACCAACCGTGAGTTGTGGTATGTGAGAAATGAATGACATCAGTTCGTGATGCGGTAGTCTTCCACAAAGATGAATGATGATTTCATAACCCACTTGATGGATGTTGAGACGGTTATAATTAATTCACATAACATTAAATTATCTAATTATAATTAATATCCTAATATAACTATATCATAATGGTGTAATGATATTATTTGGATGTGAAAAGAAAAAAAAAATTAAATTGCTTGTTGAAGAAGGTTACCTCTTATTTGGGTTTCCTTTTATGGATTACTCAAAATCATTCCTCGGATTTTTTTGGAAAAAAATAAGTATAATAAGATAATATAATTTAAAATTGGAACAGATTATGTTAGGTAATTTCATATGTAAAAGGGGTTTATGGTGGGAAGTGGAGAGGAGATGGGGTGGCCTCTTATAAGTAATGTGGGAGGAACACTGGTAATTTTTTGAAAACAACGAATCATACTGAGGTTTTTATCATGATAGAATCCTAAAAAATGGACCATTATCAATTCTTTAAGAGAAAAGTAAAAAAAATGGAAATAAATTGGTGCTTTAGAAGTTTTTAAGTTATTTTTAACCATTATATCCATAGCTAAACCCCAATTAAATCTATTTTTACCATAACAAGTATATTTTATTTATAATGTTTTCACTATTAATTTTCGGGAAAAAATAGTTGAACTTATAAAAATACATAAATAATGATTATTATTTTTTTGGAATCATTTTCTAAAAATTAAACTGATAGATTTGGTAAATTACAAATATAAAAATAATCCCATAAATCTAATGACAATGCAAGTTTTCAAAGAGAAAATATTCAAAAGTGGACAACATTTTAATGTAAATATTCAAATATAAAAGGATCATAATTTCATATATTAGATTACTTAATATATATATATATATATTTACTAATTTTATTCAAAAAAATATTAATAATATAATTTAAAAATATAAATAATTTAAATGGAATCAATGTTTTAAATTAGAATTCTGTATTTTATATATTCAATAAAAAAGGAAATTTATATAAAAATTAAAAATTTTCCCCCTATTATATTATTCATCCTATTATTTAAAAAATTAAATTAATTTTAAAAAATAAATTTCCAGATATTTGTAAAAAAAATTTAATTTGGTTTTCAAAGTGTGAAGAAACCATCATTTAGGAATAATATTTTTTTTTCAAAAATTATTTGTTTATTTTACATGATTATTAGTTTGTTTATAATTATTAGTTAGTAATAATTTTCATACTTTTTTTTAATACTATTCATACCCACCAATTTAATAGATATGTTATGATGGTATACTATATTACTGTTTATTTAGAAATCTGTTGTCATGTTCTGCATGCAATAAAAGAGATTCAATTTGAATAAATATATTTCATGTGTTGTTTATGTTTGGTATTTCCTACTGAATATGATTTAAAATACAATTTCGTCATTTAGAAACATGGTGTCTTAAATCTTAATTAAAAATTATTGAATTTAACTCTTTATAATATCCATTTTTTCACCAGAAACATCTTCTAAAGATTATTTGTAATCGAAAGCACTGAATGTGAGCTCCACTTCAATTTTCATGATTGAATGAAATAAAAAGAATAATGGACTATATTAAACAACCAAATTATTATGTTGATGAATCCATATAAACAATTTTATTGATTTGATTGATCAAAATGAAGGGCTATATAAACAATAAACAAGATATATTGTTATAAATCCTTCCAAAATCAACCTCTTGTAAAAAGATTGTAAAAGAAAGCATTAGAAAATGTTGGAGATGATGCATAATAATTCTATTTGTTCTCATAATTTTTTGAAGCCTAACAAGTGTATGGATATTTTGATCTTGTTCCACAAGTTACCGAATCACATCTCTACTCTCTCTTGGATATTCAAGGCAATGAGTTAATCATTTATGCCCCTCTATAAGCCATTCCAGACACAAGGGATGGATCCCCCACCCCCTTCTATGTTTCCTCGTCCTCTTATTATTATATACATACATATTCCACTCATCTACCAGGATTCTTTTTCATTTATGAATCTCCCAAAGTCCATTAATTTATTATATTATGATCGTATTGTTTTGATTTATTTTTCAGAGTTCAGGAACACCTCTTCCATTTTAGATCATTCATTGGGTCCCAAATTATTAATAGAAAACCATTTATTTTTATATTGGATATATTTTTTTGGAGATTCATGATTTGCTGATTGTAGGGATTTTTAACATGAGAAATTTTTTGATCTGATTCTCGATGAAATTTGAATTAATTTCTTCTTGATTGAATGCTCTACATATCATTTCAGGTTCAAAAATTTTCATATATTAGTGGTATTTCTATATTTACATAACTCTAGATCCCACTTAATAATGATTTGTATTTACCTCCCTATATTTGCACTTCCTTTTATGAATCCAAAAATTCATCAATTGATTAGATAATAGAAGTATTATGAACTATTCATGGATTATCGTACTCAGGATGTATGTCATTCGGTTCATCAAAGGATCTGTATCGAAGATGATATTTATAAATAGCTTATGGATTCTATAGGCATTGATATTTAAGGTAGGAAATGGTGGACTGAAAAGGCTTTATATGAATCTTGTGTCTCATATTTTTCTATCTTTAGGAATAATTAACATGATTCCCATAGTTTTAGTAATAGAATTGATATAAAATATTTTTTGGACCTTCAAGTAGAAACCATAGAAGAGGATCACCTTTTATAGGCCACGAATGGGATTGGACTGAATACCATGGTTGTTGTTTCATCATGACATTAACCTTCGGTGGAATAGTCAGGAAATGAAATGATTGGAAAGGATCCTATAATCAATATAATAGAACAAAAAATGATTCCTCATCTGATGATTGATACAATTTTTCATCATTTGTAGCATGATTTGGGTGATATTTATTTGACATGGAAGTCTCATGCTAGCTTAGGGGGGAACAAGGAAATGATAATGGAAAATAATAGTAGTAAATCATTCCAATCATCATATGGAGAGGAAGTTAGACTCTCTAGTATTACTACTCATACTCAAGTGTTATGTGACTATAATCCTTCCAAATATAGTAATAAGAAGTTGTAAATTCATGGAACATTTGATATTCAAGGATATGTGCTGATTTCATCAAATACATATCTTGTAATTAAGATTACTGACACCATTAAACATGGTAACAGTTTGAAATAATACAAATTGAGGGACATACACATGTGAAAACAGGACTATATTAGGAGGATCACTATTATAATGACCAAGGACCATATGAGAAAGTGTCAAATAATGAATATGATAGGCTTATTTTAGGATATAACATTTGGGGAAAGACAAAACTGAGAAATTTACATCTAGATAAAGAATAATAAGATTAATTAAAACCATGAATCATGATATGTATAATACATAAATAGAAGATATACAAAAAGATGAATGATAAATACTATTTTTCCATTCTAATGATGTCAAGATATTTTTAAACAGGTCAACACCACGAAATAGAGGGTAATAAAATGTCATGAGATTTAATCATATAATTTGGAGAGAAAATGATTGATGAGGCCATTGTGATTAAGGCCTCAAAAGAATATTAAAATAGAATAGTTTAAAGTCTTCTTCTAGTGGATTCCAACGACAAGCTGATGTGGTGGTTCACTTAGAAATAACTCATTCTCAAATATGGTTTCAATGAAAAAATAAAAATATTTCGAAGATTTTATGAAAACATGGGACAAGTTGTTTTGTCTTCAATAAGACCTAATCTTATAAGGTCTAGAAATTAATTTACCTAACCTTAACGTAAAATCATATAGGTTTAAATAATCTAATATAATTATTCTAGATTTAAATTCTTTTCTTATCTCTTATAGTGATGGATTCATTGTGGCTTGTGTGTGCAGTGGATTTTGAGATGGTGTTATTTTGTTAGAGTTATCACTTAACAGCTATATAATACTTTAAATGAAAATAAAATAATGACTTAATAAGTATTAAAAGAATTATATAAATTTAATATTCATATTTAAAAATACACAAATCCTCATTCTAACTTATATATGATTAAAAAAACTAACTGAGTTCTTTTTAAACTAAATATCTCTATCTTTCGATGAAATAAATTCTATATGAGATTACAATTTATTGGAAATTAGATTTATATATTCATCTCACATGAATATATATAATCTAAAATTTTAATATTTGAATGAAAAATATAGTAAAAAAATAAAAAATCTTATAAAATATCTGTAATGTGTAATATTATTTACAAACTAATGGATACAAATGAATTCATTTTATCAAATAATATCCCCCTTTTTTATGATCACAAGATATGTAATGGAATGAATGTTGGAAATTGTTTTCTTAAAATTGCTACCATATAACATAAGATGCTAGTCCCAATTAGTTTAACCATAAAAAGACATAATGTATTCCATATCTCAAATATCTCTACAATTTTTTTCATTAAAAATATATCAAGAATGAAGACTTCATAAGCCAGCATAATGAACACATCAGTATGATAAAGGATAACATACTCAACTCAATTATCTAACATATAAGGATTTTCATAATAGAATCTAAAAAAATTAAAACATAATACGATTAACAGTATAGTACTACATGTAACAACCAAATTATAAAATCCTCAGTTGGAAATGAAATAGATATGAAAGAGTATTCATTGTTTTATGTAAAGATATTTCTTTCTGATTTGCATTGAACAATAAGATTATGTACACGTATTTTCATTTGAATTTTATTGTTTCCCCATTATTAAATATATAAAATAACAATCTAATCCCACATTTTATTTATAAAAAAGAATAATATATACAAATAAATTAATAATCTATAATTTTTAGGAATTGTAATCAAAACTCTCTATAGCTTCATAATAATAATTTTAAGAAAATATTCTTCATAATTATGATTAGTTATAATTATATTTTTATTTATAGGTTAATAATCCCTATTCTAAGGTAATTAAACATATCCTTTGTGAGATCAGTTCATCCCCATTAAAAAAATTTGAACATCATTTTTTTATTTATAGTAAAAAAACATAATATTTCTCTCCCATTTGAGAATTTAGAGAAAAATGAATCTAGAAAGTGGAAAAATAACTGTCAAGTAAAGAATGAAAATAACCTTATAGAACATATATCTTATTAATTATGTATGATCACATGAAATAGATTCATCTATGTTTCATATTGAAAAAATCTCTTTATATACCCTGAAGATTATGGAATATATAATGTTACATCTCCCTCGTTAAATTTTCATTTAGGTTTAATTAATGTAGTCATCATATTTTTTATGATGAATTATATTGTCTAACTATAATATTTTATATTATAGGATGTTATAAAAAACAAATCATTCTATTAAAATTCAATAAATATACCACTACCCCCTCCACAATGGTGTTGATCCAACTAGAATTCATAATGGATAATTCTAAGAAAATATGATGAAAGATATTGTTGAACATCAGTAATATAAAAATATAATAATTTTAAAATATATCCCACTAAAAATGCTAAATAATTCAAAAAAATGAATGATCATAGAAAAGGTGTAACAAATATAATATAGACAGATATGGATAGAAAAAGCCTATTGTTAAATACAATATATAAAATGTACGTTCTAATGATAATTAATGTTGAGATAAAAAAATCCATGTTACATGAATACTTTGTGTATTTTCAAGAAATTTAATGTATATCTTATAACTTTTGATAAAATTTATTTATGCAATATATTATGTTCCTATATAAAAGTATTAAGAACTATATACAATTAATATATCACACTTTCTTTAGAATATTTTTACTTTAAAAAGATATTAAAATAATAAATTTAATGTAATAACTTAAATAAATTATATTTCACTTCTTTATGATGTTTTATAAGGAATTTTTATTTTAACGTTTATTAAAAATATCACCAATAGAATAAAAAATTATATTAAACATGGTAAAAATATATATTTTAAATCTGTGATACCTTAATAGGTGGTTTGATATATATATATTTATGTATGTATGTATTTCTCATGAATTAAGTCTTTTATAAGTAAATTGAGTGGTAGTTCTTGTATAATATCACCAAATTAATGATTAAGTATAACTAAATCGTAAATCGTTTACTCTGAGCTACAACTATAATTACATAGTGTAATAACATATAACTACAACATATTTCTCTTCCGAAAATAAATGTGCTATAGAATGTTTCATATTTCGAGAATAAGATACTAAATCATCACCAAGAAGGAAATAAATTCTAGATGTACTCTTATAATCAATTATTCATCAACTAAATCATATATAAATTTAATTATATGGATGATATTTAAAAATCACGGAATAAAGTAAAATTTTGTGTGAAGTATTAATAATATAATGAAATTTCCTTTTCTCTACCGTATAATATGAATCTTTTAAATTTTTATTGTTCGTTATACATATATATATAATGTATAACCAACATTATAGGAATTATAATAATATTCTAATTATCCTTTTTAATAATTTTAGATATATTAGTTTTCTGAAAAATTCATCATCATATTTACATGACATAACTACCAATGTACTAATTATACATAAATTTTTTAATAATAAATCGTTAGATATATCTATAATGTATATATATTGATTAAAGAAGATTCTAACTTGTATCTCAGTTATTTGGAATCAAAGAAAGTAATTATATTCACTCATTAAAACTTATAGAAAATTCAATTTATGAATTTTTGTGAAAAAGTACATGCTATGGTATTTGTTGTTGAATGAACAAAATGTTATTGATATCGATTTATATAAGTTTTAGTAATTACAATAAATCATGATATAATTAATGTAATATTATAAGTATTCGATAAATTATTGTCATTTTAATAATTTATTTATACATTACCACACCATGATTGGAGGATTGATTATATTAGTGGAGTGTTTTGATCTGTTTAAAATCATGTTATTGAAAATAAATTTTTTCCAATATTAATGTTTTTTATGATAAACCACTTTGATAACAGAACCACTATGTAAGAAACGTTTTATATTGAATTTACAAACTTTTCTTTTCTCTACGAAGGGCAATATAATTATATGGATTCATTATATTCTTTAGATTAATAATTTTCCACAAAGTCTATGAAGGCTTGTTTGTTATAACAATGATTATATTTTGCAGTTTTCTTCAAAAAAAGTTGCTCAATTTTAATCCCACTTTTTTTACATGTACCATTACAAACCTCTAACCAAGTGATCATTCAGGAACTTTTGGGGGGTCTAAACCCTTTTATATTTAAATTTATTAATATATTATTTTATAATAATAATACATATCTAATCAGACAAAAAATCTTCTATAAGTTTAGGTTCTAATTTAGATAATAATTAAATGATAACAAATTTATATTAAAAGTAATTTTGCATATATAATGGTTTACCTATAGACATCTAAATATTTTTAATGTGATGATTCTATATAATTATATGTTTTTTCTAGATAAATTTTATTTTTTTCTTAATATATTGGTTGAGAATATTTCATTTGAATATATTTGAAAAAATATATATATTTTTTTAAATTTAGTATAAAATTATGAATTAAATCATATGTGGTTTCAAATAAAACATTCCATTTTAGTTTTAAAATAAATATATTTTAACATTGACTATGGATCAGCATCATACAAACATAACATGTACCACTTCATCTACATTATTTTTCGTATTTATGAAAAAAACATATAACTTAGTATGTATTAAATAGAAAAGAAATATATATTAAGAATATTTTTTTATCATATTATTTTAATTTTTGTTTAAATTTTCTGATAAACACCACACATCAAACAACTACGAAGAAACAAAATTTTAGATTCCTACTATTCCATATTTGGAGGGAGTTATGTTGACAAATGGGTAAAGTAAAACTGAAAAAATTATAAAACATAATTTTCTAAAAGATTCATGGTAAATATACATGTTAACACAATATCCATACAATATATTTATGTATATTTAATGAAATTGTTTTATACTATAAGTTATATTAATTTTTTTTTTGTATTTTTAGTGAAAATAAATTACACATAATTTGTTATCCACTAAAAATATATTAAAAATGTAAATTAAAAATAATAAACTATGATCACTCATAATATATATAACCAGTATGTTTTCAATACATTAATCATGAGTATTAAAAAATAAAAAAATAGAGTTATTATTAATTAATATAAAGAATATAAACACAAGTATATATGGTATAATAAAAAACAATGAAAACATAGTCATTTATTGTATGCACATATTTTTTATTGTACCCTGTAATGCCTTGACCCCAGTTACTCAGAGTCTATGCATTGTTACATACCATTGGAATGATACAACAAATCATGTCTCGAAAGACCGATCAATTTAGTAGCCATGGAAGTACTAGATACAAACCTTAATTTTACATTACATAATGAGAACAAAACAACAACAAAAATTTTCCCCTTTCAACACACTTATATATCTTTGCATATCCCTACATGCCAACCATAAAATATTCTTTCACATCCTGGTTAAAATGAATCATAGTAAGGGGTGAGCTTAAATACTCAGTTGGAAAACAATATAGAGAAAAATTTCATAAATAACCTTTGACATTTAAGGAAATGGATAAGGCCAAAAAATAATAATTGTATACCTAAACATCATCATAATATGGAAAATATAAATCAAATAATTCAATTTTCTTATTCACATGGATATTCTACTCATTGAATAATCACATGGAATTAAAATCCCAAATTTCCAAATGATGGAATGCATAATGCCAGAGTTCATAACCACATAGTCAAGGCCTCGTTCCAAGACTACAAATTTGTGTTTGTCAGGTCATTATTCCAAGAAACTAGTATATCTAATGAGAACAACCAATGCATTGAAGAGCTATTGTGGGCTCCACCCCTCACTTACTAAGTCCAATTCATTCCTCATATGAAATGATTGAAACATAACATAAAAATTTGAATTAAATCAAGTATAAGAAATGGTAACAAATTAACCATAAACCATGAATGGTATAAAAATAACACATCCACAATCAAACATTCCTCAAAAAATTAAATACAATATGGAAGATTTGTATCATAATGAATCAACATCAATCAAATGTAAAATCCATCAAGGGATGTTGACATAGATGAAATCAAAACTATTTGAGGTAAATATCTCCTTCTATTTTGAAATAATTTAAAACTCACATAATAATAAAAGAAAAAATTTATTTTGAAAATATTCTTATAATACTACAAGGGAAGCTTTAAAGGTGTAATAATATAGGAAAACAACTGCACCTTCCATATATGTAAAACACAATATTTCCTTAATTTTGTTGAAAAGGTCATAAAATAAAATGTTTGTGACACGATCAAAATATTCCTTCATGAAAATCTTATACAAATTAAAAAATGGTATAAATTACATTAATTGATATTATAGAAAATAGTGAAATTTTTTTGAAATACATTTTTAAGAAACACAGATGTGGATGATAAAGATGTCCCAGCAGATAATTACATATAAACAACCTCAGATAATAAAGATATTGTAGAATTAACCATTACCTTGTAATTTTCATTGACTGAAGGTTTGTTAACCTCATGTTCGATAGTTAAATATATTTTACTAAATTATAAAAGATACACATACATAAATATTATATCATATATGTTCTTGTAATATTTCACTGTTAACAATATTTTAGTAGTATCAATGTTTTTGATGTTAACTAAATCATTTTCATTTATATTTTTTCTTATGTAAGTAATGATTGTTCTGGATTGGATGTATTTGATTCGTATAATTTATGATATTATGTTCTAAAACATTAACTTTAACCATAATATGAAAATTATTCTTGAATGGATACGATGGGGAAATAATTTCATCGCGTTCGTGGAGATGGTAATCCGTACGTACGCACGAGCGACAGTTTCATTATATTGATGGTAAAATCATATGTAATTGGATGGTATTTAATATATAATTAATCATTAACATGATGTATATATTTTTTAAATCAGTTATACTCATTATTATACTCATCAAAATAATGATGTGTTTGAATAACTGACTACACCACAATGTGGAGACAGTAAGCCTTATATATGCAGATATAATGACTTTTCATTAATATGATGGATAGAATAATGAATTTGTGTGTACCATATTTATAATAACAACACAGTATGTATAAGGTAATGATTTTTTTTATGGAAACAACAATGAAAGAGAAAGTGAATGATGAAAAGAACTTTTAAAGAGGTTGTGAAATTGTTGCCTCTTCTCCAGGTGTTTCCTTTAGAGTTGATCCAAGGGGCACTTTAGGTAGGATTTCTGATAAAATTAATCCCTCTAGGTCTATGTGAGGGTTGTTGGAAGGATATTTTAGTAGGTTTTGGCAGATCCAAATGGTTTTGGAAGTGTTATTTTGAGAGAAGGGGAAGTGACCTTTTATAAGCGAGGTGATAGTCACTTTAGAAAAAACATGAAATATTATTTTATAATACAGTCGTATAAGGTTAATAATGGCTTAAAATGATTTATTACTTGGATAATGTGGAGATGGCTCGAAAACCTTTCGAAAAATTGGTTTTATATGGTTTAGGTCACCATATTAAGCTTAGCTTTTAGGTTTAACACTTAGTTAAATAGTTTAATATTTACCATGTATTCATGTATTACAATATTTTATAGTAAATAATGTTACAATTAAATTTCAAGAGAAACCCATCCGATTAATTAATGATATATATATTATTATATAAATCCTTTGGTTGAGCCCTATATTTTTAGACTATTATATCATTTAATCATATAGTATTTGTTTTAAAGCTCATTTCTGTTAATTTTTACACTATTTAGTAATTGATTTTTCTGGAAGTCATAACAGCATGATTACTTCAAAAAACAATGCATTAAATCAACCCTATAATTTCATATTAATCTAGAAAATTATTTTAATGCTTTAAAATTCTAATAAAGATTTACTTGGATATTTATGACTTCAATTATTTTAAATTTTCATTAAAAAGGTAATTACCACATCATCATTGTATCATATATTAATTTAATTATATAATGTCTAATAATTGTATATAAAATACCATTATGTAGTAATTTTTAATATATTTCTAATTAATATTTATTGTATAATTTATCATATATATAATCCTATATTATTAATTGTTTATTTATTAAGATTTAAATTTAATAGTTTTAAATCTTTTTTAAATAAAATAATAATAAATGTCATAATCTAATCCAAGTGGACCAAAAGGATCATATTTAATTATTATGGCTGATTTTGTTCTAAATACACATATCTAGTAGAATTAGAATATGTCTTAGGGTAATAATAATATAATTGTTTCTTTTAATTACCCTATATACATTTAACCGTTGTAAATAAAAGCCAAAAGTTACTATTCACTAAAAATTATTTTCATCTTATTGAACCACATTTTACATACTGATATCAACCGTGTATCTCATAATTTTTAAATTTAATTTCATAGATGTGGTAAAATTATGATTTAGGAAAATTTGTTAACGTTCCTAGAAGGTGGGTAAAAGAAGGTAAAAAGATCAATAAAATTTCATATATCTAATATTATTATAAATTGATTCCAAAGAATTACATTGAAAAAATATAGTTATTATATATATATATATTTACCTAAAATAAATTAAAAAAATAATTTATTATTTAATTAAACATTTGGTTTTAAATAATAACGTAGTGTTTTCACTATTCATAGAAATTTGAATGTTTTCAGAAAATTAAAAAAAATTCATCCTAAGCTATTTCTGATATCCTAAATCTAAAAATGAAGCCCATTTTGAAAAATAAAATTTATAAAATTTGAAAAAGCGTCTTTTACTATTCATAAATGCTTTTTGGGTTGGTCGTGGTGGGTTAGAACTGGAAGTTGCGTACAACACAATCGATTGTATTATTTCAATAGAAGCGTACTGTGGAAGCTTGGGGTGTTCTATTATTCCCTCATTCAAAGAATTATGTCATCAAAATTTCTAGAATACTACTGAACAAAATTATTTGGGTGGTTTTTCATCATATTTTTCTTGGATTCCCAAGTGGGCTCTTCCATATTATAGATTATCTACAGAACATTCACCAGTGGAGTCATTCGGTTTCTCAACATATGTTCTCTCGTATTAAGAATTTTTATAGGATCTTCGAAATAAGACAGGTCGGGTTCCAGTTCTATTTTTTAATATGTGAGTAAATGCGTTGGGTCAGGCATTTATTTTCTCAACACAGATACGTGGAACACTTCATGAACTTTTGAAAGACATGGCGGAATTTCCAAATGATATGCTACAGCTCCAATTCATTCATGAATTTTGAATGGTCTAATATACATTGGACTCAAATTAAACTTCTTACTGAAATGTATAACACCCTTCAAAGGAGATACCTTCATGAAAACAATATCTCATACATGAAAATCCAAATCCATCATTTGGTCATCAGAAAAGCTATTTTACATACATTGAGCTTCTTTGATGTGTATTTTGATAAGCTTTAACTTTCTATTGTTTCCTCAACATGTTCTAGGCCTACTAGTTTTCTATCATCTACATCATCCCAAAAAGTTGTTTTGCAACATATCCTTCCATATAACGCTTTATATAGTGCCATCAAAATACTTGAATGTAAGTTATTGTTATAGGAAAACTATACCAGAGGAAAATACTGATACCACATTCCTTGAAAATCATGTGAGATATATCTCAACATGTCTTCTAATGTTTGAATTGTCTATTCCGATTGTGCATTATATTGAGGGACATAGACAATTCCCAAAATAAGTTCAGTATCTGAGGCCTTCTGAATACTTTTCCATAATCTTGATGTAAAATGAGGATAACGATTAGAAAAAGTCGATAGGGTTACTCCTTGAAGTCTTACAATATCATTAATATATAGTCTGGCTAAATGTTCAAGTGGGAAATATTCACTTATTGCATGAAAATGTTCTGACAAGGTAAGACGATCAACAATGGCCCACATCGCATCATTCCTTATATAAGTCTTTGGTAGCCCCATGAAAAAAACCATCGTAATATCATCCAATTTCCTATTAGTTGTGGAAAGAGGTTTCATAACTCATCTAGGAAGTTTTCTTCCTCCCTTTACCTATTTAAAAACTATACATATTGACACATAATCAACAATATCCATTTTCTTTTTGTCCCACCAAAAATGATCCTTCAAATACCTATACATCATAGTACAACTAATGTGTATAGATAAATTGGATCTATGAGAATCATCCAACAATTACATTTTTAGATCTGGTATATTAGGAATATATAGTCTCTTACAAATTTAAAATTTACATCTTTGCATACAATTTCAATCAATCTCCCATCATTCACAAATTTAATTTTATTTTTAAACTCCTCATCATCTGTCTGAGAAATCATTGTATTTTCTTGTAATGAGGGTTTGCAAACCATTTGAAAAAGTATTACTGTTTCACCTTCCATGGTTATTCCCATATCCATCATTACTAGATCTATGAAAATAGGACCCCTTTCAACTCTCATCTTATTAAAAAATCCTTGATCCTTTCAACTCAAAGCATCTTCCTCCTTATTTTCCATTCCTGTGTGGTATTGTACAGTGAAATCAAAATCCTTGAGTTGTTTGATCCATTTCCATTTCCCATGTGGAGTTCTTTTTGTGAGTAAATATACATAAAGTTCTCATGATCAGTATATATTTCAAATTTTTTACCATTGAGATATTGTCTACAAATATTCAAAGAAAATATTGTAGCTTCTACTCAAGATCATGAGTGGGAAAATTCGGTTCATGATTTTTTTCTTCCATGATGCATAGGAAAAACTCTATAATTTTTCATAAGGAAACGTCATTGTTCGTTATTTGAGGAATATTTATAAATAACAAACCCATAATTCTTCTATGGTAGTGTCAATATAGGAGCGTCAACTAATCCTCTCTATAGTTCTTCAAATCATTCTTCACACTATTTTGTCCTAACTATTTTAACCCCATTATATGTGAGATTGGTTAATGGGTTAGCTAATAAGAAAAAATTATGGATGACCGCCGAAAATAATCTTCTAAACCAATAATACTACGTACCTCTTTTATAATTCTCCATTATGGCTATTCGTGGATTGCCTTGGATTTTGAAGGATCAACAAAGATTCCATCCTTAGAGACAATATGGCCATGAAAAGAAATATCCTAAATCCATAATTAACACTTGGTAAACATCCCATATAATTCATTTCTTCTAAGGGTTTTCATTATAGTGTGCAAAAGATTTTCAGGATCTTCTTATATTTTTGAGTAAAGCATAATATCATTTATAAATACCACTACAAAGTCATCAAGATATTCCTTTAAAAAACTCTATTCATTATATCCATAAAAAAGGGGGCATTAGTCACTCTAAAATTAATTACTATTAAAGAATAATGCCCATACCTGCATGACATTATTTCTATATAATGTCTTCCTTATTCACACACAACTGATGATATCCAGATCAAAGGTCAATCATTGAAAAATAATGAAGTCCATGAAGATGATCAAAAAAATCATCAATGCGATGTAGGGGATACTTGTTCTTTATTTTTATAGCATTTGTCTACATGTATTCAATTAAAACCCTCATAGATCCATAATTATTCTTCACAAAAATAATATGGGATCCCCGTATAAAAACACTGGGTATAATAAATCTTTTATTACCCAACTCTTCAATTTGTTTCTATAGAGCCACTAATTTCCAAATGGCCATTCTATAATGGGTCTTCGATATGGGTCTTGAACCTGGAATTAAGTCAATGGAAAACTCAATTTCCCATTCATGAGGATGTCCATGAAAGTCCTTTTGAAACATTTCAATATATTCATGCACAATATGTACATCCTCTATTTGAACATTCATTTCCTCACCGATTATTATTTCATTCCCTTCCATCCCAATACTTGAATTTAGTATACCTTCTATAGGTGGATTTAGATAAGAATCAGATGGTGATGTTTCTGCTCTAATGATATGGTACTCCTTTTCTTCATCAGAAATTTTAACCTCTTTCTTCATACACTATATTTTCACATCAGTGTATGAAATCCAATCCATTCTGAGGATAATATCATATTCAATCATGGGTATGATGATGAGATCACTGGATAAAAAATATTTATATGACCTAAGGGGAACTGATTCAGAAAACATTTGTGTAATGATACTTCCCTTAGGAGTTTTGGATGAAAACTCTCTTGTTAAATCAAATTTCAAATATCTAATTTTTATAGAAATCTAGGATGATAAGAAATAATGTGACAATACAGAATCAAATAACGCATTGGCTAATATTTAGGAAACAATTAAATTACCTACCACCACGTCTTTTAGATCTTTAACCTCATAAGTAGTGATTGCATAATCTTAAACTTTCTCCCTTAGCCTTTTATGGGGTATGTTTCCTTGGAGTTTAGGACATTTGTTTACATAATTCCCTTTTTCAATACAATTTTAGATTTCAACATTGACATCCTCTATAATTCCCTTGAAATAACGAGCTTGGTGGTCCTTTTCACCACACTTGTAACAGACTCCCTTTCCCTTTAGGAAAGTACCGTGGTGTTTATTCCCACATTTAACATAGGATGGATATTCTATTTTTCTCTTATTCCCTATTTCAAGAGTTTTTAGTATATCTATTCTTCTCATTCTTTTCTTTAAACTCATAAAACTTATAGAATTCATTTCATATCCTTATAATACATGAGACAATACCTTTGTATGACGTGATGGATTCTGAGACTAATTCTTGAAGGTGAAATGGTTTTAACCAATAAAATAATCGAACAATCGCACCCGTCTAGTTACATATATAATCTGCTGCCTGGATTGATAACCTTGTAAAGTTGTCCTCATAAATGGAGACGTTTTTATCCTCCTTTCTCCTCAGACTCAGAAATTGACTTTCTATATCTGCTCGATGATCACGTAGAAAGTATTTTTCTACGAAAATCCCATTAAACTCCCTACTTTCTATATTCGATACTTCTTCTTCATCCACTATTTTTTGAATTGATGACCACCATTGATCATCATCTCATGTGAGGCGATTAAATGACATACCAAATTTTTCCCGTTTTCTACTACCCAATGCATGAAATATTTTCTTTGATGAACTTATCCATTGCTCAGCAAAAAATGGATTTATAGTCCCATTGAATATTGGTGGTTGTCGCCTCATGAATCAGTATAAAATTTATCCTCCACATTGTGGATCAGGGTGCTTCACATGGGTAAGGTTATTATTCAAAACCTGAGTGAGTTTTCCTTGTATGGTGATAGGATGACCAGCACCTGATGCATCACCATTTCCCCTATAATTATCTTGACTAGAAGGGTGATACCTATATAGATTGTGTGTGTTGGTACATCTTCCATTCATTCTACTAGGATCCATTTATAAACAATGGCATACAGTATATTTGATTATGAATCACTATGAGAATTCCAAAATATTAAAACACTTAGCATAAATTAAACAGTTTATGGATGTAATCCATAATCATAAAAAATTTCATTGAGTAGGTATATACTCATAAGTCCTTTATAATTGTTTGTAAAGAATATTTGAATTATCCTAATCATATCCCCTTAGAGTGTCTTAACTAGGAGTTTACCAAGGCCCTTTTTCATGTACTTGGATACCCCAAGCGATGCTTGAAACTCATTGTTGGTATTGTCACTCCTAGGTACATCTGTTCCAAAGCCACCACTACTTGCCCATATCTAGACAGGGATGTATTTCATTGAAAATAGACAAAATTTCTACATTACAAAAATTATAGGAAGTTCACTGATACTAATCCTCAATAACTATATCAGGGGAATGTTCTCTAATCAGAGTTTTTTTATATCTAACTTCCATGGATTGTACTAAAAATCCTATGATACAAAATATAATTTCCTAACACCAGTTACCTAGAGTAAGTGAATTATTACATAACATTGTCATGATATAAGGAATAATGTCTCAAAAGACCAATCTGTTTAAAATATTTGTATGTATTAGATACAAACATAAGTTTTACATTACATTATTAGATAAAAACAATAACATTTTTTCCTCTTTGAAAAAAATTAAATCTCATATCATATCCCTGAAGGTAAATCATAAATACTACTTCCCATCTTGGGGAAATATAACATAGGATGGGGTGTGCTCAGATACTCTGTAAGGATAATAATATAGCAGAAACATTTATAAATAAGCATTAAAATTTTGGGCAATGTATAAGAAAAAAAATAATACTTTTAAAATTAAAAATCACTATAATATGGAAAATATAAAACAAATAATTCCATTTACATATTCACATGGGTATTTTTCTAGTCTAACAACAAAATTCTATAACAATAATCAATTTCATAATGTTGGAATGCATAATGCTAGACTTCATAACCACATATTCAAGCCCTCATGCCAAGATTATAAATATATTTTTTCAAGGCCTTGTTCCAAGACACTATTTTGTCTCCTAAGACCTATCTTTGCATTAAAGAGCTATATAGAGCTCCACCTATCACTTACTATGTCTGATGCATTCCTCATTTGAATATGTTGAAACATGACACAAACATTCTTATAAAAACTAGCATAAAAATGTTAATACTTTACCCATAAACTATGAATGGTATAAAAATAACACATCCATAATAAAACATATCACAAAACCATCAATACAATATGGATGATTTGTCTCCTAATAAATCAACTTCAAACAATTGTAAAATCCATCAACGGATGTTGACATAAATGAAATAAAAACTATTTTAGAGAAATATATATTTCTATTTTGAAATAATTTAAATTTCACGTAATTATAAAAGAAATCATTTATATTGAAAATATTTTTATATTCTTGTAATGAAATTTTATAAGGTGTTATAATTGAGTAAAATAGCCACACCCACCATATATGTTAAAAATACATTGTTTCATTTATTTTGTTGAAAAGGTCATAAAGGACCGTATTTGGAAAAAGAAAAAAAGATTCCTTTATAAAACTCATATTAAAAGTAAAACAAGGGTATACATGACTTAAAACCATAGTCTAGGAAATAGATAAAATATTTTAAAATACATTTTTATGAAACACGGATGTGTTTGACAAAGATGTCCCAACATATAATGACAGATAAACAACCTCAAATAATGAAGAGATTATAGAATTAATCTTTACCTTGTACTTTTCCTTGATCAAGGGTATGTTAAACTCTTGTATAATAGTTAAATCATTATTATTAAATTATTTAAGAACAAAATACAAAAATATGATATCATACATTATCTTCTATTATTGCTTAGTTTATATTATTTCTATAGTTTCATTATTTTAGATGTTAACTGATTAATTTTCATTTAAATGTTTTGTTAAGTAAGTGTAGTTTGTTATGGATAGGAAGTTTTTTATTCTTAAAACTTATTGTATACCATAAAATGAAAATTATTCTTAAATGTTTACGATGGAGAATGAATTTTATCGCGTTCGTGGAGATGGTAATCTGTGCATATGCACGAGTGACAATATCATTCTATTTATGTTAAATCGTATGTAATTGGATGGTATATCATATATACAGAATCATTAATGTGTTATGTTTGTTATTTTAGCTATATAAATTATTATTCTCATCCAAATAATTTTGTATTTGAATAACAAACTACACCACGATGTGGAGATGATAATTCGTACGTATACACGTATGTTGACTTTTCTTTCATAGGGTGGATAGAATAATGAATAAGTTTGTACAAAATTAATAATAACATCACATTATGTATAAGGTACTTATCCTATTATTTTTGTGTGGAAACATAAAATAAAGAAGAAGTGGAATATGAAATGAAATTTGAAAGAGGTGGTGAAATTGTTACCTCTTCTTTAGGTGTTTCCTTTTGAGTTGATAAAAAGGGATCCGTAGATTGGATTTCTGATCAAAGTAATTAGTCTAGGTCAAAGTGAGGGTTATTTATAAGATACTTGAGTAGGATTTGGAAGATCAAAATGGATTTTGATGTGTGATTTAGAGAGAAAGGGAAGTTCCTTTTTATAAGAGTGGTGAGGGTCACTTTAGGAAATGCTTGAAATATTATTTTATTATACAATCATATTCTGTTTATAATAGCTCAAAAATGATTAAAATATAAAATAAGGTGGTTATATGTCGAAAAAAATTCAAACGATATGTTTTATAGAGGTTTAATTCACCATATTAGCATTATCTTTTTTGTATAACTCTTAGTTAAATAGATTAACATTTACCACATATTCTTTTATTGTTATATTATATGGTTAATAATATTAAAATAAAATGCCAAAAACAACCCAAGTGGTTAATTAAGGATATATATATATATTATTATATAAGTTATTTGGAGAACCATATTTTTTACGACTATTATATCTTTTATTAATATAGTATTGGTTTTGAAAAACTCATTTATGTCAATTTTGACACTATTTAGTTATTCATTTTTTTGGAAGCCATAACATCATGATTACATTGAAAAATTTAATTTAATCATCCCCAACACGTCATATTAATCTATAAAAATAGTGGAATGCATCAAAAGTCTCAATTTACATTTATTTGGATATTTATAACATCAATTATTTCAACCATTCATTATAAAGGTAATTACTAAATCATCATTGTGTCACAAAAAATTTGATTACTTGATTATGGAAAATTTTAAATAAAATACCATCATGTAAATAATATTTATTATATTACTAATGAATATTTATATTCAAATTTATCCTATGTATTACATGATAATAAAAATGTTTTAGTTATTAAACATTGAATTTATTACTTTTAACTATTCTTTAAAAAAAATGTCCAAATATAATCCAAGTGTAAAAAAAGGATCATATTTTATTAATAAGGTTGATTTTTGTTGAAAAAAACCTATCCAATAGAATTATAACATGTGTTAGGGTAATATTAATATCATTTTTATCTTTAATTACCCTCATTAATTTTAATGGTGGTAAATAAAATTCAAAATTTACTATTTTACAAAAATTATTATCATCTTATTGAATGAAATTTTACTTATTTATATCAACTGTGACCTTCATATTTTTGAAATTAAATTCATAGAATAGGTAAAATTATGTTTTTTTTCTAATTTTCTAACGTGCCTAGAAGGTGGGTAAAAGACGGTAAAAAATTCAATAAAATTTTATATATCTTATATTATTATAAAATGACCCCAATTATTTAAAATGAACATATATTAATATTATGTATATATTTTTATCTAAAATAGATTTAAATAAAATAATTAATTATTTTTAAAAAATAACTTTAAAAAAATAACACAGTGTTTAACACTATTCATCAATAATTGAATGTTTTCAGAAAAATACAACCCTCCCCCCCGAAGAAAATTTTGATACTCCAAATCCTTAAATGAAGTCGATTTGGAGAAAAATTTTTTATAAAATTTCCAAAAGTGGGTATTAAAATTCATAACGGCTAGTTTGGCTGGTTTTGATGTGCTAAAACTCAATTTAGTGTATGACACAGGCAATTGAATTTAATCAAATAGAAGTGTACTGTTGAAGCATAGGGTGTTATATACCCATTTAGCCAATGAATAGTACATATAATTTATTGGAATTAAAAATATACTAATAAAAATTTTAGATCGGTTTTTTTTTAAATTCAAAATTGGAAAGTGTCATATACTTTGAAGTAATTTATTTAATTTTCTATAAAATACATCACTATAATATTCTTAGATGAATTTATATCTTGAAAACCAAATTGTTTCCTATTATCCAATACTATGAACATTATATATCCTATACTAAAATGTGGGATTTTCTATTAAAACAATGGTCAATTCTTTTCTCATAATAAACCATATAAATAATATTTTAAAAGAAAATATAGACAGAATTAAAACATATAATGGTGTATTATTCATTACCAATATTCTTGTAGTTACCATTATAATATAGTTTTATTGTGACAGGTATGTTCTAATTATTTCTGAGAAAAAAATATGTGAATGAAAAAAGTCTTACAAAAAAATGTAACTTCTCTAATACAAATAATTTTTCTTATTTCAAAGTCTCCAAACATTACATGCTTGTAATTTAATCTCTATAATTTTTATATTATGGAACTTTTTCATATCATGTGGTGAGGAATAACACTATCCATATTCCAACTTTTTCACTTTTTTGTTCACATGTATTCTCTTGTGACAGAAAATAAAAGTATTATAGTACCCATACATTCTAGTCTCTATCAATGTTAGAATGTAAAACACAAAAAACCCACATCTATCTAATAATATGATTATAGAAAAATTCAAATTCTTAAAAAATATATTTTAATTAATTTTCAAATGATTGAACATTCATACTGGAAAAATAACTCCAAAAATGAGTTCCTCACATGCATAGAGTAAATAAATTTTCACTTTTCAAAAAATAATAATTTGAATGGAAATGGGACTTCATGATCATAAATATAACTCTATAACATGTTCACATAGGATTCAAATAAAAATGTTATCACCATAAGAATTAATATTTTGTGGATTCATACTCAATAGTCTCGAAACCTGTCAAATCTAGTCATTTAAATTTTAAAAATATGAAATTATATTAAAGCACTATAATTCATTTTTTAAAATATTAGGTTACGTCATCCCATACATATCCACCCCATATTTTGATTCATAACAATTTATAGTCCAAAATAACCAAATCATAATCATTTACATGACCTATTTCTATGACTAAACATCCACCACTTGGATTACCTTCCTATATTTATGCGAGATTACCAAATAGAGTTGAGTATCATTTTTGGGACACTAAATTCAATGAGGTCGTATTCACCTAGGAAAATTCCATATTTTCATTTTCCTGTGAATCATAGAAATCATATAGTTATATTTGATCCATAATGAGTTCCACTTATGTTTTGCAACACACTATGTCACATTCCTAATTTTTTCGTAGTCATTACCTACAAATCAGCATGTGAAAATTCAATATAAAGGATTGGCAGAGCCCATCAATATGAGACTAATTTTTTATCATCCCCTTGAGTCTTAGATAGTCATCATGGATTTATCAAAGGAGAGTTTCGCTCAATCTACTATTTTTATGGTCCATGGAACTGTTGGATACATAAATAAAAAATCCATGTCTCAAATGTGGCATTCAATGTTGATATGCACAAATCTTATGAAAAGATCACGTGGAGATTCATCAATAATGTGTTGTCTGGTATGGGATTTTCAGGGGCGGTGGTCGACATTTTTTTGGATATTAGTTATCATTTTTGGGATGTTTCTTTTATGGGGTCAAGGTGTGGGTTAATTAAGACTACTTGGGGTATTTAGTAATGGGATATGATATCTACTTGTCTCTTCGTTTTGGTGAAGGAAACTCTTTGAAGATATTTTTAATTGAGGATTTGTTTTGGTACCTTGTTTTCCATCCATGGTAGAGCTATCTGAAGTGTTGTATTTGATATATTTTTTTGCAGGGGACATGGTTTTCTTCCATAATGTTAAAAAAAATAAACATTCGTGATTTCAATAAATTTATGGACACATACCTCATATATAGTGTGTAGTCCATCAACTAGGGAAATAATAGTGGGTGCATCAATAGATGGTGTTTGGAGAGGCGGATTTTAAAAATTGAGGTACATATTGTTTTGAAAAAAATAATCATCCCCATGAACTACCTTGGTGCACTAGTTTCACTAGGGAGGATTCAAATAATCTATTTCAATGGGTTGGTTCAAAGTATATTTTTCTCACATATTGTACTATATGATTTTTTTTTCTTTCCTACAGGGGTCATATCATTTTGGTAAAATGTTTTCTTTCCTCTATTCCCATGCATGTGTTGTTGGATCTCAACATGCCTATGATGGTCCTGATGAACATTGAGAGGTTTTTGACCATATTCAATTGGGACTTCCATGAAGATGGAATATATCATTGGGTCTCTGGGGCTAGGATTTCTCAGAAGGTTGGTGATGGGGCCATCAATCATAAGAATGTCAAGGAGGTTATGTTGAGCATGTAGTCCAAGCATGAATGGGAATTTATAGAAGGGAAACACCTAAGGAAATGGTTTATAACTCTAAGATATGGTAATCACATACTATAGACTGGTATGGGAATTTATCAGCTAGGGTAGGAATTTTCCAGCCACCTATCAGCCCTAAGGAGCCATACCAAGTGGATTGGGTAATATGGACAGATCAGTTTCTAAAATTACAACTAGGTGGGGATAGATCTCGACATCCTATGATTCTGTACTCCATACATTTATTTATTTCATGAAGGAATTTTTGATATTTTCATTCTTTCAATTATTGACAAAAATCAAAAGAATATATTCAATGATATCTGAATTAATGTGTAACCAAACTAAATCATTTTTACTGTTACGTCCTTGGGAGCCTTGTTGGCTAAATATTTTCATTATGTATGTCAAGTGTTGGATGGGTAGGATTTTTGGAATGAGGTTGTTTGGTGAAATTATATTCCCACATAATTTAACATCTTGGTTTGAATGATTTGTAATAATTCCATCACTATATATTAGTTTGTTCAGGAAACAGATATCTCTACGAAGTATAAGTGTGGGTATTACTAGATCCCCCAGGATGAATCTGTTGTAGAACATTTCATTTCTAGTGGGTGGGATCAGGATATGTAGGAATAATTTGGGGAGTTGTTTATGTAAGGGAATCTGGATTATTATTGGAATCATTAAGGATTTATTGGTTCACGAGTTCTAAGGATCCGATGCAAGATATAAAGGTGAGGGTGTTGTTGGTTGCTATGGGATATTGGGAGATATTAAGGGAATGGAACCAGTACCATCATTCCAATATCAATAGTTCACACATAGGGATGTTGATCAAGGTGCGCTGCATTTATGAAGCCCTTCATCCTTTCTTCATGTGCTTGGATAAGTCATCCTCACTGCAAAATTTCATGGTTCGATGGTTTTTCTGGCTGATGCCCCAGAATCAATACAGGAAACAATGTTGGGTACATTGGAACTCATAGATCAAACGTTTCAAGATTAATATGGTCAGATCCTATAACAAAAGGGATATGCGGGGGGTGGGGGGTGTCGAGATCCAAATGGTGTTCATATTATATCCTTTTACAATAATTTCTGATTATGAGACTCTTTTGAGGTAGAGGCCAATGCAATGTGTTAAGGGATTGATCAATATCAGGTATATAAATCCCATTGGAATCGATGGATATTGATTTGATGGTGATACATGGGGTGTTTTAGGAAAAGATCTAGTGTCTATAGTCCATTATCTACCATTCTCGTAAGATCAGAATCCTCCTTCATCCATAGGTGGTAATTTCACATATCTGTCACGATGGGAATAATGTGGAGGATTTTATGGATTTATGATTAGCTAACGATAACTTGTGTTCCATTTTTTATAGCCTGGTTATCTTATTTCATTATGTTATTGTATCGTATGGGCTAATGCACTTAGTCTTCACTACATTAGAACTCCATGAACTCATTATTTTAGGTAAATTCCCGAGTTGAAATAAAATTGTTATGTTATAGTAACTTGATCATTACGGTCTTCCTTAGATGACATGACATGTCCAAAATTCTGAGAATATTTAGTTCAATGATGTTTTTATCTCAGAATCTAGTTTTAACCATCTATTTAGTATTGAAATGTTTTTGTAATTCCATCATGCCCATATGTACATAAGGCAATTTCAAATAAAAAAACATGCCTTATGAGGATTCCAAAAAATTGATAACATAAATTCTGATACACCAACAATACAATATTAATTTTTTCATTTTATCCAATAGTGAATATTCTATACATATGATCATTTAACTACATATTTCAATGGGCACATATTTAGGCGAATGACACCATTATTTAGATTAAAAACCTATTCATGATCATTGATAATTGTTATGGAAATATATTTTGTATGTAAATAATCTCTAACTTTAGAAATCACTTCCTTATAATTAGAATTATCCAACACAACTAAATCATAGTACTTAAAATTTTAATTTTTTTTCCTCATGTAATATCCCATATAGATAGATTTATTTAATTGATATTGTTCTATAAAAATTATCATACAACAAAAATTGGAAACCAAATTCTAAATATTTATTTTTAATAGTATATGATGGTAGCATTACCATGACACACATTTATATTTTTGTGATTTAGTACTATATACTAAGGTTTTCTAGCTATTATTGATTATTTATTCACCTTTTTCATTAGATTATGGATCATCACTAGTACACCATATAATAGTTTTAACTCAAAATGCTACCATTACTTTTCAGTTTTTTGATTTTATAGAATCATTTTCATCATATCAGTGATTTTTGTAATATGTTGTTCTGTTAGTAGGCTTCTTTCCATATAAAGAAAATAACATAAATAAAATCACCCATTATATTATAAAATTTTCTATCAAATCGATGTTCATTATAGAAGACCTTTAATAAATAATTTCTATTCATTTTACATGAATTTTCATAATGATTTAATTAACTATATGTTGAAAAACATTAATTTGAATTATTTGTATAACATATCCTTATAGTAGTAGAGTAAGATGCATTTAATCCGTATGTTTATTCATCTCATGTCATTGTGGATAACACACCGGTAGTCCTATTCACTTTTGAATCATCTCATACAATTCTATACATATATTACCTATGATTTCCAAAGAATGTTTTTAATAAAACCATTGAAATATTTTTAGTTTAAATGTTTCATGTCCATTCCGATTTTCATAATATATAATGGATATTTATAATAATTTCAGTATTATTATCATTTAGGGGTGTCTATGTGATTGATTTACATTGAAGGAACTCAAAAAACTAATAATAATAACATAGATTCACTATTTAGTGTAATGATCCTTATGTATTTGGAAATTTTTAATTTAGTGTTTCCTATATATTCCATTCATAGTTTCATGTGATTATATATAATTATATATTTCTCATAATATATTGTAAAAGTTTGTCACCAACCATCTTATTCATTTTTTCTATATTGATTTTATTCTCTTGTAAAAGAAGATACGTCATTGTCTATAATTATTTAATCAAATGTAATTAATTGTTAATAATCCACTCTAGTATTAATAAAAACCTCTTCATATAATCATTTCATTATAAATGATCAATTTGGTCAAAAATAAGAGGACGAATCAAATTCTAATTACTAATACTTTTTATTGGTATCCATTTTTTTTATAAAACATATATTTATTCCTCTTGATGATAGGTTAATAATGATTATATTAGCTAAAAAATTAATTATTAAAATATGTGTCTAGAAAATTATAAATAGAAAAGTATTTATATATCTTTTATTGGATAAAATAAATAGATTTAGCCTCTAACATAATGTGTATCTAAAAAATAATCTTTTTCTTATAAAAAGTGTCATACTAGTTATGAAAAACATATGTAACCATCAAGATTTTGATAATGGAATTCTAAAATCATACATACTATTTTTCAAATGAGAATCTAAAAAAACAAAAATAAACAATTTTAATCTTCAAAAATGATTAACCAAATATTCACATTGGGAAAAATATTATTGACTACTAAAGAACATGACTGATTAAGTATCAAAATAATATATGAAAACAAATAATTAAAATATATCATGGAGTTATGAATTTGAATAAAAAACTCTTATATAGTCAATTTATTATCATAAATGTTACTATCAATGAATGTATTTTATTTTCCAAAAAAGTGGTAGGAGGTTTGATAACATGATCCAAAGTGTCTATGTTATGTCTAGTAGCTGATTTGGATTATACATTTAAAAGAAAAATATCTAGCAATATTAACTTATTTGAAATAATTTCATTGTATAATAGTTAAATCCATGAGATTTTATTTTATCTATTGATTGTTATCTAGTAAAAGGAACTTATAATTTTTTAGACACATATATTTTTTAGAAGTACATTCCACACAGTAAATCTATTTTTTATAGCGATTGAAATACAATTCTATAAATGAAAAAACTCAGTTCACTTACATTAATCCCAATCACATCAATGCTCCTAGAAAATTAACCTAAAAAGGGAATACGAAGAATTCTATATAAATTATTAATCTGAAATATAGTAAATCATTGTAGTATCAGTGCTAAAAAATTAATATATTTATATCTTCCAATCCATAAATTCTTGATATAATTAATAGATACTATGATTTTAAAATCCAATTAGTTCCTTAAGAGAAATAATAATTATATGTTTTGTATATATATCATCTAATGAATTCAATTCAATGTGAAATTACTATGATTATAAACATTAATTGAACACTATAATGTAGTGGATCATATATACTCATAACTTATAATATATGATCATAAAATAAAAAAACTCCATGTTAAATAAATCTCATAATAATGTTTATTGTGATACTAAAATCCATGTATGTGAAATAATTAATTTAAAATAATTATATTTCCTCATTTATTCATGTTAATTTATAAGGTGATCATTAAGAAAACTATTATGTGTGGGTAATATATTTTTTCACCTATGTCTTTTTCCTTTGACCCCCTATATTGGACTCAATCCATTATTTCTTATATATTTTATTATATGATAATTCAATAAATTCTATCCCTATATTTATAGTACACTAAACCACATATTTAATACTCTGGATATATTATATCTTAGAATAATATTTTTGTTTGTGTTTGTTAAAAATAAATAATCTCCCTATTTTTTATCATGAGTGAAAAAACCAAATGTTTCCCTTTTTATCCTTATGAAATTCACATCATATGAAATTATAGATTCATAATTATTTTACAAGACTGACATAATTTATCTCACCATATTTGTATTAATAAATTTGGGTTTATAAATATAAAAAATATTTAATTTACAAATTCCCACATCATTGTTTTAATATTATAATTCACATTTAAATTCATGATTAATAACCAATGTTGATTTTCTTGTCAATAAAAATGTTATATATCTATATGTAATAATTTATTTATTGTAACACCTAGTCATGGAAAATATATTCTACATGGAGTTATAAATTGTTCCACAATAATTTTATTAGATGTTCCATATAATTATATGTTCTTATTTTCACATAAAGGAGTCAATGGTTGATTCATCAATCATGGGTGAAGATTTATATTCCACATATTTTTTGTTATTATTCAAATCATAGAAAAATCAGTTATGTATAAATATGGGTGTTTTAATTCATTCTTGTAATTTATTAGTAATATTATAGGTGATATCATTTAATTTTTTGTCACATTGGTATCTAGTCTACTTTTTCATATTCCCAAGATTTTTAAAAATTGAAAATATTACAAAAAACGTATATTAATAAACCATGGTAAAATAAAAAATTATTGTGAGTAAATAAATACTAAATTATTTTATAATTAAATCCTTATGTTTTCCCTATATTTTCATTTACGATATTAATTCACTAAATAGTTCATTATTATTCATATACAAACTTTAGTTCTACATACCACACATTCATGATTATCAAATAATTTTTATCACAAGAAAAATAATAATATTTTCTAAAAGTGAATGATTTAGCATTTTATTAATACATATGATCAATATATGTTGTACAACTATGAAATGGTGAAAATTCTAATTATCATGGAATAAAATTTCTTTTGGTCAAATAGAAGATCATTGATATCAAGAAACCCTAAAAATAGGGTCAATGTAGAAATTAATTTAGAGGATAAGAAACATTGTACGTGAATATTAATAAAAAATCATACTTATTAAGGAAAATATCATATATAGAATTTGATAGAATATAGATTATTGTATTTGTATTATATAATTGTACAATAATTGAATGTCAAGAAATACATTATCATGTTCACGTATAACTTGTGTGTACAAAACTAACTTCATCATATACATATGTAGTAATCTCATGAGATAGATCACATTATCAAATTCAATTGTGGTATATATAATTATACACACACACATCACATTATAATAGGTTCATAATCATGCATTCCATAAAGAAATAAATACATATATTATTATTAACCATTAAATTAAGCCATTATAAATCAATTGTTTTTATAATGATGTTATAAATCATATTTCATGAATAATTGTTACAATTCTCAATGGAATTATTAAACAAATAATTTTGGACATGGAATGTTATACTATAAAATGCATAATAACATTTCATAGAGATGAGAATAAATTAAAAATTGTAAATAATTGAAACAATTATAAAATAGTTTCATTTAAAAGTAATTGAGGTCTCTTTTAACACATACCAACTAAATAAAAACATGAAAATTCCTAGAACACGAATAGATATTTAAATATATAAATAACATTGAATGTATTTTATATGTAAAATAATGGAAAAATAAAGGAAAATAGTTTATATATATATGAAAGTGTTTATAATTTGGTTTTCCCCTTTCCTTGGGTCTCATTCTGTTTTGTCAAATCATAACATTTTATATAATAAAATAATATTTATTAAATCATTAATCATGAATTATATTAAATTCATGTTTTCTCTATTCAGTCATTTATTCCATGCTAATTAATTTATGAAACACTATTAATGACTAAATTATTTGATGAAAAGTATCTTTTTATTTAATCTATATTTTTCACATTAATATAATGGTCTTAATTAATGTTTTTATTAAATGCCAAAATTATCGGCAAAAACATAGAAAATTCAAAAATAAATTTTCAAATATGATATACATTAAATAGTAACAATTAATGAGGTCTGTGATAATTAAATCATAGATAATTCGATCAAATGTGATTAGACATTCAATTAATGAAACATTATTGGGAGAGAAAAGGATTTGTTATAAATATATATTTTAAAAAATTATGATAATTATAATAAAAAAAATTTATATATAATTTATGATCAATTATTTCAGGAAGATACAAGGTAAATTTGGATATGATGATTAAAAATATAACAGTTAATGGAAGTTGAATATGGAATTATTTCATCCTAGTAGATCTATAAATGGATAAATGTTTAACGACATATATTCCTAGAGTTTGATGAAAATAAATCCTCATTGTAGATTTTAGGAGTCTTTTTAGGATATATGTTTATTGGTATTCGATAATATAAAGGATTTGAAAAGAATTGCTTCAAGAAGGGTTATAGGTGGTATATATGCATGAGCAATAGGGGTATTTGGGTTATGAAAATGAATAAAAAATATTTGAAAATAAGAAATATAATGAATGGAACATTTTTAATGTATGAATAATATTTTATAAAATTTCATCATATTATGAATTTTTAATCCATGAACCATATAATATATAAATTTAAAAAAAATTGGAAAAAATGAAAAATTGTTTTTAAATGATATTATTTATATTTTTATATTTTATAATAATTTATTAACTATAGAAAACGAATTTATTTTCTTGACAATAAAACTATATATTTTTAAATTTATTTCTGATAATTCCCACCATTTTTTGGATTATTGGGGTTTTCACTACATAAATATCAAATCATAAAGGATATGAATATTAACAAACAAAATTATTTCTATTCTTACCAAATTAACATTTTTTATAAAATTTCACAACATTTTTTATAGGATAATTTCAATATGTTGATTCCGAAATGAATTAAATTAAATAAAAATAAAAGTATATCATAGGTAATTTTAAATTTTAATATAAAATTAATGGTTCCTAAAAAATTTGTTTAATAAAATTTGTTAAAAACAAAAAAATACATTCATTTAATTTTGAAATTTTAAAATTTAATTTGTAGCATTATAAAATTTATATTTACATAATCAATTCATTGTACCTATTTTTTTCATTTCTTATTACCTTAATAATTATTAGATTTCAATTTTAATAGTCTCATTATTATTTTTAGTGGTTTGATTTCTATTTCCAGATGTAGGGATACTATTTCAACTATTTTATTTTCAATGTTATATTTACGTTTTATTAACAACATAAACCATTTAATGACTTCTAATTACACTTACATAGTTTCTCTCAAACTTCTATATTTTATTTTATAAATTTCAATCATATTTCTAATGATCTATTTTTTATATACATTGTTGGTATTATGTGTGATATTTATGGGAAACCTTGACTTAATGAACATTCAAAAAATAATCATATAGTTTATTTAAATCTATTATCCAATAATGTTATTTTTATTTTGTAGGTTATATTTTCTATATATATTTAATTTTATACAAAACATAAATATTTTATAATTTTTTCACTATGTGGTGAATTTGACTATACTATATTGTATAAAAAATTTGATACACATATAGATATATTTATATTAATACACATTCAAAACAAAAATAACCTACTGTAGATCATTTATTTTATATACATGATGAAAGTATCATCCCATTAAATCCCACAAACAATTACATATAATTCATAGACAATTAACATGTTATTAATTTCCTAGTTAAAATACACTTTACCCACTCATTCGAATAGTACAATGGATAAGAATGAGTGTAACAACCTTGACCATAGTATCCCCGATATATTTTCCTCTTTATTACATTTACATAAATACAAAATATCGATTATTGATGAACTAATCAGATTAGCTATTTTGTATTACAAGATATATACATGATACCCATCCAGAATTTGTAATAGAAAATAAAACAAAATACATAATAAAATTAAATGGATAGTTCCTTAAAAATAAATTAAATAGATTCTTCTTCATAATATAGTGAAAGGAATGAATATAATGTTGAGATAAAATTATTTTTAAGGGTTATGTACATCAAAATGTTTCATTAATCAATAATCATCGGCAACATGGAATGGAATATATTTAGCTTATATATCATTTATGTAACTTAAAACCCATTAAAATGTAAATGAATATTAATATAGTAGTGTAAATAAATAAAAAATGCATGCTATTTCATTAAAAATAAGATTAAAATGCATCTATGGGTCATATCATTACAAAAATCTCATTAATAATAATTATAACAATCTTCTTTTGAGAAATTATTATTTTTTATATAAATTTTCTCCTAAAAATTTTACCTCTACAATCAAGACCATTCATAAGATGGTTTAATAATATAGGCAGAATCACATTTAATATTCCACTTAAATAGTCTAAGGAGACCTATAGATCTATCGAGGGGATATATAATACAAATCCCCACTGATCACTATAGGTCCAAAAAATTCAAGATATATAAAATAATATAATTAATTCATGAATACATATTCCTTATCATTAAATATCTGTATTGAGTAAAGGATGCATATTTATGAATATTTAACTAGTTTATCAAATATCATTCTATGTAAACACCGTATATATAAATGTTATAAATTTTATGAAATAATCATATCCCTCATGCATGACTGTGTATATATTAGATAAAATTTATTTTCAATGATAAATTGATTCATTAATTTAAACTTTTGTAGATAAAGTGAACAATAAACAAATAAAGGAAGATTGTTCATTAAAATTTAACACATGGAATTATTCATGTGAAATCCAATTGGATGAAATGATTCAAAGAGAAAGATAAATTACCATGATGTATAAATTTACGATAATATTACATGACATGTGGGTATTATATACCCCACATAAATTTGAATTTTTCTACAATAACTAATAAGTATTAGTGGAATGTAAACTGAGATTAAATACCTTATCTCATGATATCCTTTAGTTGAACAAACAAAAAACACATTTTAATTGTTTTAATATTGTTAATACTTTATTAAATAACTATAATCATATTTTTAACATCTATTATTATCTTTTTATAACATTTTATTACTCTTTTGTTGATAATATTTCATTATTTCCATTGTTTCAGGAGGCAATCACCTTCTTTTCTCATTTATAATTGTTCATGAATGTTTTGGTTCTTGTCCATGTTATATATATATATCATCTAAATAATAATAAAATTTTAATAACAATTATATTAATAAATTAATCATAAATTTAAATCTATTCTTGAAATAAGGTTATGAGAAATGATGTATGTTACGATTATAGAGAGCTGGGATGTATATACACATTTGTAACATTTCAATGTTTCAACGATCATTGTTGAAAGGAAGATTGTATAATTTTATATTTTAATATTTTTAAAACTATCATAATTACCATATTTTTTTCTTATATACATCATCTATGTAGTTTGGTGGTGAAATAATGGTCACATCTCTTCGTGAAGACCATATTCCAAACGTACACGAACGATGACATCAACATTTAGTGAATGAAAAGGTAAGAATGAAAATTACATGTAGTATTTCCATAATGATAAATATTTCATATATATTGGATTAATGTCATTTATATAACCATTAAAAATATCCTTATCACATTCCATTTAAAGCATTAGTGAAAGAAGAAGTATATATTCTTGCGAGGCGGTAGTCCATGATGAACATGACTGATATTATAGTATCCCAGAAGGGAATATAATGTAATAATGTGATATATGATATAATTAATGTAGGAATTTATATTTTACATATATCTCATATATACTTTATATCCATCAACATACGCAACCTTGAGAGTTGGTAATGTAAAAATGAACGACATCTGTTCTTGATGTGGTAGCCCATTTAACACATGAATGCTTCTTTTGTATCACAATTAATGGAAGTGAATGTTGATTTAGGAAATTATATTATGATAAAAAAATCAATTTATTTAATATACTTATTTTATTATGTAATTATGTTTTACTAACAATTTATATAGGTGGATCTTTAAATAAAATAATAATTATTGTTGAAAAACAGTACCACTTCTTTGGGTATCATCCTTAGGTTTGTACTAAAGTCTTCATAGGCCATATTCAGGCCGAAAATTGGTCGATAATGTTGAGATATTATAACAAGAGAATTGATTTTGATAAGTTTTCTTCATGAAAACAGTCTTCAGTGGTGGGAGTTAGTGGGGGGGTGAGGGCCCTATTGAAATTGAGGAGGGGTAGTGTTTATGTAAATTATCAGAAATATTCACTGTTTATATGTCACTCTTTACTATTGTTCCAACAAAATATAAACTTAATGGGGGTGTAGGGATGTTTTTTTTGATTCACACATCAACAAAAGTATAAAATAGTTGTCCTAAACATTTTTTTCCTTAGCTTCGATGTTTCCTCATTATTTCCATTCTTGGTTTTCACTATAGTAGCTTTTCGTTTTAACAATGGTAATTAATCTTTTAAGAGTGTAATAAAATTATCCATTATATATAATTTGGTGATCCTATTTATATTAATGATATATAATATTTAAAATTAATTACCCATTTGTGTTTAAAATTTATTTTATGACATGTGTATGTAACATGAAAAATGATTGATTTAACCATAACAATGATACCATATATTTTACTATTAAGGGGTAAATATATTCATTATAAATATAAATTTGTCCTTGATTGGAAAATAGTTTATATTTATCAATATTTAATAATAAATTGGCATAGTATACAATTTTTATTAATTTCAAATCAACTAATAATATAACATTTATTATTAAATAACATTAACATCAATTTTGAAATTATTCATTTACATTGAATTTGAGAAATAAAAACCCTATTAAGTAATTAGAATCTAATATTTTCAACCCAACGGTTCATGAAAAAGTCGTCTAAAAAATTAATATAACATAATAATTATTTTAATTTAATAAACATTTAATATTTAGAGTATAATTTATTTTATGTATTTATTATCTAATAATGATTGCATCGGAATCCATTAAGCAGTTAATATAATTATTCCATCTTTAAAAACTAAAGATAAATTATCATGAAAAAACAACATTATCTTCCAAGTATAATTTAAAAACTAAAATAGTTTTTTTATCCCCATAGAAAATCTATATAGATATTAGAATAAAAAAACTTCCTTTTGCGTTTTCCATTACATAACTTTTTATATAGTTTCATTCTGGGAATGGAATCACAAAAATTAATAATAATAGATTGTATAGTGATACTGGTCTAAATTAGTCCATTAATGGGTGTTATAAACTTTTTTTAGAATTTTTATCAATGATATTCTCAATTTCACACCAAGAAAGTTAGTTTTTACCCTGATCATAGTAAATAATTTTTACTATTCCCATTATTCATTTTCATCAAATATTATGTTTACCATATTTGATATTCAACATCGTTATTTTTATTAATTTGGAATACATTTTTCTATATTCAATTAAATAATATTTAAATTATTAATTTACAATTCATCTCGCAAACACAGTTCGAATGTTGTGTTTTGAAGAGAAAATGTTCAAAAGTTTATAATTTTTTATATCAATATTGAATTTATAAATGATTAAAATGAACTAAAATAGATTAATTGATATCAAATTTAACTAATTTTATTGTAAAACTAATTGAAAGTAATAGTTTACATTTTGAAAAATTTAAAAAAAATTGTTTTCTTGATTTATAATTCACAATCTTTGCTATTCATTTAAAATGGATCCTTTTAGAAAAATCCCAAAATATCATCCTAAAATAATTTTCGTATTATGATATAAATGATTACATTTTTTAAAAAATTCATATTATAATTTTTTATAATTAAAATAATATTATTCTCACATTTCATGACTAAACATTCATCTATAAAAATATTCCTTTTATAAAAACATTTCATTTTCTTTTATTTTGTAATAATTTCATCTAAAATTAATGAGTAATAATTTTATATATTTTATACGTATGTTATCCACAATATTTTTTTAACTTAGTTAACATTATTTATACCGATTAAATTTTATTGATTGTCTATAATTTATATGTTAAAATATTATTTTAAAAATTTATCTCATTTATTTTAGACCTCTTGTTACACGGATCTTCTAAAATCAAAGGAATTAAAGTTATTATAAAGGTAATATATTTTATATTATTCAGTTGTTAAATTATCTTCTCCTTAAATAAATTTCAATTTCAAAATTAAACCATGATCATGGTAATCATGAATTTGATATTTTAGAATACGATTTTTTAAAATTGCACATCGTCAAAATTATTACAAAATATCCTCACAATAATATAGAATGGAAAGTATAAAGGTCATATAAATTATTCACATAACATAGCCTCCTTATTGGAGAAGATATGTTAGAAATAGAACCATGAAACTGAAAGAAAATATTAATTCCCAAAGACTAATGAGAGTGATAGATATCATTTATAATAGAAATTGTGTTATCGAGATAAGGGTAATGACCAAAAAACATTATACCCATTATGTCTGAAAATGGATATTGATATCATCATAAATGATGATGATATAACAAAATTCTAATCAAATAATATTTTCCTCATGTTGGAGAATTATTTTAGTTTATATTAATATATACATAGTATTTTTATTATTCGAATAATCTTATAAATTGGTCATGCATCGATCAATTTATACCTCATCTCAAAATCCATGAAATGAATATCAAAAAGTTTATTTTTTATTCACAATGAACTAAAATTTATTTCTATGATATCGTAAGATCTTTGAAATATTAATAAGTTGTTCCTGTTATATTTACTAAAACAAAACAGGTTAAGGAAATTTTTACAATAACAACCAAGAATATGTGGGATCATAATGTTTATAAAGACATATAAATACAGTAAGTGCATGAATTTTTTGTTATAAAAAACTCGTTTATATTCATAAAATGAACATAATTTAAAAATGATTAACAAATCGTATTCACAAAATCTCTTATGTATTAAAATGGTAAGATAAATTGGCCATTGGTTCTAATGAAAAAACGATCATAATAATATAGATTAAGATATATATTCTATTGGTCTTAAAAAGTTAATTATTCTAATTTAACAACATATATAATCTTAAATAGTAAGAATTGGTAACATATTCATAGTTTAATATTATTCATAGTAAAAACTATTTTACTACATTAAACACAAAAATAATCATAATCATAATGCATCAGATAAATTAGAGTATTGCAATTGTAGTGATTATATAATAAAATTTATAGTAGAATAATTACAGTAAATAAATTAAAAAATTAATATGTGTAAAATAATTTTATTGTAATAAAATCTAATAAGATACGAAATATATAAATAGGAAGTTCAATATAAAATCTTTTAACTTTTTATTAAAATTTTAGTGCATATAAAAGATGTGTAATAAAACAAGTAATACAAATGAATACAAGTTTTTAAACCAAATTGTAGGGTATACAATAAATTATAAAAAAGGATCCTTATTTTATAGTTACAATAATTTCTTTCTTTCCCTTATCTGGGAAAGCCATCAATACGATGAATGTTCTACCTCACTATACATGTGAGCCCGTAATATGAGCATCAAATTATTATTTTTGTGATTACCATTATCCCTCAATATGATGATCATGTTCTCTCTCTCTCTCTATCCCCAAGAGCCCTCGATACGATGATATGCTTCATTGTCTCTCTATCCCTATGAGACCTCAATCATATTTGTGGGATCTTCAATTACGATTACACTCTTAATTATATTAAAATTACTTGGAACATTTGTTTCACTCTTATAAGCTTCACAGCTATTACACAATGTTATTTTTTTAGATGAAAATGATCTAAACTTCACTTAATACTCTTTAATGGACCAAGTATTTATAGTAATGCTTCCAAATATAATTTTGATCCTCCAGGGTTCATATTTCAATGGAGTTTTTCATTATGACAGGGAAACCTAGAATATAAATGGTAATATTATAAAAGAATATATAACATCATTGTGATATATAAAATTTTCTATGTAAAAAATATTTATTATATTAGGGATAATATTTTCTATGTATGAGATGGTGATTATAATAATTACTTTGATACTGAGTATGATTATAATCTAAGCCATTATCAATAAGAATATTAAGATTTTTTTAGTATGAAAGAAAAAATATGATATCTTATATTTTATCTGATTGAGGTGAGTGTATTAATTCTGAGTACTATTAATATGGTATCCATTATATTCATGATAAACATATCATATACAGTCTCATTATGGTAAGCACATTGAAAAAGTATATTTTCATAACACTTTTAATAATATAATATTTATGATAAAAGATTATGTGTTCTTATAGATATATAATAAATATTTTTTAACAAGTATGATAATATAGAAATCAATTTTTTTTATTTTCAGATTTTAGTAGGAAACATTTTATAAGTGAAACATTAGACTCAACATTCCCCCATTTTTGGATAGTGCATAACACAAAACATAGATTAATAAGAAAAAATTTAATCGCATTCAAAAATAGAAATTATACATATATCCACTTGAGTTAATAACTCATACTAATATAATTATGAATTCAACTGAGTCCCCTATAGGATAAAAACTCTTCCAAAACACTGTACTCACACCTAGAATGAAAATTTACCCCATTAATTAAAACATCTCCTCATTTATATAAAATTAACCTCTTTGTGGATTTCAAAAATGAATAGGGAATATGTTTTTAGGTATCATAAAAGGGGATATAGAAATGAAATAAAAAACAATATGATTAAAAGGCAATTTAATTAATCAGACCAAATATTGTAAAAAATATTACAAGTGTTCAAAGAAAAAATTATTCTTTCTTGGACATACTTTTTTGACAATTGCCTTAATATTTTTTAACTCATTTATATCATCCAAAACCTTTGAAATATATTCATAATGCGGTCATATATTTTCTTAATGAGGCATACCATTTTCCTCTATGATCATATTCTTATATTACTGATCATTAAATAATTCTGAGAATACATCATTATGATTCTCAGAATAATAAATTTCACATTTATAGACCTTGAATATTTAAATCTCATGAAGGACATACTGTAAAATACCTTGTAAATATGTTAAATCATGAGTGATATTTTCTACTGTATTTATAAAATAATTATGTAATTTACTGTATTTTTTATGAATTTGTAAATAATACTAAAAAGACCATCAGTTTTACGTAATGAATATTTTAATTTATAAAAAAATATCATCATGAATTTTCATATAATTATCAACATCATGAGTTAATATATCCTTATTATTGAAAATATTCATATAAACCATGAATATTTCATTAAATATCTTTAAATAAGTCTCCAAAAATATCAATTTATCAATTAATGGTTCCACTAAATCAAAATATTCATGTTCATTTTATGAAATAATATCAACATTGGCCTCTAGTATAGAAATTTAAGTAATTTTCCCCCAATATATTAAATATATGAATGATATTTTTGAGTCCTTAACATGTGATTTTTTGAGAGATTCAGACTCTCTTTGATTGTTTCTAAGAGGTATGATATGGGTAGATCTGAATTGTTATTGAATTGATTTTATTTTTTTATTTTTTTACATTGATTTTTAATTCCTTTTTTGCATACTCATATCCAATTGAATTCCCAATAGCTTCAACATCAATCATTTTATTAGCATCTATGTTACGATTCTGATCTTGTTCATTATTTTTAGATAAAGAGTAAACTTCTTGATTTTATAGGGTATTTGTTTTATCGACTAGACGATTTCAAATTTATATTTCCCAATGAATATAATTCTTTTGATGATGAATGTGCAGTCCGCAAGGAAATGTTATCAGAAGTTATTTCTCGAGTCTAAATTTTTTTATTTTTATCCATGTCCTAATTCTTTTTATCATTATCTATTTCGGTTAAAACATATTGATCATGATCTTATTCATATAATTATTCTTCATAAAAATACTATTCTATTTCATTGTAACCACTATGTTCTTCATTAACATTACTATATTTTTCTAGAACATCAATTTTTTTAGAAACTTCTTCAATTCCTATTTGAAACAATTCATGAATTTATGGATCTGATCTCAAATAACTATTACAAAATGTAATAAATTTATTATATATAAAAAAATTATTATCAATTTTTTTCAATAAAGGGAGTATCGTCATAGACAATAGGTTTTTCATGAGAAGAAATACTAGGATCATATTTCGGGAAAACATAATTATTAAAAGATGCCTCTAATCCTTTCCTAAAATCATAATCTAAACATTAACATTTATGTTTCTTCTTTGTTTTCTTTTTATTATAGTATTTCTCTAAAACATCATCATCATGTATTATAATATCTAAGGATTTTTTGAAGATGAATCTAAATTTATTATCATTTTCATTTCATCCATATTTTATCTTTCTCTACTCATAAAAAAGTTCATTGGAGTATTTCTATAGTTTCTTTTCTTTTGATGATTTAATATAGTTTGGATTTTTGTTTTTAACAAAAAAACTTTTCCTATTTTTTTTTATAATGATGTTATTTTTCGGATGTAGAAACCAATGTATTCTTTAAAAAAACCTTTTATTTAGTATCAATCATATACTCTATTTGTTTCATCATGTAATCACTTCGGAACACAATATTTTCCCTTACAACCATGCAATTGATTAAAATGTTGAAATTATTTATACTGGCTTAAATCATATTACTTATCAAAGATAGAAACTTAATAATATGAGGCTCAAATTATTAGGATTTGATGTTATTCATTTTCAATAGAACATAACCTACCAAATTTACCCTTCCCATGATTACCATTTATCCCAAAATAATGATATCAGATAATCTCAATGTATGAATGTCTTAGTTTATAGATATGTAAAAACATTTTATCCAGAGGTAAATTTCATTATGATATGAAATTATATGTGTAACCTTCTATTGTTCATCACAAGACACTTTTTTGATCAAGGAATTTTCATCACTATCAATAATAAATATACCCATAGAATCATGAAAATTTTGGGATGGAAAAAATAATATATTAAATCTAAAATTCCTAGAAGCCTGACGATTCCCTATATATAATATTTAACCTTTTTTGATAGATTAATAATGAAAGAATTTATTTTATTTCTTCATCAAATAATTGTCAGAAGAAAAAAAACCTATAACCAAATCCTAGAAAAAAAATCACAGTCAAGGTATGATTAATCCAGACAAAATGATTAATAACATTGATAATCTATATCCATTTATGGAAGTTAATCATTATTTTTATAAAAATATATTTCTACTAATGTATCCTAGAAAGCAAACAATTTGTTATAATACTTCATGGCTCTCACTGTATTGAATATTTAAATTGACGATTAAGACATGAGGAAAATATATTAGACTCATAGACTTTAATAAAGAATCACTTTGAGGCATATGTTTTCAGTTAACCAATGTGGGACATGAGGGGTGGGGGTCCCCCTTATATATGTGATTCCGAGAGATGGTTGATCTTCAAAAAATACAATGACTAATATTTGATGAAATTGATCTAATAGTTGATAAAATATTTAATGATGAATTTTTTTACCACATTTAAACACAGGAGGTTTTATATTAAAAATTTATTTCATTTGGAGAATACAAAAGAAATGGAAAAAAATAATAAGATAATAAATAATAACCAAAAAAGATAAAACTATTCATAATGGAATAGTTGTAATGTATAAAATTAAAGAAGAATACCTTCATGGGTGGAATCATTAGTATTAATGTTTTTATACTTGTTATTATAAAATAATAGATTACAATATTATATAATAAACATAATTGTTTTGTACATTAGAATAAAAAATTATTATATATAACTGAATATGTATAATTAAAATGAAAATTGGAATATGATTGAATGAAAACCTGAATCTATAAAATTTTAATTTCGGAATAAAAAAATTATTATGATAAAATTTATAAATACAATTTTAAACAAACACAAGTCCATAAAATTATTTACATTCCATGAGTGAAAGATAAAAAATTAAGATATGTTTTTTATAAAACATAATTATTTTAGTTTATATTATGATTTTTTGTAAATATAATGTTTGAAAATTAGAAAAATAATCCTATGTAATCCCCATTTGAAAAACATAAACATAATGTATGGATATAGATAAATAATAATAAGTAATGAATAAATTCTGGAAATTAATAATTCTGATATTCTAGTTAATGAATTCAAATATACCACTGTGTAACGGTTTTGTAAAAAAATGATCATTTTTTTCTTGCATTCTGATAAATTTTAGAAATTTTATCTTCTTTATCTATGTGATCCCTTATAATGTGATTCCTTATAATTATATTTATTTCAGTATATTGATGTGATGGTTTATTACATATGGTAAGAGAATTAGTGTTATCATATAGCATTTGATTTTTAGTAAAACATATTCCATAATCAGTGGGTGTGTTTTATATCCACAACCCCTGATACCAAAAATATCCTCGTACCACATATTTGGACAAAGTAGTGGGAATTTATATTGAGTGTTTCTTTCTAAAAACAAATAAACTAATGAATATACAATAAAATTAAATTCTTCTCAATTAATTTTCCTATCGATCTTGCTACCACCAATGTCAATATCCAAAAAACATTTTAATAAAAAATCATATCCATAAGAGCATAAATGACTTAAATATATAGATTCCTTTAAATAAGAAAATCATTTAACTTCTTTTAAATGGAATTCCACTGTATTAGATTAATTACTTTCCCATAAACATATATAAATAATTATGTCTACAGAACTAATAGTTATATATAGTAAAATTCATATCATACTTCTAGAAATTATTTGATCACTTGTTTGACCAAATTCATCAAGATTATGTTTTTTAGGTTCTGATAAGATTACTAATACTTTTAGTTCATTCATAGATAAAAGTTTTAAGAATATATTTTTTATACTTCTGTAGAGAAATATAAGTACCTTATGGTTTTTATGAAATTTGGAAATAATGAAAGAATATTAACTCATCCATCATACTCATCTCAAACTCATATTTCATTTTATCTACAAAAAAATATGTTAAATATTGTTGAGTTTATATGAATATAATGTAATGAAAATATATTTGAACAATCATAAAATTGTTATTAAGATATATAATAAAAACTGTTTGATATGTCGCTCCCAAAACATAAATGTTTTGTTAATTTTTTTTAATCTTACATACCAGACTTTATGATCGTTTCTTAGTCCTTATATTGATTCTCTTAGTTTAAAAACTGAATAATGATGTTATTTATCTCCATAAATAGGTTATGTTCATTAAAAACATTATACTATACATATCCATTAATTAAATCACATATCACGACCATTTTGAAAATGTTTGAAATTGAATACTGTAACAAATAATAATCGAAAATAATAGATTCAATTTTCAGCCTCCGGTTCATAAGTTTCTTTATAATATATTCCATATTATTGATGGTATCCATTCGCAGGAATTCATGGTTTATTTATAATGATTAATATATTTTCATTACACTTGTTTCTAAAGATAAATTTTACTACAATTACTGATGATTCATTAGGTTTTTCAACAAATTTCAAGACCTTTTTTCTCTCAAATTCATTTAGCTTCTCAAGATTTGAATTAAATGAATTCTATATAATTTCTTAATGAAATTCTATTACTAACTAGCTTATTCACATCACCAAATATACTATCACTAAGATGATTCTTAAAAAACAACTTACATGGATTTTGTAAGCCACGTTGGTCAACATAAGGTATAAAATCATCCTATGTAAATACACAATAAAACATTTCTAGAGAACATAACATACAAGAAGATTTTTCTCACAGGGGTTGATGATCAATTTTAGAAAAAAGAACCCAAGATATTGGTTGGGTTTGTTTAATAAATGTATAGTTTCATAAAATTTAACATTTAGTATTTCCTTGAATGTAAAATAATTTTTATTATAAATTCGGTATGACTTAAAAGTATAGGAAGAACACAAGAATATACCTTCATCAAATTTGGGTGAGAGTTTTTTTGTAAATTATCCTTCATATAGAATATGAACAGTTTTCATCCAAGTATTCTGATATAAGAAACATTTGGTTTTTGGAATCTATCCAACTCGTAATGAGTTTTATTTATAAAAGGTCATATAAAAATTGGATTTATAGTATAACATTTAGTAAAAACAACTCCATCCAAAATGATAAAAAAATTGTATTCACTCCATGTGGTTATTGTTATTTCATGAAGAATACAATTCCTTCTTTAAAAAATACAATATTAATGGGATGTTTTAGAAGATTAAAATTAATTTTATTGAAATTTTAATTATAAAGTGATTCAAAATTTTTAATTAAAAATTCAACTCCATGATCACCATGAATCTTTATCATGTAATTCTTGTTCTCATTTTTTAATTTTTCTACAATGGTGTAAAAATAACAAAAGGATTTATATTTCATTACTAGAAAATATACCCACGATTATATAGTATAATAATCAAATGATGAAAATATAATGCACTTTTGACATATAAATCATTTATATATAAGGCTGAAAAGATCCTTATGAACAAAAAATAAGCCCATATAGTACTAGACTTCACTAAATCATTTAATTCTAGACATATATTTCTTAAAATACTAACAAGGGTCACCAAATTATATTGAATTAGTCCTACATTCTAGTAGATACATAACAAGTATTTTCATAGTCTATTTACATAATTTTCAAAGGATTAATTTTCCTAACCATTTATACCATAACCAAAATCAATCTTCCATTGTACTATGGAATCATAATACTTCTTTTCTGTGGTCATCTATGTTTTGTGTGTATAAATTTTCATTATTATTGGTAGAAAGACCACATTAATCCTTGAAATTATGTACTATACATTTTTCATTATAAAAATTGAAAATGTATCATTCATAAAATAATTGACTTACTAAAATAAATATGTGCTTATGTCCTTTGAAAAAATTTGAAATTAAATCCTTTTCCAAAAGAACATAAATAAATAAACTTCAAATTTCACTTTGATAATTTTCTATGAAGGTAACTCATTCAAATTTTATTCAGATAATATTTTCCTTGAAATAGTTTTTCTAGTCTTATGTCCGAAACACATACTATCCATGTACTAGCTATAGATATTGTTGTTACTTCATTAGTGTTCTTGTAAACCAAAAAAATTAATTATTCAGAACCAAAACATTCATGGGCATTTAAATATTAGTAAATCATATTTTTCCAATACAAATAAATTTTCAATATAAGGATTTGTGGAAACCTGAAGATTGAATTTTATTAATAGAAATTTTATTTTTAAAATCTCATCTACTTTTACATGTTTTTAAATATGCTATATTTATATGAATAATGAAATTTTTACTAAAAAATGTTTAATTATAAGTATATCCCATTCTGGTACTAGTTCCATGAGGAAAAAATAATTTATACATTTTATCAAAACTATCATTACAATAATTAATATTTGATAAAAAAGTATTAATAAAGAAATTTTATATCTTAGTTTTATAACCAATTCATCATCTTTAAAATTAATAATTATGGAATAGAGTTTATCAAATATTTTTTTTATATTTAGAAATTAACTTTTCATAATATTTATAAATACACCATTTTTTAAAATTGTATTAATTAAAATAATTTTATAGAATAGATATATCATATGTTAAAATAAAAATTATTGAATTTTATTTTTTATATTCTGCATTAGCCTTGTTATTTTTTTTATAAAAATTATAAAAAATATTTTATATTATTTTTACAATGTGAGAAGCATCTTTATAAGAAGGTGATGTATTATCATCACTAGATGAGGGTGATTCCACATCCAATGATATATAATTTTTATCATCAAGGTAATTTTCATTTAAAAATATATTAGTTAAGGAATAAGTTGTGTTTACTTTTTCCATACAACATTGATCTGAAATATGGGCTGTGGAATAAAGAAAAATAATAATTTGATATGATATTTCATTATATAAGGAATTATATAAATAATCACCTCCAATAGAACTAGATTGGTCAACATCTTGAAGATAATTATTACATATTGAGTTATAAAATTGCATCTCATATCTTTCTGAATTCATATCCTCTATTTCTTTTCTTTTCTACTTGGGACTATCAGGTTGAATATTTTTTTTCTCTTTTTCACTCATAACATGTAACATTTGAATCATTCTTTTCATTCCTATCTTAAATACATTTCTTATTAGGGAATTAAAAATAATTTTAAACGACATTATTGTTTATCCTTTGAAAAAAATTGAACGTTTGGATATTGAATGGTTATAATTACTAGAAATGGATTAACCAATAACATTATTTTTCTTTATCACCATAACAATATTTTTTTATGTGTGAGATTTTACCTTATTTTTGGTAGAAGAAAAGGTAACATCACCATTATTCCTTTTTTATTTATCTACTTCTCTCTTTATTTTTCCCAAATATTGTTAAAGGGTTATAAAAAATCCTCAAGTTAGAGATGTTTTATCCTCCACGATTCATAAATTATTGTTCTATTCGATTCCCACTCATTTGGATTGTTATAAATTATCCATTAAATGAGTATTTCATCATATTATTCATTATCTACCATAGATTTTTTACTATTGACTATTGTCATAAAGCATTGTTGTCCCTTTGTAATAGGTTCATGAAAAGAAATTCAAATTCATGATAGTTAGCTATAATAATAACTCTTCTGGTTTCATAACCATTGAAGTTAAAAAATAAGTAATCTATGTCTTTTTTCTTATACAATTATCAGCACCACATGAACAAATAAGACTATAAATACATATAGATAGTGATCATAAAAATTTGCTTATATCTCTGTAATTCAAATGATATTGATGTTTTTCCATATTTTTAAACCCATTAACTCCTTTCAGTAGATCTTTTAATATCCATTTAACACAAAAAAATATCAACTCTAGTATATATAACGAATTTTCTAATTATATATCTCCAATACTCATAATCATCTCTTTCAAAAATAGGGGGTCTATTTAGATAGATGTTATCTATTGAACTAAAATTAAATCCTACCATATATATAACATAAAAAATTGAATTCCTGAATACACATTAGGGTATAAGATTTTTATAAAAAATGATTATAAGAATATTAATGCATAATTGCAGTAGTAATGAAATGATAATAATTATATCTATAATATGAGTTGTAGAAACCTTCTCTCATACCAAAAGAATATATTAGTAATATATATACATAGCTCTGATACAAATTATTCATTCTTAATATATATGAATAGGAATAGATAAAATAGTGGGTGAATTGTATTATTAACCAAAGTCATTTTCAATAATAATGGTTACATAGTTTAACATGGTCAACCAAATTTTTATCGCAAAACCTCTTATAAATTAAAATGGTGGTCAATATTTTCCATTGCTTCCAATAAAAAAAGTATTACAATCATGTTTATTCTAATATGTATTCCATAATTCCTAATAAGGGAATGATTCTGCTATAACAATTTATTGAATTGTATTCAGTAAGAAGTGGTATCGTATTCAAATATTAGTAATATACATAGTATAAACTATTTTTTCAGAGTAAACACATAAATAATTGCAATAAAAATAGTTACGATAAATTAGAGAATTACAGAATTAGATACCATATATTTATCTATATAGAATGTTAATCATAGTAATCAACTCACAAATTAATATAGACTAGAAAAATTGTAACATAATAAAAAATATCATGATAAACATCATTCCAATTAAATGATGAATATAAAATGAATCACTTTGATTTAAAATTTTAGTGGAAATAAAATTCTTGTAATAAAAAATGTCAAAAAATGAATTCAATTTATTTAAACCAAAATATTGGGTATCTAGGAACCTAGGATAAAGGCCCTTGTTTTAAACATACAAGAAATTATATCATTCCGGTACAATAGAAATACCTTGATACAGTGATCGGTTTGTCTCATTGTCTATGTGATCCCGTGATATGTTAAGTGTAATCTCCATAGCATTATCCCCACAAGCCCTTGATATTATAATTGGGTTATCTATTTTAAAATCCATGTGATCCCTTGATATGATGGTCAATGTCTTGGCCTCACTATCCTCGAAATCCCTCGATCATATTTACTTGATTAGTCCTTATGTTTAGAAACAAAAAATATATATTAATGTATGAGTAATATGAATGTAAATCTTTATGATTAGGATATCTCACACACTAATATTTTCTCAAATTAATATGGTCTTCTCTTCTCTTCAAAATCATTGAATGATTGGGAAATTATAGGCAACATTCCAACAAACCTCATTATCTTCCAAACACATGTTTTTTCTGAGTCTTTCATTATCACATGGACTCCTAGCACTTCAATGATCATATTATAATTGAATGTCTTAATTTATTTTTATATATTCCATTTGTAGTGTAAAACATACTTCTTATATTAAAGACAAGATTTTATGCGCATGATAGAGAAATTAGGACATGTTATTTTAGTGTGAGTATAACTTTAATCTAAACCATTACCAATCTGAAAAATATGATATTGTTATTACAAAAGAAAAAACATGATATGTTATATTTGATTTGTTAAAGATATGTATGAAAAATTTCAGTACAGTTATTATCATATATAATCTCATTATGATAATCATATCATACACAGACTCACTATGATAACCATGTTTAAAAGGTATATTTTCATAGCTACATCATTATTATTATACATAATATAGAAAGAATATTTTATTTTAAAAAAATATTATAAAACATGTTGAAAAGGTAATATAATTTTGTCAACGGATTTTTTTATTCCCAAAAATATGTATGTGAAATGTTAAGTGAAACTTTTGACTCAATAAAATCATTTTAATCCAATCCATATATAGTTTTCTTATGTATATTCCAAAATGTAATTTTATAAATTTAGGGGGAAGGTCACCAAATCATCATTATATTCTCTTGACAATAAAAAGTGGTTTTTAATGACATATTAAACATATGCGATTACCTTAATCACCATTACTCTTTAATGAAAACACAAATACATCCAAACATATAATTCTATGTTGTTTAATATATCCAAATGGTCGGAACATATAGCAAATACAAAAAATATAACATAACCTATCAAATTACTAACCAATTTTAAAGTCACCACTACTATCCCAATAATATATTTGTGTCATTATTTTGAAAATATAGATAATTTATTTGGGATAATCATTCCTTCATCATGCGTTTTAAAAAATTCATCTTTCCACAGAATCACTTTTCTTATATAGTTCCTTCACTATATGGTAAACACATGATATTAAGTCATCATATAGTGAGAAAGATTATAATACCAGTTCCCTTTTTATAAATTGGCATATTACCATAAAATAAATGATTATTATTAGTCTTTATAATATGCTCCATGATTTAGTTCCCATTAATTTGGAAAGGGTCCGTTTCAAAATTGGGAAATAAACTATACTATATTATATCATTACGGGAAACATAGAATAATACATGATAATTTTGAAATACATTATATAAATTGAAAACATTATTCATAACTAATATCCTCTAAATAAACATATTTTCATTGGGGTATATTAAATTTCAAATACCCTATAACTTTTTTAATGAAAATTTCAATTATCTTAATCATATACCCTCAAAGTGTTATAACAGGTGTGCTGTAAGTATATTTTTTTATAGTAGGAGATGATTTGGTCAAGCCCAATTGACCCTTTTTCGAGTTATTAACCCTAAGTATCTATATGAAACTAAAACATAAAAATATATAACCAATACAATGATTCGTTAATAGTTAAAACCACAAAATCTACTTATTTCAAAAAATTGAGGATCATATTATATACTTATATGTATGGTCATTCAAAGGGTTGTGTTTCATAATATATGTATTTTTAAATATATTATAAAAGTATTGTAATAAAATTTCTTTTATACAATATTTTATGACCCTGAACCCAGTAGCCTTACGACCATGTAATATTTATTACATTTACATAGATACATAGGGTGAAATAATGACAGAATGATAAATTTAGATTTTTTTGGAGAAATAGCAATATACATGATACCCATTTTTCATTAGAAAAAAAAACTAAATCATAGAACATAAAAATAGAAAATCCTTAGCTTCCTCAATGATTAAAACAAAGGATACATGATCATAACCTGGGGAAAGGAAACAAAATAAGGTAGATCTCAATTTTATAACAAGGGATAATTACACCTGAAGCAATATTGATTCAATAATATAATCAGCATGAAAATGTAAATCAATAACACACATGCCATTTAAATAGAATAAACCACATGATATGATATGATATAATCAAAATGTTAAGGTAAATAACTAAAAACACATTCCATTTAATCAATAACATGGAATAAAGGTCATCCATTTATAATATCATATATAAAATTTCATGAATAATAATTATAACTATGTTATAAAAGATGCATGTGTTCGATTATTGGATGTAATGTCTGTCACGAACCAGCCCAGGTACCCTGGAAAACAAAAAACTAACTTGGTCCAGATATATAAAGAAGGCATTTATGGTCCACATTGGTTGGATACTCTCAGCTAGGATCATACATGTAATTACCCAAACATTAAATAATGAAAATTTCTCTTGATTTAACTAAATGTCTCATTATGTTAAATGGTTATATAAAATATGAAATTCTTTATTTTTCTGTTTTTAGATTTCAAAATACTATTAAGAATTGTGACCATTTCTAATATAACCATTGAACAGTGATCACATGATTATTATAAATACAGGTCTTTAAAAATCCACTTTACTAAAAAAATAGAAGTGATGGCCACATCCAGTAGACATTCCCCATATGAAGGCCATTTTCGGAGCATAGAAAGAAGGTGGAATCCCTGGGATTCACTCATTACAATGCCCAACCTGAGCTTCAACATGTTAATCCCGAATGGAACTACCTACAAGACAATTGGACATTGACAGTGATTACCACCCATGCGATGTTATCCGATCCCCCCCACCCAAGAATCTATCATCACCGTACACCTTACCCTTCGGTCCTATACGGGTGTTATAAGGGGTTATGTAACAAGACCTTAGCCATATGATTATGTCCATTATTTTTTGTATATAATAAATAATATAAATTCATTTTATTATTTTTTCGTAGTAAATAGTTATTAGCGAACAATTATTATTTGTTCTTAATATTCAGTAATAAAATCTATTTCGATGAATTAATGTATTTTTATTTAAATAATATTTTTAGAAAATATTATTAATAAATTAATTTTTATTTAATATGAATGATTGTGTATTTATTATCAATGCCATTGTGTTATTTATTATGGTTTGAAAGCATTTTTTGTCAAAACACATGAATTTTTAATATATGAAATTTTTTATTTTAATATGAAAAATTCAAATATTTGGAAAATTATTTAGATAAAATTAATATTATTTTTGGAATTATGACATCAAAATTATCCAATTGTGATTTTTCCATAATACTCTGAGATAGTTGAATTTTTGGGTAAAACATTAACTGTCGTTTAAAAATATAATGTGTTTTATGACATCATAATGACCCCATAGTTATGTAATAAAATACAATAAGTATTATGTTAGGCCAATATATGTTTTACCTTTAAAATAATTTTTTTTTGTTTTTTATTTATTTTACAATACTTTTATGGACCCTCGAATAGTTATAAAACATTTTATCTTAGTAAATTTATTTCCTTGAGAGTGTGACTAACCTCAAAATAATAAATACAAATATTATACAAATATAGGTCATTGGATTTATAAAATAAAGGTTTACACTCCTCTTTAGAAAATACCATTTGAATCAACCATGGTCTAGGTTTTTGTTTCGATTAGTTTAACATGTAGGGTCCAAATCCTAAATAATAAAGAATTCCCTCTCTTTTCTTTTATAAAACAACCCAATCACCCACTTCCTCTTCACACAAAGTCTTTAGGTCTCGACCAAACCCGGACATCCTCTCTCTTAAATCCCCACAAGGTGCCCCAAGATCCCAATAATACTCTCTCAAGCCTCTCCAAAGCCTTTGGGATCACACTTCCAAGTACGAGATTCCTTCCTTTCATGTTTTTGTCCCAGTTCTTTTATGATGTAATACCATTTTACATTAAATTAATAATGATGGGGTATTATTTTCCACCTCCCTTATATTACCCTACTTATGTTATAAATTATAAGATACCTATTTATCTATCTGTAATGCATCCCATGTACAACTGTTACAATGCCGAAATTCTATAAGGAATTTCTATATTCTCATTCACATTCAAGAAATTGTTGTTTATTATGAATATAAAATACATTACAATTGTTTGCACATGTTTCTATATGACCCCCTTAATTTATATTTCATGTAAAAATGATGAGATAGAATTTTCTCTCTCATCAACCATTTCTTTGAATTCTTATTACACGTTGTTATGTTGTTGAAATTGCATCGTGATTTTTCTCAAGACAAAGTCATTATTTAGTGAACAACATGACCATTTCTATATCAAGAGTATTCACATTTATGTGAATTTATCTATTCATTATAGTGTTTCATGTATCACTTCCACTTTACATTATTGGGAAGTAAATGATTATGTGTAATGAATCTATGTTTTATGATCTATGTTGCACATATATGCATAAAATGAAATGTTTATGAAGGGTGAACCCTAATAGTGCGCCAATGCATTCGGTAAATATTAGTATCATGATATGTAAATTTAAATGAGGGATTAGTAATGATATTCATCATCAATTAGGGTTTACTCATGATCTATGTGCAATAAGACTTGGATCAAGCAAATACCATGTTAAGTGTCGTTTCCACTTTTCCATGTTCTGATAATCATGTTATATCATGCCTCTGTGTTCATGTTTAATTATTGATCCATTGATATGCCTACATCTTATCATGTATTTAATTCTTCATGTTATTTTTTTTACTCCCCCACTAGGCTTTATATCTCACTCTTTTCAAATGCATGTCCCCAGGTTATCACATTCAATGCAAAGCGCGGGGGAATGTAGTGGTCATGTAAAAGAAGTTTTAAATAAAGATGTTGGGTTTCAAGTTTTAAGTTGCTATTTAATGTTACTATGACAAAAATACACTATACCTATCAATATTATATGTTGTATCATGGTAAGGATTAATGTAATAAATCATGTTTAAGTGCATAATAAAAAGCATGGTTGTTATCGTTTGTATTTGAGGACATGTTTTGTTATTTTTGGGGTATGGATTAGAAAACCATAGTGAAAACCCAAGGAATAAAAGTAAGTATAATAAAAAAATATGTAAAATTTTTGGGAGTATTGATTTAGTGGTTTATCAAGAAAATACATCCATGTCTGGATACGAGCAAGTAGAGGCGGCTCTGACACGGATGTACCTTGGAGTAAAAACTCTAAAAAAGTGGTTCAGGATTGACCTAGGATATCCTGGTACAAGACAATGGGCCTTGCTGCACTCTTGGTTATGACACTCCTGAGGTATATGATTTGGTAAACACACAAGCTATGTATTAACCATTGATTCAGGAATAAAAAATTCCCCGAAGAATATATGTTTGGAAGAATATGATGGATAACATATATTGAAGTCTATAGACTAATAAGTTAAAGAAATATTCGTTATTTATTAGTCATTATTTTTTTGGATTACCCAATATTTTTTATGCCTACTTTTTCTTTAATTCAAGCCAATGGCCTGTAATAGGAGGACTCGAGCAAAAAACTGATGCAAAGATCAATGTGATGACTGTTCTGATGAGATTCCCAGTTCAATAAGAGTGGAAATTGAAAACATTTTCATAAAACCCTCTCAGTTAACTCATGATTTGAATATAATGACAACACAAGAAAAATGTTCAACCCCCCTAAGAAACAATAAGCCATAATCGAGAGCTTTATGAGAAAAATGCCTCATACTTTTAATTAATCCTCTGATACATCAATCGCTGAATAATGAATCAACTCCATTGAAAGGATATTATCCATCCTTCAATGTTTGAAACTATAGATGGTATTTCTCGAAGCTTATCATATGGTGGGTGGATCTAATCAATGGTATAAATTGATAAAAATTACAAAGCTTGAGTGGGAGATCGAGGCATTGTAATGGAAGGATTTCCAGAAAATTTTTATCGACAAATATTTTCCTTACACCCTCTAACATAAGATGGAAAGGGGATTTATTTAACTTAAGAAAAAAGAAGAAAAATCTATCTTAGTGTATGAGGAATACTTTTTAAGGAATGGATGATAAGCCTGCAACATTGTTGTTGCACCCAAATTCAAGGTTGGCCACTTCTTTGGTGAGATAAACATAGCCTATAGAAATCCATGGTGGTCCGTGACTTCAATAGCTGTTAGGAAATTTTCCAATTTGCCTTCTAGTACAAAATAGAGATCGGGGAATCCTCGGTGTATCATGGGTATAAGAAGCATAATGTGGACATCAATTCTAGTGGTCCGATGGATAAATCCAATAGTGATAAGAAAACCCAGTAGCCCATATGCCATAGTAGTAGAAAAAAACACCCCATAAATTTCATGAAGGGGATGAGGAAATGATTTCGTTGAGGAAGAGAATAGATCCTAGTTGTTAACTATTGATAAGAAAAGGCCATGGTTACGACAGAGGATAGGAACACTCTGGTTGACCCTCAACATTTTTTTCATTGCTTCAACTACAATGAACTAGGGCACCTTGCAAATCAGTTTCCTAATCTACTGTTTTTTTAGGCAACCAACAACCTCCATGGAAGCAAAGGTGATCTTTTTCCATCACTATTGCCATAGTGATCCCCTACAATGAAGTGATTATAGGCACAAATGTTATTCCTTCAATAATAAAGAACATACTTTTTTTATTCTAGTTTTCAGCATTATTTATATCCCAAATTTTTAGTAGAACAATCCCAACACCAACACAAATCATTGGATTAAATATGTTAGTGGGAACAAAAAATGGGGAAATCATTGAATCTCATGAATATAACTCCTCCCTGGTCACAATATGTGGAAATAACTTTCTGGTGACCCCCATCATGCACTCTCTGGTAGAAATTGATGCAATTCATTGCCTGGATTGGATTTCCTTATATAGATCCATCATAAATTTATGTTATATGTAAGTCACTCTTCATAGGGAGAATCAACCCCTGATTCTGTACAAGATCATAGTGGAGGATGAATATTACATCGCACCATCATCTCAGGCGTGGATATTAGTACCCTATGCACATGTTTATCTAGCTCATGTGATCAAGTCAATGTAAGAAACCATTCTTGATGACATGCCTTTTGTGATGGAATTCACTAAATTTTTTCCCAAGAATTTCTTGTTTTTCCTCCTAGAAGAGATGTTGATTTATCAATTGACCTTATACCTGGGGAATTTCCAATATCCAATACTCTATAGAGAATGGATGTTGTGGAGATTTAATGGATGAAGAAATAATTATAAGAGAATCTCGATAAAGGGTTTATACGCCCAAGTGCTTCACTATGGGTTGCACTAGTCTACTTCTTCAACAATAATGATGGATCAATATGCCTTTGCATTGATTATGAGGAGCTCGAAAAATCAGGATAAATAATAAGTATCCTCTACAAGTAATTTATGACTTGTTTGATTAGATATGTAGATATCTTTACATCTCCCAAGTATAATTGAGGTCAAGATATTGTAATGTATGGATGAATAATGGGGACACCCCCAAGACTACTTTTCATACAGGGTACGAGCACTATGAATTCATAGTAATGCCTTTTTGACTCACTAATTCACTAGAAATCATCATGGAATTGATGAATAGAGTCTATAGAGATTACCTTGAAAAAAATGTATAGTATTTATAGATGATATTATAATATAATCCAAAACCATTGAGGATCATGAAGAGCATCTAAAAACTACACTAGAGACCATTAGAAAGGAGAATCTCTATTCAAAGTAGATCAAGGGTGAGTGCTGGTTAAAGGAGGAATCATTTTTGGGAAATATCGTCACAAGAAAATAGATATATGTTGATACCTCCAAGATAGCTGCAATTGAGGGATGGTTGAGGCCAACGTCAATAATGAATATCTATAGCTTCCATGGTATAGAAAAATATTATTTCCTATTTGTGAGAAATTTCCCATGATTGTCAAAACCTATTACGATGCTAACTCGGAAGGGAATCAAGTTTTAGTGGAATGATGATTGTGAAGAGACATTAAAAGAGTTGTAAAAGAGGCTTATCTGTGGGCTCATTCTCACTTTACGCACAAGTGTAGAAATTATTTTTTATTCAATGATGCTTCTAAGAAGGGCGTGGGATGTGGGTTGATGAAAAATGACAAAGTAATTTCCTATTATTCGAGGAAATTGAATTTTCATGAGAAAAACTATCCTACACAGGATCTGGAGTTTGATATAGTGATCTTAAGTTTGAAATATTTTTTGAATTTTCTCGTTAGGGAGATGTGTGAAATAGATACATACCACAAAATCGTCATATATATATTCACACACAAATAGTTGAAAATGTGCCAATGAATATGGTTAGTGATGATCAATGACTATGACTGCTCAATCCATTACCACCCTGAGAAAGGGAACAAGGTGTAATATTCTCTATATAAAAAGTATCTAATGATTCTATCATTTATGTGAGTTGAGAAGGATCCAATCTTCTTGGATATGAAGAATATGGACATGGGAATCATAATGATAGAACATCAAAAATCCTTTCAAAAATTATTGCTCAACCGTATCTTTTGGTTAGGATAAAGGATACTCAAATGGATGTTATGGGAATTTAAAAGAAGTTGAAAACTATTAGAAAATGGAAATACATGGATTTCAATGTAAATGAAGAAGGAATTGTGAGATTTGGGTCAAAGAAATATGTTCCATATAATCCGTAGTTAAATAAGGATATGTTGGATGATACACATAGCTCAATTTTCTCTATTCACCCAGGAATCACAAAGATGTATCGAGATATCTAAGAGAATTATTGGTGGAATAATAATAAGAATGAGATTGTTGAGTATACATCAATGTTCCTTGTATGACAGCACATGAAGGATGAGAGGAAGATGTATAAGGGGATGAGAAACCATTACACATAACAACATGGAAATGGGAGAATATCATCATGGAATTTTTCACCAGACTACCGAAAAAATCCAATGAAAATAATTCTATCTGTGTTTTTATTGATCATCTTACAATGATTACACAGTTCATTGAAATTCAGGAGGCTTTCTCACTAGATCAACAAGTAATGATATACATCAGGGACATGGAAAGGCATCATGGAGTACCACTATCAATTATATCTGACCAAGAACCAATATTCACTTATATGTCTTAGAAGAGTAATAAATATGTTTTGGATACTGAGATGAACATCAGTACGACTGATCATACTCAAACTGATGGATAATCTTATTAGACAATTAAAACCCTTAAGGACATGGGGAGAGCGTGCTCAAAGGACTTCAAAAGGGGACATGATCAGCATCTTCTTCTGGTTGAGTTCGATTACAAAAAAAATTCCACTCAAGAATCTAAAGGGATCCTATGAATCTATGTATGGGATGAGGTGCAGAACACCATCATGATTGGTTGAAATTGGGGAGAAAGAACTCCTAGGTCTGTAAATTGTTGAATAAATGGTGTATATGGTTATGACCATCCAACAACACATTGAAGCTGCTCATGGTCGAAAAAAGAGATATAAAGATAATCGTCGATGATACATAGAGACTGATGTTGGAGGAATGGTATTCTTCCGCATATCATCTTGGAAGAGAGTTATTAGATTTGGGAATATGGGAAAGCTTATTCTAAGGTACATAGTCCCTTTTAAGATCTTTGATCACATTAGAGTATTTTCTTATCAACTATAACTCCCACAAAACCTTTCTAAAATAAATGATGTATTCCGTGTATCAGTCTTGGTGAAGTAAACACCTGACCCATCACATGTATTCAATCGATAATTGGCACCATTGAAAAATGAATACTCCTATGTAAAAAAGCCATTTAAGATAATTGATCATAGGTAAAAAGTTTTACAAAATAAGACAATTCCCCTCATCAAGGTGGTTTGGAGATACCAAATTTTTGAAGAAGAACCATGGGAATCATAGGAAGTGACGAAGTATAGTTACACACATAGGTTTTATTGTGGGAAAATGAAATTTTAGGGAGAAATTACATAAGGGGGGAAGATGGTAATGACCCAAAAATCCACTTATGAAAATTCCTCTTGATCAAATTAAATGTCTCATTATTTAAAATGGTTATATAAAATAATTAATTCCTTATTTTTATGTTTTTAATTTCAAAATACTATTATGAATTGTGACAGTTGCTAATATAGTTGTTGAATAGTTATAACAAGATTAGTATAAATATAGGGCTCTAACAAATCCAATTTACTCAAATAATGGAAGTGATAGCCTCATCAAGTAGACTTTCCACGTATGAAGCCCATTTGTCAGATTTTAGAAAGAAGCTGAACCATTGGGATTCTCTCTTGACCAAACACAAACTATGCTTAAACCTGCTAAATGATAATGTAATAAGGAAAATGTGATATAAAAAATATATAAGTATATAATATTTTAAATATCCCATATATTAAATAAATCACTCATTATATCCATTTATTATTGGTGGTTATGGAAATTCAATAACATCAGTTTTTGTGGTTGTAATCTTCCACACACAGGAATGATGATTTCATTCCCTATTTTGTAGAAGAGGATTTGGTTCATGGTCATGAACATAAATAAAAGAACATCTCAATTTATTTAATAATATTATGTAATTAAAGAATCATGATTTAATAATAATATAATTTGTTGGTGGAAGAATTAAAATAATATTCTTGGATATGGGAGTTACCTCTTCATTGGAATTTTTTGTTGGTTTTTAAGAAAATGATTCATAAGTTATAATTACGAAAATAAAATGGAATATAATATGTGAATATATAAGTAATTAAGTTATTTTTTAATGGATAGGCCGAACCAAAGGGTTTTTGAAGGGTGAACCAGAGAGAATAGTGGGTTGCCTTTTATATTTGAGGTGGGTGGTACAAATGTAATTTTAGAAAATATAAAGGTGTCCCCACATTTCACACATGAAAAAATAAACCATTATCTGGAATACACTATCATTGATGATATTAAAAATAACTTTATCCATAAATTGGATTTTAGAAATATTTTGGAACATTTTTAACACATATTCATTTTATTAACCCCTTGATAACCCATTTATTCCATAACCATGGCAATTATTTTATATGGTTTTTACTATTAATTATGTTTGAAAATGTAAATCAACCATATTAGAAAATAATAATTATTTTGATTAAAAATATAGAATCTATTATTCAAAATTCCACTAGCATATGAGAAAAAATAAAATTTTAAATTAATCTTGGTGATGTGATGATAATGTGGGTATTCAAAGAGAAAATACTCAAATGTTTAATTTTATTATAAAACAAAAATATAGATTGATTTAAATCACCAAATTTTCATTAAAAGATATATAATTAATGTAAGTTTACTTTTCATTCCTTTCTACAATTATTTTGATGTTTCTAAATTCATTAAATTAAATTAAAATACTTAATAAAAAAGTGTATTTTAACTATTAATCGAAAAAATTAGCTTCATTGAAAATTGAAAAAAAAAATCCTAATATAATTTTAAGATTACGATATAAAAAATGATTTTTATTTTATAATAATTTTCTTTAATAATTAGTAAAAAAATTAAATGAATTGCCCAAATCATCAAAAAATTAGTTGCAAAAGAAAATTTATGTGTAATGATATATTTATTTTTATCATTTTTTGTAAAAGAGATAGGAAATATTCATAATATTTTATATAGTATTTAATTTGATAATTTTTTTAATAAAATTCACCAAAAGATATTTATTTAATTTTTTGATATTTTTTTCAACACAGATTAATAGTTGTTGATAGAAAGAACCAATTTTTTGATTACATTGCCTTATTTTAATTTATAATTAATTTTACACCAATGATTTCAATATATATAATTTTTTATACCATATATTTTCATAATTTACATATAATTATTCATACCTACCATTCCAATGACTATGTTATAACTATTATATTAAATAAAAAAATTATTGTGTGTGATTTTTGGTTTAAACTCAGTGTTCCATGAAACATTAGATAAACAAAGTGTTTTGTGTAATGAAAATTATAAGAAATATTAAATTTTTTTGGAAGAAATATTTCAAAAAAACCTATGGCTTTTACATTCATCCCACTATAAACGTAATTTCACACACATAATTTATCATTATGGAACCAAAAAATTGGGATAATTATTCCTAATATCATCATCAGGTTCACATAATTATTCCTAACTTGAGTGGTATTGTGAAAAATATTTTACCAGGTCAGTGGTCTTGTAATGCATATCATTCTCTAAATTATCCATAATATGAACTGATTATTCTTTTAATGAAATACCATTCCCTGGTGTCATCACCTCTCAAATAAGTATATATGAAGGCTCATGTTTAAAATTTCTCAAGATAGATACATATAATACATCATGATCCTGATTGGGTATAGTTGGAAGAACCAAGGGATATGTTATAGTCCCAATAGGATCCTGAATTTCAAATTGATCAATATACCTAAAGCATAATATCCCCTCTTTCGTCCACGAATAAATTTTCTGAAAGACCTTCTAATCATAATAAAATTATATATAATTATTTTTATCATTAGAATAAAATTTCTACAAAATTTCTATTTTTTACATGTTTCTAAAGTTCTATAATGTTCTTGTCCATCTCATCATCTTTATTATGTACCAATAGCATTATTTCTGCAACTATATTCTAATATGATGGATTTCATCTCTAAATTACATAAATTTACTCATAAAAAGAAATATGAATTATTAAGGTAATGATATATTTTTAAGAAAATAATCTGGAGGAAATTATTTATACAAAACACCATTTAAATCCATTTAAAATAACATATAATATCCTTTAGTGTTTGAATTATTTGTTGAGACTGACCATCTATATGAGGTTGATACACAGTGTAGAAAATCAATTTTTTATCACGATATTGCTTAATAATTCACCAAACAATCAAGGTAAATATTGGATCCCAATCAGATAAAATTTATTTTAGTACTCCATTCTACATTAGCACATCATTAATGTATATTTTAGAAAGTTTATCTATATATAAATCTTCCATGATAGTAGAGAACTACCATGACCTCATAATTTGATCAACTAGAACCCATGATTACCTCAAAATAAAAGATAATATAAACCACAAAGTGTACCTATAACATTAATCAAATTTTTAAAAAAATTATATTTATTCATAATTAAATTACATAGTCACTAATGTATATATAAAACCAAATGGAAATACTTCCATAATTTTATATTAAAATATCCATAATCTTGATAATTTTTAATCACATAAATTCTACAAAAAGGGTTTCACTGAAGTTAAAATTATGATAAACCACAAACTCATAATCCCATGATGGTATCCATAAATATTTACTTAATTCTACATGGAGACATATACAAATACAAAAGTTTATTTACCCTTTATTCCATATAATATCTATTATCTTATACAAAAAAATAATTGGAAGATTTTAATCATCCTTTAATAAATAAAATATAAAATTTCATTTCATTATTCCATAATTCATGAAGAATGAGATAAGAAAATTGAATTTAAATAATGGTGAATCAATAATATATTTTTGTGATCCGTAAAACAAAATAAAAAATAAAATTTCTAAAAAATGAGGGGAGGAAAAGTGTTCCTTGATTTCCAATATTAAAATCATCTATTGGTGTGTAATAATCATTCCCTTTTACATTTTCTAAGAGGTCATTTTAAACAATCATCCACAATAGAAATTGTATTGGGTAATTGATTCATATCATTCTCAAAATCTTTTCACTTGAACGAATAGAGTCTGGATCATGAAAAAGATAAAAACCCCTTCTTGTCAATTGAATTAATCATCCCCTTTAATTAATTTCATCATTCAAGGGTTTTATGTCGTAAATTTTACCATTTAAAGAGCCTCCCAATTACATTCAATGTATTTTCTTTATGCATCACCCCATATTTCTGGTATACAGTTGTCTAGAATATCATTCCACTATTACATTTTTCATTAATGTTGATATATAATATCTTATCAAACCCATAGGAATGTTTGTAATATATTATTTACATTTATATTTTTACTTTATATTTAATGAATTATTAATAGAAAAAAATGTCTCAAATATATATGGACTTTCGATGATAATTTTTAGGACACCAATGAATCGATCCATTTTTCATTTTAAGGTAGATGATCAACCAATAAGCATATGTAGAATTTCTTGTAAAATTATAATCATAGGTTCTAATATATTCATCATTAATTTTATAAATTTTATGCAATTCAGTATCCATAATTTTTAATAGAATACAAGGGGATTGCATACTAATAAATAACCCTTAAACTCTTCCCATTCCGTAAATAAAATTTATTTTAGTTTCCTTATGTTCTTAAAATGATTAAATCACTAATCTAAATATCTTTTCAAACAATAGACATCCTAAATTAGATTTTAATGCTCCAAACGCCGAGGTGTCTAAGATATATATTCCTTGGTATAGATCAATTTTACATCAATTAGTGACTAAAAGGATCCTCTAAAATAATGTGTTTATTGAATCATGATGTACTAAATAAAACATTATTTCCTCTTTTTCTCGTTTGGATGATCATAATTATTCACATTTTGAGAATGTTGTTTGAGAATATCCACATTATTTTGAATTTGACCTACCTTTATATTGGGTTTCATTGTCGGAAAACCACTGAATTTTCCATCACGTTGATTATTACCATAATTTTGGGTGCTCAAGCCTATGACTAGAACAAAAATCATAGTGTGGTCCACAGTAATCATAGGGTGGAACCACCTAATCATGTATAATAACACATATTTTTCTAAATCATGAAACCGTATTTTTAATCTATGAAATAATTTTTATATCTCATCATTATCTATTTAAATCTTTTATGATGGTTTATAAATAGTATCTAAATTTAAAATTAATATAGGGATGTTGGGTCAAACTAGGTGTGCATCAAGGCTCATTCTCATGAACAAAGTGATGATTGAGTCTATAAAAATGGTTCCTTTTAAGAGTTATTAACCATATGAACCTCTGTTCTAGAGGCACATCAAATTTGTATTATCTACATAGGGATGTAATTTAATTGAAACCACTCACTAAATCCATTATCAAAATTCATTACATTTTCATATAATCTATATCATCATTAAAATTTTCCTTAGACATGTTCATATAGATATTACTAATGTTTAATCATATAATATTCTCTTGGTTTTAGAAACATATTATGTGATGCAATCTATATATACGAAGTATTTTCTACAAAGGTATCAAAGAATTTCATATTAATATTCAATACATTTAATAAAAACATTCCCAAGGTCTATAATTTTTTTGGATCATTAGATATTTTGAACATTATCTTCATACTTCATGAATGATATTAAAAATTCCACATAAATATCATCTCACATTGTACTCATCTTAAAAATATCCCCACACGCCCATTCATTATAACATGGGGATGGAGACATAAGAAAGAGTTACCTCATATGCTTAGTAATTGTTGAAATATGGATATAAATATATTATCATTTTATATTATATGATAAGTATAAGGGTATAGGAACATGAACATAACATAGCATGCACATACCCATCCTTTCATAAATAAAAAATATGGGTAATTAAATAAAATGATCATTACACAAAATAAACCCATAAGAGTGAGAAATCATCATTAATCAATCAATAACTATAATATAATTTAATTAAAGTGTATCAACATTGTAAATTTAGAGAAATATTTCATATGTCAATTTTATCTACTAGAAACATAATCATAGTGAATCAAGACATATCATAAATTTCCCATTATAAGTCACGGTTCTCTTGTTTCCCATTGTAGACCAAGACTCACATATTTCTCAATGTGTATCAGGACACACCTATTTCCAGTAGTATATTAGGACTCACTTATTTCCAAAAGTTGACCAGAACTAAACTGTTTTCCATTTCTGGATAGGTAAAAAATAATTTTACATTTGGGGCCAATCCCTTAAACTTTTATTCTATTATTACCATGTGAAATATAAATCTTCCCGAAAAAATTGGAGTCATAAATAGTTTTCACCCATATTATAATTGAATCCATAATTATGGGTTCCACAATATCATAAAACATTGATCTTATAATCACATAATAATCCATGTAATGAAAAAATATTCCATAAACATTTAATCAACTCACTATTTTATAACCCATGAATAATAAATTGGTTATATCTATATTATCAATATAAAAAATAACCACATATAAAACAATAATTATTATATCATTCAAACACATATATAGTAAAGAATATCTAACATCAAATGATGTCATCATTGATGGATAATGATTTTGAATGATCACTTTGCATATTTATTGAGGAATATATTCATTCGAATTTTAAAAATAAATTTTAAAACAACATATATTTTCAACATATTTTTACACTCATTGTGTACTTATTAATGATGCTACAAATTTGTTTAAAATATTTTCTTGACGAAAATATCATTTAAATTTTTAAAACAAAATGTTGATAAAACATTTTTAGAAATAATTTTATTTGAAATTAAAAATTTATGGTTATAATGGAATCATTAGAATAATGAATTTTCCAGACTATGTAATTTCTTTCTCATGTTGTACATGTTAATGTAATGATTCCATTAAAATTTTAGGTAAATGAAAAATAATATTTATTATGAAAATGACTTTGAAATTCCTTTTATATCATATTACAAAATTAAATAATGGTTACAAATGTCATAAAAATAATTTTAATAATGTTAAATATTTTATTGAAAATATTTTTAGAAAATATTGTTTTAGAATAAAATGGTTTTTTGACCTAAGAGAGAAATAATTATTCTTTTTGAGAAAGATTCATTTAAACTTATTACGACATAAATAGATAATAATGAAGGTAAAAATTAATTTTAATAAAATTCCCATAGGATAATAAAATTTATTTTCTTATTCAGAGATAAATCATAATATTTGATTAATGGAAACATAATCATAAACAATATAGATAAACAATGATATTGTCACATATAACTCATACCAAATTGGTAACCTTGAATCAAAATACCCATGAAATAATAAAATTAAATGAAAATAAATATTTCATTAAAATAATGATATCGATGATATAACAAGTCAAATGGAAATTATATATAACTCATAGAATAACAAATGTACAAAATAGACCTTAATTTCCAAAGAAGGGAATTTCACATAATAAAATATGTTACATCTTGGGTATCATTTGAACCGTAAACAAAATGAACTATTAATAATAAAACCGATAAGTAGATACAAATATATTTTTAGGAATTAAATCATTAAATAAATTCATAGGTATTATATAAACCACATAAAATAAATATAAGGTGAATATGGCATGCGTCTCATTGAGAAATAACAGTGATATGGAAATTCCTTACCTTAAGACTCGACATCCTTCATAAAAATTATGACCTACTGTATAATAAATAATAATTCATTATTTACAAAATAAATACCCATAATTAAATATTTCATACCATATATTATTTAAATATCACCATTAATTTCTTGTTTATTAACAATTTCATGTTAATATCATGTTTCAGGAAATTACTGCTTTGTTTTTCATGTATGTTATGATATGTTATTTGTTTTCCTCCAATTTCAATCATGATTAAATCATATAAATAATTTTATACAAGATATATATAAATCATTTATATATATTATACATGTATTTGTTGTTATAAAAAATGTTAGATATATAAAATGAAATACACCGTTCACGGAAATAGTAGGCCAGACATACACATTAATGCCATTTCCATATTCATTTAAGAGATAAATAAAGAAACATAAAAAACATTTCAAAAATAGATAATAATTTTAATTTCATATATGACACATTTTTTCATTAAAACCTTACATATTAAATTTCATTTAAAGCATGAACGAATCGCATCGCTTCGCGAGGCGGTAGACCACTGTACACACGATTGACTCAATTGTATTCCCTAGAAGTGGAAAGTTAGATGGATAATTTATATAATGATTCTAGAATAATAATAATATCATAATTTTATTATATTAAATATATATTATTCATTATATCCTACATTAATAGGTGTTTATGAAAATAAATTACATCAGTTTCTAAGGCGGTTGTCTGTCGTACACATGGATGACGATTTTATAACATAATTGATGGAAGAAGAGATAGTTTTGGGGAATTATTGTGACATAACACCATATATTTATAAGGAATATGTAAGGGTAATTATTTCAGATTATTTTAAGAATAATTTAATGAGTTTTAGGATGAAACAATACAAAACACTTGGTTAGAGGTGTTGCCTCTTCATCAGATAACTTATTTATGTTTTCACCAAAAGGATTTATATGATGGATTTCATTCCATAATAAATTCTATATTATTTTTAGATGGATTTAATGACGCTATTTAAGAATAATTGGCAGAACCAAATGGAATTAATTTTTTTAATAGCATTGGAGAGTGGATACCCTTTGATATGTGAGGTGAGGTACATACTTGAGATTTTTTAAAATAAAAATGAGTAATGATAGTTTTCACAATAAAAAATAATAAAAAAGATGAAATTATAGATAGTAGAATATTTAAGTACTTTATGATTCCAAAAAATTATTTTTCTAAATAACATGGGTCATTTTGAACCCATATATCTCTACATTAACTCTATTAGTAAACCCATTTTTACCTTAACCATGGTAAATATATTTTTCCATTTTTCCTATTAATTGTTGTTAAAAATTAAAATTAACATATTATAAAATATATATTATTATGATACCAAATGTGGACTATGTTTTTCAAATTTCCACTAAAATAAGTGAAAAAAATAACATAAAATTAATCCCATAGAAGTGATGAGAAAAGAAGGTTTCAATGAAAAAAGATCAAGGGATAAAAAGACATAATATAAAAATTCAATATGAATTTCATTATAGTCACCTAAATTGGAATAATAGATACATAATTTACCCATTTATTCATTAAAACAATATTAATAAAATTTTTATGTTTTTAATTTCTTCCCAATAATTGAAAATTGTTAATGAAAATTAGTACATCTCCATATTTATCTACAAATTTAACTTCTGAATAAATTATTATAAAACTATTCCTAAGATTTATTTTCCAATATTAATTCAAAAATAATGTTCATAAATCCAAATATATTTTATAAATGTTGAAAAATATAAATTATTCATTCAAAGTGGAAAAAATAATTTTTAAAAATTATACAGTTTTAAGAGTAAATTTAGTGATATTATTTTTTTTCTAGAAAAATATTTAAAAATGGTTTACTTTTTATTTCATATATAATATATAAATTTAACTAAAATAATTCAAAAAATTAATATTTTAAAATATTTGAGATAAAACTTGCTTTTCTGCCTAAGAATAGTTGTTTCAGAAAAGGATTTCCTTTATTTTCAAATCGATTTTATTTAAATTAATATTTAACTAATTCCCAAGGAATTAATTATTTATATATGTATGAAAAATATGTGTTATCGAAATTTAATTAATCAAATTCAAACACTCAATTCAAATTTTTATGTGATAAATATCGCATTGAATAATAATATTGAAATACTATGTCACGTTTCATTTAAACTCATTGTTCGGTGTAACACTAGCTAAAAATGATGTTCTGTGTAATGAAAAATATCAAATACATTAGGTTTATCTAAAAAAAATTAAAATATTATTGTTTTCAATAGATCATATTTTATTGTTAACTATGATTATCATGTGCATATGTGGTTCATATATATAGTGTTTCAATTTTGGATTATTGCATATCGCGTTAACATAACAATTAGACCTGAACTATAATAGGATTCCATGTTGTACATGCTTGAATGAGGCATGTACATAGGGATCAATGTCTTGTGGGACCATAACTTTTAGTCATCATCTACTGTAGGGTCATATAGGGTCAAAAATCATTCCAAAAGGGATATATTATTTATAATCCAAGGTCTTTATTACATAGGTATGACTCATGAATGTACTCAGAGAACTATCTACGATAGTCGTCAAAATAAATAGAATATTTGATATTCTATATGGTATGTTGGGATAGGGTATTTACCAATCATTTACAAGTGTACATATTAATTAATGTGGTCAAAAATTATATTATTTGTTACCAAAGGTTATATCCCAATTGACAGATATAAAATTTCACCATCCCTAGAAATATGGATTGTGAAATACACTGTGTGGACATAGCCGACTACATTCCATGTAGTCAATATTTCCATATCTGAGAAATATTTTTCCTTCTGTTTTCAACCCCCAAAAAAATCATTGGAAATAAATTTATACATTCCTTGGATATTATTTATACCGGATTCCATTAGTCTTACCATCAATTGTCATCAGTGTTGGATGATCGTTTTTCCCCATTTCAATTGTCACTATCAACCCCATTGTTAGAAGTCATTACAAACAATACTTGTAATTATATGTTATGCACTAGTTTCCACATGTGGATTCAAACAACCAACCCACCATTATTTTTTCACAAAAAATTTATTTAAAATAATTATTTTGGATATCACGAATCACGAAATAAATTAATGGTTTTTGGTGGAAGACCCAACTACCCAAAAGTGGGTAAATATTAATGTTCATTGAAGTATAAGGGATATATAAATGGAAATTAATTAAAAAATTTATTAAAAAATAATATTGATTTTTCTTGAAAACACTTATTTGAATATATAAAAATTACATCAAATTAAAAAAATATCAAGAAATTTATAAAAATATTTTAATCATTTATATCTTAATAAAATGATTTCCAAGAATGGTTACCTATATAATGATTTTTTAATATAATAAGCAATTTTTTAACATATAATCATGATCCCTGGATCAAATGGAATGAATATATGAAAACACAATTCATTCTAATAGAAAAAATGATAATAAAACATTATCCGTAATATAATTTTTTTTAAAAAAATAAAAATAACATCATCCCATTGTAATAAATATACACCATAAACTGAGAAATTTATTCTTGGGGGGGGAGGGAAAATTTATAGGAATTATTAATTTGGAAAATAAAATTGTTAAAATATAATACATTAATTGTTTTTAGACTTTTGAATTATTAATATCTGATTAACATGAATTTTTCATGCACAACGGTCAAAACAATCCAATGTAAACGGAATGAGATGATTATCTTCTAGGGTCCATTCATGATATTTACATATAATTACCATAAAATAGTGTTAATGAAAAACTTATTAGTGGAATTATGATATGGTAACTAATAACAGGTTGTCAATTAAATTAAATAAATCTCATAGTGTAAGGCCAGACATCTGAATACTGAATTATACATCTCCTCACTAAGGAATCACATTCAATAAATAACCACAATATTGGAAAATTCACATGAGTCTCTATTAAAGAGACATAAAATTATCACAAGTGTACATATTAAATTAATATATTAAAAATATATAATATATTTTTCAAACACACAAACACACACACATATATATATAATGAAATATATCCAAAATAACTACTCAAATTTTTATTAATGATATTCAGTGAAATATCTAACAGAAATCTGTGTTACAATAGATTTATTTTTATTTGTTTGGGGAGAAATCGTGGAACATTGATCATGGGTTTGGTGTAATAGATTTCTATGTTTATTATCTGAGGTAGTTGTTCAATTATAATCCTTTATTTTGGTTCAATATCCCATAGGATTTAATTTTCTGGTTTTTATTATAATTTTTTTGTGTTAAAATAATATAATTTTTACTCTAAGGTGATCATGTGAAATAAAATGGATTTGCTGTGAGATAATTTAATACAATTTCTAATAATGTATTTCCTATTCCTATGTGAATTCTAGTATAATAAAGATATTTTAATGTGTGATTGAAATGGATTTTAATATTTCCATAAAAAACAACATTTTGTTATAATTGTTATTATTATTTTTATTTATGGATGTACTTAAATTAAATAGTATATTGATAATAATTTCGATTGTTTCTTATTATTATTATTATTATTAATGTTATTATGATTGTATTGGAATTATTGAATTTTTTATTTTTAGAATAAAATTAAAATTCACATATGAGTCTATGGACCTTACTTGGTTGATGGGGATCCGGGGGGTATATAATTCTTACTTGGAGGAAGGTTTCTTTTTATTCAAAATAAGGATTATAGATTCTAGAACGATATTTCTTAGATTTAAGGACCTTGTGAATAGTGATAAGGTTTTTTTCAGGTTCGTCAACCTACATATGAATATGAGATGTATGTTTTATTTTTAATCACTATCAATGTCGTGTTAAATTTGGATTAAAATAAGGAAATGTGTGTTTTTTTATTTCATAAAAGGTTTGAAAAGTGTTTGTGTCCAATATATATTATGTCGAAATGTTTTTATTTTTCATGGTAAATCTTATTCCATATATATATATGGTTTATGTAATTTTTTATAGAATTAATTTGTATAATTGTTTATATACCAATAAATGGGGTATTTATGGGGTCATGGAGATATATTAATGGATCTTGAAGTCACTTCCTATGAATTCATATTTTTACAATTTCAGATTATTTTTATTTATGATATAGGTTACTCATAATGTAAATTAATATATTATATTTAGTTGAAGATTTTTTATAGTATAGATTTATTGATGGTGTTTCATCGAAGGGTGTTGAATGATTTATATGTATATAATGTAAAATGAAGTAACATTGTTTTTATTATATCTATATAATTTTAATAGGTATTGATTTAAATTCTTTAGATATTTTTTAATCATTATATGTATATATGTGGGTTTTTATTCAATGAAATAATGACATCATGAAAAATATTTTTTTAGGACATCTACTTATTAACATGGCTTGTGTTATTATGGGGTGGTTTCATGTGATGTGTCACACATTGATTCATATTAGGTTCATTTTTTCCTATGTACAAATGGTAGGAATTTTAAAAATGTTATTACACATTCTTGGATATGTTATAGAAATCATGGAAAGATGAAATTTAAATACTCAAGATGTATCCTAAAATAAAAAAAAATTTAATATTCATATAGTAAAACTAATATAACCATTTTAGTTTCATAATGATCTATGATAGTTAACAAATAATAACTCAGTCTATAACATATTTTTCCATGATAGGTGTTTTGGATATAGTGGATTGATATGATATTTATATCACAATACTCATTTTTTCTAGGAAATAAAATCTATATCAAATGTGTGTTCTATCTATGATTTCTAGATTATTATTTTAGAACAGTATTAGGGATAATTCCAAAAAAAATGGATATTTCTTTTGATGTAAATTTATTATAAAGAATGAATTTGTCATGTTATGTTTAATATGATTATGTGGGGATAAATATTGAAATATCTTAAATGGTGTCATTATATATTAATAAAAATATACTTATTAATTTTTTATTTTTTGTTATAGTTGATAATTAATTTAACTAGTTAATTAAAAAATATTTTATATTTAATTTATGTCAAATTCATCATAAGAGTTGAATATTAGAAAGTTATGATAAAATAATATAAATCAAGATAGACATTAAAAAATATTGATTCCACAATGGATAAAAAAATTAAATATAGGTGAATTGTTTTATGGTTAGATAAATTGGAAAATTTCAACATTGCACTGAATGGGATAAGAATTCTTGATTTTGTTGTTTATAATGTTGAAATTTTAAAAGATCTATTTTTATTGTATATTATTATTTAAATTTAATGTTTATAAATGAATTATTTACTAAAAATTAGTTTTGTCAATGTAGTTTTTATGTTGTATTACACTTTACGGTGTTACGATATTTGTCAATGTACTAGGTTGGTATAATTAATTTTTTATACATTCCAAAATGTATTAAATTTGGTTACTAATTTCACAATTAAAAAAGTTTTTCCTAGAAACATATATTGTTTAAATTGTTCATTTAATGTTGAAAACGGTTGTTTCTTTTGAATGGTGTTTGATAATAGAATATTCTATGTGTTTCGAAATTTCACGTTTTTTAGAATAAAATGTTAATTACCTTCATTTTAGAATATTTGTCCTTATTTAAGGAGAAAAATATTTCGTGTTTCATTTTGATTTAGTATGAAATTTCAAAAATATATATATATATGTCAATTCTTTTGAATAAAATATATAGTGAAATTTTATTATTTTGGGAAAATATATTTTTAAATATTTAATAGTTATTTGTGGTTATTTCAAAAAAAAATTGAAACGAAACCAATGTTTCTAAATTGGGATTCGTGTACTAAATTTTTTTTATCAAATGAATAAATTTTATATTATTATGATGTTTTTTCTAAAAATTTTACTTGTAAAAATGGGTGAATGAAAATAGTAATTTTTATGGGAATTTTGCAATGTGATAACTAGTGGTTTTTTAAAAATACTCACTGAAAGGGTTAGTTTAACACTAAAAATGTGTTAATGGAGGCATGTCTTTTAAAATAGTCAATTTCAAATGCCATTAAATTGATGTCACGATTTTAAAATTAATATTTTTTAAAATGATCAGGCATTTCAATATATGATGGATTTAAATTCTTATAATGTGTTATTTTATATAATATGGTTGGGGTATCAAAATAGATGTTTACATGAATGTATTTTAAATTGTTTCTTTTCATTTTTAATGTAAATAATATTATTTTATAATAATGACTTTTAAGAAACAAAATTGATCTTTTGAAGGAGGGAGACACAATTTTATTGTTCGATTTATACTTGTTTGGATGTGGATGATGGGTTAGATAGACTATCATAGAGAATGTTTACACTTTGAAAAGTTGTTCATACCATACAAATTAACTCATTCTAAATGGTTTAAATTATTGAATCGTATTTATTATATGGTTTTAAGTGAATATATTTATGATAGATTGTACATCGATATGACTACACTTCTTATGTATAAACACTTCATGGTATATAAATGGATTTAGTTGGTGGTATTATCATTTTATGACTTATTAATCATTTGTGTTTGTAATTATGGGTCCCTTTAGTAAATATTTTGAATATTTATGTGTGTTGTGTGAAGATATTTTTTGATGGAAATAGACTTCTTTCCTAGGATTTTTTTAAGAATTCTTGTGTACAACATGGGTGGTTATGTTAAATAGATTAATTATTCAAAAAAAGTTTTTATTCAAGTAGGGGCATAGTTAAATAAAACCAAACTGATTTTATTATAGATTTCTTTTGAGATTATACAAATTAAATTCTTGTTAAAATATATGTTGATCAGTTTTTTATTCATCTACATGTTCTGGTAGGGGTATAAACTTGTTTCACCCAGGGAAATGATTTTCATCATATGATATTGATTAGTATTTCAAACATATGTGCATTGATATATGTATGGGGATACATGGAACGATATTTGGGTTGATGATTAATGAATGAATGGATGCCAAATTTTTTGGATACTAAAAATTAATAGTAGTTATAGTGGATGAATATTTATTTAAAAAAATCAATAAGGCTTGGTTTGTGTAAAGGGGTGATTATGAATTTTAGTTAATATAAATAATATATAGTAATAAAAAATGATTTCATTATTTAACTTAGTGTTTTATTATGTTAAGGAATGGTGATTGAAAAAAAATGATTTATGGGGTATAATTTTTGGTAAATGAATTAATTGATGATTATTATTTGGTGTGTTATGATTTTAGTTATGTGGTTAGTGACAATTCATTGTAGTATCCTATAGATTATCAAATTTTATTTTTTTTAACAATTGAAAATTTTATTCTTCTCTAGTATGAGTAGATGATTTTTTAAATTTGTTAAAGAAATATTTATTCATTTGGATAAGTAGTTGGACACTAATGTAAACTTTATTTGTAGAGAAATAGTTTTTTATTATACTGGAAATAAGTTTCCAAACATGTCCTCAACGTTGTAATTTTTGACAATTAAAAGAATTAATTATTTAATTAGATTATTCTTATGGAAAGCAAGATTACATTCTTTGGTTATATTGGTAAATTAGATATATATCATGTATTTGGGATCCTTAGTGAATGTTGATTTAGTGGTTTTCATGGTAATGGTTTATAATAAAATATTCATGATGACTAGACTGATTGTGTCTTGTTGGAGGTCATAGTGAGATAACATTATAGTTATTAAATTTCCATTAAATACAATTTTATAATGTCATTTCAGAAACACAATTTTTGTAAAAGATAAATTTATTATTATAAATAATATTTATATCAGGATGGGTGTAATTGAATATGGATGGAGGATTCTGTGTTCCATATCACATGTTCGGGTAGATATCATGATGAAGAACCAAAGGATAGTATATATTGAAGATGATTGTATATGGATATAGAGTGTTTTGAGTTAACTTTTTCCTAACATGTGATTTTCTTTGATAGATAAGGTGAATTAATAATGGTGAGAAGCATATATATGATGGTTATACCCAATAATGAGTAGTTTTTAATTTCATAGGAAAACTGGAGGTAAGAAATGAGTAATTTTGTTTGATTAATTATACTCAAATCATTATATGTTTTCATATGCATTATATAATAAGTAGAATTTTTCGTATAAAAATTATTATAAGATTGATGAATTTAATGTATATGATTTTTATTGAAATGGTAAAATAATTATATTCAATATATTTATAAATTGAAAGATATGTGTTAATATTTTATCAAGTGTTAGCGAGAAAATTTAATGTGTATGGGTGAATGAAGACTAGTTTGTAAGAGTTTAGGGTAGTGTAATGTGAAATTTTATAGTCAAGTGGGGGTATTTGGATCCCTATGATAGTAGTGTTAGGTTTTGTAGCCAGAACATTTTCATAATGGTAGGTACACCGTTTTTTCCATTGGAAATATATTTCATGGACATTTATCCTAGGATATCAAGAAATGATAGAATAATGTAAATTTCATGCTCTTGGGGATCATTTATTCGGGCCTTACATAATCATTACCCCACTATAAATCATAACAACCTAACGTGAAGAACATTTTCAAGGTTTGAGAAGCATAATAACTCATACTCGACTCCATTTATGCTATAGCCTTCAAACTAGAAGTGAGGGTCCAAATGTTTTAAATGAGAGACTATACCTTGGTATCATATCCATACACCAAAAATACAAATAAAAGATACCTAAAACCTAGTAATAAATATAAAATATATATCATTATAATGTAACATAAAATGGAATTTATTTCTTCAAAAAAATAATGTGTGATTCCATTTTGGAAAGAAAAAGTTCATTATAAATAGTCAATGTAAAACAAAAATAATGAAACAATGTTTAGTCCTCCAGTTTAAATTTTTCTACCACTATCAGACAAAGGAACCTCCTTTAAACCCCATTTCCTATGAAACATACCCTTTCTCATATCCATGTACCATATGTATTCACATTCATTAAGATTCATGTGTAGGGTGTATTTATAAAACACAAAATGAGCCAAAAATCGTCCCCTTAACATGAGTAAAAAATTATAACATGGGTATTTGTTGAAAATAGTTATTTTAAACTTATAATAAAATCATAAACCAAGCGTTCATGTGATAATCATTAATTAATGACCATTATACATACCTTTATGTACTCCATGTTAGATGGATAATAAGAATATGTTGAAGTTATGATAAACTAGTCCTAATTATAGTGAATGTGTTACTTTGTATTCTCAGGGTATTGATTCATGGTACATTCTATAATGGTGACTACTAAACATGTATATGATATTCTTGGAACATTGAGTACTAACACATTACTCAGTATCCATACAAAATTGTGTTTTCTGAAGGGACACAAGGAATTCAAGATCCTACCTTGTTTATAGGTCCACCATATCCATTACAAAATGTAATGTGCTACCCCACTCTAAATGGATATCCTACAATGATGATCCACAATGGAAAATTACTATGAAAATACCCCCAAGGCCTGGTAATCACACCAAAAATGGAATATCAAAATATGAAAAGTCATAGAATGTCATCATGAGTGTATATTTTTAACATATAACAACATGTTATGAATATTATTCTGGGTAACAAGCTACACTATAAATATTCATTGAATCAATAAACACATATGTGTCTCATGGGAAATACATACACAAAATATAAGTCACCATCATGAATATAAAAAAAACTATGTGATCAATAAATTTAATCAAGGACACATGAGTAAAAAATGGTAAGCAAATTTTGGGAACCTCCTACCACATGATAATTTATGAATTACTCCAATATTGAACAAAATATCAAATCCCAGATCATGTTACACACCAAAATATAAATAGTTCACTTTTCATGGATTCATATATTTGGTTTTGGATCATTAAGAGGGAGATTTAAGAAAATTTCCCAAATGTGATTCAATTTCATAAATGATGTTCCTAGAATCACATTCCTCACAGAGTCCAATAATGTATCTAATTTCAATACATGTTTAAGAAGAGTACATCAATTAATTAGAATTTTTTTATTCGAGAATGGATTTGGAATTTCTCATCAATTTGATAACTGAATATTAGTTCCAGTAAACAAACATATATAAAATATGAATATATCATTTGAATATAAATACAATAGGGTATTCAATAAAAAGATGGTCTAATGAAGATCTTTTAATGTTAACATATTTTAAAACATCCACCGTTCATGAGACATATACCACTACTCAAAGTATTTTTATTGAATCGTCAAAACCACCGTTATTCTAATAATGATTTAAGGATTATGTGTTAGTTTGAATGGAAATCCATATATAAATAAATTATATTACAAATAAAGTAGTTTTTAATAGAAAATTGTTCTATATATAAGAAAACTAATGAATGATGTTTTTGTCTCAGATACTTCAATTCTTAGTAATCAACTCAATTATATATAATTGAATAATTCTTTGAAGTAGATGAATTCATCATAGAAGTATAGAGGATTCTTAGAGATAAATATTAATTCCTAAAGAAATAAAAAAGTCAAAATGTTCATTAAGTCGAAGTTAATGGTAATTTTTAGATCATTAAGTCACTTTCTCATTTATTTGGTCCAATGTGTTTAACTACTATGCGGTAACCGTTGTTTCTTTAATGGAATGAGTTTCATGGTTACTATGAAAAGTATTCATAGTTTTTAAACATGAAAATTTAAATTTTCTTCTATTTAATGGTTGATTCAGGGTGTTTTAGAAAATTCACTACTAGAAATATGATTTTTGTATGGTTTCCACAATGTATTCCAAAATACACCGTAACCGGACTTTGGATTCATGGATGCTTCATGATTTATCAACATGTGATCCCTAACTGTTATTTTTTATCAAGGTTAATTCATAGGGGTTTATTTGTTTTTTAGACTATACAAATTAAAAATTATGGTTATTTCATGGCTTCCACATGTTTTTTCATACTAGGAACCATAACCATTCTTGGGATACATTGTAATGTCCAGAAATTTACATGTAATTTTTTTTAATTAAATTGGAATTTTACAAGTCTGTGAAAATTATTAGTTCATGATTCCGAGGAACATAGTGCTCAGAATAAATTTATGATGTTTTTTTGGGTATGTTCAGTAAATGTATGACCATGTTTTTCTAACTTTTTAACCGGTTCTCAGAATTGAAATCCAAGGGCACTCTTGAACTCGTAGTGCTGGTTTTCACTTAAGAATACTTACCCCACGATGGCAGTTGGTGGAGAGTGAAATATAGATTTTGTGTTTTTCATGGAAATACTAAAATAAAATAAACACATGTTTTTTTATATATCATAAGAACCCATGTAGATGTTGAAGGTGGGTACCACAACTCCAAAACATCCCATGAAAGGATATGGTGGTGGGGACCACCAGTGGCATAAACCTCCTCTTCAGGTCTAATTGTGGGGGAGACCACCCGAGAATTCAAAACCTCCCAATTTGAATTAGGGAATAGGGACCACCTGACACCCCTAATAATGGTGGGAGTGGAAAATCTCTCAACTCCCACATAAATGAGGGAGAGCCTATTGACCTCCTCCACCTTTATTGTGCCAACACACATGCCATTTAATTTTCTAACCAAGAGATTAATTATCATTTATTAATTTTTTTCCAATAAAATAATAGTTTCATTAATCTATTATTGTGGAACTCACATGACTGTTGGGTGGAATTGGAAGAGGGTATATGGCTTGGGAAAAATAATGTTCTCTAATAAATAACTTCATTTCTCGATGAAAAATGATCGATCGATGAAGAACGTCCACGAAATCGACTTTCTTTTTGGAACCTCCTTCGATATAAGACATGCCTGTCAACAACGAGTCGACGTCTGACTTCTCATGTCAACGTCGACAGACAATGAACAAGGAAGGTATTTATTCATTATTTGATTAACAAATCCAATGTTCTCCCACCTTTTTCCTTGTGGGGTTGGGAATTGAAATTAATGAGGGATTTTAGGAATTGAAAATGTCTTCCATGATTGTTCTTGTTTGTAACGCCCCGACCCTAGTTACCTAGAGTCGGTGCATTATTACATAACATTGGCATGATCACGAGAAAGATCAAGTCTCGAAAGACCGATTAGTTTTGTATCCTTTTAATAACTAGATACATCCATAATTTTTTTTACATTACATCATAAAAAACATCTTGTCTTCATATCCCCTCATAATATCCCTGCAGGTCATTCATAAATTACTTCTTCATAATCCTGGGAAAAATAAAACATTGAAAGGGGTGAGCTCAGATGCTCAGTAAGGATAACATTATAGCAGATGCTTTCATAAATAATCAAAAACACTTAAGGTAATTTATAACTAAAACAAAAGATTTTTAAACTTGAACTTCAGCATAAAATGGAAAAGGTAAAATGAAATAATGCCATTTACTTACTCACATGGATATTCTACTAGTCGAATGATCACATGCAATATCAATATCCAATTTCATAATGTTGTAATGCATAATGCCAGACTATCATAACCACTTAGCCAAGGCCTCGTGCCAAGACTACAAATAAGATTTTGTCAAGGCCTTGTTCCAAGACAGTAGTTTGTCTCATGAGACCTACCGATTCATCGAGGAGCTATAGCGGGCTCCACCCGTCACTTATTAAGTCCAATTCATTCCTCATATGAACATGTTTAAACATAACATAAACATTCGTATTAAAACTAGCATACGAAATGTCAATACTTTTACCACAAACCATGAATGGTATAAAAACAGCGCATCCACAGTCAAACATGACTCATTCGATACAATATGGAAGATTGTATTGTATCACATTAACCTCAATCAAGAATAATGAATGATGTTGACATAAATGAAAATAATCATCAAAACTATTTGAGAGAATTATCCCCCTTTTCTTGAAAACCTTTAAAAGTCACACTATTTGTCAAGAAGCCATTTAAAAGTAGATTTTTGAATCAAAGTGTCCCATACCACTTTGAAACTTTTTAAAAGGAGTTTTAATTTCTAAAACTTTAATGTCCATATAAATAAATCCTTAAAACCATTTTTAAAACATAGACATTAATGAGCATGATTTAGAAGAATAAGTCTTTAAAACATTTAAAAATGGTATTTTAGTTAGAGATTCTAACCAAAAGAGACACATGAATACAAATAATTGAGGTAATCAAGACATTGTAATATCATGATAATAAATGGATTCATGATATACTATGTCAAAGTACATTATATACACCATATAAAAGTGATTTGGTGTATATCAACAAAGAAGTCTCAATGGAATGTAAATTGAGATGAAATCTCTCATAAAGGCTGTATCATTAGGTTAAGGATAAATCAACGACATAATTATGTGTGACAAATATAAATACACTAAATATGATTGGATATTCAGTGTAAAACAATCAATGGATATTCACACATATTCTTTCCAAAACACCACCAACGAATTGGATGTTTAACTCAACAAATGGTGAATGAGTTAAAATTACTCTTATCAAATTCATATCAATGACTTGAGAATTACCAATGAGTGATTATGTGTATCAAACTTATATACACAGGAAGGGGAGTGGAAATTATGACATAATCAAATGAATTGTTATTCCACACATAATCATGGAGTAATATAATCAATGAAATATGCGTAAAGCCAAATGAGTGGGAATTGAAATCTCAAATTCCCTTACCGATTAGGTAACATACGAAACATACACCCATGAAAGAAGTATCATACCATGATGATGTAAATACCCATAAATTAAAGTATATTACACAATGAATACAATCATGGGATGTACACATACACCACATGCAATAATTAAGTGGTGATCAATGGAAATCTCACGAAATTAAAAGTGAGATAAGAAACCCCTTACCACGTAAATCAACTGAGTCTTATGGCCAAAATTTAATAACCACCAAATGATTTATAGAATAACATGGATATAATTATAATCATGAATATATATCAAATGGAAGTACACAATACACCACTTTCAATAATTTAGTGGCGAAAAATGGAAATCTCACGGAATTGAAAGTGAGATAAGAAAATCCCTTACTTTGTATTTTTTCCTTGGTAGATGGTAGGTTTACCTCCTGTATAATGGTGAAATAATTGTTATTGAATTATACAAGAATCATTTACTTTAATATGATATCATATATGATCTTTTAACATTGATTTGTTCATAATATCTTAGAATTATCGTCATTTCGGGTGTTAACGGGTTCATTTTACTTTATATTCTTTGTTATGTGAGCCATATTCGTTATTAATGGGATGTATATTATTCATATCCAGAATGATATCTAGTCCTTATATACTATTTTTAAATCATCAAATGATAATTATACTTGAATGGATATGATGGACAATGAATCTCATCGCGTTCGTGGAGACGGTAGTCCGTACATACACACGAGCGACAATATAATTCTTTTGATATTAAAATAATATATAATTGGATTTTATATAATATATACAGAATAATTATCATGTTATATTTATTATTTACATGAGTTACACATCATTATTATAACCATCCAAATAATAATATATTGAATAACAATTACACCACGACGTGGAGACGGTAAGCCGTACGTACGCAGGTATGGTGACATGTTATTCAACGGATGGATAGAATTGTGAATATGGTTGTAACATATTTATAATAACATCACAGTATATATATGATACTATAGTTATTATTTTATAATGGAAATAACAAAGAAAGAGGAAGTGGATGAAGAAAGGAACTTGAAAAGGGGTGGTGAAAACATTACCTCTTCTTCGGGTTCTTCCTTTTGATTTGATCAAAAGGGCTCCCTAGGTTGGCTTTATGATCAAAATAAGGCCTCTAGGTTGTAGTTAGGGAAGTTGAGATAGTATTTGGGCAGGGTTTGGCCGAACCAAAGGGCTTTTAAGGTGTGAAGAAATGAGAAGGAGGAGTGCCCTTTTATAAGAGGGGTGAGGGGCACCTTTGGAAAAGCTAGAGATATTAGTTTATAATAAATTCATATTCGGTTTCAAATGGCTCCAAAGTTGACTATTCAAAGTTTAAGGTCGGTATGGGTCGAAAAAAGCTCAACCAATAGAATTTAGACAGGTTTGGGTACTTATATTAACCTTATCGTTAAGTATTAACTCTAAGTTAATTAGTTTCACTTTTACAATGTCTCTTTGTATTTTTATATTATATGGTTAATAATCTTACCATATACATACAAGAGACCCCCAAGTGGTCCATTAATGATACACATATCATGATATAAGTCTCTTGGCCGAACCATAGATTTTTAGGAATTTAATATCAATTAATAATATAATATTTGGTTTAAAAACTCTTTTATGTCAATTTTGACACTATTCAATAGTTGATTTTTTTGAAACTCATAACAGATTTATTACTTAGAACAAAGTCAATCAAATAAATAATAATATATCATATTATCCCAGAAAATTATTTTAATTCATTAAAAGTTTCATATTTTATTTATTTCGGTATTTTTAATATCAATTATTTTGATTTTTCACTATTATAGTAATTACTACATCATCATTGTGTCATAAATAAATTAAATTATTTAATGTCTAAAAATTATAAATAAAATATCATTATGTAGGAAATCGTTTTATCTTTCTACGGAATATTTATAATCTAAAATCCAACATATATAACCCTCTGTAACAATTGTTTTGTTAAAAGATATATGCTTGTGTCATTTTTTGTATTTATTTTAACTTAATTAAAATAAAGTGTCATTATCAATTACAAGTGGATCCATGGGGTCCCAAAATAGACCCAAAGATGCCCATGGTCGACCATGTATCAACCAAAGGGGTTAAGACACGTTTTAGGGTAATTTAGTATTATTATAATATTATTTTTTAACCCTTATTTACCGGATTTACCCTTAACCATGGTAAATAAAATATTTACCGCAGTAATTATTCAAAATGTCTAAAAATAAAAGTTACCTATTTACATAATTTGAACAACCTGATTCCAAATATGGAATCCATTTTTCTAAATTCAAAACACAGAAGTGGCAGAAATTAATTTAAAATTAATTCCCACTGTCAAAACAAAAAGCGTGTTTTTAAGAGATAATAACTATCAAAAGATTGACACTTGTTTATGTTCGGTTTAATTGTAAAATTATGTACAATGACCAAAATTATATTAAATGGTAAAAATATATTCTAAATGTACTTTAAAACAACTCAAATTCATAATTTATCACTATTAATTATTTTGATTAAAAAAGTTGTTTTTAATTAAAATTTAGTAATTTTCACTATTTATCAAAATATGAAAGTTATCCAAAAAGTACCAAAATTTCACCCTAGGCTAATATCGATATTACGAATCCAAAAATGAAGTCCATTTTGAGAGATAGAATTTATAAAATTTCAAAAAGTAGGTATTACTATTCATAACGGCTAGTTTGATTGGTTATGGTGTGTTAAAATCTCGAAGTTGTGTACAATGCGCGCCATTGCATTATTCGAAAGGAAACATACCGAGGAAACTTGGGGTGTTACATTCTCCCCTCCTTCAATAAATTGTGTCCTCGAAATTTTTAAAATTTTGCTTGGGAATATAATGGAAAGTCCCACATCGGAAAAAGAGCCAATAAAACTATCACTTTAAAAGAAAGAAAGAGAGGTATAAGGGTCATCCAAGATAACTCATACTAGGATTCCATGTAAGAAAACATGGATATGGATGATAAAATAAGTGTCAAGTTCTGATGGAGATGGATAGAAATCATGATCAGGAGAAAGTTAACAATGAGAAAACCACAAACTTGTGTTGGGACAAACGACCATTAGTCTCCTAGTAGGAAAGTAAACGGACAACATTTTTTTTAAAGTTACATTACATAAGGAAGAAGAATTCATTTATGATATTGACTAAGAACATTATGAGATATACTTACATTTTAAGTAAATTTTCATTCTTTAATAAATTTCCACCACTAACTCAATTTTTTTAAACGATGAGTATTCAAGAAGACTTGGTCACACTGGAAGAGCTAGAATAAACTTCTATAGAATCACATGATCCATGCAGGATAAACCATATATTTACATTGTCTTTGAAGATTAATCAAAACCAAAATGGTTAGTGAATGATCTAATGATCCCCCAAAAGGATATTCATTGAGATAAATATGCACTAATCTTAATTTCTAAAATTAAACCAACAATACCCCAAAGTTAAATAGATACCATTCAATAACCAATTGTCCTTAAATCCTTTAATATAATCCAAACTAATATTGAAACCCAAATCATAGAAGAATTTGATTATGTAGTCTCCCATGTTACATTGTATGTCCAAATGACATCAAATACTCTTAAAGTCACATACTTAAAAGTAATTAACATCATCACATATTCTCTGTTATTTGTTAATAATTTCCATAAATAACCCAAATCACTATAAATCAACAATAAAAACGTAGATAAAAATCCACCATTACTCTAAAAATTAAACCCCATTGTATTCTATTTTCCTTGGGCATATAGTGTTTCCAACAAAGCGAACATCTTCCAAAATAACATTTATCACTTAATCACCAAATCATTTTCCTATACCAAGGGTATTCATTTGATAAGACATAAGAACCCAAATCATCTTATTATTGATCAATAAAATCATTTAACAAAAAAAATAGTCACATTAACAAGGGACTTCACGTAGTCCAGTGGTAGGCGATAAATCCCAATCGCACTTTGGTTGTGGGTTCGATTCCCACAGCTTTGTCCGACGCGACGGGTTGTCACACGGTCTACGTGTTGTCCTTTTTCAAAAACTATATTTTATAATATTACCAAAATGAGATAAATTCCTCTAAATAACATAATTTAATCACAAATGTTATATCATACTTTGCATTTTTATCCCAAATTATAATAACTTATAATTTTCTCAAACCCCAATGATCATATAAAACCAAATGGTTATTTATACCTATATCCACAAGAGAAGAGACAATTCTTCTTCAAATATCATTCTCACATGGAAAGCTGCGGGGTTACAAATACAAGAGAAAATTATTCCAAAGTACCCATCAACAAGGAGTGCTAATACTTTTTAAGTTTTTCTCCAACCATTTATTTCCACATATCTTCTTCTTTGACCAAGAAAATATCCTATAGAATAGGACATTCACTCGGGTAATAGCCAGGTCCCCTACATTTACGGAAAATGACTGTAAATGGACTCTTGGGACCATTTTTATCTTCTTCCATAGTACTCTTCATTTTTCTTCGGCAATTCTTCACTTTATGTCCTTCCTTCCCGCATGTAAAACATTTCGTTGTCCCATTGAGACACTTTCCTGGGTTTCTCTTTCCACATTTCCTGCATGATGAAAATTGAGGTTTCTTTTCTCCATGGTCTCCATTGCTAGAGATCTTATCATTTATCACCTTTCTCTTCCTTGTTGAGTCTGGGAGTTGGTTAATATATATGTTGTTGATCATATTTTTGGAAAACTGATTTGGCATAAAGACGATATCTTTTACGCCTATCAACATTCCATTAAGTTGCTGATTTCCACCACCGTTCTCACCTTGTACATCATTCTCAAAGTCACTATGACATCCTTGGAATCCAGCCATTTACTAAAACCAGAAAGCATTGTGTGAGTAATAGTAGTCGTAAAATCATTTAAAGATTAAAATGTCACCATATTCTCAATTTGAAACATATTAGGATTAACCAAGGTCATTTACTCTCATCTTATGTATATATTACTTAAATCGGTTTGTAAAGAAAATGTAAATTATCCTAAGCATATCCCTCGGGAGTGTCGTAACCAAGAGTGCAGCAAGGCCCGTTGTCGTGCACCAGTTCCCGTTCGAGTCTAGCTCAAAGCGGTGTTTTCGGTTTTTACCCCTAAGTACATCTGTGCCAGAGCCGCCTCTACCTGCTCGTATCCAGACAGGGATGTATTGCTCGGAAAAATCACAAAATCTCTACAATACCAAAATTCTCGGAAGTACTTTTATACTAATCCTCAAAGTTCATCTTAGGTCTACGTGCTCTAATCAGAGTTTATCTAAATCTAGCTTCCAAGGTTTGTACTAAACTTACTCTGATACCAACTGTAATGCCCCGACCCTAGTTACCTAGAGTCGTTGCATTATTACATAACATTGGCATGATCACAAGAAAGATCAAGTCTCGAAAGGCCGATTAGTTTAGTAGCCTTGGAATAACTAGATACATCCATAATTTTTTTTTACATTACATCATAAAAAACATCTTGTCTTCATATCCCCTCATACTATCCCTGCAGGTCATTCATAAATTACTTCTTCATAATCTTGGGAAAAATAAAACATTGAAAGGGGTGAGCTCAGATGCTCATTAAGGATAACATTATAGCAAAAGCATTCATAAATAAGCATAAACACTTAAGGCAATTTATAACTAAAACAAAAGCCTTTTAAACTTGAACTTCAGCATAAAATGGCAAAGGTAAAATGAAATAATGCCATTTACTTACTCACATGGATATTCTACTAGTCGAATGATCACATGCAATATCAATATCCACTTTCATAATGTTGGAATGCATAATGCCAGACTATCATAACCACTTTGCCAAGGCCTCGTTCCAAGACTACAAATAAGATTTTGTCAAGGCCTTGTTCCAAGACACTTGTTTGTCTCATGAGACATACCGATGCATCGAGAAGCTATAGCGGGCTCCACCTGTCACTTATTAAGTCAAATTCATTCCTCATATGAACATGTTTAAACATAACATAAACATTCGTATTAAAACTAGCATACGAAATGTCAATACATTTACCACAAACCATGAATGGTATAAAAACAGCGCATCCACAGTCAAACATGACTCATTCGATACAACATGGAAGATTGTATTGTATCACATTAACCACAATCAAGAATAATGAATGATGTTGACATAAATGAAAATAATCATCAAAACTATTTGAGAGAATTATCCCCCTTTTCTTGAAAACATTTAAAAGTCACACTATTTGTCAAGAAGCCATTTAAAAGAAGATTTTTGAATCAAAGTGTCCCATACCACTTTGAAACTTTTTAAAAGGAGTTTTAATTTCTAAAACTTTAATGTCCATATAAATAAATCCTTAAAACCATTTTTAAAACATGGACATTAATGAGCATGATTTAGAAGAATAAGTCATTAAAACATTTAAAAATGGTATTTTAGTTGGAGATTCTAACCAAAAGAGACACATGAATACAAATAATTGAGGTAATCAAAACATTGTAATATCATGAGAATAAATGGATTCATGATATACTATGTCAAAGTACATTATATACACCACATAAAAGTGATTTTGTGTATATCAACAAAGAAGTCTCAATGGAATGTAAATTGAGATGAAATCTCTCATAAAGGCCGTATCCTTAGGTTAAGGATAAATCAACAACATAATTATGTGTGACAAATATAAATACACTAAATATGATTGGATATTCAATGTAAAACAATCAAAGGATATTCACACATATTCTTGTAAAAACAACACCAACGAATTGGATGTTTAACTCAACAAATGGTGAATTAGTTAAAATTACTCTTATCAAATTAATATCAATGACTTGAGAATTACCAATGAGTGAATATGTGTATCAAACTTATATCCACAGGAAGGGGAGTGGAAATTATGACATAATCAAATGAATTGTGATTCCACACATAATCATGGAGTAATATAATCAATGAAATATGCGTAAAGCCAAATGAGTGGGAATCGAAATCTCAAGTTCCCTTACCGATTAGGTAACATACGACACATACACCCATGAAAGAAGTATCATACCATGATGATGTAAATACCCATAAATTAAAGTATATTACACAATTAATACAATCATGGGCAGTAAACATACACCACATGCAATAATTAAGTGGTGATCAATGGAAATCTCACGAAATTAAAAGTGAGATAAGAAACCCCTTGCCACGTTAATCAACTGAGTCGTATGACCAAAAGTTAATAACCACAAAATGATTTACAGAATAACATGAATATAAATATAATCATGAATATATATCAAATGTCAGTACACAATACACCACTTTCAATAATTTAGTGGCGAAAAATGGAAATCTCACGGAATTGAAAGTGAGATAAGAAAATCCCTTACTTTGTACTTTTTCCTTGGTCGATGGTAGGTTTACCTCCTGTATAATGGTGAAATAATTGTTACTTAATTATACAAGAATCATTTACTTTAATATGATATCATATATGATCTTTTAACATTGATTTGTTAATAATATCTTAGAATTATCGTCATTTCGGGTGTTAACGGGTTCATTTTACTTTATATTCTTTGATATGTGAGCCATATTCGTTATTAATGGGATGTATATTATTCATATCAAGAATTATATCAAGTCCTTAGATACTATTTTTAAATCATCAAATGATAATTATACTTGAATGGATATGATGGACAATGAATCTCATCGCGTTCGTGGAGACGGTAGTCCGAACATACGCACGAGCGACAATATCATTCTTTTGATATTAAAATAATATATAATTGGATTTTATATCATATATAAAGAATAATTATCATGTTATATTTATTATTTACATGAGTTACACATCATTATTATACCCATCCAAATAATAATATATTGAATAACAATTACACCACGACGTGGAGACGGTAAGCCATACGTACGCACGTATGGTGACATGTTTTTCAAATGATGGATAGAATACTGAATATGGTTGTACCATATTTATAATAACATCACAGTATATATATGATACTGGAGTTATTATTTTATAATGTAAATAACAAAGAAAGAGGAAGTGGAAGAAGAAAGGAACTTGAAAAGGGGTGGTGAAAACATTACCTCTTCTTCGGGTTCTTCCTTTTGATTTGATCAAAAGGGCTCCATAGGTTGGCTTTCTGATCAAACTAAGGCCTCTAGGTTGTATTTAGGGAAGCTTAGATAGTATTTGGGATGGGTTTGGCCGAACCAAAGGGCTTTTAAGGTGTGAAGACATGAGATGGAGGAGTGCCCTTTTATAAGAGGGGTGAGGGGCACCTTTAGAAAAGCTAGAGATATTAGTTTATAATAAATTCATATTCGGTTTCCAATGGCTCCAAAGTTGACTATTCAATGTTTAAGGTGGGGATGGGTCGCAAACAACTCAACCAATATAATTTAGACAGGTTTGGGTACTTATATTAACCTTATCTTTAAGTATTAACTCTAAGTTAATTAGTTTCACTTTTACAATGTCTCTTTGTATTTTTATATTATATCGTTAATAAACTTACCATATACATACAAGAGACCCCCAAGTGGACCATTAATGATACACCTATCATGATAGAAGTCTCGTGGCCGATCCTTAGATTTTTAGGAATTTAATATCAATTAATAATATAATATTTGTTTTAAAAACTCTTTTATGTCAATTTTGACACTATTCAATAGTTGATTTTTGTGAAACTCATAATAGATTGATTACTTCGAAAAAAGTCAATTAAACCAATACTAATATATCATATTATCCTATAAAATTATTTTAATTCATTAAAAGTTTCATATTTTTTTTATTTGGGTATTGTTAATATCAATTATTTTGATTTTTCACTATTATAGTAATTACTGCATCATCATTGTGTCATAAATAAATTAAATTATTTAATGTCTAAAAATTATAAATAAAATATAATTATGTAGTAAATCGTTTTATCTTTCTATGGAATATTTATAATCTAAAATCCAACATATATAACCCTCTGTAACAATTGTTTTGTTAAAGGATATATGATTGTGTCATTTTTTGTATTTATTTTAACTTAATTAAAATAAAGTGTCATTATCACTTACAAGTGGATCCATGGGGTCCCAAAATAGACCTAAAGATGCCCATGGTCGACCATGTATCAACCAATAGGGTTAAGACACGTTTTAGGGTAATTTAGTATTATTATAATATTATTTTTTAACCCTTATTTACCGGATTTACCCTTAACCATGGTAAATAAAATATTTACCGCAGTAATTATTCAAAATGTCTAAAAATAAAAGTTATCTATTTACACAATTTGAACATCCTGATTCCAAATATGGAATCCATTTTTCTAAATTCAAAACATAGAAGTGGCAGAAATTAATTTAAAATTAATTCCCACTGTAAAAACAAAAAGCGTGTTTTTAAGAGATAATAACTATCAAAAGATTGACACTTGTTTATGTTCGGTTTAATTGTAAAATTATGTCCAATGACCAAAATTATATTAAATGGTAAAAATATATTCTAAATATACTTTAAAACAACTCAAATTCATAATTTATCACTATTAATTATTTTGATTAAAAAAGTTGTTTTTAATTAAAATTTAGTAATTTTCACTATTCATCAAAATATGAAAGTTATCCAAAAAGTACCAAAATTTCACCCTAGGCTAATTTCGATATTACGAATCCAAAAATGAAGTCCATTTTGAGAGATAGAATTTATAAAATTTCAAAAAGTAGGTATTACTATTCATAACGGCTAGTTTGATTGGTTATGGTGTGTTAAAATCTCGAAGTTGTGTACAATGCACGCCATTGCATTATTCGAAAGGAAACATACCGAGGAAACTTGGGGTGTTACATTGTTTATGTTCTTGGTGAACCTCATGTTATGTCTCTAATGTGGAGAGTGTGGGCCAAACTAAAATGGCACATTCTCTCCGTAACCATTGTTTTGATTTGTCGTGTTCTCCGAAATGGAGGAATTTGACATTGGTGTTGAAGGCGATGAAGGGGACGAAGGCGACGAAGGAAATGTCTGCACTGCCCACGACCTCTGTGACCTGTGCTGCCCCTAAGACGCTCCGGTGTGAAGGCTAAACCACCCACACAGTCTCTGACCTTCCGGCCGAGCCTCCCCGGCCTGGGCCACACCACCCTGGCCTCACTATCCTCTGGCCAAACCGGCCCCAGCCACCCCGGTCTTGCGGCACCCTCCAGACTAGACCGACCTCGTGCCCACCGATCATGCCAATTGCTGGCCTTCGAGCTGCTCTAGTCGTGCCAACCTACCATGCCCCTCCCAGAGTTCCTTCTATGTCATCCACCCGTGGCCCCCGTGGTGCCCCGGTCGAGCTAGCCTCCCACCCAACTCACGACACCCCGGTCGAGCCGGCCTCCCTCAGCCCTCGCGGCGCCCCGGCTGAGCCTGCCTCACACACCCCTCAGGGGGCCCCCGGCCGAGCCGGCCTCCCATGCCCCTCACGGTGCCCCGACCAAACTGGATCACGCCCTCGTAGTTCCCTATGGGCCAAATCGCACATGTGGCACCCTCCAGGCCGAACCGCCCTCAGGCCGACACATGGCCGGTCCGCACCCTCTCTTCTCTATACAGCCCCTCAGGGCCTGTTAGGTTGGGACCAATGTGCCAGGCTGAACCCAATTGGATGGCCTGCCCAATGGTCCAGAACAGAATTAACAGTTTGGTCTAGGTCGACCCATGCTGGGTCAGCCCCGACTAGGTTGGGTCGGACCAGACTCAAGGCCACTACGACCCTTTACTTTATTTTGTCCATATCTTTGGCACCGGATGTATGTGTGATCAACCATTAGTGGCGTTGGAAATCATGGAGCATGATGGTCCCTTTTAGTATACCCCACAAGATTTTGTGGTGTAGTTGAGAAACAGTCAGGTCGGATTGTCAACTAATCCAACCGGGCCCTAGGACTAAAAGGATAATAACTGACAGACCAGACGTCCAATTGAAGCACCATCTATTGTGTTGAGACCCCAATAATTTTCCAGACATTTGAAATACTTATTTGGGGTACTTCGGTATAGTTGGAGCATTGACCAGTAGCATGTGGTGTGGATCTTTTGGAGATGAACAAGCTTTTGTGCGGGAACCTCATAGGTGGATGAGACCTGACAAATGCTGACCACTTGACTTAGAGTGACTAGAATGGCCCAGTGGGGAGCGCCTGTTTGTGGCGACAAACCCACGATGGGGGTGCGCACTTGGTGACATGGTAGACCCATAGTACTCAACAGGAGGAGTACCTCTGCAGGCTATGTGTAGAGCACCTGGTTGTGGTGGAAGACCCATGGTGGGGAGCAACTCTGTGTGATGCGGAAGTCCCATGATACTCGATATGAGAAGTACCTAAGTAGTCCAAGGTTAGTCGCAAGTGACACTATGTGATGTGGTAGGCCCACTTTACTCTATTGTCCATGATTTTTCTAGCAGCTGAGGTTTTGATAGTGTGAATAAAATCCTGGTTGATCTAAGTCAGTACTTTGGTATTTTTCTTCATGATTGAGATGGATTACTTGATAACTTTGGTATATGTATGTGAATATAACTAATTAGGTTTATCTGATAATTTCTTTCATGGTGGTTTATCCTTGTTGGATTTTGTGAGACCTTCAGGGTCCTGGGGTCCCTACTGAGTATCGTTATACTCACCCCTACATGGGTTATGCCCGCACCTTGTTGTGTCAGATGCAGACGACAAACAGCGTTGACTATGGCTGATAGTACCAGGACTATAAGGTACCCATTGGTGGAACTTATGACGATTCAGTACACGGATGATACTGATGGATGTGGAATGCTGAGGAGGGTATATGTACCTGCCGTTCTGGTTGGAAACCTGGAGGATGACCCATCGATTGTTTTCCTTTCTCCAGTTTTACTTGTACTTCCAGTTCCTTGAACATTACAGTTGGGAATGTATTTATGGCCCCTTTTAATTTTCATAAATCTTTTTTATATAGTATATTTAGTGTTTTTATCCAAATGTGTGCTCTATTGTGTGCGTTTACAAGTTATAAAGGCAATGCCTTCCATGTTTTAGGGAATTACACCTTTGGTGCTAGTTCCTAGCCCCGGGCCTATGGAAGGTGGGATTGGGGAACTCACAGCACGATCCCCGGGGGACGGTTCATGACAAATGCACTAGTGCAGAAAACATTTTTTACGTCGGATATTTTTCATTTTTCACGTCGGTTTTTAGCCGAAGTTAATACGGACGACGTTATAAATAACATTTTTTACATCGGTTTTTTAAAAACCGATGTAAAAAAACATAACATTACGATGTTTATCACGTCGGTTAATTAATAACTGACGTGAAAAAATCAGGTGTGCATGGTTTATAACGTCGGTTATTATATAACCGCCATGATAAACCGAGAGGAGGGGGGTTCATCACGTCATTTATATAATAACAGACATTATAAACCCTGCCCCCATGTTAATCACGTCGGTTATTAATTAACCGACGTGCTAAACTCCTAGGAGATGGTTTATCATGTCAGTTATATAATAATTGATGTTCTAAAACAGTCCGGGGGGATTTATCACGTCAGTTAATAAATAACCTATGAGATAAACCATTTCCCAGGCCTTTTATCACATCCGTTATAAAATAACCGACATGATAATCCATGCCACAGGTGTTTATCACGTCGGATATTAAAAAAACCAACGTGATAAACCCTTCTGGATTTCTTTATCACGTTCGTTATAAAATAAGGGACGTGGAAGACAATTTTTTTTTATAAAAATTGAATGTATCCCTCTTCTCTCCACCAGAATCAACCAAAAACCAAATCAAGAAATCGTACAAAAAACAGAAGGGGATCAAAACAAGAACTAAGGAAAATTTATGCATTTACATTGATAACATATAAAACTTACCCCACTTGACAGCCCCCACCCTCATGTATACCCACTGGACATCCCTCCCCCACCCCATTGGTGACCCCACAACACCCCTGGACTGCCCCAAACCCCCTGGAAAGCCCGAAACACCGCTCAAAAACCCCCACCCTCCTGAACAGCACCCCCCACCCCACTTGAGAGCCCCCACCCCATTGGAGCCCCCACCACACACTTGGACTGCCCACCAACCCCCTGGACAGCCCCAAACACCCCTTGACAACCCCCAACCCTCCTTAACAGCACCCCCTCACCCTACATGACAGACCCCACCCCATTACAGCCCCCACCACACCCTTGGATGCCCCCCCGACCCCCTAGATAGCCCCAAACACCCCTTGAAAACCCCCACCCTCTTGAACAACACCCCCTCACCCCACCTGATAGCCCCCACCCCATTATAGCCCCCACCACACCCATGGACTTCCCCCGACCCCCTGGACAACCCCAAACACCCCTGGACAAGCCCCCAAGCCCCCCAACACCCGCAATCCCCCCAACCCCCCCAACCCCCTTTAAGAGCACCCCCTCACCCCACTTGACCGCCCCCACCACACCCCTGGACTGCCCCGACCCCCTAGACAGCTCCAAACACCCCGGGACAACCCCCCCCCCCCCCACCCACATGTATACCCCCAAACCCTGGAAAGCCCTCCCCCACCCCATTGGAGTAACCGCCACACCCCTGGACATCCCCAAACACCCTTGGATCCCCCCCACCCCCTGGACAACACTCCCACACCCCTGGAAAACACTCATACTCCCCTGGACAGCCCTCCCTCCCCCTGGACTGCCCCCACCCCACCAGACATCCCTCCTAGACCCCTGGACACCCCCAACCCCACTAAACCCCCCCACACCCTTGGAACACCTCCCCCTAGACCAGAATCCATTCCCGACAAACCATCAGAAGTAGAACCAAACAAGAAGTAGATAAAAATTAATCATTCACATATATAACATTAAAAACATACATTGTCAACTTCAAAAAAAACTAAATCCAACCTAAATGATTGCCAAATACACAATTACAACGACAATATTAAAAATTACATTTTACATTACAAACAACTAAAATTCAATCAAACCTATAAAATAATATGACCACTCCACTTGTAAGTGTTTGATGTCTTCAGCAGTATAGGGTTGAGGGTCATCAAAAAGATACAAATGAAAAGGATAGTAGTTAACGTGTATAATGAATAAGTCAAATTGAAATATTATGGTAGTGTTTAAGAGGAAATCTTACCTGGTAAAAATTCACAACTGTCCCAGTTGTTATTATTTCATACATAAATCTTAACATATAATATCTGCATTTGATGATGCCCTGTTGTTCATGAAAATTATGTTTGAATTGGTGTAAATTCAATATATTATTTTTATGTAATAAATCAAAAAGTAAAAATTATAAATTGATATTTACCTTCACATTTACATATTTGATCTTTGCACTCCTTTTCTTTGTGTTTTTTCTAAAGTAGGCCCATGCACTATTAGAAAATTATATGAATGGGGTAAATTTAAAATTCATTATAATATATAAAACTATTGAAAATTGAAACTTACGTTTCCAATATATTCTTAAAACTTTCCCGAACATCATCATGGATAGATAATATCCAATAATGTTCTTTCTCCCTTGGGCAAAAAACCCCTAATATAAAATTATCACTGATAAAAGGAAATTTATCATTAGTGGTTTTTTATCTTAAAAGATAAATAAATCTTTGAGAGAGATGTGTTTGATACCTCTCACAAAAATGAATCATCCAACATTGTGTGACTATATTCTTTTCATGTCTTTCAGCAATATAAACCACTCTTTGTTCCTTATGCAATGCACATGCTTTAGGGGAAATCAATTGTGGTTCCATGAATCCATATACATCTATCATCTCATTCCTCTCACAAATTTTATAAAGATACCGAATACAAAACATACATAAGTATACATTTTTAATAAATATAATGTAGGGAAAAGGAGTTAAGACTTATATGGAAAAAACTTGCACCACGTTAATGCCCAACTTATCTCTAGTAACAAGCTCCATGATATCAGTTTTCATAATCCCCACACTTATTTAACGTCCACAAACATGAGCTTCCATAGGAAACTCATAATGACCCGCCAACAAATTTGAATACCTTGACAATCTGTCAAGACTACTAGAATTTGTATCTGATTTCATAGAAATTTTTCATTGTTGTTGTCTATATAGTATTTCTTTACCTTTGAAGTATTACTATAAAAATAAATTGAAAAATATATTAGTTTTCAAATGATAAAAAAACTTTAATAAAAAAGTAAAATAAAAGATATTATATTCATACCTCTATGTCAATGAGTTGAAGAAGTCTAGATCGACAAATTAAAAAATGGCCGATACTATGTCCAAATGTCGCCACCTCATCTATAGGTAATGGTACCCGAGATAATCTATCTATAATATCTTGAATAATGACCCTATGATTCTCAACCACTAATTTTTGATGATGAACTATATCTCCTATACAATACACCAACCCATATGCTACTATATGATGTTGAGAATCATCAATGTACAACTCACAATAAGTAGGAAGTTGTGGCAGAGGAGTAGGATAAAAAATGAGGTCCGCAGGCTGAGGTGGGGGAGTGGGAGCTACTGGAGGAGGTGGAGGATAAATAACAGGGTCTGCAGGGGGAGGTGGAAGAGTGGGAGCTGGAGTGTGAAATTTTCATTGCATGTCGCAAACATAGACTGCGCCGATGCTCCAATAATGTCCTCCATCGTCGCATTAATATTATAAACTTTAGCCTCCAAGGATTTAATTTTTTTTATAAACCCCCTCAACATTAAGAAGTTGATGAATGTGGAAAAACGTTTCATACTGATACACCTGCCGGATATCCTCTTACATGACCAGGATGTTCAGGCCTTCCCAATGCTACAGATAAAATATATTCCCTCCCAGTAGCTATAAATGTCCCTAGTGAACTCTACTCCTCAAGAGATCCCTCTATTAATTAATTGAACATTTCTTTAATTATTGAAATTATATGAAGAAAATAGTTAACTTAAATAAATAAAATACATATCTTACAATCCTCTCATATACGATTCTTGATTCTTCCGAAAGATATTTCCCTTTTTCCTTTCCGAGATCTCTTCCATTTTTCATGTCTAGATGGAGGGGATGGAGGGGCCACCTCTCTAGATCTTGGAGACTCAGCTCTTAGTTGTTGAAATTTTTCCGCCATCATTTATTCTTCCAAAAATGCATACCCTCCCTGAGATAAACTATGAGGGTATACATTTTTATATTGGATCTCCTTATGAGCTTTACATTATTGCTATAAATTAAGAATAATAAATCATTAACAAGACATTAATAAGATCATTTTTATATGAAACTTATAAAAGTTTACATTTCCCTTACCAAAAATGACTCTTTTCTTCTACATTCAAAAAATTGTCTCCATATGTCATCATCTATAAAAGGATATATACGACATGGATTGTCATGACTCCTATGACCATAAATGAAATCAGATGAGACGGTTGATTTAAAAGCCCCCCATCTCCAAGCATCCAACGATAATCATTTCTTCCCGACTCCTCCAGTGTCAGGAATATCAAATGTCATATGATAAAGAAGAGGTTAAACATATTATATATACTAGAAACATTAAAAGAATAGTCAAACAATAACAAAAGATCTTACCAAAATCATCTCCCACAACTGAGAGATTATCGCTTTATCCACACTTCTCCAGTCATCATACAGAATTCTTACTTGGCTCTTAGCCGGAGTTGCTACAATACTCTTAAAATATTTTGCATTCAGACCTCTAGGAATATCATCATTATCAAACTCAATGACTATCCTCTGATCCTATGAATAGGAAAGTGATAATTTTGGTAAACGTGTGCACCCACGTTTACCATACTTTGAACTCTTTGTTGTAATAGGAGCATGTGAATGTTCATCCCTAGAGGTATGACCAATATGCTCTTCTCCATAATCATGTGGTTGATCAACAGAATGATCTTTCATTAACCTTCAAATAAAAAAACGTTAGTTCACAAATATACAAATTCAAATATTTTAATACTACTGTAATCAGAAAATAGAAAAGTGTACTAAGTTACATAATAGTAAACATTGGTAATATGGTAATCATGTTAAATAATGGTAAAGATGGTAATGATGGTCAAGATGTTCAAGATGGTAAACATGGTAAACATGGTAAACCTAGATAACAATGGTAAATTAATTGTCACTGCACAAAAATAATAGATATATAATTCATGTAATGGTTATAAACTTGATAAAGTAAACTAAACAAACTTAAAAAAAACTTATACTTATTTTGTTTTAAAACATATTTTAATAAATAAAAAACTTATAATATCTATCATTTATGAAAAAAAAATTGTAAACAAGAAATAAATATATGTTACCTATAATTTTAGGAATGTACAAATGGATTGTTCTCTGAAATTTATTCTTCGTGATCGTTCCTTATGGCACAAACCATGCCTTCAACATGCTCATCATTATGTTCTGTTAATCTTTCCATGGAAGTAGGGATCTCACATAAATCAGCATCTTCATCAAGTTCATCTTCACCAACATATTGTTATTACCCTTGTAAAACAACAGCCCACTGCATATCTGATTTATCTACTACATAGAAAATTTGTTTTTCTTGTGTTTCCATTATAAAAGAATCAGTTGTGTCTTCCAATCTATTCAGATTAACAAGTGTCATTCCAAATTCATCGTGTCTGACAGTGTTGTTACCGATAAACCATTTACAGTTAAAAATAGGAACATTAATTTTAAATTAATCAACCTACCATATGTCTTCAATCACTCCATAATATTCACTTGATGCAGAAATCGGGTTTTTGTCCTTAGCACTCGAAAAATGCATTGATTCTGAAAACACCAATACAACACAATTCTAAACTGCACTTCTATTGTCCTGAGCTTTCGTATGAAATGTATAGCCATGAATGTCATTACCGGACCCTGTTATCACATTTAAACATGGACCTCCCACTATCCATTTTAATGTCCCTGATACATCTGATCTACCAAGCAAAGTCTTTTTAATGCATAAAAAAAGATTTGTTGTGCTCATTCAAAATACACATTTCTTTCTTCTTTGGATGACATTGTATCAAATCATTAATATTAAATATGATATATAGTTGAGAATTAGCTATTCTATTCAAGTTGTATGATTCTAACTTCTTCATCTGTTCAGCTGAAAATAATTTGACTTTCAACCCATGAATCCCCTTTCTCTCATTATTAACTCGTTCATGGAGAGATGGAGGCAAACCTATGTGTTGTTACACAACCAAGTAGCTCGTACAAAACTCTGTTACCTCTTCAGCAATATAATTTTAAATAATGGAGGCTTCAGCTCGATATGGATTTTTAACATACCCCTTTAATATTTTCATTTACCATTCAAAAGGATACATCCAACAAAGATATACAGGTCCACAAAGCATTATTTCTCGAACCATATGAATCATTAAATGCACCATTATATCAAAAAAAGTTGAGGGAAAATACATTTCAATTGACAAAGTACAAAAATTGCATCATTTTCCAAAAGGTTCAAAGAATTCACATCAGTCACCTTGTTACAAATTGAATTGAAAAAATAATACAACATCATTATAGTCTTTCTGACACGAATGGTAAATATTCCACACAATGCAACTGGTAGAATTTGTTTCATCATGACATGACAATCATGTGATATCATACCTATCAACTTTAAGTCCTTCAATGAGACAATTTTTTTACATTTGATGAATAACCTTGAGGCATTTTGATATCACAAAGACACTGACAAAAGATAATTTTCTCCCTCTTAGATAATGTATGACAAGGAGGGTGAATAAATGTTTGTATTCCTTTAGAAGTGGAAGCAAACTACAAACGTATTCCCATTAATAGAAAGTCCAATCTTTCATTTAACACATATTTTATCTTTCCTTTAATATCTAACAATGTTCCAATAAAAGAATCACAGATATTCTTCTCCACCTACATGACATCAATATTACGTTTAACTTCATGATACCTCCAATATGGTAGCTCAAAAAATATTGACCTTTTCTTCCAAATATGTCTATCATTACCAGATTTCTGTGTCTTTCCCAATGTCACATCAAGGTCTTTCACCCTCTCAAAATACAGATCAGGGGTAAAGGTTTTCGAGCAGTATCAAATTCCTATGAGCCATTCAATGCCTTTTTAGTCTTCTATAAGGGTGATCCATAGGCAAAAACTTTTGATGACCCATGTACATTGTTTTCCTCCCATGATGCAATTGACAATATGACGTATGTTGTTCACAAATTGGACATTCTTTATGCCCTTTAACATTGTATCCAGACAAATTTCCATACGCTGGGAAGTCAGAATAGTGAACAGAAGCACTGCATACAGTTTAAAATATTCCATTTTATAAGAATCATACACCCTAATACCATCACCCCATAACAGTTTCACATAATCAATCAACGGTGACATGTAAACATCAATGTCATTGTCGGGTTTCTTTGGAACAGAGATCATTATACACAACATGAAATATTTGACCTTCATACAAACTTTAGGAGAAAGGTTGTAAATTACTAATAAAACATTTCATGAACTATGTGTGCTACTGAGGGTTCGGTATGGATTCATTCCATCTGTGCACAACCCTAGTATGAGATTTCTAATTTCACTTCCAAATGTAGAATACTACGAATCAATTTTCTTTCATTGTGGAAAATCAGCAGGATGAGGTATTTTTCCATCACATACCTGCTCATCAGCATGCCATCTTAACCTTTTTTCATCATGTGAATATCAAATAAACGTTTGAAACGATGAATTATAGGAAGATACCAAAATACCTTTGAAGGGAGCTTTGTAATCACTACATCAGCCTGGGATTTTTCTTTCACCTTATACCGTGATGTCCCAAATTTAGGACACTCTGAATGAAATTAATATTCCTTCTTATATATAATGCAGTCATTCAGACAGGCATGTATTTTTTTGTATCCCAGTCCCATCGGGCATAATATTTTCTTGGCCTTGTAATGTGAATCTGGAAGATCGTTATCTTTTGGAAGAATGCCTTTCAGAAATTGTAGTAGCTCTATAAAACATATGTGACTCCATCCTTGTTCCACCTTCATGTTAATCAATCTTAACATCGCCGAAAAAATCGTAAAATCTTTACAACAAGGATATAATGGTTTTACAGCATCACCATATAGACGTGCAACTGTCGGTTCTATCTCAATTTGTTCTTCTACAATCCCACGAATAATTTTTTCAATTCCATCAGAGTTACCATCTTGTGAATCATCATCATCAGTGACATTCCGTCCAGTTTCACCATGAAAAATCCAAGGGCTGTAACTCGGATTAAAACCATGACCAATCAGATGATCTATTATCTCTCTAATTTTCAACATCTTCATATTCAAACATTTCAGGCATGGACAGAAAAAATGTCACTACTTGGAACATTTCGTTTAGAAAATTCCAAAAAGGCATCAACACCTTCCTCATATTCATTGCTCATTCGATGTGCCGTAATCCATCTTTGACTCATTATTCCCTATAACAAATATCAAAAATATATATATTTAAGATAAGACAAATATATGTTTATATGAAAACAATCATAATTTTAATGTAAAACAATTTTGAAATATAAAACAAATCTATGGGTATTTAAAAAAATATGCTTGAATATTATTTTTAAAACAAAATATAGTTACATATAACAGTTTTAAATTCCATTGAATCAAAGAAAACCATGGTGCCTACATGGTTGATAGAAAATTGGAGAAATGGAGTAAACCTGAGAATCACCCCCCACCCCCGGACAACCCCCAAAACCCTCTGGACAGGCCCCCCCCATGGACAGCCCCCCACACCCACCCACCCCCTTGGACCCCCCCCCCCCTTGGACACCCCCTAACCCTCTGGGCAGCCCCCCAACCCCTGGACAGCCCCCACCCCTTTTGACAGCACCCTCCACCCCTCGTGGACACCACCCCCATCCCTACCCCCTTGGACACACCCCTGGACACCCCCAACCCTCTAGACAGCCCCCACCCCTGGACAAACCCCAAAACCCTCAGGATAGGCCCCCATCCCCGTGGAAAACCACCAACACCCACCCACCCCCTTGGACACCCCCCCCCCCTGGACAGCCCCCAACCCTCTGGACATCCCCCCACCCCCTGGATAGCCCCCACCCCTCTAGACAGCACCTCCCACCCCTCCTAGGCACCACTCCCCCCCGGACAACCCCCAAAACCCACTGGGCAGGCCCCCACCCCTGTGGAAAGCCACCCACAACCACCCACCCCCTTGGACACCCCCCCCCCCCTGACACCCCCAACCCTCTGGACATCCCCCACCCCCTGGACAACCCCCACCCCTCTAGACATCACCTCCCACCCCTCCTGGACACCACCCCAACCCCTACCCCCTTGGAAACCCACCCGGACACCCCCCAACCCTCTGGACAGCCCCCCCCCCCACCCCCCGGACAACCCCCAAAACCCTCTGGACAGGCCCCACCCGCTTGGAAAGCCCCCCACAGCCACCCATCCCCATGGACACCACCCTGGACATCCGTCAACTCCTTGGACAGCCCCCACACCTCTATACAGCACCTCCCACGCCTCCTGGACACCACCCCCACCCCCTACCCCCTTGGACAACCCCATGGACACCCCGCAACACTCTGGACAGTCCCCCCCTGTAGAACCCCCTAAACCCTATGGACAGGCCCCCACCCCTTGGACATCCCCCCACACCGACCCCCTTGAACACCCCCTGGACACCCCCAACCCTATGGACAGCCCCCACCCCCTGGACAGCCCCCACCCCTCGAGACAGCACCCCCACCCATCCTGGACACCACCCCACCCCCCACCCCCTTGGACACCCCACTGGACACCCCCAACCCTTTGGACAGCCCCCCACCCCCTGGACAGCACCCCACCCCTCCAGACAGCACCCCCACCCCTCTTGGACACCACCCCTACCCTAACCCCCTTGGACACCCCCTCGACAACCTCCAAAACCCTCTAGAATGGCTCTACCCCCTTAGACAGCCCCCCACACCAACCCACCCACTTGGACACCCCACTAGACACCGCCCAACCCTCTTGATAGCCCCCCACCCCCGGAAAACCCCCCAAACAATTTTTTACATATAAAAACTAGGCATGGTGAACAACTAAAAACACATTCATTTAATATATACTTAAACATGAAAGAGATGGAATTAAATATTATTAAATATGGATACTTAAATGATCGTATGATAATTAAAAATAACCAATGATATTCAACTAGTCAAATGATCACATGTTTTCTGAACAACTAATATCATAATGAGGTAATGGATAATTCTATAAATCTTAAACATATTGTCAAGGCCTTGGCCAAGGCCTCAAAAAATACTAGGGTATTCCCTCAGCAGAACCCATTTTTATTTGGAATCATGAGACATAGTGATGCATCGAAGGGCCATAGAGGTCAAAAGCCATTACATTATATGTCTAATTGATTATCAAATAAAAGAGGATAAACATAAAAAACAACAACACATTAAATATCATTTCCGAATTCGTACATTTAATCAATAACCATTCTATGCAGTAATATAGGTGAATGAGATCAATAGTTGTCAATGACAACAAAAATTTCCATCAATGTCGAGAATTTGCGAAACAAAAACAAACTAAATAGAAGTAGTTGAGTCTTACGTGAATATTTCATGTCAATCAAATATATCTGGGGATCATAAATAAGGTGATGATGGAAAAAAGAGGTAACAGGGTTCGAAATGGAAGAATCTTACCTTGTTTAAACAAAAAAATCGCAAAACAAAAATATAGACTATCCGGGAAAAAAACGAACGAAATAAATTCATGGAAGGAATACATGAATGTTGCGAGTTGATATGATAGATCCGAGGATAGTAAAGATGATAAAAAATGAAGGAAAAATGAGTTTAACACAATGAGATCGATGAGCCGATTAGGGTTTACCGCATGGTATAGATGAGCCGTCGGACTATAGATCAAAAAAACGTAAATGAAAATCCACGGGGCTTGTTGATTTTTTAAATGTTTTATAAGGTTGGTTATTTAATAACCGATGTTTTAAACTATTTTTTTACATTTATAACATCGGTTATTATAATAACTAACGTTATAAATATATCAGATACGGCTTTTTTACATCGGTTATTTTATAACCAACGTTAAAAAATCAGCATGTTGGTTTTTTACGTCAGTTATAGAATAACCGACGTAAAAAATACATCAGAAATCACAGTTTTTTATGTCACTTATACAATAACCGACGTAAAAAACATATGTGGGTTGTTTTGTTACATCGGTTATTAAATAACTGACGTCAAAAAGGCCTCAAAATCTGTGTTTATTACGTCGGTTATAAAATAACCGACGTAAAAACTCATAGATATATCTTTTATTACCTTGGTTATAAAATAACCAATGTGAAGAACCCCATTGTTTGGTTTTTTACATCGGTTATATTATAACCGACATAAAAAATGAACAGTCTCCCTTTGTAACGTAGGTTATTAAAATAACCAAAGTTAAAAATATACATGCTGCATTTTTTACATCGGTTATAAAATAACTGACATAACAAACTAGGTTTCAAAGATTATCACGTCGGTTATATATAACCGACGTCAAAATGGTGATGTAAAAAATGTTTTCTACACTAGTGATTTGTATCAAAGGAGTCGGTTCTACCACATAACATAGGACAATGTTTGTTATTTTTTATGAAGAAATAATGTTAAGGGTAATGAGTGTGGTTCTCAGTTCAGGGAGTCCATTATTGCTGTAACGGCTGACATATCCATACACCAGGACCCTGACCTCCGATATCTGTCTCTGTGCACGAAAATACAGATTGCGTGTGTGTTTTCATAAGTTTTAATTATGTCATCTCAACCAAGTCAGCTCACATGGTATAAATTTTTAACCATAGAACACCTGTTTATTTTCAAGATTCCTCCACACAAACATCCCACTGGATTTCTGAGAGTTGTATGCACCGATATCCCATCGAGTGACGAGGCCTCAGTGCAGGGACCTTTTCCAGTGGAGGCACCAATGGTATCACTCCCCATTGGGCCACCGATGCCACCTGCCCCAGCAGCAGACTTTGCACGCCTCTTGAGAATGATTCACGAGATCCAGCGCCCAAGGCCACCCAAGTTTTGTGTGGAGAATAACCCACAGGCGGATGAGGATTGGTTGGAGGTTGTGGTGGGAGTTGTCTTACTGGTAGGGACAACAACCGATTTCATGGTGATCTTTACTGCTAGACCACTACAGGAAGCATTAGGCAGATGGTGTAGCATGATGCCTCAGGTTCATGAAGAGATGACGCATCTCTGGGCAGACTTCGAGAGCATGATTCAGGCAGAGTTTGTCCCAGCAACTCTTCGTACAGTTCACATACATGAGCTACTTCATCTGCCGTAGGGCAGCATGACTGTAGATCAGTACTCTGTAAGGTTCACATACCACTCACGCTACTCCACCGATATGGTGCAGGACCCATTCATTAGGCCCCAGATCATCAATAAGGGTCTCATTCAATATATTTGAGCTTCTATGGTCTCACTCAGTTTCCCAACACAGGAGAGGGTGTTAGATAAAGACCTCGTAGTGGAGAGTTTCTGTGCTAAGTAGTCTTTAGTGGCGAGATACACCTCCAGTAGACATATAGAAGAGTATTCTACAAATGGAATCAGATAGAAGTCATTGAGGTCAAGAGGATGTGACCTATAGGTGGATGGCCTCATTACATAGGATCGGTTGTGTGGGGCACCCGAAGCAGAGAAAGACATGACCAGAGTGGGCAGTGTTACTCATGCGGCGGGCAGGTTCACATGGCTCGTGACTATCCAAACCATTGTACGGAAAATCAGTAGAGGATCTAAGGACCAACTAGGAGGAGACATAGATTCGATCGAGGCAGTCCATAGGGTGCAGGCAGATGTGGTAGAGGATTTGGTCATGCAACTAGTGGTGGACGATGTTTCATGGTATTACTACCACCACCAACAGGAGGTCCACCCCGACTGTAGGGAGCAGAAGGACAGGAGAGAGCTCATCTCCAGGCAACTAAAGGCTATGATCGCAACACTCTGGAGATTATAAGAGGTATGATATGTGTCTACTCCACCATATCTATAGTACTTATAGACATAGATACCAGCCACTCTTTCATTGCCACTACTCTTGTTTGGAGCTCAGAGATTCAGATGGACCTGTTGGCTCAATCCTTATGGCTAGAGACTCCTATGAGAGCAGATTCAACGATTATGCACTAGTACTGGCAGTGCGAGCTTACTCTAGGAGGCGACAACTTCGACTGGGATCTCCTAGTAGCAGCGTTGAGGCCTTACTACATCATCATGGGTATGGACTGGTTATCTACATTCCATGATCAAATCGACTGTATTAGGCACAATGTGCATCATTTCCACATGGATGGGCCCAGGATTACCTTATCCAGTGAGAAGGGAGCCTTTGCAGCACATGATGGACTTTCTTGGAGGAGATTGTTGTCGATCACTCATCATTTGGAGATCCTTACCCTCATAGCTATTGAAGTGGAGTGTCTAAGTTATCTAGTAGTGGTGGACCAGTACTGTATTTTTTCCCAAATGAAGTCCCTGGTCTACCCCCACACTGTGAGCTAGACTTTTACATTGATTTGTACCCCGGGATGGAACCGATATCTACACCAGTGTATCGGATGGCTCCCGAGGAGCTTCAAGATATGCGAGTACAAGTAGAAAACTTTATTGGGAATGGATTTAGTCGGCCCGATGTTTCTTTCCAGGAAGCCCCGATTATGTTCACCAAGAAGGTAGATGGGAGCTTGTGGCATTGTGTTGACTTTCGGCGCCTGAACCAGGTGACCGTGAAGAACAAGTACCCAATATTGAGGATTGACGACCTCTTGGATCAATTGAAGGGAGAACCGTGGTGCTCAAAGATAGACCTCAGATCAGGCTATCACCAGCTCAGAGGTTGAGATGAGGACGTATAGAAGACATCCTTAAGATGTTGGTACGGCCACTATGTGTTCCTTGTTATGGAATTCGGCATATCCAATGGTCTAGAAGTTTTCATGGGACTCCTGAACAAGGTCATTCTGCCGTACCTCGATCACTTTGTCGTAGTCTTCATCGACGGCATTCTGATCAACTGGACTATTAAGGAGGAGCATGGCTTTCATTTGCAGGTAGTACTAGACACACCCCGAGAGGAGCAGCTATATGGTATGCTCTGGATGTTATAGTTTTCGATTCAATAGGTTCAATTTCTAGGGCATGTCATTTCGGAGGCTACAATTGCAGTGGATACAGTGATGATTGAGGTGGTACATTCTTGAGGGCCACCCAGGAGTGCGATAGAACTACAGAGTTTCTTTGGTTTGGCTTGTCATTACCGGAGGTTTGTACCAGACTTCTCAAGAGTTTCAGCACCAATATCAACATTGACAAAGAATGAGAAACCCTTTGTGTGGGTGGAGAGATTCCAGCTGAGCTTTCAGGAGCTGAGGCATAGGTTGACTTGTGCCACCATATTGAGGAATCTAGAGGAAGGCATAGGGTACGTAGTCTACTGCTACACATCAGGGACCAATCACGGATGAGTCATGATGCAGGCGTGAGAAGTGATCACAAATGTTTCATGACATCTAAGATATCATGAGAAGAACAATGATACCCATGACCTAGAGTCATCAACATTGGTCTTCATCTTGAAGATGTGGTGACACTATCTGATGGGTGAGCATTTTAAACTGTACTCTGATCACAAGAATCTCAGGTATATCTTCTCTCAGAAGGACCCAATCTTGAGAAAATTTTGATGGAATGAGTTTCTCTTAGACTATGGCTTTGAGATAGTCTATAATAATGGGAAGGGGAACATTATTTCCAATGCACTCAGCATGAGATCTGTTATACAACAGCTAGGTGAGGTGACAAAGGAGCTGGCTGATTGGCAGATATCCTTTGTTGATAGAGAAGGAGTAGATTTTCATCAGCCTCTTACAGTCACTCCCCCACATCATCAGCGAGTCAGGTAGGCATAGTGTGGGGACTATGACTATGAGACATGACGTGCTCAGATATCCACAGGACATGCACCTGATGGATTTTATGTAGGTTGGCTGCACTTCATCCTCTCTAGAGGATGTATCATTGTACCAGTGTCACTTCAGGAGGATGTTTTGCGGTAGTTCCACACAAACCCTCTAGCGGTACATCCTGGAGTTGCAAAGATATAGTAGGACTTCTGATAAAAGCACTAGGGGCCGGGAACGAAGAAAGCAGTTACATAGTTTGTCTCTTAATGCCTCACTTGTCAGCAAGTGAAGGCGGAGCACCTGGTACCAGATGTCTTGGTTCAGCCATTATAGGTCACATAGTGGAAGTGGGATGGTATATCCAAGGACTTTGTGACAGGAAATCCACCTAAATTTAGTGGACATGAATCTATTTGGGTGATCGTCGACCGACTCACCAAGTCGGCCCACTTCCTACCGATTAGAGTGAAGGGTTCAGTAGGGAGCTTTGGACCACTCTATATATAGGAGATTTTGCAGATATATGGACTACCTTCGATGATTATCTACGATTGTGATACATGTTTTACATCCTAGCTATGGAAGGGGTTGCAAGAGGCTTTTGGGACGCATCTTCATTTCAGCACCGCCTTCCATCCTCAAACGGATGGCCAGACAGAGCAAAACATTCTGACACACAAGGACATGATGCGTGATTGTTTCCTCGACTTCGTTTGTAGCTGGGAGGTTCACATTCCTTTGGTGGAGTTTCCATTCAATAATATCTATCACTCCACCATTGGGATGTCACCTTTTGAGGAGTTATACAGGTGACCCTATAGATCACCATTGTGCTGGACTGACCCAGGGGAGTCAACACTAGTGGAATCAGAGATGATACGAGCTACCACAGAGAAGGTACAGATCATCCAGGAATGAATGAAGACTACATAGAGTAGGTATAATCCATATTATAACATGAGATGGAGACCTCTGGAGTTCAAGAATAGAGAACACTTCTTTCCATGGGTCTCACCCCGACTAGGTCTATGGAGATTTGGCTGAGGCGGCAAGTTATCTCTGAGATTCATCGATCCTTTTCTGGTCCTCAGTAGAGTAAACGAGGTGGCTTACCACATAGATCATCCACTTCATTTGCACCGGATGCATGAAGTCTTCCAAGTATCCAAGTTGAGGAGATACGTGAATGACCCTTCTCACATCATCAACCATGGAGAGCAGGATGCCAATGATGGGGTGAAATTTATGGAGGATCCAATAGATATTGATGATCGACAGGAGTGGGTCCATCGTGGACGGTCGATACCTCTACTGCACGTTCGCTGGCAGTACGGGAACCTCCAGGAGAGAACATGGGAGCGGAAGGTTCTGATATGTGCTCTGTACCCCCACTTATTCCCATAGTAGGAGTTTTAGATTACGGGGATATAGAGCCCTATTGTGGGGAGACTGTAAAGACCCAGAAATTCCATGTAATTTTTTTAATTAAATCAGAATTTTATGATTCTGCGAAAATTCACGGCACGTGATTCCGAGGCCCAGATTGTCCAGAATCAATTTATGATGATTTGTATGGGTATGTTCAGTAAATATACGAGCATGTTTTTCTAACTTTTGAACTGGTGCTCGGAATTGAAATTTGAGGGCACTGTTCAACTCACAGTGCATGTGTAGACGCCGGAAAAGTCCGTTGATCCCAAACGAAGCTCCGGATGCGGAAAGCGAGGTCATATTTGGAGTCGGAAGAATGTTTCGGAGGGCCCGGAGGCATTGCGTGGAATTTCAGAGGTCTGCGCGCAAAGATGATGATCCGCGCGCAAAACCCCCGGGATGCGCGCAACTCCCTTGCGGGCCGTGCCCGATTCCGCGCCCGCGAGGAGAATTCCGCGCTCGCGCCTTGGATTCCGCGCCCGGGGTTGCCTATAAATACTAGGCGACCCCCAACGTTTCAAAGGTTGCTGGAAGTCGAACGGTCTCCCGCGCGCGCAATTCAACCCCTTCCGCGCGCAATGCCGCTCTTCAGGTAACCTCCTTTCTTTCGCGCAATAGAGCCTTGGGGTCCGCCTTCGCGCGCAATCCCCTTGGCTCATTTCCTTTGAATCAATTTCAACCCGAAGGCCTTTGCGCGCAAAAGAAGCCTCTTGCGCGCAATTTCCCCCGGGTGCGCGCAATCCAACCCGATTGCGCGCACCCCCCCATCTTCAAAGTGGCCATTCGTTAGAGAATGAGCCGTTGCCCCCGCGCGCTACCCGAAGCCCGGTGCGCGCAATCCCAATCATCCGTGCGCGAAGCGCTGTCCCAATTGCGCGCCAGCCCGCCATTTTGCGCGCCGACCCGCGGTTTTGCGCGCAAAGCTCCTCTTTTGCGCGCAATCCGCCAGGGTCGCCTCCCTTGACCCCCTTTGGGTACCCGCCTGCGTGGCACCCGATGGTCTTCATCGCAGGTGCCCGCGTTGTGCGTCGTCTTTCCGTGCGGCCCCCCCTAGGCTCGCGCGAAGTGACACGGACCTACCGGCGGCTTTTTCGTCCAGCATGACGCTAAACTGCACTACGTCCGAGCTACAAGACGTTAAACTGTTCAGCATTCGTCCAGCATGACGCTAAACTGCACTACGTCCGGGCTACAAGACGTTAAACTGTTCAGCATTCGTCCAGCATGACGCTAAACTGCACTACGTCCGAGCTACAAGACGTTAAACTGTTCAGCATTCGTCCAGCATGACGCTAAACTGCACTTCGTCCTGCATGACGCTAAACTGCACCACGTCCAGCATGACGTTAAACTGCATATTCGTCCTGCATGACGTTAAACTGCACAATGTCCAGCATGACGTTAAACTGCCCATACGTCCAGCATGACGTTAAACCGCACACCCGTCCAAGCTGCACGACGCTAAACTGCCTAGCCCCCATCGTCCGCGCTGCAAGACGTTAAACTGCCAAGTGTTTCGTCCTCAACACATGACGTTAAACTGTACTTCGTCCGGCAAGACGTTAAACCGTCCGCCTCGTCCTCAACACACGATGTTAAACTGTACTTCGTCCGGCAAGACGTTAAACCGTCCGCATCATTCGATCCCGTGCTTCGCACGCAGGGTCTCCCCCGGTTTGGACGTGGCCCCCACCCGCTCGTCTCTGCAGGGATGTCGGGATTGTCCCCCTTTTGGGACGATTTAATGGGAGTGGCTTTTCCCTACGGGGGCAGGGTATTATAAACCCCTAGTTTCTCGTGGGAGGCTGCACATGTGTATCTCCATTGCGCCTCCCCACTGCCGAAGCCAGTAGAGGGTGTGACTGGGATCGAGGTGTCTTCTGCTTTCGGTCCAAGTCCCTTCCAACTGAGTTTTGCCGCATACGGGCTGCCTCAAGTGCGTAAGTCCTGACAGAATGAACTACGTGGACTTTGATCCCTATCTTCTATACAGGGTACGTAGGAAGCCTCCATGAGGTCCAAGCCCACCACCTGGTCGTCCCGGTCGTATTTACGTCGGTTCGTCCATCAGTGGACCCCTCCAGGGTTCACGCTTGCGTCGATTCACCTATGAATCCGCCCCTGTGGGAGACTGCCCGTGTGTATCTCCACTGTGCCTCCCCACAGCCCCTTTTCCCATTTCTCCTTTTATCGTCCAGCATGACGTGAAACTGTGATCCACCCTGCCGTTCCACCCCCCTCTGTGCGAGGTGGTCCGGTTCAATCCTCCGCCCGGCGGCCTAGACCTCTTCGTGAGTCGGCTTGCCGACGTCCAGCATGACGTTAAACTGTATACCCGAACTACGTTGACTTTGATCCGTGTTAACGCGCGGTACGTAGGAAGCCTCTACGAGGTCCAAGCTCTTCACTCCATCATCCATCCTGATCCTTACCCGGGCCGCCACATCCCGGTGGGGTCATGCCACTTCACTCCACTCCACATCATTTGGGAAGCCGCCCATGTGCTGGCCCCAGCGTCGGAGGTTCCCCACAAGGGGTTCTGTCATCCGATCCACTTTTCGTGTTGATCGGTCCGATGCCGTCCCCGCTGGACGTTAAACTCGCGGCATACCCCGTGTTAAACATGGGAAGCTGAGGAAAACCTCAGGTGACACAGTTCCCCGCACCTAGTACGGGATGCCTCAGGCCATCATGCCTTCGAGAAGCCCTATTAGGGACGGAAGACAGACGTGCAGAGCCGCAGTGCTACGACACGCCCCCAGCACCCAGAGCCATCCGGCCTTCTCACCGCAGGTTGCTGCCCCGCCCAGACTCCTTGGAGCGTCCGGGCGGAAGCAGCGTAATTAACCGGAGTCCATGAAGATATGGCGCCGGGAACGAGATTCACGAACATTCTTAAGTCTATGAGGGAGACCCGGATTAGGCGACGAGTTCCGAGGAGACGTCCAAGGAAGGAGGAGCCGACATCCCATCATCCCGGTTTCGATCAAGGAGCAGACGCCCCTGAATAAGGGACGAATGCCGCCCGCCCTTGGAAAGCGGGACTGCGGGACCACAAGCCGCGCGCCCATCCCCTCGGGTTGACGGGTGCACGCGCGAACGCGTCCTGGCGGAACAGCGTAACCCGACGCACATCCGCACCGAAACAGAAAAATGGTGAACCCGACGTGAATCTCTTCTCCTCGATACGAAGACCGATGGCTTTCAGAGGTGTTGGAAGACCGGCGTGTTGCCCGGCCAAGCATTCAGTCTTACCCGCCAGGGGCTGGGGAAGGGAAATCGGGCACTCCGTCTCACGATGTCGATGGCCTGGGTTCCCCCCACGTTTTTATTGGGTACGCTTCGGTTAATACCGTCGAGCTGGTAAATCCCTTTTCGGTTCCCGACGTTGAAGAACACCAGGTGGACCTCCCTAGTGTCCCCGGTCGTCGCCACCGTCGGAAGAACCGCAGCAGCAGGAGTCGCCGGGGCATAGCCGTTGGTACCTCCAGCCAGGCCGTGCACGCCACTGAGACTAGGCAGCAGGCTCAAAACCGAGCTCAGCGCGCGCAGCCCCCCCATCCGGGGATGACAGATTCGCCTCCGCCACTGTTTGTAGTGTGGGACCAGGCAGAACCGCCTCAGCCGCGTCGCGACCAGCTCCGCCCTGCCACAAGTCCATCTCGGCCTCCTGACTCCAGTACGGTGACCATTTCCCGGACTGCGACCAGTGAACAGCGAGATACGCCAAGTACCAGTCGGCCGCCGATCCAACCGGCAAGGCCCGTCATGCCACCAACCGCAGAGCAACCTCCTGCAACCAGGGGCTCGCGCTTGGCCAAAAAGTATGATGTCCTGAAGCACTTGGCCGACATCCCAGCAAGGCTCTCCATCCTTGAGGCTCTGCGCATGTCATCTGAGATGCACGAGGCACTCGATGAAGCCCTGAAAAGCCCCCTCCAGTTTGAGACAGAGGTTGCGGCTGCAGAGGCCTTTCACGCTGAAACGATCGAGGACGCCGAATGTCAGGCAGTTATCTCGTTCTCTGGTAAGGATGAAGACCCTCCTATACAGGGACACATTCGTCCGCTGTATGTCACTGGCCAGTTCAATGGCCTTGAAGTCCGGCGCTGTCTTGTCGACACGGGGTCCAGGATTAACCTGATTCCAACTCGGACGCTCCGGAGATTGCGGTTGTCTGAGGATGACTTGATTCCCTCCGACCTCAGGATCCAGGGGTACGATCGCACCGAGCAAACCCCGGTCGGCAAGATACGTTTGAAGACCCAGTTCGGTGACTTGGTTGCCAACACCGAATTCATGGTAGTCTCTCAGGACACCGCGTACAACGCATTGATGGGCAGGCCATGGCTCCATCTTCACGCGGCGGTTCCCTCGTCATACCACCAATGCCTCAAATACTCCCTTAATGGTCGAGTGGGCGTGCTTCAAGGAGATGCCTCTCCTTTTGCCTCGTGTGAAGCCCGCTATCTGGACGCGGACTATTACAAGAGCAAGGATAAGCAGATCCTGGCAGGTGAGGTTGAGCCTGTCGCTGTTGCAAGTGATCCCTGGGCAAGTCTGGATGACGCTTACGTCCTCCCGATTCAACGGTTGGACGTCGCCATGGTCTTGACGGTCCGCGAGTCTCCTGATGAGATGGCCGCGACCGCCCGCGCCAGCACCAGTGGCCCAGCAGGATCTGGTAGCCCCAATGCAGTTGCCAACGCAGTCTCTCCCGTGGACGATCCCTCCCCGAGCGGAGAGGACGTGGAAGATACACCCCCAGCCTTTGAGGAGGGCGTCCCCGCCACGGTCGATGAGTTAATACAGGTGAACCTTGGAACCGAGGCCGATCCAAGACCCACATTGGTTAGTGCCGCCATGCCCTCTGAGGAGCGGCAGCAGTACGTGGACTTTCTCAGGCAGCACCGTGATGTATTCGCTTGGGGCTATGACGAGATGCCGGGGCTAGATCCTCAGGTAGCCGTCCACCGCCTTGGTCTCCCGGCGAACCATCGCGGGTTCAAGAAGCCTCCCAGGAAGATGCACCCATCCCACGGTGCCATGGTTGAGGCCGAAGTTGACAAGCTTATCAAAGCCAACTTCGTGAGGGAAGTTCAGTACCCCAAATGGCTGGCCAACATTGTGCCGGTCAGGAAGAAGAACGGGCAGATCAGAGTCTGCATCGACTTCCGCGATCTCAACCGCCACTGTCCGAAGGATGATTTTCCCCTTCCAGTGACAGAGCTGTTGATTGATGCCACGGCAGGGTTCCAAGCCCTCTCCTTCATGGATGGATACTCCGGATACAACCAAATTCGGATGGCCCCTGAGGATGAGGAGTTCACTGCCTTCAGGGCCCCCCAAGGTACCTTTTGCTACCGGGTCATGCCCTTCGGCCTGAAGAATGCAGGTGCCACCTATCAACGGGAGATGCACCGCATATTCAAGCCAATCCTCGGCACACTGGTGGAATCCTACGTCGACGACTTGGTTGTCAAATCGCGCCAGCGTCAGGACCATCTCAAAGATCTTGAGAAAGTGTTCAGCTTCCTCCGGTCTCGATGCCTGAAGATGAACCCGTTGAAGTGTGCCTTTGGGGTCACCTCCGGAAAGTTCCTTGGATTTGTGGTAAGATACCGGGGTATTGAGATCGACCCAGAGAAAATCAGGGCGATTAGCCAGATGCCTCCCCCAGGTACCATCCGGGAACTGCAAGGGTTCCAAGGCCACTTAGCCTATATACGCCGATTCATCGCGAATCTGGCCGGCAAGTGTAAGCCCTTTTCTCGGCTCATGAAGAAAGGTGCCACCTATGTATGGGATAAAGAGTGTCAGACCGCTTTCGAGGAGATCAAGCAGTACCTGCTTCAACCTCCGGTCTGATGCCGCCTGTATCCGGGAAGCCGCTGGTCCTCTATGTGACCGCCCTGGAACGGTCCCTGGGTGCCCTTCTCGCCCAGAAGAACAACGAGGGAACAGAGAATAGCCTCTATTACCTCAGTCGCATGCTCCTCGATGCGGAAGTTAGGTATTCCCCCATCGAGAAGAGCTGCCTGGCGCTCGTATTTGCCGTACAGAAATTACGGCACTACTTGCAGCACCATGAGGTACAGTTGGTTTCTCGGGTAGACCCGTTGAAATATATCCTGAGCCGACCTATGTTGACTGGCCGTCTAGCGCGGTGGGCTGTGATTCTCCAGCAGTTCGACATCAGGTATGTGTCTCAGAAGGCCATCAAAGGGCAAGCATTGGCAGACTTTCTGGCTGCTCACCCAACCTCCGCGGATCAGCCGCTGGATTTAGGCTTTCCTGATGAGACCATTCTCTCGGTTGATCGATCCGATTCATGCTGGCAGATGCACTTTGACGGTGCATCCCGGAGCCCCACCGGTAAAAGACTCGATAATCCTAAGCTCAACAGAGTGGGCTTGGGCATCGTCTTCATTACCCCGGAGCGAGCCGTGCTGCCATACTCTTTCCTGTTGTCAGAGGGCTGTACCAACAATGAGGCGGAATACCATGCCCTCATCACCGGCCTCGAGTTGGCTCTCGAGATCGACGTGCCCCGTCTGTGCGTGAAAGGGGACTCCGAGCTGGTCGTTAAGAAGATCAACGGCGACTACGTTGTCAGGAAGCCGGAACTTGTGCCATTGTTGGAGTGCACCCTCCTTCTGATGGCCCGGTTCCCTTCTCGGCCGGAAATTGTCCATGTTCCCCGGTCGCAGAACGGTCGAGCAGATGCTTTGGCCAGCCTCGCTGCGTCACTTGCGGAGCCTGAACAGGACAACCTGATCGTCCGCGTGACGCGCCGCAGGCTCATAGCTCCCGTTATCCCGGAAGAAGATCGCGGCCCGTTGGTAAGTAACCTCACCACGGCTGCCCCTATGCCCGGAGCCCCGAGTACCCCAGATACGACAGTCGGATCAGCCCCTGATTGGAGGACGCCTTTGGTTGAGTACCTCCAACATGGCATTCTTCCATCGGATCGGGCCGAGCGCGAGCGATTTCGACGCCGCGCATCGCAGTTTGTCCTCCAGAGCAGTCCCGGCCTGGAGCAGATCCTCTACAAACGCGGATTTGATGGTGTTCTCCTCCGTTGCCTTCAGGGAGTTGAGATCCCACGAGTCATGCAAGAGGTTCATGCTGGTTCATGCGGTGCCCACCAGACTGGGCCGAAGCTGTCCCACCAGATTCGGAGGTTAGGATACTTCTGGCCCTCCATGATCCATGACTGCATCGAGTATGCCAGGAGGTGCCATGCGTGCCAGGTTCATGCGAACTTTGTGCATCGGCCGCCGGAGCCTCTCCATACCACTAGGTATTCCTGGCCCTTTGCAGTCTGGGGTCTGGACGTTGTGGGACCTTACCCACCGGCGACAGCTCGCCAGTGCCGGTTCATTCTGACCGCTACGGACTTCTTCTCCAAATGGGCAGAGGCGATTCCGCTCAGAGAGGTCAAATCCTGTTCGATCACTGACTTCGTGACCTCCAACATCGTCCATCGATTTGGAGTGCCTCACGCTATCCTCACGGATAACGGAACCAATTTCCGAGCAGCCGAGTTGAAGAAGTTGTACGCCAAGTATAACATTCGCTCGAACCATACATCTCGCTATCATGCGCAGGCGAATGGACAGATCGAGGCGTTTAACAAAACCCTCTCTAACATTCTGCAAAAGATGGTTGGTCAGAACAAGAAGAGTTGGTCGGACAAGCTCCCCAACGCCCTCTGGGCTTATCGGACGACGACTCGCAATTCCACCCAGATGACCCCTTATTCCCTGGTGTATGGAGCTGAGGCCGTCCTGCCCATCGAGATCCAGTTACCGTCCTTGCGCACTGCGGTCTACGACCAGCAAGCGCCGGACAGAGTTGCTGAAGCCCGTCTAGTCGAGTTGGAAGCACTGGATGAGAATAGACTTCGCGCTTTGCACAACTTGGAGAGGCATCAAAGAAGAATGGCTCGAGCTTTCAATAAGAAGATTCGCCTCCGCTCCTTCCTGCAGGGTGATCTAGTGCTAGCCCTAAGAGCGCCGATGATCCCCGGCAGGAAGCCACCCAAGTTGGAGCCCAAGTGGGAGGGACCGTTTGTTGTCCACAAGGTCTATCCCAATGGCGCATACTCCCTAGCGACTATGGATGGTGAGCGTGTCACTCCTCCCACCAACGCTAGGTTCCTCAAGCAATACTTTGCCTGAATGTTCATTCGTCCCGCATGACGCTAAACTGCACTTCGTCCTGCATGACGTTAAACTGCCCCACGTCCTGCACGACGTTAAACTGCATACGTCCAAGCTGCACGACGTTAAACTGTCCAGCGTATCGTCCGCGCTGCAAGACGTTAAACTGCCAAGTGCTCCGTCCAACATGACGTTAAACTGTACATCGTCCTGCATGATGTAAAACTGCCCCTCAAGAACTACGTGCGGCTTGATTCCAATCCTTATGGGATACGTAGGACCGCCTGAACCTTCATGTTTCATGCCCAGCCCCATCCTTCGGGAATTTCCATCCCATCTCGGGCCCTTGGCCCAGTTGCCCCCGGGTGTGCGGCGTATGGTGTGAGTGCGGGGCTATGCCCTCATTCACGTCGGTTTGCTCGTCACGCTGTACGCCCCCCCACGTTTGGGGATGCCTTCTGCTCCCCCTTCTTTTCCCCTCATCGTCCTACATGACGTTAAACTGCACTTCAAGAACTACGTATGGCTTGATTCCCATCCTTATGGGATACGTAGGACCGCCTGGACATTCATGTTTCAGGCCCAGCCCCATTTCCCGGGAATCTCTATCCCGCGTTGGGCCTCTAGCCCCAGTTCCCCTCCTTTTTGTGCGAGGCATATCGCGTGAGCGGGGGATTATGTCCTCATTCACGTCGGTCTACTGGTCGCGCCGTACGCCTCCCCCGTGTGTGGGACCACCTCACACCTCTCATCGTCCTGCATGATGTTAAACTGCCTCTCAAGAACTACGTATGGCTTGATTCCCATCCCTATGGGATACGTAGGACCGCCTGAACGCTTGTGTTTCAGGTCCAGCCCCGTCCCTTGGTTGATCACGGGAATCTGCCCTCTTTTGGTTGCTCTCAGGGTGAGTCCTCCGACCCTTTCCGGAGATCTGTTAACATGTTTTGGGTACTTCGGTCTATGACTCGTAGTGTCAGATTCAATCCCGACAAGTCTTGTGTTGCTTGTCAGGCCTCGCGCTTCCTCTTATTCGAGCCTTCACTCAAAGGGATCCTCGTTAGCGGTTTGGGTACGATGCCTCAGTGCTCTCCCACCGCTCCGGGTCGATTTACCGGCGGGTCTTGGGCCGCAAATCGATATGAATCCTGCGATTGAGCGGTTGATGCTCGTTTGCTTGCCCCGTCTTAGGCTGACGCGATCGGATGTTGTGTTGCGAATGCGTCAGCAACATCCTTGATCGCCATGTCAGCTCCTTCAGGCTCTGAACATTGGTTGCGCAGTCCTCATCACACTCCGCCTTTATGCGTTGTAGTGGAATCTGGACACTCTTTTCATACTGACCTTCAGTACACCTTTACACGTTAGGCAGACCAACCAAGGTAATGATGTCGTTCGAGGCTCCCATGATCTGAGCACCAAGGATATATGCGGATGTTCTCCCCAAGGGCCATGCGTAGCTGGACCCTCGTCCCCATAAGGAGGAAGGAGTCGCCCGAACAATCGCGTTCTGAGCCCAGTATATCTGGAGGCTAGCATCTCTGCCCCTCGGGTGATGGACATACGCAGGCCCCTATCCCAAGACTCTTCTCCTGGAATCGTGCGTGACCGCAAGGCTGGGTATGCTCCCACCTCCGCCGTGTCCGCCGTACCGCGGTAAGCGGATTCCTCCATGGTCCGAACCACACGACCTTAAACTGTGTTGTCTGGTCCGAACCACACGACCTTAAACTGTGTTGTCTGGTCCTACCACACGACCGTAAACTGTGATCATCTTGGCCGCCCGACGAGAAAACGGCACTGCATCGTGATGTTCCCCTCAGGGGACACTCATGTTGGGCGCTGGTTAATAACCACGCCATTCATCAATGCCTTCCATGGCTTGATTATTGTGGCGACGCCAGAGATTTCTCAATCACAGGCATGTCGCCGCACAAAGAAAAACCATTCATCTCTAAGGACAAACAAGAAATATCAAATGCCGCTCCTTTTGTGTGTGAGGGTCAGACCCGCACTCTTCCCCGCGCTGGTGCCCGATTGTGTTGCGCCGCGCTTCAAGAACTACGTGCGGCTTGATTCTCATCCTTATGGGATACGTAGGAACGCCCGGATGTTTGAAACTTCGGGTCCATCCCCCCACCTCTTAGAGATTCCCCCATATCTGGGGAATCCGCCGCCTTCAGGTCACCCTCAAGGCGCGTTCCCCGACCCCTTGCAGTGGTCCACCGGTGTCAAGAGTACTCTGGTTTATTGCCAGGAGGGTCAGGATCCACTTGGTCAGGTTTCCTCCGCTTTTCAGGCTTCGTGCTCCCTTTCATTCGGACCCATCGTCTACGCCCTGGGTGGATCCCCTGTGAACGGTTCGGACACAATGCCTCAGTGCTCTCCCACCGACTCGGGCCGGTACCCCCAATGGCCTTGGGCAGCAAATCGATATGAATCCTGCGATTGAGCGGTCGATGCTCGTTTGCTGCCTCATTCCACCAACGGTTAGTGCGATGTTGATGCTGCTTTTCCGCCACGGTCGGCAGTACTCTCATATCGTCACGCCGGTGCTCCCGGTCCTCGAGTGAATGGCCGCATGATTCACATTTCCCACCTCCCATTCTGACCAGGCGAAACCTCGGCACTCTCGACACTATCCCTCAGTGCATCTTCGTATATCCAGGGGATATGACCAGATGCGGCGTACTTTGAGGTCTTTATGGTCCGAGCTCTAAGACCTTAAACTAAGATCTCTCCTTATGGTCTGAGCTCTAAGACCTTAAACTAAGATCTCTCCTTATGGTCCGAGCTCTAAGACCTTAAACTAAGATCTAGCCCTTATGGTCTGAGCTCTAAGACCTTAAACTAAGATCTCCCCTTATGGTCCGAGCTCTAAGACCTTAAACTAAGATCTCTCTTTATGGTCTGATCTCTAAGACCTTAAACTGAGATCTAGTCCTTATGGTCCGAGCTCTAAGACCTTAAACTAAGATCTCCCCTTATGGTCCGAGCTCTAAGACCTTAAACTAAGATCTCTCCTTATGGTCCGAGCTCTAAGACCTTAAACTAAGATCTAGCCCTTATGGTCCGAGCTCTAAGACCTTAAACTAAGATCTCCCCTTATGGTCCGAGCTCTAAGACCTTAAACTAAGATCTCTCTTTATGGTTCGAGCTCTAAGACCTTAAACTAAGATCTAGTCCTTATGGTCCGAGCTCTAAGACCTTAAACTAAGATCTCCCCTTATGGTCCGAGCTCTAAGACCTTAAACTAAGATCTCTCCTTATGGTCCGAGCTCTAAGACCTTAAACTAAGATCTAGCCCTTATGGTCCGAGCTCTAAGACCTTAAACTAAGATCTCCCCTTATGGTCCGAGCTCTAAGACCTTAAACTAAGATCTCTCTTTATGGTCCGAGCTCTAAGACCTTAAACTAAGATCTAGTCCTTATGGTCCGAGCTCTAAGACCTTAAACTAAGATCTCCCCTTATGGTCCGAGCTCTAAGACCTTAAACTAAGATCTACCCTTATGGTCCGAGCTCTACGACCTTAAACTAAGATCTCCCCTAAACGGGATTCTACGTCCTGCATGACGTTAAACTGCACTCTCAGAACTACGTGTGGCTTGATCTCCAGCCTAATGGAGTACGTAGGAACGCCCGGGCATTCCGACTCGGGTCCAGCCTCAGGGATCGTTAAGTCCCGCCCCTCCTCGTCGCCGGCCGTCTGGCCTGACTTCGGGTAGAGTGGTGCAGTTGTGATATTCTCCCCGATTCAGCTCGGGATGCCCCACTGCAATGGTGGGAAGCGACGGTTTCCTCGTCAGAGAGGTGCTGTCTGAGAATTGAGGTGACTCACGGCCAGATTAGTGCATCCGCCTAATACGTTTTCCCCACGGTGGCGCAATTTTGAGAGCGTTGGATTCTGTCCGAACAAATCGTCACTTCGCCCCACGCTTCGCATGCCCTGTTGATCTGGATTTTCCACCCTTGTGTCTGAAGGAACCCCAAAGCGGTATTCATGATGACATGTGGTCCGCCTCCTGCAATATGAATGATGGCCTTTTTCGGTCCGTCTATTTCAGTTGTTATGGTCGATCCACTGTCCGCCTACCGTCTTGGGCATTTCCTGGAAGGCCGACCGTTGTGGATGTCTGGATTCGGGACACGCGATTCACCCTTTCTCATTTACCTATGTTCGGATAAAATCTCAACGCCCCTAGCATTGTCCCGCTCGTGTGTTGGAACAGGTTGGGGGAATGGTACATTGATTAGGTCTGAGGTCCCCTTTCCTAGGAATGACCTCCCTCTTTTCTCCAGAAATCCAGGCCCAATTATGGATGCCTGATGCTTGGTTAACACTCCCGCAAGACAGTGAATTGTGGTTGAGCATATTAAACCAAAAGATGCAGATAAATATATTGATTCATACAGATGGATCAAAGTAGCGGAAGCAAATGTTTTGGGAATGGCAAAACAAAGCCCTTAGGGATTAGCGTGCTGAATGAGTCTTTCTAATGCCGCTACCCTTTGGCTGGTGGCCTCCAGAGCTGCTTCTCGCTCTCTGCGTGCCCTCTCTTCGTCGGCGGTCACAGCACGCAGTTCGTCGATTCTGGCCTGTGCACGCTCCCGCTCGACCTGAATTGTGACCATCTGTTGGCCCGCCTCCGTCAGCTGTACCTGGGCGTCAACCAGCTGGGCTTCTAGTTGCTCCACAAGCTCGGTACACGTTGCGACGAAGGCCTCCTTCTCTGCCGCCTGCCCTTCGAGGCGCCGGACTTCCTGCTCCGCCGTGAGGAGCGCCCGCGTGCTCTCCGACATGTCCCGACTTCGTGTGACGTCGGCACGCCGGCAGCTCTCGCGCATCTTTTCGGCCATGAAATCACGGACCGTTAGATGGAGGCGTTGAGCATCAGCTCCCCCGGCACACAGGAAGCGCAGCCAGGTCTGAAGTGATCCCATGCGCCCCAGCCACTCCGATGGGTCTCGCTTGAGGAAGCGCTGGATGCACTTCCACCCCCTACGGCGCGTTATCCGGCTCTCCTCGACCGCCTCCGTGTCTGAGTCGTCCATCTCCTCGGGATCGGCAGGCCGGTAGGCAGGGAAGGCAGCCAGCAGGTCTGCTGCAGGGTCCGCCCCTGGGAGGTCCTCACGAGGGATAGGTTCCCCAACATCCGGGCGACCTTCTTCTCTCTCCCCAGCGGCGCTGACACCCTCGTCAGCCCCCAACCTCTCTCCGATGGCAGCACCGCCGACGTCCGCAGCCCCTTGATCAGCAGTTGGTGGGGCCAGCTCGGTTTGGGAAGTCTGTTCCGGAGCAGGCGGCATGTCCACCACTGGTCCACTCGTAGATGGCCCGGGTTCGGCAACCCGACGAGCCTCCAATGTTGAGATCACTGCGCGGGGCATGCCATGGTTAGTCACGGATCGTCAACGGCAAGCACCAGCAGTAAAGTAGGGAGACTTACGGGAGTTCGGAGCGTCATCTTCCGCTACCCCGGTCGCCGCAGGAACAGTTGCAGCAGGGGACCCCTTAGCGCTTGTCAATTCAATGATAGGTGTCTGGCCCCCGCCTTGTCCTGCTGGCGCCCCTCCTACTCCCGCTGAGGACGCCTGACCAACATCTGTGCGCTCCTGAGAAAGATGGAGAAATGGGTTAGAAGCTGCATAAGAGAGTGGATGAAGCAGATTGAGTAGGGATAGAAGCGGATCTCGAGGAGCTCAGTGACATCAACGTTGTCAGAGCCGGCCACCTCGCCGCTCTCCCGTGGGCTCCCCTGATGGGATCTTCCCTCGGAGCCTTCATCCTCCCCCATTTACTTCTCTTCTTCGGAGTCGTTGCTACTGTCGTCTTCTTCCGGCGACATCTGTTCCGGAGCGGGCTCGAGACCGAGCATCACCTTCACCAGAAGGGATGGCTCTGCGCGCTGACCACGTTGGCGCGCGTACTCGTCCATGGCCGTCAGATACGCATACTGCCGGTTGAAGTCCACCCTGTCGGCAATGTGGAGGCGCCCGACCTCTGGCAGATGGATTCCTTCTCTGAGAATCTTTCGCCAGATGGCGTCGGTCCCCAGTGACTGCCGCAGGGTCATCCAGGCCGACCACAGCGCCGGGAAGACTGCATCGTGGGAGGGTTCGAGCAGACGTCTCACCTGCTTCCCGGGCCGCTCTTCGACCGCCGCATGTGCCCCCTCTCTGGGCGCTGAGGTCGTAGCGGCAGCCTGCGATGTGCCCGCCGCCGAAGTCCCTGCCCGCGCCGGCTCCGCTGTTTGGCGCGCCTCCGTTCTCCCCCGTGTGGCGGCGCCTCGCCTCCTTCCTTGACGCCCGGTCTCCGCACGGGTAACCTCGAGCCGCCGAACTAGCTTCCGCAAAAGCCCCTCAGGGTACGCGATGGCCCAGTGTTCGGCGTACTCGGTTGCCAAGCCTGCGTCAACTCCGGTAGGAGGGAGACTGATGACGTCGCCAGAGCCGAAAGCGGCAACCATCAGCCACATCTGGCGAAGGACGCCAGGGTTCGTCTCCTCCCGGACAGCAGTGAATACCCTCTTCGGCATCCGTTGAAGGCACCCGAACTGCCTGGCGAACCGGGTCGGCACGTAAGGCTCGCAGATCACCTTCCCGTCGATCCGAGCCACGAGCACCCCGCCCCGCATGTTCAGGAAGTATTCATGCTGCTCCAGCGGACCCTGCCCATTGTCGATCATCTGGCCGACGGGAGTGGGGAACGGACTGAAGTTGAAGTTGGCATGATTGCCAATCCGGATCCGCACGCCCTCCTCACTTAGGGTCATCGGAGCGACCCCCGCGATGTTCAGCAGGGAGGGTCGCAGGCCGTTGCCCGGAGGAATGATGGCGTTCGGAAACGTGTACCCACCGAGGTGAGCAGCCACCCAGCCGTGGAAGAACTGAAAGGGCCCACAGATCCTTCGTGGCGACCCCCCTCGTGAGATGCGTCCCAGGATGGCATACAGCCTCGCCAGCACTGGGACCCCGAGGTTGTATCTCTTGTTGGCGGCCATAGCGCCCGCCACCGCCAGTGTCGTCGGGCGAACGCCCATTCTCGCGTCCCGCACTGGCAGGAGCCACCCACTCAGAAAGGAGGCCAGGAACGCCGCGTACCGGACATTTGGGTCCCGGGCCTCGATGACGCGGTACCCCCATGAGCGGTAGTCACCCGTCTCCAGGACCCGCCAGTACGACCCGTTCCGGCTCCTCTGAGCTGCGGTCGGGCACCGCTTCCCCCTGCCTGGCATCTTGACCGCCGGGTCATGCTCCAAGAACTGGCCGAACCATTCCTTGTAGGCTATGTCCTTCTGGAAGTCTTTGATCCCGAGCCGCTGCGTAGCCAGGTCAAGCAGATGCCAGGTCAGGATAGGAGTCCGTGACCTGTCCTCCCAGATGTTCTTCGGTGGCAGGAACTCATCGTATTGGTAGCCCTCCAGCGGGATACCTCCGATGCAGTGGATGTCCCAGAGACCGATGCCGACCTCCCCATGGTGAAGATGGAAGGTGTTGGTATCCGGAGACCATCGGGTGAACAGCTCCGGCCCGAGCTCGGACTGCTGGTAGAAGTGGAACTGCGACGTCCACACCGCCTCGAACAGGCCGATGTACCGCAGCTCCTCTGCGAAGTGATCGCAAGTGTGGCGTACCCAGAACGCCCAGGCCCACTCACTGGTGAAGCTGCCCCCAGACCGCAAGTCCCAGTCCTTCAGCCAGCCCTTGGTGTCGTCCGTGACGCTCTGGCGATATATGCTCGAGTAGAGGGCTGGAGAATTCTCCGCAGTAGGCTCACCCCCATCAATGGTTCGCGTCCTCGGGTTCAGGACATAGACATCCAAGTGTCTGGTCTCCCTGGCTGGATGCCCATTGTTGGTGATGTTATAGCGGAGAAGCTCGTCCTCCCGGGTCACCCAGGTCTGCGGCGCATCAATCTCGAACCCTGGCACCAGAACCTCATCTAGGATGCCGAAGTTCCAGAGCGGCAGGTTGTCCGACAGTGGATATGTCTTCTAAGCCGGCGTCAGTAAGTCGAACAAGGATTGATTGTTGGAAACAATCTCCTTGGCTCCGTAAACCTCCTCGTTCGTCGCCATCTCAGCCCTGCGAGTGGCGGCATCCCCCTCATTTCCTCTGTGCGCGGCCATCTCAGAAGTTTCGGGAGTCGTGCGGGTTAAGGGATGAAGCGTGCGGGATCGGACGAGGCTGGTAGAGAAGTTTGAAGGTTGGCGCGCAATCCAAGTGGACGGCGCGCAATTGGGAAGACTGTCGCGCAAAGTTCCGGGTTTTCGCGCAAAGACAGGCGAAATCCGGACGGTTTTGCGCGCCGAGCGGGCGAATTCCGCGCCGGAAAAGGAAATTTCGCGCACGAGAGCAGAGATGCTTATCGCGCGGAAGGCCAATGTACGGCACAGAGGGACCCAGTGCCCCTATTTATAGGCGAGGCCGGGGTCCGCGCCGCGCGGAAAGCGCTTTGCGCGACCGCAGCGGCGAATTTCGCGACCGGCGCCCCTTTTTGCGCGACTAAGTCCCGCGCCGCCCAGGACTTCGGCATTCCGGCGTCTCCCTCGGAACCCGATCGTTGCGACCTCTCGCCGATCAGATTCCGAGGGGGGGCTTTTGTAGACGCCGGAAAAGTCCGTTGTTCCCAAACGAAGCTCCGGATGCGGAAAGCGAGGTCATATTTGGAGTCGGAAGAATGTTTCGGAGGGCCCGGAGGCCTTGCGCGGAATTTCAGAGGTCTGCGCGCAAAGATGATGATCCGCGCGCAAAACCCCCGGGATGCGCGCAACTCCCTTGCGCGCCGTGCCCGATTCCGCGCCCGCGAGGAGAATTCCGCGCTCGCGCCTTGGATTCCGCGCCCGGGGTTGCCTATAAATACTAGGCGACCCCCAACGTTTCAAAGGTTGCTGGAAGTCGAACGGTCTCCCGCGCGCGCAATTCAACCCCTTCCGCGCGCAATGCCGCTCTTCAGGTAACCTCCTTTCTTTCGCGCAATAGAGCCTTGGGGTCCGCCTTCGCGCGCAATCCCCTTGGCTCATTTCCTTTGAATCAATTTCAACCTGAAGGCCTTTGCGCGCAAAAGAAGCCTCTTGCGCGCAATTGCCCCCGGGTGCGCGCAATCCAACCCGATTGCGCGCACCCCCCCATCTTCAAAGTGGCCATTCGTTAGAGAATGAGTCGTTGCCCCCGCGCGCTACCCGAAGCCCGGTGCGCGCAATCCCAATCATCCGCGCGCGAAGCGCTGGCCCAATTGCGCGCCAGCCCTCCATTTTGCGCGCCGACCCGCGGTTTTGCGCGCAAAGCTCCTCTTTTGCGCGCAATCCGCCAGGGTCGCCTCCCTTGACCCCCTTTGGTTACCCGCCTGCGTGGCGCCCGATGGTCTTCATCGCAGGTGCCCGCGTTGTGCGTCGTCTTTCCGTGCGGCCCCCCCTAGGCTCGCGCGAAGTGACACGGACCTACCGGCGGCTTTTTCGTCCAGCATGACGCTAAACTGCACTACGTCCGAGCTACAAGACGTTAAACTGTTCAGCATTCGTCCAACATGACGCTAAACTGCACTACGTCCGAGCTACAAGACGTTAAACTGTTCAGCATTCGTCCAGCATGACGCTAAACTGCACTACGTCCGAGCTACAAGACGTTAAACTGTTCAGCATTCGTCCAACATGACGCTAAACTGCACTTCGTCCTGCATGACGCTAAACTGCACCACGTCCAGCATGACGTTAAACTGCATATTCGTCCTGCATGACGTTAAACTGCACAATGTCCAGCATGACGTTAAACTGCCCATACGTCCAGCATGACGTTAAACCGCACACCCGTCCAAGCTGCACGACGCTAAACTGCCTAGCCCCCATTGTCCGCGCTGCAAGATGTTAAACTGCCAAGTGTTTCGTCCTCAACACACGACGTTAAACTGTAATTCGTCCGGCAAGACGTTAAACCGTCCGCCTCGTCCTCAACACACGACGTTAAACTGTACTTCTTCCGGCAAGACGTTAAACCGTCCGCATCATTCGATCCCGTGCTTCGCACGCAGGGTCTCCCCTGGTTTGGACGTGGCCCCCACCCGCTCGTCTCTGCAGGGATGTCGGGATTGTCCCCCTTTTGGGACGATTTAATGGGAGTGGCTTTTCCCTACGGGGGCAGGGTATTATAAACCCCTAGTTTCTCGTGGGAGGCTGCACATGTGTATCTCCATTGCGCCTCCCCACTGCCGAAGCCAGTAGAGGGTGTGACTGGGATCGAGGTGTCTTCTGCTTTCGGTCCAAGTCCCTTCCAACTGAGTTTTGCCGCATCCGGGCTGCCTCAAGTGCGGAAGTCCTGACAGAATGAACTACGTGGACTTTGATCCCTGTCTTCTATACAGGGTACGTAGGAAGCCTCCCTGAGGTCCAAGCCCACCACCTGGTCGTCCCGGTCGTATTTACGTCGGTTCGTCCATCAGTGGACCCCTCCAGGGTTCACGCTTGCGTCGATTCACCTATGAATCCGCCCCTGTGGGAGACTGCCCGTGTGTATCTCCACTGTGCCTCCCCACAGCCCCTTTTCCCATTTCTCCTTTTATCGTCCAGCATGACGTGAAACTGTGATCCACCCGGCCGTTCCACCCCCCCTCTGTGCGAGTTGGTCCGGTTCAATCCTCCGCCCGGCGGCCTAGACCTCTTCGTGAGTCGGCTTGCCGACGTCCAGCATGACGTTAAACTGTATACCCGAACTACGTTGACTTTGATCCGTGCTAACGCACGGTACGTAGGAAGCCTCTACGGGGTCCAAGCTCTTCACTCCATCATCCATCCTGATCCTTACCCGGGCCGCCACATCCCGGTGGGGTCATGCCACTTCACTCCACTCCACATCATTTGGGAAGCCGCCCATGTGCTGGCCCCAGCGTCGGAGGTTCCCCGCAAGGGGTTCTGTCATCCGATCCACTTTTCGTGTTGATCGGTCCGATGCCGTCCCCGCTGGACGTTAAACTCGCGGCATACCCCGTGTTAAACATGGGAAGCTGAGGAAAACCTCAGGTGACACAGTTCCCCGCACCTAGTACGGGATGCCTCAGGCCATCATGCCTTCGAGAAGCCCTATTAGGGACGGAAGACAGACGTGCAGAGCCGCAGTGCTACGACACGCCCCCAGCACCCAGAGCCATCCGGCCTTCTCACCGCAGGTTGCTGCCCCGCCCAGACTCCTTGGAGCGTCCGGGCGGAAGCAGCGTAATTAACCGGTGTCCATGAAGATATGGCGCCGGGAACGAGATTCACGAACATTCTTAAGTCTATGAGGGAGTCCCGGATTAGGCGACGAGTTCCGAGGAGACGTCCAAGGAAGGAGGAGCCGACATCCCATCATCCCGGTTTCGATCAAGGAGCAGACGCCCCTGAATAAGGGACGAATGCCGCCCGCCCTTGGAAAGCGGGACTGCGGGACCACAAGCCGCGCGCCCATCCCCTCGGGTTGACGGGTGCACGCGCGAACGCGTCCTGGAGGAACAGCGTAACCCGACGCACATCCGCACCGAAACAGCATGTTTTCTCTTAAAGAGACTTTCACCTCAAAGAAAGTTGGTCGAGGGTGAAAGTTAGTTTTTCGGTTTTTCATGGAAATAATAAAATAAAATAAACACATGTTTTATTTTATTTTATCTATTATAACCACCCATGAGGAAGATGGAGTTGGGGAACACCAAACCATAACCTCCCATGAGAAGTTATGGTGGTGGGGACCGCACGATGCATAAACCTTCTCCCCATGTTTAATTGGGGTGGGGTTGAATTTGGGAGTGGGGACCACCAGACCCCCTTAATAATGGTGGGAGAGGAAAAATTCTCAAATCCCTCATGAATGAGGGAGATCCTTTTGACCTCCTCCACCATTATTGTGCCAACAGACATGCCATTTAATGTTCCTACCAAGTGATTAATTATCCATTTTGAATTTTTTCGAACAAAATAATATTTTTCTTAATCTATTATTTTGGGGCTCACATGGAAATTGGGTGGATTTCGGAGAGAAGAGAGATCATGGGAGAAATAAATTTCTCCAATGAAGAACATCATCTCCCGATGAAGAAATCTCCACCGATGAAAAACAACCTCGACTTCGACTTTCATCCTTGGAACCTCCTTCTAAGTAGGATGTGTTTGTTTACAATGAATCAACATCCGCCTTCGCGCACCAATGTTGACTAAAAACGAACAAGGTAGGGTTTTATTCATTATTTGATTAACACTTCCCATATTCTCCCCTCTTTCTCCTTACTGGGTTGGGAATATAAATTAATGAGGGGTTATTGGAATTGAAAATATATTCCATCATCGTTCTTGTTTATGATCTTGGTCAACCTCATGCCACCACTCTAATGAAGAGAGTGTGAGACAAACTATCATGGACCATCCTCTCCATAACCTTGGTGTTGATTTGTGGTGTTCATCGAAACGTAGGAAGGTGACAACTATGTTGAAGGAGATAAAGACGATGAAGGTGATGAAGGAAATGTCCACGCCACCGGTGGCCTCTGTGAACCATTCTTCCCTCACAATTACTTGACGCCCCGGCCGAACTGCCCCCGCGGTGTACGCCCTTCTGGAAGAGCTGCCTCGGGCCGGGCTGTGCAGTTCGCTGGCCAAAATAGCCCCAAAAACCCGTCCTCTCAGTGCCCTCCTGGTGGAACCGACCCCGCGACCGCCGGCCGCGCCTGCCGCCGACCTCCCATGCCCCTCACAGCACCCCGTCCGAGCCGGCTTCCCACACCCCTCACGACGCCCAGATAAAGCCGGCCTCCCATGCCCCAAGCGGCCCCCAGCCGAGCCTCCCTCCCACCCCCTCGCGGTGCCCCAGCCGAGCCGACCTCCCGTGCCCCTCGCGGCCCTGTGGCCGAACTGGACCCCACCCTCGCGGTGCCATCCAGGCTAAATTTCCCATGTGGTGCACTTCGGGCTGATCCTCCCTCACGCCAATACGCAGCCGGTCCGCTCCATCACTGCGAGTCTGTGCCCTCTCGGCTCTCTACGACCCTGCGTGGCCTACTAGGCTGGGCCCCGTAGGCCGAGGAAAACCCAACGGGCTAGGACAGACCCAAAGGGTCGATCCGGGTTGACCCAAACTGGGTTGGCTCAAACTGGGTCGGGTCGGGTCGCTCTGAATGGTTCGGACCTGACCCGAGCCCACTATGACCTTTTATATTCTTTTGGCTATATCTTCGGTAGCAGACATATGTTTGATGAACCATCAGCAGCAATGGTAATCTTGGATCATGACGGTCCCATTGAGTATACTCCACTAGAGTTTAGAGTGTATCTGAGAAACGGTTAGGTCATATCGTCAACGAATCTAACCACGCCCCAGGGATTAAAAGGCTAATAACTCAGAGACCAGGAATCTGATTGACGCACCGTCTATTGAGTTGAGACCCCTATGATGTGGAAGAACATTGAGATACTTCTTCATTGGTCATTGGGACAGTTAGAGCATCAAACATTAGCTTGTGTAGTGGATATTCCAAAGAAAAGAGAGCTTTTGTGTGGGAACCTAATTGCTGGCTGAGACTTGATGATTTCTGACCGTTTGACTCGGAGTGACTCGATTTGCCCAGTGGGGAGTGCCTGGATATGGTGGTAGACCCATGGTGGATGAGCACACAAGGTGACATGGAATACCCATGGTACTCGAAAGGATAAGTAACAAAGTAGGCTTTGAGGGGGAGCACCTGGGTGTCACGGAAGACCCATGGTGGGGAGCACCTCTATGTGATGGAGCATACCCATAGTACTTGACAAGAGAAGTACCTCATCAGTCCAAGGTTAGTGGCGAGCACCTCTGTGAGATGTGTCAGGCCCACGGTACTCGATTGATCAAGAGTTCTTTAGTAGGCGAGGATTCATTAATGTTAATAAAATCATAGTTGAGATGAGTGAGTACTTTTTCATTTTCATCACGATTGAGATGGATTACTTGATAACTTAGGTATATTTATGGTCATATACCTATGTAGGGTTATCTGTTAATTTATTTTTTGTGGTTTAACCTTGTTGAATTTTGTGATACCTTGAGGGTCTCGATGTCACTAGTTGGTATCGTTATACTCACCCTGCACGGGCTATGCCCGCACCATATTGTGTTGGATGTAGATGACAGACATCACTGAAGGAGGCTGAGAGTACTAGGACTAGATGTTAATAGGAGGTGGACCTTACGATGAGTCAGTTCCCAGAGGAGACTGACGGAAGTGGAATGATGAGGAAGCTATCTTTAAAAAACCTTCATGAAGGAATCCCAGAGGGCGACCCATCAGTTTTTTTTCATTCATTAGTTGTACTTGTACTTCTAGATCCTTGTAATTTACAAATGGGTTTGTATTTCCAGCCCATTTTACTTTTCAACAAACTTTTTTTATATAGTTTACCTAGTGTTTTGTATCCAGATGTGTGATATTTTGTATGAATTTACAGGTTAAAAAGGAAATTCCTTCCAAGTTTTATGGAATTATGGTTTTGGTAGTAATCACTAGCCCATGTCCTCTAGAAGGCAGGTTTTGGGTATTCACGGAACGAGCCCCATGGGATGGGTCCTGACAAATATGGTTTCTTGGATAATAAATATTTTTTGAAAATGTTATAAATACCTAAACCATCGTGAATGCCTCTAAAAATATTCAAAATCAACAATAAACACCCACAACACAAAAAAATCCTATTTAAAAACAGATGATTTATTTTTAATATTGAATCATCAGTCCCTTAATAATTTTAAGGTTGTTAATATCACCGCTCTAAATAATATTATTCCTTGAGAACTGTTTCTAGGATCTTCACATAAAGAACTCTGGCTATTGAGCCTAAAAATATTCATCTCACTCCCTAGTCTCCTCTGGGATCATCCCATATTTTAATAGAATCCAAAAATGTTGTAAAATATTCTCTCATAGTATATTCCCACTTCTATATACTATCTATAATGAGTGATCCTCATAAAATGTACCTAGATCCAATTCAATACCCCATTAGTTGATGAAATGAATTAGAGTGAGCATGTTCCACTGGATCTATAAAACAAGATGAAAAGAATTCAGTCCACGGAAGTGAGTTTGACGATCCAGATGATGATCTAATTTTCCAACCCACTAATTGATCTCAATGTTTCTAATATTACAATGTGTTAGATTCAATTTATTCTTCAACCGTCGATGGACTAACTGAAGAGCATCACATAGAGAAACTAAGTCCCCTATATAAAATTTTTATTGTCTCATCCTAATGTCGGTATAATATATCTTCCAACTATGTGTAGTTTTCAATCTCTTTAGGAATAGTTTCACCCTCTCAGATTTCATATGAACCATGCTCGAACATAATATAACATCCCTAACAACATCATTCAGACATTGTGGTGAAAAAATGGAAAGTCACAGATGGCCTCAAAAGACCAATCCTAGCATATTCCTAAATAATATTTTTTATGTGAACTCAATTAGGTCTTGGTGATCATCCTATACAAAACTAAATTCTAGGAATCACGCATAAAGACAATCCAAAAATATACAAATCATTCCATACAATTATCCACTAGTATAAGGGTGGTACAAGGTAATAAATCTCATCAGAATTCCTAAGGCCATATACCATACCCACCTAAACTAGTATATGAAACACAAGTCTCATTCAATTATATTGCTCCTAGGAACCCCAAGAAAGCATGAAGAATCATTTTTATACAACTATCAAGTCACATAAACTAGGTAAGTGTCATAGATTACTGAGAAATAAGAATCATTACATAGCCAATACAAAATCACAAAAATAGGATCAATAATCCTTGGGACACTTTGTAAAACTCCCACAAAAATAAATAATTCGTACTAGCACTTTAATATTGGAATTTGGACATGATTTATAATGAATCCATGACACTATTGGCTAGACTATACTTTTCATAATGAAAGGCACCAGGAAATGGATACAGAAATATCCATGTTCTTCCTTGGACTCCATAACTGTCCCCCTATTATCATGGATCATATAGGTCAAATCATAATGCACTACAAACATAGTGTTATAGAAGTATCTCATAAAATATCCCCTAATGAAATAACATACTATAAATCTATCAGGTACTAGGATCACATAATTTTCATGAAATGATCAGCTATGTATTAGGTCACCACATTCAAGTTGCTCCGACATTATAGAATACACTAGGTCATATTCATGATATTCTTAAACCTGTTCTACTGAGGAAGATATGATAAATATTGGTGAACATATTATTGATCCCTCATTCTACAAATCATTAATTATATAATCAACTAATAGTAAATATGTGAACCATTATTCCTAAAAAGTTCATTCACCAATCTACTTATATATCTACATCATATTGCTCAGATAATTTTCAATGATGTTTTGTTTAGTTGGAGAATAGGGAATCACATATTGGATAAAAACATTATACTCTACCCAACCCCTTTCACTGAATTTTAGGCTTCAAAATTTGAATATATAAAATAGGATCTTATGGTCTGTTTATAAAATAAACCTCTCGCCAAAGAGACAGTGTATCCTTTAGAATAATTCATGGACTACAACTACCAACACCAAGTCATGGGTAGGATAGTTCCACTCATGGGGTATCAACTAATGTGACCTATAAGATAAAACCTACTCACTCTCATTCAGAACATTTCCCAATATAACTCTTTTTCTATCACAATATAATAAATATCAAATCAATGGATTAGGAAGGATCAATAAATAAGATATAGTCAACCTCTTCCAAACCTAATGAAAATAATCCTCAAAAAAGTCTATACAAGATAAATTCTCCCATTTCAATGTCAGAACAGTCATGGATGTTGATAAATGGGATAATTTCAAAATAAAACATATATTTTTTTCATACATTACTTAGAAAGATCCTGATCTCATATAGGTTATGCCGATTTTTCCATTTCCTCATTTACTCCACATTATCTTGGTTATTGAATATGAATGTCTCTCAAACCACATGACTCATAATTTTATCATCCATCATCCAAATATTACACTTTATAAATTCTCATAAGATTGATTTGAACACTGGACTATATTGTGCTTTTTAGAATGCATCTCTAGTTTCTGTGAGTAAACAATGACATCATAAATGATCATTATTAAAAATGTGTAATTACATTGTTGGATGGTATTATTCATGAGTTCCATGATCCCATATATAATATTCAGTTGTCCAAAAAATAAAACCTTTTAAAATACAACCTATATCAACTCTAAAATGTAATTTTTGTAATGTCCAATTCATTAAACCATTGTTAATGATATCCTGATCAAATAGTAATATTGGAAAATAAATTTGTTCCCTATAATTGATCAAAATGTTCATTGTTCCTAGTAAAATGATATCTATTATTCAGAAACATATGATTGATATTTTGTAAATCTATTTTGAGTAAAATACAACCAGCCTCATTCAATAAGAACAAAACATGTTCCCCACACTCGGTCTGATAAATCCCTTCTGTTAAAATCCACGAGAAATACATTTATGTCCATCAACTCTGTCACCTCCATATGATAAGGAGGTTTCGAAATGGGTTCTGCACAAATAATAATTTCAATGTCATATTATACTCTTCTATTATAGTGGATGAATTCTGAATTCATCTAGGAATATGTATTGATAGAGATCCACAACAAAAATAATAGTCAATGTCTTAACACCAATCTCATTACAGGATCCATGACTACATCATATAAATTCAAAATCCCATGTATGGAATGAATCTACCTTTATCATCTTCCCATCACTGTTCATTATAATGTTCTCACTCATTAGTGAATTAAATAATTATCATCTTTGATAGTAAACAATTTTGTCAATATAGTTAGCCAGCTAGTCAATTCCAAGAATCATATCAAACTTCATCATGCATAGAATCAGCAAATCCCATAGATATTCATTACTATAAATAATTATAATACACAATTGAAATCAGTAAATATAGTCCACACTTATTCCCAATGTTTTATTGAGGGAATGAATCTATGAATACAAAATGATTTGTAATTCAAGTACATTATTAACTTGTTAATATATAATGGAATTTGAAACATCAATATCAAACAATGTATTGGACTATTTTGAAGTGATAATGACCATTCCTAGAATAGTAAATGGTTCATAAACACTATCTACTTCACTATGATCCTTTACTTATTCTTGTTATGCCTCATCTTCATTATCTAGACACTAATGTGGATAAGTTATATGAAAATTAATCAACTAATAATACTGAGGAAGAAATAGGTCATAATTGTAGATCTTATATAACAATCATCATACTAACACATGGAACATGAAATATCTACATCACAACCGCTGCTTATTCCACATCATATAACACATTCAACACATTCTATGATGTAATGGGAATAATGTGAAATAATGTCTAACCATTACTAAGTTGAAGAATTAGGTACCTATTTTATTGAAAGATTTTTCTAATAATACACATTCTAGTCAAGGTACCTTTTTCTAGTCTAGAATGAAACATATTCTATTATTTAAATTATAGAATGATTTATTAGATGTTCTATTTTAGAGAGATATATTTCCTACTAGAATTACATTTCATTCATTATATTCCTCCCCAGGATAATATATTCCCTTCAGGATATAAATCTAGATATCAAAATTACATGGGCCTACATTTCCGTCGATGGATAGAGGATACTAGAGTAGATTTTCTCAAGAATAATCCACCATTATATAAGAACATATAGAGAAATGAATTGGCCTTAACTAGATGACCCATTATTAGTGAGGATCGTCCACCTTAACCACTATTGCAGATGTGATATCATTCTTAGATATATTCTGCATCACGAATGGTGGTAGGTTTAGAATTTACACATTTTATGGCGTGTTATTGAATACTACAGCAAGTAATTTAGGCAATAATAATTGGGAATAAATTTTCTGAAACATGAAAGAAACATTTATAATATCTAAATAACTTAAGAAATATCATATTCATTCTATGGGATAATATCACGGTTCTCATAAGAGGAAACCCATAGCCTAAGTCATATCAATCCTAGCACTATGTAGTGTCCCCTAAATTTATATGTTATTCATTATCATATATATATATATATGAATCAAAATATCATGTTTAAGAGAAAATATTTAATGAAATAAAATATATCACAATATAATTGTAAATATTTATATTACTCTATACATAATTAATGTATATCATTAATATATAAAAAATAAAAGAATTTATTAAATTAATATACATCATAAAATAGTAATAAATATGGTATGTGATCCTATGATCCTAGGCATGATTCATGAATGCGAATAAAAATAAATAAAATCATTACATCATCCACATAAATGTAAACATGGTGGTTCATTTCCCACAATCAAGATTAGATCATGGAAAATATCCAACAAAAATCACACAAAATATATTTCCTTTTAACAATGATTGAGGTCAGTAATAAAGAGGAACACTTTGATCTAATAACATTTTGAAATTCCAAAACAATAACCACCTAGTCGATGTTAGAGTTCCCCATGAAGTCATATGCACCTCACATTATATAATTGGTTATCTATTGATAGTGAGGGTATTTACACCATAAATGGGAAGAAAATACCATTAGAATTATATCTATTAAACAAAATATAAATAAAATATAAACAACACGTGTAAAATTTAATGGTACTATTATAAAATAATGATTCAATTATTAGATATCCGAGTGAGATAATAAAAAATATGGTATATAGAGTCCATGTAAAAAAAGATAACCTGCAACCATGGAATCATCTTAATTATTTTATTGTACCATTCCAAGCTCCATGATCTCATACTCAATCATCATCCATGGGCCCATTTCCTTTTCATTTGTCACTATACATTAATTTTTCATGTTCCTCGATGTTATGATAATTTGTGTGCATGATAAAAACCTACAAGATACCACTAATGAAAACATAACATGATTTTAAAATTATAAAAGTCGTAAACTATGATCATAAAAAATGTTCATGGAATCATAAAAATAATAATATATAAATTTGAATTCTACATAATAAACCAAAACACGAGGCATACCTTCTTAGACACAGTGAAAAACGAATAATCATAATATTTCATAAGTGGCCAAGATCTAGAAACATGTCTAGTTAACATGTTACCTAGTTTCTTAAATTAATTATGACTCGGATCAGGATATAAGGACTCATATGGTCAGGTACTCTATATCTCTAAGTCATTGAATTGTAGCATGTTTTTTAGTATCAAAATTTCATTTTGCTTTCAGTACATCCACAAGGATGTCATGATCATAACCAATATACAATTCAATTGTATTCATAACAACATGAAATTCACATAACCATTTCAAGAGATAATCATATTACTGTAGTCCACGATTTTGGACTACCAAGATAGTACCTCCTTGGAAAGCTAAATAAACACAACATGGAAGTGAATAACATGTAAAATCATATAATATAATCCTACAAATATTGTAATAAAGTATAAAAAATGTGATCAAATTATATCATTTTTACAATCTACTATTCAAATACTCATAGAATTTAACAACATATACATGTCTCAAAGGAAACACACACAACCACAAAGTGTTAAATTGAGGAATAGTAAAAAATATATTCCATCACAAATAAAAATAAAACAGTAAATATTATAAAAAGGAATTAAATTGTTGGTGGGAGTAGTTCACTCAAAAGGGGAGGGGTGAATTTAGTAACTATACAGATTTCTATTACAAAAAAATTAGTTTAAAAGAAATGGTTTTCCCCAAAAACAAATACAACCCAGTTAATCAAGGTTATACTGTTATAAGAGTTTGACTATTTAAACATCTTCTCAGAAGAGTGATTAATTCTCACTAATCATAATATGTATTATTAATATTACTTTTGAAGTTATCATACTAAGAAAAATCAGTTATAACTTCATTCCAAGACTAACTATCAAAATGAAATTAGTGTTTTATGGATTACACAATAAAGTAGTAAAATAGAGAAGACTAAAATAAAATAGCACAGTGTATATGAAACAGGTGGTTTAGTCTCAAGCTGAGACCTAATCCACTCCACTTGGTGATCACCTTCCACCAAGCAGTTTATATAAATAAATATTGATCCACACCCTGGATTGGGGTTAACAATAGTACACAGACTGTCTAGGTCACACAAAGACCTCTTCCAAAGTTTTTGTGTGTAATCAAAAATAATAACTAGGCCACATAAGGACAACTTCCATAGTTTTCATGGGTAAACAAGAGTATAAAGAGTTTGGTGTAAGGATTTAGATATCCTTTAGTTAATCACATGAGTTAGTGTGTGCATGGAATATACAGAGTACACACACTACTAAAAAGAAAGTAAAATAATAACTAATAGAGAGTAGATATGAGTTTATAATTCTCTAGTGTTTTTAAGTGTAGATCTGGATTCATTTGGTTAAACAGAAATGCTTTTGAGTCATTCTCTCGATATTGTCTATAAAAAACAGAGTGTCATAATCCAGCATGTGTTCTTCACGAGGTTGGATAATGTAAAGGTGTTCTTTGGATTCCATTGTACCTCGTATGTTCTTCAGTAGAGTGGGATTTCATGTATGAGATAATGCATTCTTTGAAAATCATGCAATGTGTTCTTCGCGGTCGTGCTCACATGCTTGTTTTTCATTCAATATTGCATGATGTGGTTGTTGGGAACTCTCCACTCTTTATCTTCGAATGCATGTATTTTAGCTGTCAGGTTCCACGTGTTTCGTACCTCGTACCTCGTACTATGTCTTAAAAGTAACATTAATTTTTTCATTGCAACAAAGGCATCATTTATGATCGTTAAACATTAAATTGAAAGGCGACAAGATGGTTTAATAAACTGTGTCACAGTATGTTATGCAAATGGTGTCTCCTTCACACTGTGTCTGATTGTCACGGTCTGAGTGTCACAGTGTCTTGTTCATGGTGTATGAGTGTCTTGGTGTCTGAGTGTCACAATGTGTTCTTCACGGTGTCTTGCTTACAGTGTCTGGCTCCACGTTATATGGCATACTGTGTCACGCTTCACGGTGTCTTGTAATTAGGAAAATAACAGTATTCAGACATAAAAGTAATATTCATGAAATGGATTGAGCATAACCATTATAAAGTATGACTGAACTTGAAACATAAATAAAAATGATTGGATGTAATTTATAGGATTTAACTAGGTTGAATAAGATTTATGATCAATAATGAGATTCTTGATCATCGATGTGATTTGGGATTATTAAAACATGATTAATATATAAGGAGTCCAAATATCTCTCCTTTTTGATGATCACAAATCATGCACAGTTAAAGTGTAAATTAGATTCAACTATAGAGAAAATAACATATAGAAAATTCTCCCCCTTTTGTGATTATCAAAAAGTTTAATCAAAGAGAATGTAAATAGTCCACATTCGATTTAGAGAAAATAGTTTAGTACAAAATAGAAAGTGATACAAAAAAATTACATCCCCATAAAATAAGAGTAAGCACTGGTATTCATCAGGGATTGACATTATCTTTTCCTTTATCAGTAGCAGAAGAGGAAGATATAGGGGGTAGAGGTTGATTTATAAGATGGAAGAGAGGTAGTAGATAGAGAGGGTAAAGGGATAACTTCAAAGACTGAGGGAGCCTAGGTAGGAGAAGTAGAAGATCGAGGAAATTGCTGATCAAGAATGATAGGCCTGATCAAACTGAGAGCTTGGCCAACAGACATGGTAGTGGAGGATAAGGCAAAAGTGAATATAGGCAGTCTAGGTCTGAGAGGTGCGGCTGATAGAGATAAAATTGTTGAACTCTGAATATGAATATATGGTCTTAGGAGTTTGATGAAGTATGCAATAATTTACCCACCATACTACATGTCTTTTTAAAAGTCATATTTGTTTTCCATGAACATGTCTAACAATATGGTAATCTCGGTTAGCCTCTGGATTTGGTTTTTGATGGCTTGAGTTACTGGAGGAATTCACAGTTTCTTTACAAGGTATTTTAAGTGGTTGGACATATCAGTATTGGAGAAAATTTGGTTGAAATAGAAGTCCACTTTCTTAAAATCCCTTGTTGGTCATCATTTGTAATCATGGAATTTATTTTCAAAAGGTCAAGAACACTATCACTGTTCTTGACCACTTTAGAAAAGAAACCACATTAAATCCACTAAAATCATTCTAAAGCTCTTCTTGGGCTATATATCTGAGAAAAATGTTGTCCATGGAAGCTAGATAGGATTCACAAGAGGTATTAGAATCTTTGACGGTTGTGGTCAGAGATTTGAGCTGATTCAGTACCTTTTGAAGAAAACCAGTGTACTCATTAGTGAGTTTATTAAGGTTCACCATAAGATCTCTCATCTCCTTAAACAAATATTTGTGCCTTTTTGCAATGTTTTCATCCAAGTATAACAGATAAGGGTAAATCTATGACACAACATATTGAGGTATTTGAGAAACAGTGGGTTCTAGAGTAGCAGTAGCAGGCTCTGATCTTGAATGCAACTCTTATTGCATGTCTTCCCCCATGTTTCTCAGGGTTGTGACTTCATTACTGAGCTACTTATTTTCAACTCGAACTTCTTGAATATCATCGAGCATTTTAGGTTATATCTGCCAAATGACCTTCTCCAAAAGCAATGAGGCTTCTCTCTCACTCATATTTGTCACAACACGAGGTTTGGAGTTCATAATCTTTTCAACTCCAGATAAGATATTATCTACAAAATTCTTCAAATCATCCATACTAACAATGGGAAGCTGTAAAGGTAAAGTTTTAGTTGAATGTTCCGGTGAAGGTTTAGGTGAAGGTTCTAGTGTATGAATTGGTACATGGGTAGGTTCTGGTTCTGGTTCCTTCCTTGGGGAAAAGATAGAATTTTAGATCAACTGAAACAAGTAATAGTGATCAATTCCAGTTGTAGTGACCTGCTGAAACTCACTCACATCATAAAATCATTCAAATTTGTACTAAGTTCCCACATGACATGACTCAGTTGGATGTGAGGATTCATCAGACTCATGATTTTGGGTTTCCTCCCCCTCAACAGGTTCTTCCTATTCAGGATTGAGAGGCTCATGAGCGTGGTCTATATCAATAGTTTCATTTCTCTGTTCTTCAATTATCTCTTTTCTAGCTAGGTGAAAGGCTATCTCCATCCTCCCTTTAGAAGAGGGTATTATATCAGGAACAGAAGGTTCCACAGGGAATTCTTATAGATTCTCTTCTTGCATAACTAGGATTTCTTCTACATTTAATTTTTGTACACCAGGGAATTCTTCTAGATTTTCATCTTTCAAAATAGGGAGTTCATCCAGAGAAGGCTCTTCCATGGCTTGCTTCTCAGATTCTGTCACACATGATTCTTTTTTAGCCTCGGGTTGGATTTCCAGATTGATATCTTCACTAGGGGTAGGAACTTCTTCTTCAAGAACAACAAGATGAACAATAGTCCTTTCTTCCTCAATAGTAACTTCTCCCCTATGAGGTACTTCAGCTTCTTCCTCCTCTTCATTTGAATACTCACCAAGATCATCTGGTTCCAATCTAGGATCTAAAATGTATTTCGGCCATGATAGATAATCCATAGGATTAAACATCTCATAAACCTTATCGTTGTCTTCCACCCACTCCTTTTTCTAAGGGTTCTAGTTTATATTCATTCTCTTGATAGTGGATTTAGAGAGATAGTACTCACCATCCACAATCACGTATTCATTGGGTCCAACTATGCCTTTTGCAACAATCATGGTTGATATCAGCCGAGAGTAGGACAGATAGGTGGACTTTGAAGTAACCTTGATCAACTAACACATATAGTGAATGATGTACTTGCACAGGTTAATCTTGTATCCATTCTGGAAAAGATGATTTAAAAACACATCTTGATACATTAATATAGAAAAGTCACCATTAATTGGACTAAATAGATTTTGAACAAACCTAAACAGCAGCCTTGTTTCTCCATCATGATCTGCAGCGATGGACCTTCTCTTGGTGCCATTTCCAGTTATGGTTTTTAGAGCATCTTCATGATCAAAGAAATCAGTTATAGGTGGAGGTTCTCTAAAATAATCATCAAATATTCCTTCATGAGGTACCCTATGGTATGTGTCCCATAACCTTGACGAGATGGAGTATATTTGGCCATTAATCCATCTCCTTACAATAAAACATTCACCAGAGTCTAATGAAAACTGTGCGTACTGGTAGAACTAAGCTACTAATCTGGGATAAATAGGTCTGGTCTCCCTTGAGAACCATTCTACCTAGGCTTGTTATTTTAAAACATTCATGAATTGAGATTTTCTAGATAAAATCCATTAGTGGAAAATTTCTTTCTCAGGAATAACATTTCCATTTACCAGGTTCATATTCAGAGGCCCTTCGAGTGTCATCTTGGGTTCTATCTTCTTATTCTTTTGGTGGCGCTTCTCAGGTGTGGATGAAAATGGACATTTCATTCTTGGAATCCACTGATGGTTCGAGAGAGAACGAAAGAGAGAAGGGGTTGCAAGGTTAGAAGGGTTAGAAAGAAGAGAGAGTTCGAGTGAAGAACCGAGTGAAGCTTTTTGTTTTATCATTTTTGAATGCCAATCATCACAAAAATAATAACGTCGGAAAGTAAAAGAGGTGAAATAAAAATTACAATGATATGGGTTTAATGAAAATCATAAATAATTTCACGGTGAGATAGTAAGTAGTTTTCATGGTGAGGCAGTGAGTGAATGTCACAGTGAGACAGTGAGTGAACGTCACGGTGAGACAGTGAGTGAACGTCACTGTGAGACAATGAGTGAACGTCACGGTGAGATAGTGAGTGAATGTTTTAGTGCGTGTTACGGTGAGACAATAAGTTTCAGACCGTAAGTACAAAGTGGTATGGTGAGACCTTAAAAATAAGATACAGTAAATGAGAAACCATAATCATGAAACAGTAAAGTAAAACATAGTAAAATATTGAACAGTAAATCAAGTAAAATATCCATTTGAGATTTATCATTCCTAGATCATGTAAAATGTAGTCTATTCTCTCTGAATTTAATGTTTTATTGAATATATCAGCAAGTTGATAATCAGTTGCAATGAATTCCAAGGTGATATCACATTTTTGATAATGATCTCTCAAAAAGTTATTTCATAAATCAATATGTTTTGTCCTAGAATGTGAAATAGGATTTTTGGAGATGTTTAGAGAAATTGTGTTGTCACAATTTATTGGTACATGTCTGAATCGATATCCATAATCTAGTAAAGTGTGATTCATCCACAATATTTGTGCACAAAAACTGCCAGCAGCTATGTATTCAGATTATGCAGTAGATAATGCAACATAATTTTGTTTCTTACTACACCATGATACAAGTGAGTTTCCTAAAAGGTGACATGTTCCAGAGGTGCTATTTCTATCAAACTTGCAGCCACCGAAGTCAGCAACAGAATAACTAACTAATTCAAATGATCTCCCGTTAGGGTAGAACAATCCTAGATTGGTTGTATTCTAGAGGTATATGAAAATTACCTTTACAACATTTAAATGAGATTCTATAGTATTTTCTTGAAAACGAGCATAAATACACACACTAAACATAATGTCTGGATAGATAGAAGTAAAGTAGTGTAAACCTCAAATAATTCCTCAATAAGTGGTTTGATCAATAGGTTTTCTATCTTCATCAAGATCCAACTTACATGTGGTACTCATGGGAGTGTCACTACTTTTAGTGTTATTCAATACAAAACATTTTTGAAGATCTCTAGTGTATTTACTTTTATTTAAAACAAATCCATCATTATTTTGAATGATTTTAATTCCATGAAAGAAATTTAGTTCACCCATTAAACTCATTTCAAATTTGTTTTGCATCATTCTTGAAAAATCTATACATAATGAATTTATTGAAGATCCAAAAATAATATCATCTAAATAGATTCGAACAACTAAAATATCATTATAAATTTGTTTTATAAAGACGGTAGGATCATCTATACCTTTTGTAAAACCTTTGGAAATAAGAAAAGTACTCAATCTGTCATACCATCCTCTTAGAGCTTGCTTTAAAACATATAATGATTTTGATAGTTTGAAAATATGATTCAGAAAATGAGGATTTGTAAATCCAAGAGGTTGTTCAACAAATACATCCTCAGCTATATACCAATTTTATAATTCACTTTTAACATCTATTTGATATAGTTTGAAATTTAGATGTGCAGTATAGGCAAGTAGGATTTTGATGGCTTCAAGTCTGGCTACTGGAGAAAAGGTATCCTCATAGTCAATTACTTCTTCTTGACCGTATCCTTGTCCAACTAATCTAGCCTTGTTCCTATCTATATTTCCAGCTTCATCTACCTTATTTCTAAACACCCATTTAGTGCCTATGAAGAACGTGTCATTGGGTCTTTCAACATGATTCCAAACATTGTTTCTTTCAAACTGATTATGTTCTTCTTGCATAGAAATTACACAAAATTCATTGTTTATGGAATCGTCAATGTTTTTAGGTTCAATTTGTTACAAGAAGTCTTGATATTCAACCTGATTTCTAAGAGAAGCTCTAGTTTTTATTCCTTTCTCTAAGTATCTTACAAAATCATCTATGGGACGGTTTTTAAGGGTTCTAACCTTTCTAGAAAAAGAGAGACTATTGATTTCAGTTTCATAAACATATTCTAGTTCACTATGACTTGATTTTAGAGAGTTTCCATAATTGGATGTTTTCACAGATTCTTTCACAGAGGAATTTGAGGTTTTTGAGTTGATGTTCAGATTTGATACATCATCCTCCAATTTCCCTAGGATGGTTTGAGGCTCATGTGGATCTGTTTCATAAAACATGATATGAATAGATTCTTCCACAAATTTAGTTCTATTATTGAATACTCTACAATGATTACATAATATTGAGTATCCAAGGAAAATTCCTTCAACACTTTTGGATGAAAATTATCAAGATTATCCTTAGTGGTGAGAATAAATACTTTGCAACCAAAAACTCTAAAGTAATTAACCTTAGGATTTCTATTGTTCCAGATTTCATATGGGGTATTTTTGAGAATTGCTATAATCAGGACTCTATTAATTATGTTGCATGTTGTACTAATAGCTTCAGCCCAAAAGTATATAAGTAGGTCATATTCACTAATCTTTGTTCTAGCAATTTCATTCAGGGTTCTATTTCTTCTTTTTACAACACCATTCTTCGGAGGTGTTCTAGGGGCATAGAAATTGTGACAACAACCATTTTGTGATCTAAATGATTCAAACTCTTGATTTTCAAACTCACTTCCAAGGTCACTTCTTAAAGATTTATTTTTAAGGCTACTATGATTTTCTACATTCATGGCGTACATAGTAAAATAAGAGCAGGCTTCAATTTTGTGGGCCTTGAAGAAGGTCTAGGTATATGTATAAAAATCATCTACCAGAACATAAAAATTGTGATTTACATTTAAACTATAAACTGTAGATGGTGAAAACAAATCTACGTGAACCAATTTTAGAGGTTGAGAAGTAGAAACTACTTTCTTTTATTTGAATTAGATTTGGTGTTGTTTTTCCTTTTGAAAAGGATTACACAATTTGTCAGGTGGATACTCAAGTTTGGGTAAGTCTTTAACTAGGAATTTTCTAGTTAGCTTTCTATGGGAGTGAACATTACAGTGTCCTAGTCTCCTATGCTAGATCCAAGACTCTTTATGAAATACACATAAGCATGAAACATTTTGAGAAGCTAATGAATATAAGTTAAAAGAATAAATGTTTTCATTCTTTATTGCAGAAAATACTATGTCATCTTTACAATTAAAGACATTACAAGAATCATTTTTATATTTAACATGATATCCATCATCACATAATTACGAGATACTGAGAAGATTATATTTTAATCCATTAACAAACAGTACTTTAGAGATTAAAATCGAACCAGAGTTACAAATCTGGACTAAGAGAATGATCATCCCTTTGGCATTGTCACCAAATCTGACATGTCCTCAATCTACTTTTTTCAGGTTCATGAAGCGTGAGTAGTCTCCTATCATTTGACTTGAACATCCACTGTCCAAGTACCCTAGATTTTTTCAGGATCTATTTAAGTATCATTCTTATAACATGATCAAGAAAAGATAAATTTTGGTACCCACACTTGTTTGGGTCTAGTAACATTAGTAATAATTTCATTGAAACCCATATTTGTCTCATTGGTTTCCTATAAGAATTATGTAAAGTATTTGAAAAATAAATTGGATTTGGTCCAAAAAAACTTTAAACATTATAATATGTATCATGACATGAGCTAGTTGAGTTGTGTCCAGAACTAGGAACAAAATTAAATGTCCTAGATATTGAATCAAAATTTGTTCTACCAAGGTTTTTTTACTAGGCTGATAACCAATGCCAGTGTCATATTTGGGGGGAAATTTGTTTTCCTAACATTTGTTTAAGGGTATTTTTTCCATTATTAAACTTTTCTATGTCACTTTTTAATTTCTCATTAGTCATTTTTAATTTATTTTTTTCATTGGGTATTTGAGCATTTTTCTCCTTTTCAGTAGAAATTTTAGATTTGACATTTACAGTGAGAGCATGTTGTTACTTCAATGATTTATATTTATCTTTTAATTCATTGCATGTCTCTTTAAGCATGTTACAGTATTCAAACATTTCTTCATTAGTCATATTTTCGTAGTCACTTTCCTCTTCAGAATAGTATGAATTATGTTTAGAAGAGTTTATAGTTACCTTAGATGAGTTTTCCATAAAACAAATATTGGCTTTGTTATCCAGTTCATCATGTGATGTCTCGGAGTCACTTGAAATATCCTCAGAGGCACTCTAGGATTCCTTCATTTCCTTTTTGTACTTCTTATCCTTGTCCTCATATTTCATCTTATACTTGAGCTTTGGATAGTCAGCCTTTATATATACTTTGAGTTTATATTCATAACATACAATTTCATCAATTTTTTCACTTATTTTCCAGTACTTTTTCTAGTTTCCTTTTAGATCAAACATTCCCTTGAAGATAGGTTTTCTGAAAAATTTCTTGTTTTGTAGAATCGTTTGAATCCTCTAGCCAGTTGAGCCATCTCCTCATCATTGCCAGTTGATTATTGTTCAATGGTGGATCTTTATACAGAATCATCAAGTTTCCCTTTGACTTTTTGCTTCGATAAGGTGGTCTTGAATGATACACATTTCCTTTTTGGTTCATCCTCTTCTTCATTTTTGACTTTATGCTCCTCCTCATACATCATCAGTTTCCCAATGATTTCTTTTACATGTAGCATACTAATGTCACAGGATTCTCTAATTGAGACAAATATTCCCCTATATCTGAATGGTAGACATCTACGTATTCTCATGATTAGTTCTTTGGTAGTGACTTCTCTTCCAAGAGAATGAATCGTGTTGAAAATCTCATTGAACATGAGACACTTTTCAAAAATAGACTCATTTAGTTTCATTTTAAAATTACCATATTGTATAGTATAAATATTAAGTCTTATTTACTTATAGTAGATGTTCCTTCATGTGAGACAGGCAAGGTATCCCAAATTACATGGGCAGTTTTATAAGAAGAAATCCTATAAAATTCATCATCTTCTAAGAAACAGTAAAGAGCATTCTTGGATTTGAAAGTGTTTTTGTAAGAATGATTTTTTGGTTCATCGCATTTAATTCTATTAGTCACATGGAGTTTGTATTCATCTATAATGGATGACCAAATTTTAAATCTCATACACTCTAGATGCATTTTCATTTTAATTTTACAACGAGCATAAATGGTTCCATTAATGAATGTTGGTATGTTGGTTTCAGAACCATCCAATCTATTAGGAATACTAATGAATTAATTTAAATGAGATAGAAATTCAGAATTAACTTAAAATTACAGATCATTAAAGTACAACTGTAATCAAAGTTGAGTAAGAGTACATAGAGTCCTCATAAAGCAACCTCTGATACCAAATGTTGGTCGGAGTAGTTCCATAAAGAGGGGAGGGGTGAATTGAGAAACTATAAAAAAATTTGTTACAAAAATATTATTTTAAAAGAAATGGATTTCCCCAAAAATTGATACATCCCAGTTAATCAAGGTTATTATGTTATAAGAGTTTGAAAATTTAAACAACTTCATAGAAGATTGATTAATTCTTAGTAATCATTATATGTATTATTAATATTACATTAGAAGTTATCCAACTAAGAAAAATAAGTTATAAATTCATTCTATGACTAACTATAAAAGTGAAATTAGTGTTTCCTGGATTATGCAATAAAGTAGTAAAATAGAGAAGACTAAATTTAAATAGAACAGCAGATATGAAATAAGTGGTTCTGTCTCACACTGCGACCTAATCCACTCCACTTGGTGATCAATTGACACAAAGAATTTTATATAAATAAACTATGATCCTCACCAAGGATCAGGGTTAACAATAGTTCATAGACTGTCTAGGTCACACAGGGTCCTCTTCCATAGTTTTCATGGGTAAATAAAAATAATAACCAGGCTACACTGGGACCTCTTCCATAGTTGTCATAGGTAAACAATAGTATAAAGGGTTTGGTGTAAGGATTTTAAAATCCTTTAGTTTTTTACATGAGTCCGTGTGTGTAAGGAATATACAGAGTACACACACAGATCAAAAGTAAGTAAAAGAATCACTCAAAGAAAGTAGATATGAGCTTATAATTCTCCATTGATTTGAAGTGCAGCTCTGGATTACTATGATTAAACATAAATTCTTCTGAGTCCTTATCTTGTTTTTTTCTTGAAAAAACCAAGTGTCGTAATCCATCTTGTGTTCTTAACGAACATGGATAATGTAAAGGTGTTATCTGGATTCCAATTTACTTTGTATGTTCTTCAGTAGAGTCAGATTTCATGTATGATACAATTCTTTATTTGAATATCATGCAATTTGTTCATGGCGGTCATGCTCATAGGCTTGTTTTTCGTTCAGTATCACGCGCTGTGGATGTTGGGCACTCTCCACTCTTTATCTATCAATGCATGTGTTTTTTCCAACATGTTCCATGTCTTTCGTACCTCGTACCTAGTACTATGTCTACAAAGAAACATTAATTATGACGGTGCATTAAATGCATCAAATATGAACTTTAAACATTAAATTGAAAGACGACAGAATAGTTTAATATGTGGTGTCACAGTATGTTATGAAAACGGTGTCTGCTTCACACTATGTCTGAGTGTTACGGTCTGAGTGTCACAGTGTCCAGTTCAAGGTGTCTGAGTGTCACGATGTTTAAGTGTCATGGTGTCTTCTTCACGGTGTCTTTCTTACGGTGTCTGGATTACAATGTCTTGCTCATACTGTCTTGCTCACAATGTCTTACATACTGTGTCTTGATCACGGTATCTTGCTTAACTGTGCCTGGCTTACTGTGTCAGGCCTCACGGTGTTTGGCTTCACAGTGTCTGGCTTGTTGTGTTAGGCATCACGGTGTCTCGTACATAGGCAAATAACAGTATTCAGACAAAAACAATAATATGCATGAAATGTATTGAGCTTAACCATTATAAAGCATGAGTGAAATTGAAACATAAATAAACATGATTGGATATAATTTATAGGAGTTAACTAGGTTGAATAATATTTATTATCATTAATGATATTTCTAATCATTGATTAGATTTGTGATCAATAAAATATTATTAATACATGAGCATTCGAACACAAATTTCATGAAACATTCTAAATCTGGATAATTGATTTAGTACTTTAATATCCATCAAATTAACCACGCCCAAATCAAATTGAGAAACCACTTATAACTATTTATAAATTCAGGGATTCATATATGGGGTTCAAGTTAATGAAGAATTAGATTTTGAAAATAAACTAAAAAAGTTTTAATGTTATGAAAGGTGGTCTATAATCAAATTGCTCTGGTAATCCATTGATAGAACTAGTTTTGAGATATATTAAACAATTGGATGTCAACTCATCAGATCTGTTGTTGTTTCAAAAATGAATCATTAATTCCACATGATATATACAATCAATCATATGGTATAGTCAAAACATAGATATACAACATGATTCTATAATTTCAATATACATATAATGTGAGAGTCAAGAATAATAGGATCTTAGGATGATAAATCTATGATAAGATCCTTATAAACATCCACATTTCAAAATAGATCATGGTACAATCCATGGACCATCATTAGGCGCTCAATAATCACCTCTATTCATGAAATGATCCAAGTGTTCATCGTTAGTTGGAATAGGAATACATAGAGCATAAAAAGGAATTCTAATTCAATCACATGTTTCAAAAGAAAATAGTACTATCTAGAATTAAATCAAAGAATTTTGGTTTTTTTTCACATACATAAATTCTTTGTAATCAACGAACATGGATCAACTAGAAAAATATTCGGAGGAGTTGAATTCATCATGAAAGGCCGAATGGTTTACATTATTATTAAAATTTTCTTATAAAATGGTGAATGGGTCAAAATGGTCTACAAATGTCCATTAAATAGAATTTTCATATCATCAGTTCACCCACACAGGGTTTTGTTTCGTGTTTTTAAATATTTTATAGCAAATATAATTTTTCAACATCAATGAGTTTCATGTATACCAAAAAAATTTACAATGTTTTTTAGATAGGGTGCATTAATAATGTACTGGTTTATTGGTTTATTTTCTTACTGTCAAACCATGTTCCATGTGTGGCTTTGTCACATGGAGAATCATCAACCATTGTAAAAAAATTTCACAAATTAATAACCTTATATAGGACTCTAAAATAATCTAAAATCACTATAATAATCTAAAAAAATAATCATAATAGTTCTTAGTTCCAAAAAATTATTAATGGATGAAAATAAATCAATATGCACCTAAAAATAAATGATTATTAAACAAGTCATAATTTTTTACTTGAAATTTATTGGTTTTCATCCATTCCCTTTCATAGAAATAGGGTTCTCAAACCTAGTGATTTTTTAAATGTATTTTAGATAAGTATATTCTCTGGATATCTTCACCCGTTAATATTGGAAGGATATTGTATTTGTTAAATTGTATGGATCTTAATTATTCCCCTATATTATTCTATAGAAATAGAAAGTTTTCACTTGTAGATTGAATTGATACATTTTTAAATATATAGACCTAAACCTTGATAGCCTAGAGTTAGTATCTATTACCAATTACATTGTCATGATTATAAGGAATCAAGTCCAATAGTGTTAAGAGTATAATAATATTGGAAAACCTATTACATACATGATCCACATATTGAAAATTAATACACTAATTAAAAAAATATTTTTTCCCTTAATTATTAATAAATAACATCAAGGACACTCTAATACATCTATAAAATCCGAACATATATTTCATAGAAAGCTTCATGGATTCTTGGTGAATGAATCATAATAAGGCTAACCACGAATGATCTGTAAGGAATAATTATATTATAAGAAATAATTAATAAATAATAATAATCAATATGGGAAGGTAAATAACTTAACACACCTACCATGAAATCAATAAACTGAATTGATGGGAATAGAAAATATAAAATTTAATAACAGAGAAAACATTCCATCCAAATAAACAAACAATGAAAAATAAATATATAATGGTAAGAAACTGAAAAAATGCCATATAAATAATTAAAATTGAAATGTGTCCAAATATATGTTGATAAAAAATATCATGGTCTATTAATAAGTGAAACTAAAATGATTTAAATTATTTATTATTTGAAACCATGATTCCATGGTACATGGAACCTATAATGTCCAGAACATTCACAAGACAATTTCCAAAATATCAGGAAAAACCTCATATATGGAGGTTAACCAAATTACTCATCCTATAAGACATTAAATTCATCAAAAGAATATCTATACCCGGGCCCCACCAATGTCGTATGAGTCCAGAAAATTCCTTGTATATGGAATAATTTATTTAAAATGGTTCCTTATCAAATATCTATATTCTGTAAAAGAAAAAAAATATTCGTATATTTACCCAAATAATCAAATATAATTCATATTAAACCCTATAAAATTATTATATAGGATTTATGGAATAAACATATCCATTATGAATGATATGGTAAAATATAGTAAATTTAATGTTCAACGATCATTGGAAATTTAATATTAAAATGTTTAAAGGAATCAAAGAATTTAATGTGAATAGTATCCTTGGCCAAATCAATCATAAAACATTCATATAATGATTAAGGATAGTATCAATGAAACCTAACTCAATTGGTTTAAAATAAAGGGTTGTTGTCATTGATTAATAGAAGTAATATAAAAATAAAATTTAAGCACATTCTTGATTAAAATATCTTTTTGTTTGGAAAAACCTTTTGAAAACCCATTTCAATGAAAATATCATTTTAATGTATTAACTTTAAAAATATTCCTTTAATTCATGCAAATGAATCATCAATGAAATTATGTTAGTAAGTCCATACAAGGCATATCAGGTAAAGGAACATTCTTTTTTATATTTAATGTTTTGGAAAAAAATTGGGAAAGATATAAGAATATTACTATGAAATAATTGTAAAAAAATGTTAAATATAAATTTTTGAAATAAAAAAATCATGTCATAAAACATTTCAATAAATCTAGTGTTTTAGATGAAAACGAGTTCTCTAAATAAATAGGTAATTGAAGTCATGTTTTCCTAGAATCAATTTAAAACATTTTCATTATCAATGACTGCAAACTTGTACTAATACATGAAAAAGGTGATTATTTATCATATGATAAAAAAAATCAATCGTATGTTTGACAATGTTAATAAAATTTACTTGAAGTAAAATACCATTGAAACTCATTAATTATATTGTTGAGGAAAATAATCTATAAACATTCCAAAGTGTCCCTCTCCACATTGAAACAATTTAAAACATAATCCTGAGGAGGTAATAATAATAGATGAAGGATTAAATACCATGAATATTAATTAATTCATAATATAATATATAAAAATGGATAGTATATACTCCACACAAAATATGTATGTGGTGAACATGACATTTATCTCATGTATGTAAAAGAGGAGATGTAAATCCAGTACCTGATTTTATTTTAGTTGAACACCCATTTACCTTATGTATAATAAAATTATTTCTATTTTCTAATTTTATGATAACCTTTTTCAAGATAATAATTACTTTTATTTCACTTATTACTATGTTTTATACATCTACTTATAGGATTAGCATTACGTCGGCATTTTTGACCAAATTTAGTTTATTAGTCAGACAAACATTGATAGGTTAACTATGGTCAAACCTAAAATTATATAACATATCCAAAATAATAATCTTATTGTAATTATAATATATATACATATATTTTAATTTCAAAAATAATCATTACATATTCTTATGAAAAATGAATCAACGTTATGATCATAGATATTGTAGTTCGTAAGTACGCATGAGTGGCTTTACAATATTTCAATGATCACTATGGAATAAACGTATGTAACACCATAAACATATATTATAAATATTATATAATAAATACCATGTTATTTAATTAGATATAATTATATATATAAATCATGAATTTTAAAAAGAATCACATCTTCTTGAGTAGGTGGTAGTCCACAATTCCACGAATGATATAATGACTTTTTATATTTGTGAACTGTTAATAATGAAAATAAAATATATATATAAATATATATATTATTCTAATAAGGGTAATTATTTCATGAATATAATATATTTTATATGTCACATATTTTTAATTAAATATATGTTCTGTGTATAGTGTGAACGAATTAGATCGCTTTAAGGGGGTACTAGTCCACACCTTTTTTCAAACTATTTTATCATACTAATCTAAAATGGAAATTATTAAAGTTATGTGTAATAAAAGGATTAAATAAATATAAATGAAAACTAAATATCATATATATATTATATAAATATAGTTTTCATCATAATGACCACCATGAGAGGTGATAAAGGAAAAAATGAACAATCATCATTTCTGGAGGCAGTAGTTCATTGTACACAGAAACTATAAGTTCATTACCCATTAGATGGAGGTATTTTTTAGTGTAAGTAGGCCCCTTTGAATAAAACATCATATTATATATTTTATAAATGTTTTTTTATATAACAATGGAATAAATATACTATATGAAGTGGATATTGAAAATGAAACTAGACAGTATGAGAGAAGATGCTAACACATAATCAGGTAACATATTTTGGCTTCTAAAAAAGGTCTTCCTTGTAATTGTTTCATTAAAATGTGATTCTTTAAGGTAATTGGGAGGGATTTTGAGAAGATATATGGGAATATTAAGGCGCATCCTTCATGGTTTGAGATTTGTGAGTAAGGGGGAGGTAGAGGCCTTTTTAGTGGGGGAAAAGGACTTAGTAGGAATTTTTTAAAGCATGTTAGAAGTACCAACGTTTTTCCCTAAAAAAGCCCTAAAGCCCCACAAATTTTAATAATTTAATGATATTGGATTAATTATTTCATTAAAATTGGTGTTGGACGAGTGTCTATGTCATTTATCCCCAATGTTAATGGATCATCCCTTTTTTAAGATTAAATTTTCCTTATAATTTTAATTTATTTTAATTACCTTCACTAATCAGTTTGGTCAATAATTTTTTTACAATTATAAATTATAAATTATTATTATTATAAATATTGAATCTACTTTTAAATGTTAAAATAATATAAGTGGTGTAAATTTTTTGAAATTTACTCTCGTAGGTGAGAGGGAAATGAAAGTTTTTAAAGTAAAAACTTCGTAATTTTTAATTTTTTTTATAATAATTTTCCAAGTGAAATAGATTAAAATGAAGTAAATTCTATAAATTGATAATTATATTATATAATTAGACTTTAAAACAATTTAAAATAATAATTTAACCATATAAATAAATTATTTGAAAAAGAATGTTTGAACTAAAATTCTCTATTATTAATTCTTCAATAAAAATGAAATGTTTCAGAAAATATCAAAATTTCACCACAACCTAATTATATTGTCCTAATATAAAATATATTGATTAATTTTACATATAAAATCAATTAAACTATAAAAAATTATAAATATAATGGACTTTCCATTAAAATCGAGTAAAATTGAATTTTTAAAAATATTGGTTTTCATGTGTTAAATAGAGTTTGTTATAGTCAAATAAATATCAAACATAGTGTTAGAATATAAAAATATGTTTTATTCAACATATAATATATATTTAATTAATATAAACCAATAATGGTTATTATATTAATTAATTAGTGTATAACAACTTTTTTATCATAAAAATAGTTTTCTATAAAAATATTCACATTATATTCAATTGATTCTATTATTCATTTGAAATTAATCTGTATCAAATTAATTCATTCCATATTTTTATACAAAATAATTTTTATAATTTAGTTTTTAATATTCAATAATAATAATTTAACTTCTAGTTAACATCTCATTATATTATTTTTTTGTAAAACTTGGTCTTGTGGGTAACACAAGTCATCGAAGAATGTATCTCTTACATGTAACATATGATATATTAGTATTAAATGAATTGAAATATATTGGATATATTTTAGATATTAAATAAATTCTATAATACACAGATATTATATTACCTTATGTGCTTCCTGATGCAGGTCATTTACACTATTAAATACAAGGTTTTTAATTTAGATTTTTTGGGTGTATCATAATCCCCACATTATTTAAATTTCATCCTCACGATATTTAACATGATCATGGTGATATATTGTTTTATTTTTACTATGTTTTAAATCCCACATCTTGATAAGGGTTCATTATTCATCCTCTACAAAATAGATAATGTAATGTACAAAGGTCACAGCTTCTACCATGTAACTAGGTCTCAATTTAGGAGAACATTAGTGGAATGTAGAGAGACATTGTTAGAGGAAAAGATTAATATGGATTGTATGATATTGTCAATCGAAAACAAGTGAATGATCAATTAAATTTCGAGGTCCTCAAACAAATAAATCTGTGATGATTTATAAGATCAGAAGTTCAACAAAAATTCATTTGTTACAAAAACATTACTTTTCAGAGATATATTTCCTAATGTTGATGAATTCATATACTGATTATGAATATATAGTAATATATATAATTTAATGGTCTATATTTTATATTATCAATCCTATATTTTTGTGGTTATTTGAACAAATTCAAATTCATAACCATAATTTGATAAATTAATTACTGTAATGAATTTTTTATTCCTGAAGCACTAAAAAACATTCAACAGATTGTATGTCCTATAAAAGAGTAAAAATATAAACTATTTGTATTTAACTATCTTATAAAAGTAACATAGTTCATATATTAATCTCTAATCCAAAAAACTGATATTAATGTTTCATCATTAACAATTATTAATCATTTTGATTACAAGAAATTTGAAAAATGAACCAGGAAATTTCATAGGCCATTGGCTGGTTTGAAACACTTATCATCCACCAGTAATGGGTTCATGACCTATGTCCTTTCTAAACATTATAGGTTCTCACCTGGCGTACTGGTTATCTTTTTATAATATCATATTATTATAATTTCCAAAATAAATATGATGGATATCTTTGGAATAATGTAAATAACTAAAAACTATTTTAAATAATTATTTTAATAAAATACCATTAAAAAAATAATTCATCCATTTATCTGTACATATTTTATTCCCTGTTATAGGTATTTTTAATAATATTAGTCACAATATTTCTAAATCATGACACCTTATATTCAATATAAAACACCATAGGTTTAACCTAGATCTCCCATTGTTATTATCTGTTAAAATCTTTCAGAATTGTTTATAATGAAAAAATGACATATCCTAATATTGTATCATAGGGCTGTAAAATTAGGTGTGCATTAAATCCCATTTTCATGTACTTGGTTTCCCCAGTCTAGTCTTGGAACACCTTGTTTGAGTTATTACCCCTTGTCACATATGTTCCCGAACCACATCCACTTATAGTATCCACCAAGGGATGTATTACATGGAAGACACACATAATCTCCACCTTACGAAATCATTTTGATGTTGTTCTATAGATTTTGAGAAATTATACATTTGGGATATTATAACTATTGATTGTTATCCTATATATAATTAATAGTTTATACTAAAAATTATTTCCTACCAATAGTAGAGACCTGATCCCAGATATCCTTATATTGGTGTCGGCTATCAATTACATCGACATGATTACAAGGAATCTAATTATAAAGGAATGAGAGTTTAACAGTCTTGGTAAACCAACTACATACATGAGTATCATATTTAAAATTAATACAATAATTAAATGAAATTTTTTCTTATTTATAAATAATTTACTTATAGGACAACTCCAATACATCTAGTAAATCCTTGTATATCAATCATATTACACTTCAGGGATACACGGGGATTGAGAAATAATATGGGAGATATCAAAGGCTCAGTAAGGTAAAAATATAGTAGAAGACATAAAGAATCTATGAATAGTAAATATAGAAATGTGAATAATAGAAAAAATATCAATATAATAATTTAAATAAATTGATGTGCATAAAAAATATGTTAGGGTAATAACATGAATCAAATTCCATCATGATAACTAGATAATTCAAAAATAAATATTGCAAGGTAAGAAACTGAACACATGACATATATGTACCAAAAAAGAAATATATCCACTCATGTGTTGATAGAAAATATCATGGAAGAATAATAACTGATACTCATGTGATGGAAGTGAACGATTATTGGATGTCATGTTTCTTAAGAAAATTGTACCTTTTCTATCATGATGTTTCACAATATGGTTGAAAACCCATCTATGGTGGATAACCAAATAACCCATCTCATGAGAAAACCAATGCAATGATGGGATATATATAACCGGGCTCCTCCCCTGTAATACCATTCCAAAACATTCCACATATATCTAATAATCAATTAAAAATGTGAATTATGTAGTATTTTTATGGAGTAAGAGAAACATATTTATCAATATTAACCCAAATGATTGAATAAAATTCAATATAAAATCTATAAAATGATATAATATTTATTAAATGATAATATTAATAATAAATTATACGGTAAAATAGGGGATATTAAATGTTCAATGATCATAGTAAATTGAATATATCAAGGGGGCCAAAGGAAACAAGGAAGTGATTTTCAATTATATTATCCGAAAAACGAATCATAAAACATTTAGTTGATGAAAAAATAGTATCAATATAATATAGCCTCTATGGACTAAAATAAATGGTTACTATTATTGATCAATATAAATAATATAATATTAAATTTTAAAAAAATTCATGGGGAAAATATCATTCTATTTTGAATAACCTTTTGGAAAACATTATCATTGAAAATGATAATTTGGAAACAAATATTTGAAATGTAACCTTATAATAATTTGTTCATAAAAAATACCTCAAGGTAATAGTGCATCATTTTTTGTATGATTTTGTTTGATGGAAAAGTGGGTTTCTAAGGTATGTTGTGAAAATTGAAAGAGATTATTGACATTGTATGTGTACAATGATTTTGGAAAATGGTGTTTTATAATGGTTTCAATATTCTGGAGTTGATCTCTGCGAGTACAACATACATTACGAACATAAATTTTGAGGAGCCTCATGAGTGGATATCAAAACAGTATAAAGATTTTTGATGGTAATCTATGGGATTACAAAATACATTGAGAAAGGTAAATTTAAATGGAGAAAATAGGAAAAGGTTCATCATTTCAATAAGGAGGGAGAATTATGAAATGGTGTGGATATGGCTGGATGGTTCTGGAATCAGTATAAATTCCTATAAATAGGCCTCTAACCCCTAAATAATATTAGTGAGAGTTTATTAAAAACATAAGGCTTTATAATCACATAGAAGTTTTGTGAAGGTGGTTCATTATGGAGTTTCATGAAAAGAATTTCTTGAATGATATAAAAGACAAAGGAAGGTTCTGAACATCTGGAAAGTAAGGGAACTCACAAAGGATAAGTATGCTTCATGAAAGAAAAAATATTCACAAAGCCTTATTATGCTCCATGAAAGGGGATTGATTCATGAATTATATGATTGCATCATGAAAGGAAATAGATTTATGAAGTGTTTTTTATCTTCATGAAGGAGGCCCTTTTTGAAGGATGTGAACATCATGAAAATTGTTATGAAGTCAATTCAATGAATATCTATTGTAAATTGGTATTAATATATGGATGATGTGGGGAATGAATAGAGCTTAAATCTATAACAGAGGATGTATTCATTATAAATAATTAAGGAACCTAGAATTCTATAAAATATTCTCAAATCCATTCTAATAGTGGGTTGAAAAGTCATAGTAAGAAGGTTATTCATTCCACAAGTAATGAGACAGGGAAAAACAGAATAGGGAATGAACCTTTTTAATGTAGTGATCTAACCCCAATCCTTGTAAAGGTAGTGCACCCAGTATTAGTGAGATCTAGACCGAACCACCATTCCTTGAAGTGAGCCTTTTTGTATAGGGTACAATCGTCACATTCTCATTGTATTCCCCTTCGATGTACACCTATGAGGGTGGATGAAGTAATAAATTTATCATCTCATGAATGATTTAATTTCCACTCATACATTTTCTTGGGAAATTGATATAATAGTGTTTTGTTTAATGATGAAAGAAGATATAAAGGTACAGTAGTTTGGATTTATCATAACCTGATTCAGCATCTATCAAGGAATTTTACCTAGTTAGGGAACCCACTTGAAAAAGAAGATTCAATGAAATAAATAAGGTAATTACTTAGAAGTCATACACTGTTAAAAAAACAACCCCTTTTCAGGATTAAAGGTCTGAAAAATGACTTGTGTGGAATATGACAAGAGGATTACTTTGAAAAAATTGGTAAGACAAATACATTGAATTTTATTGAATAACCATTTTAAAAAATATTTTGAAAACATTTTATTAGAACATGGTTTTTAGAAGAAAATAATTTCTCAAACTAAACAGAGAAATTTAGTTGGGTTTTAATAAATGAATTAAATCATTTTGAGTAGTAAAATGTGGAAAATAGTATTAATACATGAAAAAAGGAATGAATTTTCATAGGAGAGGATACTTAATGGGTTAATTGGAAAATATTAATACATTTTCCTTAAGTATAAATACCATTTAATGATAATTATAATTATTGTTAAAGAAAACAATCATTAATGATTCCTATGTGTCCTATACTACTTTGATGCATTTAAATTGTAAAGCTCGTGAAGGAATAATATTGGATGATAGTATTAAATAACATTATGATAATGAAAATTAATTATACAATATATAAATATGGTCTATAGATACACTATAAAAAATATTCAATTTGTGAACAAGGAATTTATCTCACATATATAAAAATTGAGATATGAATCCCTTACCTAGAGTTTTATTTCTAGGGAATGCCCTTTTACCTCCTTTATAATAAACATATGAAAATTTCATACTTACATGAGAACCCATTTCATTATTATCATCATATTTATTTAAATTATTAATATGTTGTATATAACTATAAAAATTATTATGTTTACATCTGATTGGTTTGACCAAATTTAGTTTTTGTCTCAAAAAAACATTAGTGGGTCAAATATGGTCAAAGAGTCATTATATATCATATACATAATAATTATCATGAAATAGTTATCATATATATACATCAATTATACTTTTAAAAAATTAATTACATATAGTAAAGAAAAATTAATAAATTTTACGATTATATAGACGATATCCCATAAGTATGTAATAGTAACATTCCCATTAAACATTGATCATTATACAACAAAGGAAACACCATATATTTTCAAAATGATAATTATATCATACATAATATTTTATTTAATTAAATACACTTCTATATATATTTATTATCATGTAAAAGTAATCACACTGTGTTGAGGAGTCGGTAGTCCATGCATCCACGAATGATGTTATAATATTTTATGTGTGTGAAAGGATAATGAAAAAATGATATATATATATATATATATAAGAAGTATTATTTAAAGAATGGTAATTATGTAATTAATATAATTTATAGTTTCATTTTTTCTGATATATTTATTTTAAAACGTTCGTTATGTGTTCCATGTATTGAGTGAAAGAATCGATTCACATTGGGGGTCGGTAGTCCACACTTCCTAAAACGATGTCATCTTATTTCCATAAATTGAATGTATTAATGGTATCTATTATAAAAGTATTAAGAAATTATATATATATATATAATAAATTTCATATATATAATATATAAATTGAGTTCCATCATAAACACCACCATGAGAGGTGGTAATGGAAAAATAAATAATCATCTATATGTGAGGTTGCAGTTCACCACACAAAGAAATAATATATTCATTATAAATTATATAGAGGTGTGTTTAATTTTTAGTAGAACCCTTTACATAAAAAACATAGAATAATTAGTATGATGGTGTTGTTACATATTCATGGATTAATTATATATAAGGGGATGGACAATGGAATATAAACTCGAGAGTGTGATAGAAGATGTTACCTCTTAATTGGGTAACTTCATTATGACTGTGTCAAAAGTATTAATATTAAGTGTTTAATCCCAAATTGGTAATACATGGTTGAGGGGAAGGATTTTGGGAAGATATATATATATATACCTTAACAAAACATAAGTGTTTTGTTAGGTGTGATTATGGTGGAGAGGCGGTGGCCTTTTACTGTGGAGGAAAAGGACTCACATGGTATTTTTAAACATAAATTAGTTGTACACACATTATTTCATACGAATATTATTCAAAAAACAACGAAAATAAATAATTGAAGGTTGATTTAGTAATTATGACCAGCCAGTGGTTTTTGGATATGTTTATTAGTCATTTTGGACCCTCAGTTAAATGTTTAATCCATTATTCATCTAATAAATTTATCAATAATTGGAATTAATTTTAATTACTTTCACAAATTAATTTGGTAAAAAATATGGTACATTATAAATTATTATTAAAAATTATTCCAAATATAGAATCCTTTTTTAAAAATTCCAATCATATAAAAGAATGATTTCTTTTCAATTTAATCATGTAGGAAGGATGACAATGTAGGGTTTTAATGTAAAAATTACTACAATATTGTAGTATTTTTATTATCAATTTTTCATTGAAAGTGATTACAATAAAATTAAATTTATTAATTGAGAAAAATATTATCAAATTAATATTAAATCCAATTATAATTATAATTTATCATTTTAAATAAATTTGACAAAGAGTTGGTTTTGAACTAAAATTCAATATTTTAGCTATAAATTAATAAATGATATGTTTTAAAAAAAATTCAACAATTCTACCTAACGTCAGTATTATTTGTCTATTACAAATATATTGTTTATATTTATGTATTTAATCAATTATTTTTTGAAAATTGTGACATAAAATGGGTTCTCCATTAAATGGTGTTAAAATGGTCTTTATAAAAATATTGGTTTTTGTGTATAAAATAGAGTTAGTTAAAATCTTATAACTATAAAACCAAATAAGTTATTATAAAAAATATTTTATTGAATATACAATATTTATATTAAATTAATATCAATAAATAATTTTAATTAATATAATTTATTATCTGAGAGATGTATTTTAACTAAAAAATTAGTTTTCTATAGAAATATTCACATTATATTCCATTCCTTATTATATTCTTGTCTAATTAATTTTAAACCAATTAATTAATTAATTATTTTTTTGAACTGTAATAATTATATGTTATTTATTAATATTAATTTCTACTAATTTAATAGATATTTTATATCTCATTATATTTTGATAATATATTATTGTTCAATAAAGCTTGGTCTTGCGTGTAACGCAAGACATAAATGATGGTCTCTCTTGCACGAAATGAAAGATAAATAAGAGTTTCCTAAATTGCAAAATATATAATATATTTTAAATAATAAATATATTATAATGTATCAGGATATTACATTACCTTATGTTCTTTGTGTCATGTGTCATACACGGTATCGAATACAAGGTTTATACATTAGATTTTCCAGAATCATATGAAAAAATTTTAGTTTATAATTATTTTGATTCTGGGGGTCATATGTGGATTGAGTGAATGATTAACATGTGTTCGGTGGTGTAGTATTACACCATTTAGGCTTTGAGTATGTCGAATTCTTCTGCAAAATTATTTTCATAAAATATATTTTAGAATTGAATGTGGTTTTTTAATTCTAATTTTTTTAAATAATTTATTTACAGTTACATCACCATTTAATTAAATAATTTATATTTATTTTGACATCATTTGACGAAATATTAATTAATATACTTTTTAGTTCTTATATAATTTCTAAAAAATAAAGGGATTGAATAGTATGAAAGAGTTTTTTATGTTTTGGTGATGACTTTATTGAGTTAAAAATATTGTACCACTATTTTTTTAATTGAATTTAAGTGGGGTTTTGATATTATTTTCTAGTGTTTATTTTGGTTTTCAGGTAAAGGGTTTTCTTTAATGAGTTAGAATGGATGGATTATGTGAGGTGGGTATGAATTTATAATTTATATAGGAGTTAAAGATCTTTTTCTCTTCATACTGGGATAACGGATAATGGATGTATCCTAAATTGGTGTGGGGTCCCTATTAGTAATGATAATTTCATTTTTGTGGGGTATTTAGTACACATATTTCTACGAGATACCATTTTTTCATTGTTTTTCATGGGTGAAGTGTGATTCGATTATGTATGGCTAATAATAATTGGTTTGTACAGTGTATTTTAGGAATGAGAGGGAATTTTTTATAAGGTTCATATTTTATGGTAATAAATAGTTTTTATGATATTTTATTTAGTTTTAAAAATATTAATATGATTGAGGCATATCATAAAATAATATTTTCTAGCATGTTTTGTCTTCTATTGGCTAGGGTTCATTGGGTGTCTGGTGGGAATCAAATTTGGTATTTTACTTCCCTATCATATGGATATTGGTGGCTAGGATTCTGGAGAATATTTTGGAAGATGGTTCTTATAAAATGACTTTAGTGGATTAGGTGTAGTACTATGATATATCAATATGATATAAATGGAATATGTGTCTTCAAATATACATGAGATATTTATACATAGGTATATTTCACTATGAGGTGGAATAGTTTTTATTATGTTTTTTAATTATTTTATATATTCATTTTCAATCACTAAAAATACATTCTTCATTTGGTTATATAACCATCCAACATGGAATAATAATAAAATTCATCAAAAAAGATCCCTGATAATGTGACCATCAACGATACAACCAAATATTTCTCAATTATAAGTAGAATTGGTATAGAGTATAGAGTACTTATTAGAAGAAATAGTATAATTATATGGTACATAAAAATTCAATCCCAAATGGATGAATCTAATAGTGAAAATAGTCATGTAAAATAACAAAGCTTAATGTGACCATATATCACCACCAAACTAACCCAAATTAAAGGGTATAGACGTCAAATAGATATCAGTGAACAACAAGATTCCGTTCCATTTACCTCATTTCTAAAAAACCAAATCTGAAAACACTAAAAATTTAAAGAAATTTCATAGAGTAAAGCTCATAAGTATGCCACCAAAGAATTTATAAAAAGTCTAATATCATCAAAATGTTAGTTCAATATTTAAAAAACCCCTCTTATAAATAACCATTCATAAGATAAAACCTTTTATAAAAATTATCAATTATTGTATCATGAAATCCAATTTATATTCACATAAGACATTTATATGACAAGTAGTGTTGTGGTATAATGTATGAATAATAATAAAAATCCATTGATACACTATAGTAATAACATGTGTCAAATGGATAACATGGATACAATAGATATTGAATCCTTATGTGGTTTGTCAATATCATAAAACATCGAGTAGAATTACACACTATAGTATTGTGTACATTTCCCAATGTAACCAAGGATCCATGTCTTCCATGATTTCCCAAAACCATTTTAAAACCTTCCTCTAAATTTATAATTCATTTTTTAGAGTATAGAATCATCATTTCCCTGAATCAGAGCCCATTTGTATTAAAAAAACCACAGTTAGGGAATTACATCCCAAAATATTGTTTGTAGGAATATAATATAATAAAATAATACTAAAGGCATTTATTTCATGGTGAAATTACACCATGATATCAAAAAAAACTTTTTCAAAATAAAAATTCAAAATAATTTATAAGAACATCAAGTAATTCATGTATTAGAACATCTATATATAGACATATACTTCAATAATTAATGAAAATCACCATTAATTGACAACCCATATCCCAATGTTTAGTACAATAAAATATTTATTAAATTATTTTAAATGAGATCTCTCATGTGGTTATGGTTTTTGAATGAATATCAATATTAGTGCTTATTCGGAAGGATTATTAGTTATTTGTATTGTGTTTGGAAAATAAAACACCACATCACAACCACAAGGAAAAAATAGAAAAAAACTATTGACCACGCCACAAAGCACTTTATATATTCTATAGTCCCCCTAAACAAAATTTAATTCAGAATACATGTTACAAACCATTCTATATCCTATTATATAAGGTTATATTATATCTTATAGCTGAAGACACCTTGAAAAGACACCAAGGGTCCAGAAATTTGGGTATTGTTCCACCCATATTCAAGCAGAAGAGGTTATAGATTTTCAGGATCATACCAAATTCATCCCCATTGACATTATTCTACAACCTTTTCCTATACACCCCATGTATTAACCAAATATAATGCATGAACCACTACCCCACTCCATGGAACAACCATTCCAATATTGGCAGTGGCAAGAACAGTACTAGCTAGTGGACCATTCCATAGAAAGAAAAATATACAATATAGATTCCCATCCACAGTTTATTACCCTAAAACAATATAAAAAATAGATCATATACAAAAAATTCATAATATAGAGAATACAAAAACACAATGGATGTCAAACATTTCACCATAATAAAAATTATTTTCTCCCAAGAATGTGTTTATGATACTACACTCACAAAAATAGAAGACAACTACTTCAAAATCTATAATACCCACTCCATCATCCTATGGTCATCACATCCACACAATTTCAGTAAACAGACATTGGGAATCAATTTACCATGTAGTACCATATCGTCAAAATCTACAATCTATGTCGATTTCACAACGATCATGGTGTTAGGACCAAGGTCAACATCCTCCCATTCAATCAAATGGGAAGTATCCATTTGATACATCCAATGTTTACAATAATAAAATTGATCATGTATGAATTTCAAAAAAACATTGAACATTGAACCAATACACCTCCTTTTAATTTGTTAAATGACCTCAAGGGGGCCAACACACCTCTATTCCACCTTTTCCAGCATAGCCAACCGATTACGTCCCTTGTGAGCTAAATCTATGGTAAAAAACTTATAATAACCATCAAACAATAAAATAATACAATGATAGTCCACATAGGATTTTTTATGACCATTTTCATGAATAACCTCTCCTTGGTCAAATACTAATTTCTGTCATCTCCTAAACGAGGCATGATCACACTAGATATCACTATCCCAACTCCTACCAGCTAATGGTTAATCTACATGGAATGACATTCAATGATTTAAATTTTCTATATTCCTCTAAGATTTATATTAAAATTTATAGAAATACAAGATTATCATATGACTCCTTTTCCAAGAACAAGAAAAATGAAGCATGTGTTATTAAAGAATATCCCTACAAACCATAACATCACTCTCTACTTCCGCATCCATTTAAAGATGATACGTGAAACTCAAATTCAACATTGAATATTCATCATAATGAAAACTACTCTATAAAAATTATGAAAACCTCATATCCCTATCAGAAAAATATTGTAGTGGGAACCATAAGAAATATCAAAACATCTCAGATAGAGAAGTTCATTAGTTTCTCCACCTTCATCTTCTACTTGATGTGGTGGAAACATGATTATTTCTTATGACAATCAATGATCATAAATTTTTAAAACCTTTCTATATTATTACTTAGAAACCCAATATTGAATTATAGATAAATCTTATCCCAAATATATACCATAACAGTTAATAGTTTCAGCAACCCAGCACATCTCTGGTACTCGGTCATGACTATAATATAAGTAAGGAACTGTGACATGAAATCTGACATTGACTATCTCAACCCAAACATATAATACCTACCATTAAAATCCTGATACATCATGGTTTTCATAGGGTGTATAGACCAAACACATCATTGTCTATCAACTATAAATTCATCCATCTAGGAAATCAAAAGGACAAACATTTCATTTATAAAAAAAATGCACAAACCTTGAAGGATCTTATTGAGAATTTTCTACCCAATACATCAAAGAATACGTTACAATTCACATAAAAAAATATAAATTAATATGATGTATATTTACAAAAAACATATATTCTCATTCATTGGTATAGATTAAATAGTTTAAAAATATTCTACCGAATATTATTATATGTATATATATAATATAACTCTCTACTAGGGGTTTGTGATGCCACATTTTTAGTGTATTCATAACTAATAAAAAATTGAGATCATGGTTATGGTGTTTTTTCTAAACAATATGAAACTAGAGAGAGATATATTCCAACACACCATTTCTCAACAAAAATACACCCAACAATCCCAAACTAGTAGAATCATATAATGCAATATAACTTAAACAATTATTTTGTAATAATAACATGATTTGAATTCAACCATATCTTTGTTCATAAAAATATCTCTATAATTTTCACATCACTAAAACAAAACATGATTTTCTGTTAAATTAGTCCTCAAAAATTAAAATATATAAAACTCATAAAAAACCACCTATAATAACAGGATAATCAAAAGAAGTTATGCCTCTAAAATAATTTTTTTGATTCCCCGATGATATTATTTTCTGGTTTTTTTGAATATCCCCTGAGAAACCAAACATAAGTATGACATACCCTAAATATTTCATTTTGTATCCAAAAATAGATGTTAGAATGTTTACCTTATAGAAAATTTTATCTGATATGTAGATAGCTAATATCCAAATTATCCTAGTCCCCCATCAATATTAGAGTTAACAAAAATATCACCAACATAAATGACCAAAAATGAGTACATAAATAATGAATGAATTGCATAATATTTTCAATAAATATTTCAAGTGTTTTTGTGATATTTAGTGGCATAACTATAAATTTCAATATCCAATACAATCTCATTTACACTACCATAGGTATTTCCTCTTCTCAGACATTCAAATATTTCTACCACAACCAATGATCAAAACATTAAAAACAAGGAGTTGGTAGATAATTATCAAATAGATCATAAATCCTTGGAAAGGGATACTTACCCATAATTTTAATGTGATTTATCGTTTCATAATATACACAATATATGATGGTTTCATACTTTTTTTTGAAAATTGGACATGTTAATCCAAATTTGACATTATAGGGCTAATAATCCCCTTTATTATATAGTCTATATTATTGAATAAATGATATAATATTTTAGTAGGTTTTATGTGATAAATGATAGATAAATGGGCATCAATCCCAGAAGGGGTTCAGTAGTAATCTCAACCTCTATCTATGATGGAAAGCTAAAATCATCTATAAAGACATTAGAGGTTCACTAACCGTTTTAGTACATTGAATTTTCTTGAGAGTTTCAATATAATCAAGTATACCCTCTAATAATTTGAATTACTTCACTCAATTATGGATAATAATATTCCACAATATCCAAGATCTAGAGTCCCACTGATCTCAAATGACATGAGAAACATAAACATCAGATAAAAACTATGCCCAACCATAATAATAATAGGTTTGGCCCATTATTTTTTCATGAAATCCATGAATGTAATCAAGTAGAATATATCAAGAACTTGTACTAAGAAAAAGAAAACCATGTTGAAGTCGTTCTATGACACTTGACACATGTGGTGTCTGAACCATTATTGGAACCTCATTAATAATGGTGTGAAAAAAATAAAAAAACCACATATTCATGTAAATCATGATAAACACATAAACCATCATTTAAGGATTAAAAGAATTAGTATTGACAATATTAAATAAGTCTAGTACAATAGAAGAAGAAATATACATGATAATTGTTATAGTATTTGGCCCTATATCAGTTTCATCTAGAGATAAATAAGCATTGTAAATATTATTGGTCTCTGCTACTCAATGAGAATTATCTTCCTCATTTACATTTTCCTTTCAATGATTGTATGTCTGACTGACCTTGTAAGAAAAATAATAATCTATGGAACCGATGCTAATTGTGGATTAAAAATTACATCCTTGGGAAATCCACCCATAAAATTAGAAAGACTTCTAATTTGTCCACAATGGAAAAATGCCTTAAGATAAACCATAAAGTTGGGATTGGAAGTTCAGACTCTCCACAGAGATAAAAATACCTATTATACCTTATAGTAGAAGCTCTTAAAACATGTTCCAAAGAAAACATTATGAATTTATTAAGGATCATTGAACCACTATAGAGGGAGGTTGACTCAGGGTTATCGTTCTGAAATGTTTTATATTTATTATATTTTATAACAATAATATTTTAGGTTTATCATAGTTATTAATTTATATCAAAAAAAAACAAATATAGAAGTTATGGAAAGTAAAAAATTCACAAAATACATACAAGGTCCAAAAATAGTGTGATAACCTAGATCTGTATCAATACCACTCACATCATTCTATGAAATTTCACTATTAGAAAGAAGTGAATACAACTTTGAGGAAACATACAATGATCCCAAAATATATATTTATGTGTATGCTTATATTAACACCCATTAGTTTAAAGTTTTTTATTATAAAACATGGGATATAATAAAAATTTATCATTTTGAATTCTTTTCATGGAAGGATGGAACATAATGCGAGACCGGTTCCTCTATATGATATATCCATATAGTATGAGTCTATCTGGTGTACCAGGGTAAGATAATCTACCACAATTGTATATATTAGAAAAATACTCTAAATAAAATATTAATTTGTATAAAATTTAACAAAACATCGCACATGACTATCATTCTCTATAGAAACCCTCTCTATTTCATTGTTTATTTTTATTAAATCTTACCTCTGTCTAATTCTTATGAACAAAACATTTGATCCAGAACAGTTCATTAATAGGAACATCAAATATGACTAAAATCTAACACCAACACAATCTATATACCACTTTTAAATTTTCCCCAAATGAACAGTGTTTGTTATGTTATAAATTTAAATAATATATATTTGTGCTAAAAATATAGTAATGTTGGGAAACAAAAGTCATTTACCGACTCAATAAAAATAAAATTTCATGTCTAATTCCAAAGTCATTTTCATTGGATTCTTCTCCACCATTATAAAATATTATGGATTATTTATAAAATTAGGGTTTCAATAAACATTTTATGTTTACATAAAATAAATATTGTACATATGGAAAATGGAAACATTATACATATGTAGTGCTACAACCATTTAAATTTATCAAACTACTCAGTTTTATCTTTTGGAATATTAAAAAATTGTATATTAATATTTTTACATCCCACATTTTTATCATTTTATGGTCATATTTGTATAACTTGCAACTTCAATAATGTTATAATCTACAAACGTAAACATTTTAATGTCATGAATCATCATCATTGTAAAAATTGAAAAAATAAACTTTATATCTTTTTGAAACAATTTTTTAACTCTATATAAATATAATCTTAATTTAATGAAACATCATGTTTGTAAGTCTCTACAAACATTTATTTGTAAAGTCATGAAAAAATTATTCACTTGGTCATATTGTTAACCTAATTGTATTGTTCATCTTCTGGATAAAAATCAATTTGAAACCACAATATGATTACAATTTTATTTATAATTTAAAAGGTCCAACAAATTAGAAAATATAATTTATATTAGAAAAATCATAGCTAATCATTTAATGTTAATTTGATTAGAAATTAAATGTATCATTTACAAATAAAAGAATTCTAAAAAATTTCGTCTAAAAACATGATATTTGGAAAATTCATAATTACACACTTATATTTTCATTTAGTATTTTCAGCTCATATCATTATTTATTTATGATTTTTTAAAACCATCAATTTACACTATAGCAATGCATAACTTATTATAATTTTTTTTAACAACATTAAAATTCTATATTCATGGATTCTTTTTCTTTCTTCTTCATTGAAAAATTATTAACTTCATGAATTTATATGTTTCTCCTTCTCATAAAATTTATTATCTTCCATACTTTCTATCACTATTTCTATCAGAAACATCTATAACTGCTAGATTTTTAAACATTAATTTTCTTAGAAATATTCTTAACAACTAAACATTCTAAAATTTATCATCTAAAAAACATTCATTACATTCATAATTTCTCACATTCTTCATATCAGAAACTTTCTTATCTTCTATAATTTTTTTCAGTCATCATCTCAATAACATTCTAAAATTTATCTCTTTATTAAAATATTAGTCTTTCTAACATTCCACACAAGAAAACATTTTAAATTTCATTACCATTAAAACATTCTGACATTATACACATACAAAACAAACTACTTTTATATATCTTAATAGAATTATTAATATCTATCATCTCAGAAAATTTAATATTTAATTTTACTAACTCTTCTTTTACTATTAAGTTTTTTAACAAAATTCAGTTGTTAATAAATTCAATTTTTTAAATCAAAACACCCCAAAATATATTCAATCTACCTCATTGTACATATGTTCTACATTTATTAAAAAAATTGACATTCATTATTTTTCCCCATTAATAAATTTTCAAAACTCATTTTTTTTAAAAATAATTTGTTTTTACATTTACCAAAACACATTCTTTAGTAAAAGAAATTTTCTGGAATCGACACTCCTGAATGATGTAATATATTTAAAGAAATTAAATACATCATTGAAATAAATATTTATTGAGATGTTAATATAAAATCTATATATAACATTGGGATTTTATATTTTTAAAATATCATTTTTTCAATTTCCCCATTTTTTGTTCTCTCACAGATTTTATTATTTTCATATATTCATATTCATTATATAAATACATGTAAAAACTTATTAGAATGTTGGTCAATTATTTCACCCTTTTTTATTAGAATATAAATCACAGTGGGTGTATTTTATAATATGTTCTAAGAAAGCTTTTGTGGAGGTTGGACTTTATGTTGATACTAGAAGACTGAAAATATCTCCCTTGTAATATCCTTTGTGAAAACATCTAAAATTTGGTATTTTAAAGAAATATACATGAACATAACATCCCCATTATAAACATGTTTCCTAATTAAATTATATATATTATCAATTTTATTTTATCATTAAAATTGTACATGAATTTTGGATTTATCAATAGCCCTATGATTATCAATAGTTCTTCAAAGATGTAGAATCATACACTATCAGATCATCCAGTTGTACTTTCATGAAAATTCCAACTATACATGCATTGGTTGAAAAACATATTATTCTTATTATATACTCAAATTCACAAAACCATGTTTCTAACAATACTATATCTCAAAACATTCTCCTGATAAAATAGTTACTCATAATGTTTATTTTTGTTTCTTTTCAATCTACATCCCAATAATCAAATATATAACCATGAAATTTGACAACACAACTTATATCATACAGTAACCCAACGAAATATGTTTCTTTGAAATATATTAGAATTATATTATCATCCTTATTATGATATTACTTATAATCTCTTCAATATAATGAACATTATGTTAAATCATTAACGATGCAATGAATTGAAGCTATATGCTTCCATAACATTCATATCATATTTTTTCAATATTCATCATTCAAAAAAAATCTCACCATTAACATTAAACACATTCATTCATACTGAAATATGAGTATAAACATTCTTGGAATCCACCATGAGAGTATTTTTTAACAACTATGTGGAATATTTTTATTATAGTTAAATATGTATCTATTTCTTTAGAAGACATGTAAACCATAAATATTGTCAATAAATTGATAATTAACATTTAAATGTTACTCTTCGGTTACCTAGAAATTATTCACATTATTTTTCATTATCATGTAAAAATTACATCATCAATATTAAAAAAAATTATAGTCAGAGTATGTGTGGACACTTATTTCACATTTAAGTTTCTACGAACATTTCATTTAGATGATTTCATATTAATCAGAAAATATTAATGTTTAGTGTACCATAGTCATAGGGTTTTCTTCAACCCATATATGGATTTCATGAGTATAAAAACCAAAGTACACGTTTTTTCATGTAAGCATCCACAAGGTTTCTAATTGTAAAATTCTTCCCCAATTCCACATTTATGAAATTTAAATTTACATCTATCTCATAAAATGTATACCAACTATGTACATCCACATCTAAATTTATCCATTTTTATTCTTCATGATTATATAAAATTATTTTTTTCCAACAATTTTATTTCCTACTAGATGTGTAACAATTATCCATGTGTTATATTTTTCAATTTTATACAACTCTACATTTACTTCCTGTACAAATTCGCAGTGTTTAATATATTTTGAAACTAATATTTGTACAACCTATATTATAAGTGATTTGTGATTTTTATAATCTCGTAATTCGTTGGTTTAAACTGAATCATTGTAATTTCCAATAATTCTATCACAGTCCACTTATTTATGAAGTTTATGGAATTTCAATTATTTTCTTTCAGCTTAAATTTCATCAAAAAAAGACTATTTAGAATAATCAGTTACATATTTTTTAACATTCCCATCTTTATATTTTTATCATAATTGGAAGTCGTAAATGGGTTCCTAAATCCACATTCTCAATAACCATTGTTATGGTAGTTGTATTTTAAATGAAATTCAAATAATAAGATTCCACAAAAATCTATAAATAATTCTTCGAACATTTCTATCTTCTTATATTTGATGAATAGTACATGAAGTCTCCTTTGAAGAAATTTTCAATAAATTTTCCATGATATATATTTCTCATCGTTAGTAGGAAATTAATTCAAAAAAAATGAAATATTTCATTTATTTTTCTTTATTAATCAATATTTCATAAAAATTCATGTTTTATTATAGCCTTATCTAACATATATTATGTTCGTGTACAGTAAAACTGACAACTACACTCATGAAATATTTAGAAATTTTATTTTCATCCAATATAATTCATCATGTTTACAAAAAAAATCATTTCTTCTACATCATTTTCTGGGGGATATATAGATCAGCCTACTAATGTGTCAATATATTCTTATGAAAATAACTTTTGGAAGAACTATATGTGTCCTCATTTCAATAATTAGTTAATATTTTTTATATAAACACCATTTTTTCTATCATCATCCCATATGATGAATATTTACATTTCTATCGGCTCTGATTTTGACTTCATGAACCTGATGTTAGGCATTCAATGGAAATAATAAATAAATGTGATATGGTGAAAACCATCTATTATTGAATGGTGGATAATTAAATAATAATTTCTTGACAGAATAATTTCAATAGGTAGGGTAGATTCAACATTGACATTATTTTGAATTGTATTACACAGATTTCCCTTTAGAAATGTTATTGGGAAATAAACTTCATTAATTATTGTAACTATAAATGTTTTTATATAATGTTATTTAGAATGTTTTTTCATACTATTACTGAAAATTTATCAATCCCATGTTTAAAAAAATCTTCTTCAGACTAATATATTGATTTACAGAGTTCTGTAATTTAATAGTTATTTAAACTAGTTGTTATCCCTTTATCAAAACATTACCACATTATACAATTCTGATGATAAAATAATCTTCACTAAATACTAATTCCTTTTAATCATCAAAATGTTGCCTCACATTGAGTATGTTGTTTCTGATCCCAACAACAACAAAAACATAATGAGATTTTATTTTCTCAACATCAATCATAGATTGTATTATTTATAAAATTTCAATCCACTATTATTTCAAAAGGTAACTTCACCTCCATTATTTGTTTCAATTTTTTATATTTTTAATTGTCCTATAATGTGTGATGAATGACTAATATCAATAATCAATGTTATATTATTTTTTCATTATTAAAATGTTATCTAAACAAAAAAAATCTCTTTCTATAAAATTCCTCATTCCCACCTCATTATTATTTTTATCTTAAGAATTTTTTCCTGTGAGATTTGTTATGAAATTTTCAAGAATGTGACCTAGATGGTCAATTTTTCTCCACACATACTCTATGTTGTAATAATTATTTTTGTTTATAAGTTTTATAACATAATGGGATATTTCTTTTTCAACTACAAGTGGATTATGAAAGTTCGTCAAATATCATTAACTATTTATCCCAATTTATTTATTCATATTACTATTTATAGATATGTTCTTCCCATATTTTTATGATTTATTCCCATATATTCCACAATACAAAAAAACCATGAGAAATTAATTTTATGTCGAAATAATATATTTTATTTTAAAATTATATTTTAGGAACATAGCATTTTTCATTATTAGTTTCATCAATTTTTGTGGAAACATTCTTCTAGTATGAAATTACAAAATTTGTTTATTTGATAAATTTATCACATCATTAAACTACCCAATAATTCCCTAATTTTTTTTCTAAAAATGAATTATTTGTAAAATCAGTTGAAATTTAAAATTTTCTAGGTCGATATTCCATAGAATTCATGGAGTGATATTTCTATATAGCTTGAGATGATCCAGCCTTAACCATTAAAAAAATTTATAAATTTTTATTCAATTTTATTTATTGAGTTTCAAACAGATGATGATTATAATTTTATTTTCAAACATCAAATTACATAGATAAATGATTCTTAATGAAATCATCCGGAATCATTACCATTTAACAAACTCTCAGTTGTTTCTTTAAACCCTCTTGAATATAAATATAATATTATTCAATAATATAAATTATTTATTTGTAAAACATAAAAATTGATTTCTTCATCATTTAGATATATTTCATGTCACTGTTTTTCACTGAAGATATAATTCAAGTTAAAACCTGAGTGGGTATTCAAATTAATATTATTCTAATTATCCTTCATATTTTATGGTTGATGAATATTATTTTTTCACAACATTTAAAAATAAGGTTATAAAAAATTCTAAAATATAATTTTTTGAATAATTTCTTTATTTGACTTATATTAAATATTATAACTCAATATAATTATTCTTATTGAAATAATATTTTTAGTACCATTAGTTTACTTGATAATAATCATAGATTTTTTATCATTCTTCCTCCCTTGATTTTTTTTGAATAATACTCAAATTCATCAAAATTATAGAAGGGAAAATTCATCAGTAAATTCCACACAAAAAATAGTCCAAACTAGTGAGTGGATGTTTACCACAAAAATCCATTCTAACTCCATAATAGTTATTATAGATAACAGATATAATCATTTCATTAATTTCAACTAATTATTTGTCCTATGAATCACTAATATTATAATTATATGAACAATTATGTTAACATTAAATAAGTATCAAAATATATTTTATCCTTGATATTTTATTTTAACAACGTATTCTTTCTAATTTCATAATAAAATATAATATTATTTTATCAAATAAAATATAAAACATATTTTTCTTATAAATATTATATTTTTAATCAGTCCCTTCCGATAAAGAAATCATTATATTTTTTAAAATTTTATAATATTCTAAGTCATATGATAAAACTCTAACATTTCCCACATATTGATTATATCTAGATAAATAATTATTAATTTTTTCTTTATCTATCATTCAAATAACTTCAACCATTCCATCATAAAATTATAACCCCTCCACCTTCACATTGGTGTTACCATCATAACTACATTCATGAATATCCCAATAATCCCTAGATATATGGAGACCCATAATCATATATTTTATATATTTCCCATCTAATTTAATGTATATATTATCAATAAATTATATAAGTGCAACTTTTTAAATGGGTGGAAAATCAAAATTAGCATTGTCAAAAATTTCACATCAAATTGACAGATGATATAGTATAATTATGTTTTACATACAATGGTAATTGTTTCCACCAGTAGTAGAACTAACTACTTTTATAATATAACAGATATAATCCATGATAAGTATTAAATTGGGAAACCGCCCCTATGATAGCAATTAATGTTCTTGAGGATCATCGAACCACTGAGAATTGTGGCTAAATTAGTTGCTACCCATTTAAAATTTTGAAATATTGTGAAATATAACACCTAAAAAATTTAGAGGTTCGTATATATTTATATAAGAAACCCATGGGAATTTAAATTTTGGAATGTAAATAAGTATACGGATATTTACATGTATTAGCTTCAGTGTGAGAACATTCATCCTTAACATATCCAGTCCCATCATCCCATACAAAATCACTATAAAAATTGAATAAAACATGAAGAAATACAGTTATTATCCCTTATATTTGAATAGGTATAATTATAAGGACTCTCTTAAATTTATAGATTTTACATAAATAATTATCGATATGAAAATGAAATATCGTGATCTCATCTCATGGTTAGTTATTTTGCAAACATTTTTTGATTTGTTTTTAATATTTCTCTTTCTATTATGTGTATACATGCATCTAGTAATCTCTAACTGTTGAACAATTTCAAAAAATGAACTAGATAAATAAAATTTTTCATTCTAATTTAAATAAAACAATGCACCTCAAAAACATTTTTTATGGAATATATACTTTTTACAGTCTGTCTGGAGACCTGAACTAACCTCAATTTTTTTTCCTAATCATAAGATACAATCAGTAACTATTCTCCAATAGGATCTTAAAAATTAATAGGAAACTATCTCGACCTATCCCCTGGGTCCCATGCCTTGACTACCACATGCATGTCTTCTATAGGCCGGTGGTTGGCGACTAGCATTGAAAGGCATGCCCCTAAAAAATGGGAAGGTGTTTCCATTAAACCTGCAAACACAGAGTCACAGAATACAACGAGTACAACCCATGAAGTAACATTGCAATAGTAAATAGATGTTTACTAAAAGTATAAAATGGTGAATTCGGTAAGTAAATGTGTCTGAAATACAATCCCAACTGAAAAGTACAATAACAATAGAAAAACATATCCTGGAATCATCCGACAAGGTTCCAAACTAAAGGGTAGGTACAAGTCACGGTCAGTCTTTACTACGACACATCATGTCTAATGGTCCACCTCAGATCTATGTCCATTCCTGGATCACAATCCTCGATCAATGTTGTCCATCATCTGCAAAATACACAACAAGGTGTAGGAAAAGTTATAACGTCCCGACCCTAGTTAACCAGAATCGGTGCATTATTACATAACATTGTTATGATACAAGGAATAATTTCATGAAAGACAGATTAGTTTAGTATCTTGGGAAGTAATAGATACGTACATAAGTTTTACATTACATCTTGTAAAAAAAAAAATTTCCCCTTTGAACACTCTTATATCCCATAGCCTATTCCTGCAGGTTAATTGTAATATTCTTCTTTTCATCATAGGAAGAATAAAACATAAGAAATGGGTGAGAACAAATGTAGAGTAAGGATAATAATATAGTGGAAACTTTCATAAATAACAATAAACATTTAAGGCAATTCATAAGACAAGAACACAAGTACATAAAACATAATATTCAGCATAATTTGGCCATGATAAATCAAAAAATGTCATTTACTTATTCAAAAGGATATTATAATAGTGGAATAATCACATGTAATATCAATATCCAATTTCATAATGATTGAATACATAATTATAGACTTCATAACCACAAATTCAAGGCCTTGTTCCCAGAATACAAATAAGATTTTTTCAAGGCCTTGTGCCAAGAAACTAGTTTGTCTCCTGAGACCTATGGATAATCGAGGAGCTATAATGGGCTCCACCCATCACATACTATGTCCAATTCATTCCTCATATGAAAAGGTTGAAATGTAATCTAAACAGTCATATTAAAACAATCATACTAAATGTCAATATTTTAACCACAAACCAGGAATGGTATAAAACTAGCACATCCATAGTCAAACATAACTCATTCAATACAATATTGTTGATTTTATTATGATAAATCATCCAAAATCAAGAATAAAATACACTTAATGATATTGCAAAAGATAAAAATAGTCATTAAATCTATTTGGGAGAAATATACCCTTTTTCTTGAAAACATTTAAATGTCACACTATTTATCAAAGAAGTATTTTAAAAGAGGTTTTTGAATAAAATTTTCCCATACCACTATGAAAAATTGAAAAGTAATATTAATTTAAAAACACTTATGTCCATATAAATAAATATGTAAATCCATTTTTAAAACATGGAAATTAATGAGAATTATTTAGAAGAATAAATATTTAAAACATTTAAAACAATATTTTAGATAAAGAGTTCTTAACCAAATAAATGATGCTTGAATACAAGTAATTGAGGAATAAAATTAATCAAAAAATTAAAATATCACCAGAATCAATGGGTTAATTATATAATATTTAAAAGGAAAGTATATACTCCATATAAAAGTGAATTGGTGTATAACGACAAAGGGGTCTCAGAGGAATGTAAATTGAGACAAAATTCCTCATAAAGACTGTAACTATAGATTAATAATAAAAAATGAAATAATTATATGGGAAAAATATAAATATGATAAATATAATTGGATATTAAGTGTAAATAAATCAGTTTACATTCACACATATTCTTGTAAATACAAAACCAATGACTTGGATGTTTAACTCAGTGAATGGAAATTCTGTTAAGATTACTTTTAAAAAGTTCATATCAATGGAATGTGAATTTATCAATGGAGTGATTATTCATATCAAAGTTATATACACATAAAGGGGAGTGTAAATTACTACATAAATAATAAATGGTGATTCCACACAAAATCTAGGGGAAAACTAATCAATGAATTATGAGTAACGCCCAATGAGTGGAAATTGAAATTTGAAATTCCCTTACCGATTTGGTTACATACGAAACATACAACCTATGGAGGAAGTATCATTCAATGAAGATGAAAATACCCATAAATTATTTTATATTACACAAATAATACAATCATGGGTAGTACATTAACCATACTAAAGACAATAGTGGAAATATAGCATGAATCTCACAAGAATAAGACGTGAGATGAAATGCCCTTACCTTGTACTTTTTCTAAGTCGGACGTACGTCAACCTCTGTTATAATAGTTAAATTATTGTTATTAAATTATAAAAGAACTATATACTTCAACATGATATCATATATGATCCATTAATATTTCTTTGTTAATAATATAATCGTAGTATCAACGTTTCGGGTGTTAAATGACCAGTTTTTCTTTATATGCTCGGTTATGTAAGCGATGTTTGTTATAGATATAATGTATTTTATTCATATCCATAATAATATTAACTTCTTAAAAATTATTTTTAATCATTAAATTGAAATTATTCTTGAATGACTAAGATGGGGAATGAATCTCATTGCGTTCGTGGAGACGGCAATCTTTATGTACGCACGTGTGACAATATCATTATGTTGACGGAGAAATAATATATAATTGGATGGTATATATTATATAAAGAATCATTTAAATTTTATATTAATTATCTAAATCAGATATACTCATTATAATACCCATCCATAAATGAAGTGTTTGAATAACAAACTACACCACGACGTGAAGAAGACAAGTCGTACGTATGCACATATGGTGACTTTTTCATTCATATGATTAATATAATAATAAATATGGTTGTAAAATTTTTATAAAAACATCACATTATGTATAATATAATAGAGTTATTATTTTAAAATTCTACCAACAAAGAAAGAGGTAGTGGAAGAAGAAAAGAACTTGAAAGAGATGATTAAATATTTACCACTTCTTCGGGTTCTTCCTTTTGATATGAGCAAAAGGGATTCATATGTTGGATTTATGAACCAAATAGATCCTCTAGGATGAACAGAAGAAAGTTGAAAGGATATTTGGGTAGGTTTTGGCAGAGATGGAAGGATTTGGAGGTTTGAAATTAAGAGAAGGGGAAGTGCCCTTTTATAAGAGAGAAGAGGGTCACTTTAAGAAAAGGTTGAAATATTAATTTATAATAAAATAATTTTCAGTTTCTAATGGAACCAAAATGAATTATTTGGTGGATAATAAGGGGACATGTTGAGAATATCGCATCCAATTAGTTATATAATGGTTTAGGTCATCATATTAACCTAATTTTTTAGATTTAACTTTTATTTAAATAGTTTGACATTTATCATGTCTCTTTGTATTTTTATATTATATGGTAAATAAAAATACTATAACAAGACAAGAAAACATTATGTGGTTCATTACTAATATATATTACCTTATCTATGTCCGTTGGTAGAACCTTTTCCTTTTTGGAATATTATAACAATTAATAATATAGTATTTGTTTTAAAAACTCAATTATGTCAATTTTGACACTATATAGTATTTTTTTAATATCATAAAAAAATATTAATTCAAAAAAAAATATAATTAACCCCAACATGTCATATTAACCTATAAAATTATTGGAATTCATCCAAAGTCTCAGATTACTTTTATTTGGATATTTATAATATAAATTATTTTTGGATTCCATTAATAAGTTAATTAATCCATCATCATTGTGTAGTAAATAAAAATAATTATTTACTGTCTAAAAATTATAAATAAATTACTGTTATGTATGAAATTTTTTTTTCCTTATAATTAATAATTATAATCGAATTTATCTTATGTATTACACTATATTAAAAATGTTTTAGTTATTAAATATTGAATTTTACTCTTTTAAATATTATGTAAATAAAATAACAATAAATATCTTAATCTTATCCAAGTGGAAATCACGGGGTCATATATTATTCCTTAGGTTTTTTTCATGTATTACACTTATAAAATAGAATTAAGATGTAATGGACCGGGTTTTTGGGGTCCATTACTTTGTGAAAATCTCTTTTTGGGTTTTCGGGTCTGGGAATCACGGTTGTGTAGGCCTACCGGTAGCCTTAGCCAACTGGTAGCAGGCCTACCGGTAGCACGGTCTACTGGTGGTCGCAGCCTACCCATAGATCGGTCTACCGGTAGCTGCGACCTACCAGTAGCAGCTGCCTACCGGTAGCTGTGACCTACCTGTAGCAACTGCCTACTGATAGTTCGGCCTACCGGTAGGCGGAAGCTACCGGTAGCTCGGCCTACCTGTAGGTGCAGCCTACCGGTAGCTCGGCCTACCGCTAGTTGCGGCCTACTAGTAGCTGCAGCCTACCCGGAGCTCAGCCTACCGGTAGCTGCGGCCTACCGGTGGTTGCATCCTACCGGTAGCTCGGCTACCAGTAGCTGTCACCCACCGGTAGCTCTCAGCTACCGGTGGCTCTGGCCTACCCCGCGGGTTATTTCCAGTAGCACTCCTTTTTGTGCAAATAGGGTTTTAATATCTATTTTGACATGTTTGAGCGTGTTTTAAAGACCCATAACGCGCATAAGAGTTTTAATTAAATACTTAATCAATTAATGAGTCAGTTTAAACCACCCGAACCCCTTTAATGATGAGTGGAGTCACGTGATCAACCCATGACCCCCGTGCCTTACGCAGTTTCGCGTTCTCACCTCTAACATTCACAGCTCTTATAAACCAAGGGTTAGCTGTGGTTTCTCATTTCCTCGATCACGGCTTTTCACAAACAGCTTCTAGTGCATCGGGCGCACCACATCGTTATCTGTAAAGTTCCACGCCCGGCCTAATGGTCGATCATCTGTCAACACGTCGAGAATTTCCCCTTCGCCTCTCGCTGTTGTGTATCATGCGGGTTGGGCGTGCTTCTGTTCTATAGAATTGGAAAAACCAGACCTAAATAAAGATAATGAACTGGATTCTATAAAGAAAGTAGGGGGGGATCTGATCGTTGATGTTGTTTATATTATGACCATCTTTTTGAGTCGTGCTGTCTTATGCCTTCTAAAAATTGAGGCTGTTGGTGGTCGTTGTTTGTGCACTAATGAACCCCTGCAGATGTTTTAAATGGCTTGTTGTGGTTGTAAACTCCTGTTGTGAAAAGTAAACTGGTTAATCACGTATATCCGGCCAAATAAATTGAGACACCAGGATCAATCATTCTGTGATAACCCCGGTTAAAACACACGAAAATTTAAATCATGGAGTGTGTTAAGTCGTTTAAATCTAAAAATACCAGCATGACCCTGACTTGTGTTGATGGTGGTAGTTGGTTGTTTTCTTTTTCGGGCCGATTGCTGGATATGTGGGAGGGGATGGGATCCCCTATCATTATACTCTCGGTGGTTGTGTGAATTTGGTGATGGTAACCCCTATTGGTATGGATTCGGTGGTTGTGAGTTTTAAGACCAGGCGGGTACTTGTTTATATCACGAATTGGGGTGGGATCCTCTCTTGTTGAGAACCCAGTGTGGGCGTTACAGTTGATGCTTGACTGTTTACATTCCTGGACTTGTGCCTCTACCTATAGTTTCCCAGTAGTGCTTAAACATAATTAAACATTATTACTGAACATGAATCAAGAATGGGAAAAATGGGTTTTGTTGGCGAGAGTCGTGACTTGTGACTTGGACGTAGTGGTGTTGTGTTCTGTAGGCTGGTTAGGAAAACCTAAGCTTCAGTTGAGTGTTTGTTACCTATATCTATACTTGTAGCTTTTTGTTTCTTATTCATGCCCCACCCAAGTTGATAACTTAGTAACAAACACCCCCATTTCATGGGGGAGGGTGTTTTTTCCCAAAACTATTCTTAGTGTTTGGTTATTAGCTCTTTTTCTTCTCCCTTTCCCGGATAGCCCAAGTATCTTCTGGCAGGCTGTGATGGCCTGAGGTCCATTAATAGCCCAAGAATCCTTAGGCGGGGCAGTGTGACGGTTTTCCAGGTGTGTGTGGAAGGTGGTTTTCCAAGCATCTTCTAGATGAGGCCCTGGTGTCTTCAGGCGTGGCTGTGGATCTTCTGGCCCAGGTGTCTTCGGGCGTGGTGGTGGTATTTATGGCCTAGGTGTTTTCAGGCATGGTTATGTGTGACAGTTGTGGCCCAGGTGTGTGTGGGCGGGATTTCGGCAGTGGGACTGTGTGTGGTTGTGGCCCAGGTGTGTGTGGGCGGGTGTGGCAGTGGGACTGCGGTGACAGAATGGAAGGATTGGTTTGATGCGTAGGATGTCTCAATAAATAGTGGGAAAGTGGCGCGGGGTACCCAAACATCGATGTGCTCTGATTATATATATATTACTTGAATTGTGTTACTTGGGGAGTGTGCCTTGGTGATGCCTGGGGTGGATAGTTTACCTTAATAGGTGTTTGGTTTACTCCTTTTTCTCACGGGACTTTAGCACGTTCCCCCACTTGTGCACGAGAGTCTTTGGTTTTCCCTACTGAGTGTACTTGTATGCTCACCCTACGTATATAAAATTGCTTTCAGGTTACCAGGAGGACATTGGGGATCACGCACGACCATACTATCTTGGACCTTTGCGGTAGTTGAAATTTTTGCTTTTCCTCTTTGGTACTTACCTTTGTAGTCACCTTTTGTACTTTGTGGCTTTACTTTTGGATCATGGATGTGGGAATGGTTTATTTTTGGATTTACTTTTCTTTTACCTTGGTGTTGTTGAGTTTCATCATCTTATCTCTATATTTTATAAAACAAAAAGGGGTAATGCCTTCCATTTGTGAGAAATTTCTATACCCTTGGTGCTAATGCAACTCCGGGACCTATTGATGGCGTGTCTAGGGGGTCATTATCTATCCTTCAACTTAATGAAGGAAGGGTCTGGAAATCGGTTGACCCTTCCCTCCTTTTTGGTGAAGGCGGGTCGTGACAGAATGGTATCAGAGGGAGGTTGAGAGATAGGATGGATTCTGGAGTTAGGCACGGTGAGTATTGCATGGGATGGTAAGGCAATAGTGTTGGGTGACCTTGACGCGTGAATTAGGCCAGGGATGACCGGCTAGGACATGGGATTTTTGGGCCCCCCGTGATCCTATGCAAGGACTCTGGACCTACCAAACGACCAAGTGAGGCCACACTAATTGCAGGGTAGAGACCCTAATAAAGGTACATGCATCATAATAACATGTGTTCTTGTGTTTCTGGGATGTCATGGGAATTAAGAATAAATTAAAATTTTAAAAAGTTTTAAGAACGATATTCTGCACTACTTGGGCTCAGGAATTCCTTGTTTACCTTGCAGCTATGGCACCTGGAAGGCGACCACGTGTGGTACAGGCGATCGAGGCCCCGGAGACTACATTGGCCGATCGGCAGAGAGCTGATCGAGAGGAAGAGGACGACGAGTGGCAGAAGACTTTTCGGGCCTTCCATCGACAGGCCCTTGAGATGTATGAGGGAAGTATCTTCGACATGAAGAAGGAAGGCTTGCTAGAGGAGCTAGTTATAGCTTTTGGCTTGATTCAGGCCCCGGCCGAGTAATGGGTTCCTCTGGCTGTTAGCCAGATGCGGGGAGCGGTGTGTCAGTGGTGGATGCTTTGCCAGGGGGAGAGGAGAGAGTCTGAGGTGGCTTGGGCGGATTCCGAGAGGGGGTTCCGGGCGGAATTCCTCTCCTCGACGATGAAGGCATAAAACAGACAGGAGCTACTCTCCCTTCAGTAGGGGAGTATGTCCGTGAGGGAGCTAGGGATCAAGTTTAAGGACCTCCTACATTTTGCTCCAGACCTCTTTCCGGACGAGGAGTCTCAAGAAAGACGTTTAGAGGAGGCTCTCCAACCCTCCCTCCAGTATGCTGTTACCCCCTTTACCCTTCTGACGTACATGGAGGTCCAAAAGAAGGCCGAAGTGGTGGAGAGGATGCATGCTCTAGGAGGAGTGTCACGAGAGGGGATTCAGCTGGGACCATCGAAGGGAAAGGCCATCAGCACCAGGCCTCCAGCATCAGGACCCTCCAGGTTCCGACCATCAGGGAGCAGACCGCAGCAGTTTTAGTTTCGATCCCCCGGCCCTCGCCCTTTCCCTTCGGGCCTGGGACCGCGGTGATACATCTTTGGGATCCCCAGACATCTCCGGAGTCAGTGCCTGGACCGGGTGAAGTACGGCGTTGGCGGAAACCTCCCGCACCCGCCCTAGTAGCAGCTTCCAGCAAGACCTTTCCAACAGTAGTAGGGACAGTGTTCTCCCGCTCCTCCGAGGGCAGACATAGGAGGAGGAGGAGGCTGACATCAGGGCACACCTCAGGGACCTCGATCGGGGCGTGGTTGGGGAGGGGGCCGACAGCCGAGGGGGAGGGGAGCTGGGCGTGGACAGTTACACGCCGCAGAGGCAGCAGTTCCAGTAGGGCCAGAGGTTGTTCGAGGTTTGATCAGTCTATTTAGCACTCTTGCTTATGCCTTGTTCGATACCGGAGCTTCTCACTCCTTTTTTGCACCATGTCTAGTCTGTGCCTTGGGTTTAGATGCGGAGAGACTTCTAGAGCCCCTGGTGTTGAGCACACCAGTCGGAGGTCAGACGAACTTGTTGTTTGTTTTTCGGGGATGTAGACTGATTATAGGGCCACATCAGTCGGTTAGGGATCTTCTCCTACTAAAGATACATCCATACGATGTCATCCTCGGCATCGACTGGATATTTTTTGTGTGTTCCATCATCGAATGTTTACGAAGAAGGGTAGTGTTCTCAGATTGGGGCGGTCGGCGTGTTACCTTCACCGGCGAGCAGGGCGGTCGGAAGGGAAACAGCTGAGAGGAACCCCTCCTCTTCTTGTTGGCCAAGCTGACAGTGGAATCCGTAGATGCTGAAATGGTGGAAGTACCAGAGATCATCCGTGACTTTATGGGCTTCTTCCCTGACGAGGTGACGACTCTACCCCCTCAGCGTGATATCGAATTTGGGATAGACCTCCAGCCTATCGCTCATCCAATCTCGATGGCTCCTTACCGGATGGCACCTTCAGAGCTACGGGAGTTCCGGATCTAGATTAACGATCTGATGAAGATGGGTTATGTTCGCCCAAGTGCGTCCCTGTGGGGTGCTCCAGTCTTGTTCGCAAAGAAGGCAAATGGTGTTCTCAGGTTGTGCATCGACTACCAGAGGCCGAATCAGGTGACGATCAATAATTGCTACCCTCTTTCGAGCATAAACGATCTCTTCGACCAGCTGAAAGGGGCAGGGTGGTTCTCAAAGATCGACCTGCGGTCTAGGTATCACCAGCTAAGAGTGAAGGAGGGTGACATCCTGAAGACGGTGTTCAGATGTAGGTATGGACACTTCGAGTTCGTACTCATGACCTTCGGCGTTACGAATGCCCCAGCTATGTTCATGGGGCTTATGAACTCCATCTTTCGGGAGTACCTGGATCGGTTCGTGGTCGTATTCATTGATGACATCCTGGTCTACTCAAGATGAGAGGAGGACCATACGGAGAACCTGAGGATGGTTTTGGAGGTCCTCCGACATCATCAGCTCTATGGGAAGTTGTCGAAATGCATGTTCTGGACACGGGATGTGAACTTCCTCGGGTACGTGGTGTCCGAGCAAGGGGTAGTGGTGGACCCATCAAAAGTTTAGGTGGTTGTTTCTTGGGCAGCACCCAAGAATATGGAAGAGGTCCGTAGTTTCCTTGGGCTGGCGAGTTACTATCGGAGGTTCATACCCAACATCTCCTGAGTTGCAGCCCCTTTGACAGCCCTGACCATGAAAGACCAGGTTTTCGTGTGGAGCGAGCACTGCGAGTCAGCCTTTAGCTATCTAAAAGAGAAGTTGGTTAGTGCCCCAGTACTGAGATTACCATAATAAGGGGTGGCCTATGAGGTGTTCTGTGATGCTTCTGGATAGGGCCTGGGATGCGTGATTTTGCAGCGACAATGGGAGATCTCTTTTGGGTCCAGGAAGCTACGCCCCCATGAGCGTAATTATCCCACCCACGACCTGGAGCTTGCAGCAGTCATTTTTTCGCTAAAGTTATGGCGGAACTACCTCACTGGGGAATGCTTTGTGGTCTTCACGGATCACAAAATCATGAGGTATATCTTCTCCCAGCAAGACTTAAACTTGTGACAATGGAGATGGGTGGAGTTCCTCCAGGATTACGACTTTGAGATCTCTTATGCTGATAGCAAGGGAAATGTGGTGGCCGATGCCTTGAGGAGGAGGACGCAGAAGGATGCGTTCCGAGAGTCGGCAGACACTTGGAAGGAAATGGAGGAGTTGGCTGCCTTACACCTGGATGCGAAGATGGATGAGGCTACCTATATCAGATGATAGTGCAGTCATCTCTGTTTTGACAAGTGGAGGAGTCTCAGTGGGGAGACCCGGAGTGCGAAGTGATGTGTGACCTAGTTGACTAGGGAAACGCTCCGGAAGGATGGACAGAGGATGGTCAGAACCGGATTCTTTTCTAGAAAAGGTTGTTCTTTCCAGGAGTGATACACGGAAAGGTTCTCAGTGAGTTCCACAACTCACCCCTGGCGGTACACCCAGGAGTTTCCAAGATGTATCGGGGACTGAAGAGGCAGTTCTGGTGGCCCGGAGTTAAGCGAGTGGTGGCAGAGTTTGTGTCCAAGTGCTGAGTGTGTCAGAAAGTGAAGGCTGAACAACAAGTTCCAGGCGGCCAGCTGCAGCCCCTAGATGACCCCGAGAGGAAGTGGGATGAAATCTCAATGGATTTTTCCATGGGACTACCCAAGGTCCAAGGGGGATACGACACCATCTGGGTGGTAGTGGACAGGTTGACAAACTCGTCACACTTTCTGGAAATTAGGGAGTCAAGTACTATGGATGCTTTGGAACGAATCTACGTGGATGAGGTGGTGCGGTTTCATGGAGTTCTGAGGTATACAGTCTCGGATAGGGATGCACAGTTTACCTCGCGAGTCTGGAGAGGATTGCATCATGCATTTGGCACCCAGTTATGCTTTAGCACTGCTTTCCATCCCTAGACAGATGGACAAACAGAGCACACCATCTAGACCTTGGAGGATATGCTACGGGCAAGTGTTCTGGACTCAGAAGGAACATGGGTGTGACACCTGCCCCTAGTAGAGTTTGCCTACAATAATATCTATCACTCTACCATCATTATGGACTTGTTTGAACCTTGTATGGGAGTCCATGTCATTCACCTATGTGTTGGGCCGAAGTATGAGAGGCAGGCATCCTTGGCTCAGAGGTGGTGCAGAACACAGAAGAGAAGGTTCAGCTCATACGGGATAGGATGAAGGCGGACTAGGACCAACATAAGACGTAAGATGATACTTGGAGGAGGCCCTTGGAGTTTGATGTTGGGGACCACGTGTTCTTGAAGGTCTCCCCTCGGCGTGGGCAGCATAGGTTCGGCATGGGGAGTAAGCTTTCCCCCAGGTTCATCGGACCCTTAGAAGTGTTGCGGCGGGTCGGCGTGGTGGCTTATCAGCTAGCGTTTCCACCACTACTACTGAGGATACATGGTGTCTTCCATGTGTCTCAACTCCGTCGGTATCTCCACGACGATTCACACGTCCTTGATTGGGTTGAGCTACACATCGAGGATGACGTGAACTTTCTGGAGAGACCAGTGATGATCTAGGATCGCAAGGAGAAGGTTCTTCATGGGAGAACCATCCCCTTGGTTCATGTGTTATGTAGACATGGTGGGATTAAGGAGAGTACGTGGGAGAGGGAAGCACAGATGTGTACCCAGTACCCAGAGTTTTTTTGATTTTGTTCCTTGGTGTACCTGTTGTGGTAGAACATTTTGTCTTTTAACTAGGAAATGTACTGGTTTTCTTTCCTCTATTTGTGTGTGAAAATCCTTGGCTATGGGGAGGAGAGAACCTGGCCCCTAATCAAGACGCATTAATGTGGATGCGATCAAACCCGTGCGGGCGATTCTGTGCCGCCCAAAGCGGATAATATCTTGACATGGGGGAGGAGACTCTCCAACCCACATGCCCGAGAAATTTGGCATGGTATGTTGCTTGGTTCGTGGTGGGGAAATGTTTTAGTTAGCATGGGTGCGCTCCTAAGAGGTATCTTTCGAGGTGGTTATTCGGACCCTCTCTTCCATTCTGGTTTTGTTTTGATTATCAAGGATGATAATCTTTTAAGAGGTATCTGATGTAATGGCCCGGGTTTTTGGGGTCCATTACTTTGTGAAAATCACGTTTTGGGTTTTCGGGTCTGGGAATCACGGTGGTGTAGGCATACCGGTAGCCTTAGCCTATCGGTAGCAGGGCTACCGGTAGCTCGGCCTACCAGTAGCTACGACCTACCTGTAGCAGCATCCTACCTGTATCTCTGCCTACCGGTAGCTGCGGCCTACCGGTAGATCGGCCTACAGGTAGGTGCAGCCTACCGGTAGCTCGACCTATCTGTAGTTGCGGCCTACCTGTACCTGCATCCTACCAGTAGCTTGGACTACTAGTAGTTGCGGTCTACCGGTAGATGTCACCCATCGGTTGCTCTCAGCTACTGGTGGCCCGCATGTTATTTCTAGTAGCGCACCTTTTTGCACAAATAGGGTTTTAAACCCTATTTTGACCTATTTGACTATGTTTTAAAGACCCGTAATGCGCATAACAGTTTTAATTAAATACTTAATCAATTAATGAGTTGGTTTAAACCACCTGAACCTCTTTAATGACGAGTGGAGCCATGTGATCAACCCACGACCCCCGTTCCTTACGCGGTTTCGCGTTCTCACCTCAACCATCCACGGCTCTTATAAACCAAGGGTTAGCCGTGGTTTCTCCTTTCCTCAATCGTGTATTTTCACAAACAGCTTCTGGTGCATCGGGCGCCCCGCATCATTATCTGTAAAGTTCCGCACCCGGCCTAAATGTCGATCATCTATCAACAAGTAGGGAATTTCTACTTCGTCTCTCTCTTTTGTGTATCATGCATGGTGGGCATGCTTCTGTTCTGTAGAATTGGAAAAACCATACCTAAATGAAGATAATGAACTGGATTCTATAAAGAATGAGGGGTGTTTTGATCGTTGATGTGGTTTATATTATGACCATATTGTTGAGTCGTACTGGCTTATGCCTTCTGAAAATCAAGGCCGTTGGTGGTCGTTGTTTGTGCACTAATGAACCCCTGCTGATGTTTTAAATGGATTGTTGTGGTTGTAAACTCCTACTATGAAAAGTAAATTAGTTAATCACGTATATCCGGCCAAATAAATTGAGGCACCAGGATCAATCCTTATGTGATAACCCCGGTTATAACACACGAAAATTTAAATCATCGAGTGTGTTAAGTCATTTAAATCTGAAAATACCGACATGACCGTGCCTTGTGTTGATGCTGATAGTTGGTTGTTTTCTTTTTTGGGCCGATTTCTGGATATGTGGGAGGGGGTGGGATCCCCTGTCCTTATACTCTTGGTGGTTGTGTGAATTTGGGGATAGGATGCCCTGTTGGTATGGATTCGGTGGTTGTGAGTTTTAAGACAGGGAGGGTACTTGTTTATATAACGAATTGGGGTGGGATCCTCTGTTGTTGAGAACCTGGTGTTGGCGTTATGATTGATGCTTGACTGTTTACTTTTCTAGACTTGTGGCTATGGATACTAGTTTCCCAGTAGTGCTTAAACTTAATTAAACATTATTACTGAACATGTACAAAGAATGGGACAAATGGGTTTTGTTGGCGAGAGTTGTGACTTGTGACTTGGACGTAGTGGTGTTGTGTTCTATAGGCTGGTTAGGAAGGCCTAAGCTTTTGATGAGTGTTTTTTACCTATATTTATACATGTAGCTTTGTGTTTCTTATTTGCGCCCCACCCAAGTTGAGAACTTAGTGCCGAACACCCCCATTTCATGGGGAGGGTGTTTTTCCAAAAACTATTCTTAGTGTCTGGTTATTAACTCCTTTTCTGCTCCCTTTCCCAGATAGCCCAAGTATCTTCGGGCAGGCTGTGATGGTCTGAGGTCCATTATTAGCCCAAGAACCATCGGGTGGGGTAGTGTGACGGTTGGATAGGTGTGTGCGGCATGTGGTTTCCCAAGCATCTTCGGGATGATGCCTAGGTGTCTTCAGGCATGGCATTGGATCTTCTGGCCCAGGTGTCTTCGGGCGTGGTGGTGGTTGTTATGGCCAAGTTGTTTGTAGGCATGGTTATGTGTGATAGTTTTGGCCCAGGTGTGTGCGGGCGAGTGTGGCAGTGGGACTGCGGTGACAGAATGGCGGGATTGGTCTGATGCGTAGGATGTCTCAATAACCAGTGGGAAAGTGGCGCGGGGTACCCAAACATCGATGTGCTCTGACTATATATATATATTACTTGACTTGAGTTATTTGGGGAGTGTGCCTTGGTGAGGCCTGGGGTGGATAGTTTACTTTGATAGGTGTTTGGTTTACTCATTTTTCTCACGGGACTTTAGCACGTTCCCCCACTTGTGCATGAGAGTCATTGGTTTTCCATACTGAGTGTACTTGTATGCTCACCCTACGTATATAAAACTTCTTTCAGGTTTCCAGTAGGACTTCGGGGATCAATCAGGACCATACAAGCTCGGACCTTTGGGGCAGTTGCAATTGTTGCTTTTCCTCTTTGGTACTTACCTTTGTAGTCACCTTTTGTACTTTGTGGCTTTACTTTTGGAACATGAATGTGGGAATGGTTTATTTTTTGCTTTAATTTTCTTTTACCTTGGTGTTGTTGAGTTTCATCATCTTATCTCTCAATCTTATAAAACAAAAAGGGGTAATGCCTTTCATTTGTGAGAAATTTCTATACCCTTGGTGCTAGTCACCACTCCGGGACCTATTGAAGGCCGGTCTCGGGGGTCATTATCTCTCCTTAAACTTAAAGAAGGAAGGGCCTGGAAATATGCTGACCCTTCCCTCCTCTTTGGTGAAGGCAGGTCATGACATAAGGCATGTGTTAGGGTAATTATAATATCATTTTTACACTTAATTACCCAATATAATTTTAATTGTGGTAAAGAAAAGTCAGAAGTTACTATTCACCAAAAATTACTGTCATCTTATTGAACCAAATATTACTTAGTAATATCAACCATGTCTCACATATTTTTGAAATTCAATTCATAGAAGCAGTAAAATAATGTTTTACGCAAATTTACAAAAGCTCCTAGAAGGTGGGTAAAAACGTTAAAAAAATTCAATAATATTTTATACAACTAATTTTATTATAAAATGACTCCAATAAATTAAATTGAACTAATATAATAATTATTTAACTATTTTTATTAAAAATAAATTAAATAAATAAATAATTATTTAAATAAAAATCCATTTTTAAATAATCACGCGGGTTTTTTTACTATTCATCAAAAATTGAATGTTTCTATAAAAATTCCAAAATTTCACCCTAAGTCAATTTTGATATTACAAATCAAAAAAATGATGTCTATTTTACCAAATTAAAGACATTGGAGTTGAATTTATTAAATTAAAATTAATTCCAGTTGTCAAAACCAAATAAGGTTTTTTAAAAAGTAAAAACTATCAAAAGATTGACATGTGTTAATGTCAAATTTAAATGTTAAATTACTTATAATGAAAATAATTGTATTAAATTATAATAATATAATCTAATTATACTTCTGAACCATTTAAATGTATAATTTAATACTCCAAATTATTTTTATTAAATAACTAGTTTTCAGTTAAAATTTATTATTATTCACTATTCATCCAAATATTAAAGTTATTAGAAAAACATAAAAAAAAAATTGTCAAAACTACATTTTTATTTCCTGATTCTAATGAAAAAGTTTATTTTGTAAAATTGAATATATAGAAGTGTGAAATATTTTATTTAAAAATGGTTCACTATTAAAAAGTGGTAAAATTTCATTTTATGAAAAATACTTCTTTTATCTGAAAAATTGAGTTCGTACTTTTATTATGAAGAAGAAACTAAAACAATGAATTTTAAAATTATGTTGGATATATATAAATTTCAAATTTTTGTTATTTCTATTCATAACTACTTTTTTAATGTCTAGTTTTATAGGGCGTGGTGTGCTTGAACTCAGTGTTGCATAAATCACACGGTATTGTATTATTTAAAGAGAAGTGTACCATGAAATCTTGGGTTGTTACATTCTTCCCCCATTTTTGAAATTGAATCCTCACAATTTTAAAATTGGGATGGGGAACATCATTGATAGTCCCACATCAAAAAAAGAGTAAATAAAACTATCACTTTAAAATAAATAAAGATAAGTACAAAGGTCACCTGAGATAACCCAAACTAGGATTCCATGTAGGAAAACATCGATGTTGAAGAAAAAATAAGTGTCAAGTTTTGATGGAGACTGATAGAAAACCTGATCCATAGAATGTATACAACATGAAAGCCACAATATTGTGAGTGGTTAAAAGGTCATTAGTTTCCATGTATGAAAAGTAAATGGATAACTTTTTTTATTTTATGTTCCATTTCATAAAGTTGAAGAATTTATTTATAATATTGACTAAGAACATAAAAAGATATACATAATTTTTTAGTAAAGATTAATACCTTAATAAATTTCTACCACTAACTCATTTTTTTTAAATGATGAGTATTCAAGATGACTTCGTTATATCTGAAGTTCTAGAATCTACTTCTATTGAATCAAATGATATACAAAGGATTAACTATATATTTTTTTGTGTCTAGAGATTATCCATATCCAAAATGGTTAGTACAAGATCAGATAATTAACAAAAAGGAAAATCATTTAAAGAATGAAATTCTTATATTAATTTCTAAATTTAAATCAACAATAACCAATGTTCAATAAATACCATTCAATTATCTATTGTTCTTAAAATCCTTCAATATAATCCAAATTATAATTGAAACCCCAACCATAGAAGTAGTCTTCTACGTTAAATTGAATCTCCAAATAACATTGAATACTATTAAAGTCACATACTTAAAAATATTTAACCTAATAACATATTAACTATGATAGGTTGATAATTTCCATAAATAACTTAAAACTCTATAAACAAATCCATCATTATTTCTCAAATTAAATCCCATAGTATTTGATTTTCAATAGGCATATAGTGTTCCAAACAGAGATAACGTCTTCCAAAATAACATTTATCCTTCAATCAAAAAATAATTTTCTTATAATAAGGATACACATTTGATAAACATATGATCCCAAATCAACTTATTATTGATCAATAAAATATTTTAATGAAAAAGAGTTAGTCACACTAACCGGGGAGTTTTTGTAGTCCATTGGTAGGCGAAAAATCCCAGTCGGACATTCGTTGTGGGTTTGATTCCCATATCTTTGAACGATGGTACGGGTTGTCACATAGTCTGTTTTTTTTCCTTTTTAAAAAACTATATATAATAACATTCCCAAATGATTAATTACACAAAATAACCATATCATAATTTAACCACAAATGATATCTCATACCTCACATTTTAATCCCAAAATCTAATAACTGGTAATTACCTCAAATTCAAAGATCATATAAACCCATATGGTTATTTAAAACTATATCGACATTAGAATAGATAATTGTTCCTCAAATAGCATTTTCATATAACAAACTACAGGGTTACACGTACAAGAGAAAAGACATCCAAAGTAATCCCATAAACAAAGAGCACTAATACTTTTAAAATTTTCATCATCCATTATTTCCAAATTGGATCTTCATTGTCCAAGAGGTTATCATATAGAATAGGGAATTCACTCAGGTAATGGCTTGGTCTCATACATTAATATAAAATGACTATAAATGGATTCTTTGGATTATTTTTATTTTCTTCCATAGCAATAATCATTTTTCCACGTCAATTCATTACTTTATGTACTTATTTCACACACTTAATGCATTTATTTGTTCCATTGAGACACTTTCCTGGGTGTCTTCTTCCACAATTAGTTCATGATGGAAATTGAGATTTCATTTCTCCATGGTCTCAAGTGTTGGAGCTCTTATCATTCCGCACCTTTCTCTTCTTTGTTGTGTCTGGGAGTTGTTAAATATATTTATTGTTGATCATATTTTTGAAAAAATGATTCAGCATGAACATGATATCTTTTACACATATCATCATTCCATTTTGTTTCTCATTTCCACCACTGTTACTACCCTATACATCATGTAAAATGTTACGATGACTTCCTTGGAATCCATCCAATGACTATGAAATGAAATTATAGTGTCAGTCATAAATTCATTTAGAGTATATCATAACACCTTATTTTCTATCTAGAACACATAAATATTAACCAAGGTTTTTTATTCTCATCTTTTATTAAAATCCATCAAATCTGTTTGAAAAGAAGAGGCAAATTATAATATTAATATTCCCCGGAGTGTCATAACCAAGAATGCAGCAAGGCTCATTGTCGTGTACCAGGCTACATCGGGTCAAGCCCAAAACTCCTGGTCGGTGTTTTCACTCCTAGGTACATCTTTGCTAGAGCCGCCTCTATTTTCTTGTCTCCATATAGGGATGTATTACATGGTAAAACCCCATAATATTTACATTACCATAATTTTTGGATGTTCTTATATACGAATCCTCAATTTTTATCTAAGGGTAGTGTTTCATAATCTGAGTTTTTTCTAAATCTATATTCCAAGTATTATAATAGACTTCCTCTAATACCAACTGTAACACCCTGACCCCAGTTACCCGGAATCAGTGCATTATTACAAAACAATGGTGTGATACATGGGATCATGTCCCGAAAGACCGATCAACTTAGTACCCTTAGAAGTACTATATACATACATAAGTTTTAAATTACATTATTTAATAAAAAACAACATTGACTCCCCTTGTAATACTCTTGTATCCCTTATCCTATTCCAGCTTGTTAATTGTAATATACATCTTTCCATCCTAGGAACAATAAAACCTATAAATGGGGTGAGCTCAAATGCACAGTAGGGATAAAAATATAGAAAAAATTGACATAAATAAGAATAAACATTTATGGCAATGTATAAGACTAAAACACAAGCCTTTTAAACTTAAAGTTCAGCATAATATGGAATAGATAAATAGAATAATTTCATATACTTATTCACATGGATGTTCTACTAGTCGAATAATCACTTGTAATATGAAATGAAAATTTCATAATGATGGAATGCAAAAATCCAGTCTTCATAACAACATATTCTAGGCCTTGGGCCAAGATTACATATATGATTTTATCAATGCCTTGTTCCAAGACACTACTTTGTCTTTTGAGACCTAATGATGCGTTGAAGATTTATAATGGGCTCCACCCATCATTTACTAAGTCCAATGCATTATTTATATGAAAAGGTGGAAACATAATCTAAACATTCGTATTTAAACTAGCATATGAAATGTCATGATTTTAGCCAAAAACCATGGATGGCATAAAAATAGCACACCCACAGTTAATCATAACTCTTTAAATAAAATATGGATGATTATATTATGATAAATCAACCTCAATAAAGATTAAAATATTCTAAAAGATATTGACATAGATGAAAATTGTCATTAAAAATATTTGATATAAATATCCACTTTTTCTTTAAAACATTTAAATGTCACCCAGTTTATCAAATAAGTTATTTAAAATAGGTTTTTGAATCAAAGTAACCTATACCACTTTGATACATTTAAAATTAATATTATTTTTAAAACATTTCTGTCCATATAAATAAATTCATAAAACCATTTTTAAATCAAGGTCATTAATGATAATGATTTATAAGAATAAATATTTAAACAATTAAATCAATGTTTTAGTCAAAGATTTCATAACCAAATAAGAGATGCTTGAATACAAGTAATTGATGAATAAAATTAATCAAAACATTATAATATCTTTAGAATAAATGTATTCATGATATAATATGTCAAATGATAGTATATACACCATATAAATGTGAATTGGTTCATAATGACAAAGAGGTCTCAAATGAATGTAAATTGAGATGAAATGCCGTATAAAGACCATTTACACAGATTAAGGATAAATAAATGAAAAAAATATGTGTGAAAAATATAATAAAACACAATATAATTGGATATTTAGTGTAAATAAATCAGATTACATTCAAACATATACATGAAAATAGAAAACCAATGTCTTGGATGCTTAACTCAATGAATATAAATTACGTTAAGATTACCCTTAAAAAGTTCATATCATTGGAATTTGAATTTATCAATGGAGTGATTACATTTATCAAAGGTATATACCTAGAAAGGTTAGTAGAAATTACTACATAGATTATAAATAGTGATTTCACACATAATTTTGGAGAAAAATAATCAATGAAGTATGGGTAATGCCCAAAGAGTGGAAATTGAAATTCGAAATTCCCTTACTGATTTGGTAACATATGAAACATGCACCCCAAGATGGATGTTTAATAAAATGAAGATTTAAATACCCATATAATTAATTATATCACACAAAGAATACAATCATGTGAAGTACACACACCACACAAATAGAAATAGTGTCAATATAGCATGAATCTCACAGGATTAAGAAGTGAGATGAAATCCCCATACCTTTTACTTTTATTTAGATGAGGGTACCATAACCTAATATATAATACATAAATAATTGTTACTAAATTATAAATGGACTATATACATAAATATGATATCATATATTATCCTATAATATTTCCTTGTTAACGATATTTTAGTAGTATCATCGTTTCAGGTGTTAACTGGTCTGATTTCCTTTACATGCTCGGTAACGTAAGACATGTTTGATATGGATATGATGTATTATATTAATATCCAGAACTATATTCAGTTTCTAATAATTATTTATAATCTTAAAATGAAAATTATTCTTAAATTATTGTGATGGGGAATGAATCTCATCACGTTCATAGAGACGGTAATCTGTACGTACGCATGAGTGACAATATCATTATGTTAATGGGGAAATAATTTTCAATTGGATGTAATATCATAAATAAATAATCATTAACTTGTTCTATTTATTATTTAAATTAGTTATACTCATTATTATACCCATCCAAAAATGATGTGTTTGAATTCCAGAATACACCACGACGTGGAGACGATAATCCGTACGTACGCACGTATGATGACTTTCTCATTCATACGATGGATAGAGTAATAAATATGGTTGTAACATTTTTATAATACCATCACAGTATATAGAATATTATGGATTTATTATTTCAGATTAAAAACAACAATTAAAGAGAAATTGGAAGAAGAAAAGAACTTGAAAGAGGTCATGAAATATTTACCTCTTCTTTGGGTTCTTCCTTTTTATTTGATCAAAAGGAATCCATAGGTTGGATTTATGACCAATGTAAGGCATCTAGGATGAAGGGAAGAATGTTATTAAGATATTTGGGTATGGTTTGGATGAGCTAAAACGCTTTGGAGATGTTCAATTAAGTGAAGGGAATGTTCCATTTTATAAAAGAGGTAAGGGTCACTTTAGGAAATTCTTGAAATATTATATTATAATAAAGTAATTTTCAGTTTCCAATGGCTCAAAAAGGTATTATTTTTGAGGATAAGGTGTGTATGGGTTGAAAAAATGTCAAAAATTATTTTTTATACAGGATTATGTTATCATATTGACCATATCATTTAGATTTAACTCATAGCTGTATATTTTTACATTTATCATGGCTCTTTGTTTTTTTAAATTATAATTTTAATAAACATAATATAGAAATACTAGAGAACCTCATGTGGTTAATTATTAATATATATAACATTGTTTATGCCCTTTTTAAAATCCTTAGTTTTTTAGGAATATTATATCAATTAATAATATATTATTTGTTTTAAAAACTCAATTATGTCTATTTTGATAGTATTTAGTATTTCATTTTTCTAAAAATCATAACAGCATAATTACATATAAAAATAATTATTAAATCAACCTTAACATTTCATATTATACTATAAAATTATTTAATTTCATCAAATGTCTCAAATTACATTTATTTTGATATTTATAATATCAATTATTTCAAATTTTAATTAATAAGGTTATTATGGCATCATCATTGTTTCATAAATTAATTAAACTAATTCATGTATGAAAATTATAAATAAAATACTATTATTTATGAAATAATTTTACCATACTAATGAATATTTATTTTCGAATTTATCATTTTTATAAACCTATTTTAAAAATGTTTTATTTATTAATCATGGGTTTTAATTGAATTTATTTTTCTTTAAATAAAATAATAAAAAATGACCTAATCATATCCAAGTGGACCAAAGGGGGTGATAGGTTTTTACTATGTTTTTTTTTGCTAAATTATACATATCCAAAAGAATTCAGACATGTATAAGGGTAATTATAATATCATTTTAACCCTTAATTAACTTATTTATTTTTAACTGGGGTAAATAGTGGTCAAAATTTACTATTATCAAAAAAATTATTTTCATCATATTAAAACACATTATACTTACTAATATACACTATGTATCTTGAATTTTTAAAATTCAATTCACAGAAGTGGTAAAATTTTGTTTTCTGCAAATTTGAAAATGCTCTTAGAAGGAGGGTACAAAGGTTAAAAAAATCTATAAACTTTTATACATATAATTTTATTATAAAATGAATCCAATAAATTACATTGAACTTATATAAGTATTATGTTATAATTTTCAATTAGAAATAATTTTAATAAATTAAATAATTATTTAAATAAAATGTTCTTTTAAAATAATAATGCATGGTTTTTTACTATTCATCAAAGATTGAATGTTTTCAGAAAAATACCAATATTTCACCATAAGATAATTTTGATATTTTGAATCCAAAAATTATGTCTATTTTAACACATTAATAAAATTTATTTTTCATTTAATAATTTTAAATTAATTTCCATTTTCATAACTATAAAGCGAGTTTTTTAAAAAGTATAAACTATCAAATGATTGACATGTGTTTATGTAAAATTGAAATGTAAAATTACTTATAATGACCAAAATTGTATTAAATGATTAAATAATAATCTATTTATAATTTCAAACCATTAAAATTTCTAATTTAACACTAAAAATTATTTTGATTAAAAATGATGATTTCAGTTAAAATTTAGTATTATTAACTATTCACTAAAATATGAATGTTATTAGAAAATCAACAAAAATTTATCAAAACTAAATTTTAATGTCTTGATTCTAAAGTAGAAGTTTATCTTGTTAAACTCAATATATAAAAGTGTCAAATATTGGATTTAAAAAGGGTTTTCCATTAAAAGGTGGTAAAATTGCATTTTTGGAAAAATACTTATCTTATTTGAAAAATTTGAATTATCCTTATATTATGTATAAGAAACTCAATATACGAATGTTAAAATTATGTGAAATATATATAAAATTCCAAAAGTTGTTATTTATATTCATAACCACTTTCTAAATGACTAGTATGATAGGTTGTGGTGTATTTGAACTTGGTGTTGTGTACATCGCACACTATTGTATTTCGTAAAGAAAATCATGCTTTGGAATATTGGGGTGTTACAAAAGATCATGCAGGGGTGAGTATAAAAATACTATGTAGAGACCCTATGACCCTTGAAGGTCTCCCAGCGTTCCGAAAAGGAAAACCACAAAGCAAGACCTCAATCAAAAATCAATAAAAAATAGTTAGCTCACATAGGGTATGCAACTCAGAGATCAGGAATATAGATGATTAGTCTTAAGATATATAATCGTATTCTATTTAAATGTTCCACAATATACCAAAACATACTTTGATCTATTATCGATCCACTCTTGGACATAAGTCGATGTTCCATGACAGACCACTATAAGGCGGGTCCTTGTCGGGTCACACTACTGTTGATCCACAAAGGGTCTCTAGAATGCGGATCCACAAATAATCGCTAGAATTATTATCCACAAAGGTTCATTGGAATGCTAATAAAAACAGGGATACTAGAATACTGATCCACAAAAATGTGGTCGATGCAGATCCACATAGGGTCTCTAGATGCTGATCCTCGACCAGCCACTCTAAACTAGTCCTTGTCGGGTATCTACGATGATGATCCAGACCTGGTTGCTATGATTATAATCCACACATGATTTCTACTCAAAGACAACCTGCCATAGGGTTTATTGTACCTGGTTTGCTCGAGTTTCATATAATTTTCTACATGATATATCAGTCATACCTTGACCACCACTAAGCTTCACAAAGGAGAAACCCATAGGTCCGCCAAGTCGTAAGGGTTCCAAGGTGATGGCCGTCACATCAATCGGATGACCAGTCTATATGTTAATAGTATTTTCGTACTGAGGGACCTGTTGGATTCGGGTTTGATCCAACCCGGTCAAACAACAACATTATCTATAATTCGAGTAGATTATTCCAAAAATTATGTCTCACTCCATGGATCCTAGCACTATAGACAGTTCATCAAACATATGTCTAGATTTCAAGGTATGGTCTTTTAAGAAATAATGGGCATAGATGGGTCTGGGTCCAGTCCGACCCGATTGGACCCCCCCCCCCCCCCCCGGCTCGACCTCGTCCGGGTCGTCCTAACCCAGTTCGGGTACACCCGATCCGGTCCAAGAGTGACCCAGACTGGCCTGGGCTAACCTAGTAGGGTTGGGCCACGGTTGGCCAGTCCAGCTAGGCCGTGGTGCGGTCTTTACCGCAGGAGGAGCGGCCTTACCTACAAAGGGGGCACGGCAAAAACCATAGGGAGAAGAACCTAGCCCATATGGGGGAACCTCCAAACCTGCATGGGGATGCGGCTCAGCCCGTAGTTGGGCAAACGGCCCGCCCTACCTGGCACGAGGGAAAACATGTCCCCCCTTTCTCCCTAACGGCTTAGCCTTTCGGGATTTGGAGTAGCATCGCCACGTAGCACCACTTCGTCACTATGGGACCCACATGGTTCCTGAATGTCCTTCGTCATAGCTTTGTGTAGTGGCCCCCACCAGCATCGTGTGATGGTGCACCGCCTGCCTTTAGGGTCGATTGGTGTCGGCCGCCCTGCTCGACCACTACGGCTGAAAAGTCACGGCCTCCTCCTCTTCCGATGCATGACGAAGCGCCACACTACATCTACAGCCAGTTGGTGACAGCTGCCCTGACGACCATTGCAACCTTATCCTTTAGCATGCGATGGAACGCTGCCTCCACCATGGCTGGCCGGTGCAGGCCGCTGCTATCTCCTGCTTGTGCCGAACCAGCTCTCTTCCACAAGCCACCAGGTGAGCTCTGGTGTTCTGTTTTTCCATCTGATTGCACCTACGGACTCCCCTGGTCATCTCCTTCCCTACTAGACCCTCAAATATGGGTTCCTTCCAACCCAAAAAATCACCCATGTGGAACACAATGATAAAACAAGTGGCCAAGGGATCGTTCCTTGTTTGTTTAACCTATTCCCTCCATGTTATCATCTTAACAAGGGAGAATATATAAGATTCATAAACTCTTGAAATTTAAAAAAAGTGAATCCCTACCTTGTGAGTCATTGGAGAGCGTCTCATATTTGAAGATGGGTCGGTGTTCATCTATCCTGATGAAATCCTCCAATGATTCCACTCCAACGAAGATGATCCGTTCATTCCTGATGGATCCATTCATCGTCAAGAGGCTTCTCCAAAATAAACATCTGCAATATCACAACCATTATGCCTATGAAAAAACAAAACCAAAATAGAGTGGATAGGGGAGTTATATTCACAACACAAGACTAAGAAAAGTTTATTAATTGGTAATTTATTAACCTCCTTAATTACATATAGGATGGTTACACATTTTAGTGTAACCAGGCATTTAATGTCCTGTATTAAATGGCCAACCACCACATGTCGTCCACACAACCCAAACCTAAATGAGAAATGGAAGATCTTTAATATAAATTATATTTGTTTTATTATTCATCAAAAAAACCACAAAAACAAACTTCCTCTCTCAACCTATTGTTTTCAATGTCAAGGATCTCTTATGTGAATCTCAGTGATATTTGTTCAACGGTGCACTAAGATTTCAATTCGTAGCACTAGTTCAAAAGTTTGGATTTCCCTCTAGCACGTTTCTTGAATGTACCTAAAATAATTTCATAAATTTATTCCATGAACACCGGGTCTCAGAATCACACTCTATCACGTTTCTTAGACTCGTAATGATTCCATATAAATAAAAGGAATGGAAATTCGGGTCATTACATTCTCCACACATAAGGTCTTTTTGTCCCAGAAATCCATAACAGAATCTATGGAAAAAATTGGGGGTACTAAGAACGTTTCTGAGCCTGCTACTCCCATGTTCTCTCCTAGAGATTATCATGCTTCCAACAAACATGCACCAGAGGTATCAATCATCCATGAAGGACTTTCTCCATTTGATCATCAATCTCCACTATAGCCTCCATAAACATCACCTCATCATCAATATCCAGCTCTCCCTAGTAGATACTGTGCGATGGATCATTCCCATACATCCACAGCTACAACACATGGAAAATGTCTTGAACCCTATACATCTGTGGAGGAAGAGCTATGAAATACACCACCTCACCAAATCTGCTGAGAAATTCAAAGGGTTTGACGATCCTCGGATATAGATTGTGTCCCCAACAAAATCTCTACAAACCTCATCAAGGTGAGACCTATAGAAAGGCATGGTCAACCTCCACGAACTACAATGGTCTCCATCTCCTATCATCATAAGAATTTTTTCTATTATGTGTAGTCTACATCCATTACATCATAATCTGCACCTTCTCAGTGGTAGCTCGTACCAACTCTGGACACATAAGTGCTGACTCCCCTGGGCATGTCCAGCATAGAGGTGATCTGCATGGCCAACCATACAAGGCCTCAAACAGTTCCATATTGATATTGGAGTGATAGTTGTATTTGTATGAGAACTCCACCAAGGTAAAGTGATCCTCCTAACTACGGATTGAATCTAGGATGCAATCATGAATCATGTCCTCAATTATTGGAGTGGTCTGCTCTATCTGACCAATTGTATGAGGATAAAAGGTTGTGCTCAAACATAGCTATGTATCAAATGCCTCGTACAATCCCTTCCACAAATGGGATTTAAAATGTGAGCCACGATCAGAGATGATCATCGATGGTTCCCCATGAATCCATACAATATCATTAACATAGAGGCATCCCAAGCCCTCTACTGATCCCTGATCTCAGATGGGTAGAAAGTAGGATCACATGGAGAGTTATTCAACCATCACCCAAATGGAATCGTGGCCCCCAGATGTACGCGGTAGCCCTATCACAAAATCCCTGAAAATTTAATCTCACTCCCACATTGGTACCTCTTTTGGATACTCTAAGCATTCTAGAACCTGATTCTCGGACTTCACTTGCTGAAAAGTGAGGCATCGTGAAAATTTTTTTCCCACTGCACACTTCTTCCATGGACACCAGTGTTGATGTCGGAGGTCCTAGTACATCTTCTCCCCACTAGGATATACCGACAGAGGGGACATATGGAACTCCCTCAACACCTCTTCCCATAGTGCCAATGGTACCACAGTGTGTTCCTTTAAGATGATGATATTCTCTCCCCCTTCATAAATTCCATCAGGTGCCTATGCTGATGATATTTGAGCATGTCGAGCCATCAAAGTCAATGTCCCCAAGTTGTGCCTCCTTGACTCACTGAAGGAGTGTGGGAGTGATTTTCATAAACTGTATCTATGGTGATCCATACCTATCCATGAAAGATATATTCAACATTTCTAGCTTCTCAGTCTCCTCACTCAGCAACTGTAGACCATACCTCTTGGAGAGTTCATCTACCACAACATTCAGTGTCCCAAGAGTATAGACTATCACAGAGTCATACTCCTGGGGGAACTCTTTCCATCGTTGTTTTCACATGTTTAGGTCCTTCTGTGAAAATATATACATGAGGCTATTTTGATCAAATTGGACTATAAAATTTTCCCTTATCATGTAGAGTCTCCAAATTTTCTAGGAGAAGACCACTCCTTGTAATTTGAGTTCATGAGTAGCATAGTTCTTCTCATGCAGTCACAATTTTCATGAAACATAAGCGATCATTGATCCCTCCTATATTAGGACACATCCATGTTTGGTCCCTGATGTTTCGTATTAGTCTACATACCCAACACCCTCATCTAGTTGCATCAAGATGGGGTCACTGATATGTCTTTTCTGCAGCTCCTGAAAACTCTGTTGGCATCTCTCTGTCAACACGAATGGTTGACCCTTATTTTTCAATGCTGAGAAGAGTTCCAAAATTCTGGAAAGTTAGTTACGAATCTCTGGTAGTACGTAGCCAACCCCAATAATCTCCACACCTCAGTCACACACCTAGTTTGATCCCAAGAAATCACAACTTCATTCTTCGCTGGATCCACTGCAACTCCAACCACCGTGACAATGTGTGCTAGATAGTGGAACTCCAATATATAGAACTAGATCCTTGAGATCTTACCTTAAAAAATGATCTCTTAGAGTATATCCAAAACAATCTACAGATGATAGGCATGCTCCCCCTTAGGCACCGAGTATATCAAGATGTCATCGATTAAGACCACCACAATGTGACCAAGGTATGACTGGAAAATCTTGTTCATGAGTCTCATGGACACTATAGGGGATTTGGTCATTACAAATGGCATAAAAAAGAACACATAGTGCCCATACCAATATCTTATGGATGTCTCTTTCACATCCTCATCTCATACCCTGAGTTGATGATAGCCTTATATGAAATATTTCATCAAAAACAAAAGATCTCCCTTTAGTTGATCGAAGAGATTGTCAATCCTCAGAAGTAGATACATGATCATCGAGGTCACCATGTTTAGGTGCTGATAATACATTCAGAGCCACAAAAATAACATCTTCCTTCTTGGTGAACAAAATCAAGGATGCCCTTGAATATACACTAGGCCTTATGAAAACCTTCCTCTAAAAGTCCTCCAATTGTACATATAAATCATGAAGCTCCACAGGATCCATCTGATATGACGGTGTAGATACCAGTGTCATCCAGGGGTATATGTTTATTTGGAAGTCCACCCCTCTACATGGAGGTATTCCTGGAACATAATCAGCGAAACCAACATCATATTGGTCCCCCACTACAGGATAGCTTGGACTCTCAACATCATCTTCTATGAGGGTACATCTAGCCAATTGATGTTTGATCGGCTGCACCCTCCTCCAGGTAATAAAATCATATGCTGCAAAGGTTCCATTTTCACCTGTGATGGAATGCTTGGTCCCATTCTCATGGATATACTACACATTTCACCTAATGTAGTCAATATAAGCATGGACTATGGATAACCAGTCCATACCGAAGATGATGTCGTAAGCCTCGAAGCCACTACTAGAAGATCTCATCCAAAGATATCACTTCCTAGATTAAGCTCACACTGCCAGATCCAGTTTGTATTCATAGCATCCCCTTTTTTGGGAGTCCATATCCATAATGATCGATCCAATTCCTCCCCCAGAATCCCCAAGCTCAAAATAAGGGCTATAGAAAAGAAAAGGAGAATGGGACATATGTCTATAAGTACTACATATAAGGTGAAGTATAAACAGATCATACCTCGAATAATATTTGGAGCGTTGTGGTCATAGGCCTCAACTTCCTAGAGATACAATCATCCCAATGCTCCTTCTTTCTAGGGTTAGGGTGGACCACCTGGTGGTGGTGGCAGTAGAACCGAAAATTGATTCCTGCCACCTACTACATGACCATCTCCACTTCCACATCCTAATGCTACATATGGACCTCCCCGCTCAAATCCCTGCCTCTACCACAATGGTCCCTTGACCGTCTGCTGATCGTCAGTGCAGTTGTTCAGGCAGACGCGAGTCATGTGACCCTACACACCGCTTGTGAAACACAATCTTCTCTTCTACATGCCTACTCTAACTCATGAGCCTCACACCTCTGACCCTACGTACTGGGGTCATCCACAAGAAGGTATGGTCTACTTTGAACACTATGTCATCTGCCTACTTCTATCCATAGATGACTCTGCTATGGGTCCCTCGGTAATGGGTCTCACTGTTAGTTTCTTATAAACAAGGAATCTCTCCACCGAGAGTGCTCTCTCCAGCACTCCAGCATTCGTCAGAATGCTGAGAGATACCATTGAATCTATGATCTCCCATTGGAGTCTCTTATCGAAGGTCCGGGACCTATATAAAGGGTATTGTACCATATCGATAGAGTAGTATGAGAGGTCAGGGAACCTTGCTGAGTATTGGGAAATAGTCAGGCTTCACTACTGTAAGTGTAGCAGCTCATGCATACGCACATAGTGTAAAGTCATTGGAATGAACTCTTCCAAGAAGATGCCCTTGAAATATAACCAGGTTAGGGTTGCCTCTTCATGTATCTAGAGCATCATGATCCAACATCTCTCTATTTCCCCTATAAATAACTGGCATCTAGGATCACTATCTGGTCAGCTTGTGTCCCAACCAGATGAAAAACACTGGTCGTACCCTCCAGCTAGTCCTCAGCCTCCTATGGATATGTCTCACCTCAAAACCCCAGAGACCTATACTGCTGGAACTTGTGAAACATGCTCATTCAGTGTACACATTCCACCAATGGGGCTAGTGGAAATAACATCCCAATGGGTTTTCATTATGTTGGTAAACCACCCGATGGTACTATATTCGTAGGAGGGCTCTACAAAGAAACCTCATACCTTGGTGTCCCATCACCGTGTACTCTCTCATTAATCATGGATAGATTTATATGTGGTTGCAAACTAAAATTAAATATCCATGAAAAAATATTTATGTTATACGTGGTGAGATAACTCAAAATAGAGCAAGAAAATACATATCAAAAAAAACATGCAATCGATGTTTTTATATACAGAGTCACAATTCAGAATGTAGGGTCATGGTGTATGGATATGTCAGTCTACGCAAAAACACTAGATTCCACAAACTGATAACCATACTCGTAAGACATAACATTATTTCTAGTGAAAAAATTGGAGTCCTATTTCCTCCGTAGAACTGACTCCTCTGATACCACATTGTCACGAACCGTCCCCCGGGGCCCATGTGGTGACTACCCCAAACCCATCTTCCATAGGCCATGGGTTGGAGACTATCATCGAATGGGATATCCATGTAAAACTAGAATGCATTTATATTAAATTATAAAACACATAGTCCAAGAATACAATGATTACATCCCCTGTAATAACAATGCATCAATAAATTCATGAGTACTAAATGTAAAAAGGGTGAGTATTGTATGTAAAGGGGGCCAGAATTCATGCTAAACTAAAAATTACAATAGCAACAAAAAAATATCTCCCAAAATTGATTGTGAATGTTCCTTCAAGATGAGTAGGTACATATCATTGTCAATCGTCCCTACGGGACGTCACATATAATGGTCCACCTCTGATATCCATCCTATTTTGGATCCCAGACCTCGGTGAAAGTTGTTCGTCATCTGCATAAGACACATGAAGGTGTTAGGGAAGCCCGTGTAGGGGTGAGTATAATAATATGTAGTAGGGACCCTGAGACCCTCAATGGCCTCTCAGATTTCCACAAAAGAAAAATCCACAAATCAAGAACTCAATCAAAAAGTACGAAGAAATATTCCTCTCATAGTAGGCATACAACACAGAGATCAGGAATATAAGTGATGATTCTTAAGCTATATCATCTTATTTAATTTATAAGTTCCATAACTAATCCACCAATATTTTTTTCAATTATCGATCCAATATTGGACGTATGTCGCGGTTCCATCATGGGACACTGTATGGAGGGTCCTCATTGGGTCTCAGTACTGCTGATCCACACAGGATCCCTAAAATGTTAATCCATACTAGGTCGCTAAAATAATTATCTATATAGGGTTGCTAGAATGTTGATCAACACATGGTCACTCAATTCTAATCCACAAAGGTTCACTAGATTCTGATCGATGAAGTGCCCCTCTAAATTGTTCCTCGTTGGGTAGATATGATGATGATCTACATAAGGTCGCTATGATGATGATCCATAGACGATCTCTACTCAAAGAAAGCCAACCACAGGGCTTCTCTCACCTGGTGTGCTTGAGTTCCATAGAATCCACTCCACGATATATCGTTCATTGCTAGATCAGCAAAAATCTCTAAAAAGAAGTATAACAGATGACCACCATGTCATAGGGGTTCCAACATAAGAGAAGGTGCATCACTCAGACACTTGATATATGAGTTATATGATTTTTTGTACTGAGGGCCTGGTGAGATTCAGGTTCGATTCAACCTTGTTATACTCTAAATGTCTCCAAAAATTGTGTGGAGTATACCAAAAGGGCCTTCTCACCCCAAGGATCACATCACCATCGACGATTCATCAAATAGATATCTGGATTTCATGATTTTGCAATTTAAGTGAAATTGTGCCTGGATGGGTTTAGGTTCAATTTGACTAGGTTGGACCGACCCATCCCGACCTGGCCTGGGCCGACCCGACATTTTTTGGTTCAACCTGACCCGGCCTGTTTGGGATGGGCCTCGGTGGTCTATGCCCATTGGGATGCAGCCCGGCCCTGCTCGCAGGAGGTGAGGCTCATCCCGTAGGGGGTGTAGCCAGGCCCGGAGGGGGTCATGTCCCAGCCCGTAAGTGGGGCCCAAACGGGCTGCCTGGGGGTGCGATGGGGCCTCCAGGGGGGCGTGGCCTAGCCTGCAGGGGTGGGAATCCCCGCCCACAGTAGGGCACAACCCATCCCATAGGGGGGTGGGACACAGCCCGTAGGGGGGCACAAGGCTCACCAAAGCTGGCATTGGAGGGGGGGGGGATGTTCCCCCCATTCTCGAAAATGCCTTAACCGTTCAAGATCTGGGGAAGCGATGGCATGTGGAACTGCCTAGTCACCGTGGGACCCACAGAGAGTGGGTCCCTCCTCCACCGCGACATCTTGCTGTAGCCACCTCCAATGGTGCGCAACGGTGTGCCGCACGGACTCTGCGGCCCGCCGGTGTCGGCCACCCTGCTCAACCGACGCTGTAGAAAAGCCACAACATCCTCCTCCTGGGGTGTGTGGTGTCCAGCCACACTTCCACCATGGTCATCCTATGTCGACCACATTACTGACTGACGCAACCTACTATCACGGGCATCTCCTACGATGGACGATGGTGTGCCACCTCTACTGTGGTCGGCCGGTGCTGGCCTTCGCTATCACCAGCCGTCACAGGTCGCCAGTGCCGCTGCACCGGCACCGCATCAGCGGTCTTCCTTGGGCCTTCGGGTGAGGTCTGGTCATCCATTTGTTCATCTGATCGCTCATACAGACTATGCGGGTCATCTCCTTTGCTTCTTGACCCTCAAATCTGGGTTTCTTACAACCAGAAAATTCACCCGCATAGAACACAAAGATAATAAAAGTGGTGGAGGGACCCAGTTTTTTCATTTGTCTCATTCCCTCCACGTTATCATCAAAATAATGGAAAAGATATAAGATTGAAAGACTCTTTAAAATTGAACAATGGAAAACCCTACCCCGTGAGTTATTAGAGAGTGTCCCGCTTTTGAAGATGGTTCGGAGTTCGTCGATCACGAGGAAAGCCTCCAACGATGCCACACAAGTGATGATCTTCTGTTCTGTTTTGATCGATCCATTTTTCATCAAGAGGCTCCTCCAAAATCTTCATCTCCAATATCACCACCCTTCGGCCAACAAAAAAGCAAACCAATAAGATAGATGAGAGGGGTGTTATATTCACAATACATAATTAATATAGGTTCATTAATTGGTAATTAATGAACTTCCTTTATTTCATGTAGGATGGTTATACATTTTTTTTAACCGAGTATTTAATGTCCTACATTAAATGGACAACCACCCCTTGTGGTCCCCTCCACCAAAACCTTAATGAGAGGTAGTAGATATTTAAAATAAATTTATTTTATTTTATTAATCTTCCACTAAAACGGAAAAAACCAACTTCCTCACCCAATCCACAGCGGTCGAGGATAAGGTTTCCATTATAGAATCCTGTCACTACGAGTTCAATGGGGCCCTCAGGTTTCAATTCCGAGAACCGGTTCAAAAGATAGGCTTTCACGCTCGCACGTTTACTATATGTACCTAAACAATGTTTAGAAATCTATTTCAGGCACACCGGACCATAGAATCACGCACTTTCAAATTTTGCAGACTCATAATAATTCAATATATTTTTCAAAAAAATACATAGAAAATATGGGTCTTTATAATAACTCACTCAGAAACATATTGTACAACATTTTGTCTTATCCCATGTTAGGGAAACGATGAGTACGTTGTAATGTTTCATTCATATTTATTTATATTAAATAAATTGCAATGTCATTAAATTAAATAAAAATTTCCACCCTCCAAAATTAATATTTCCAAACTACCTCTACAAAAAAATTCATTGGATTCCACTCAATATATATATATACATTATTCTGGATGACTATTTTAAACTGAACATAGACAAATATTGTATGTTTAGAAAACCACAATGTTGTATATATGAAAAAATTATTCTATTTACATCAAGATAACATTAACATTGTATCATCTGGAAAACTAAATGATTTAAAAATTTTGATAACTTCAAATTTATAATCTTATCTTATTAAAACATGTAACTTAAACAGCAAAACTTCAACTATGTAACTTAATCTTTTTATTACATACATCTTCAACTATGTAACACCATACTAACATCATCATTGATACTTCATGAAACATCAATGTTGAAACTCTTTAAAAACAAGAACATTTTTATTTCATGAATCATCATCATTGTAACTCTATAAAAATGTCTAATTTATAAATTTTTAAGAACTCAAATTTGTAACATTGTACAAGCACCAAAATTTTATACTAATGAAAACATTCTCTATTCAGCGTTAATATTTATCCAATCATACTCATTTTATGATCACACTGATCATATGCAAGAAAAAATTAATCTGATTACAAAAACGTATGCCAAAAGAAATTTAATCTGATTACAAACACTTATATTATTCGAAAAATTTTGTCGGGATAAGAAATATCCATCTGATTTTCAAAATTACAAACCAATAGTAAACGTAAATATTATAAACATGTACATATTTTTTACAAAAAATTTATCCATAAACAAGAACACTATAAACTAAATAAATCTAAACATCTATTTTCTCCTAGAATCATTAGCTAATATCATTAATTTTTCATGGTATTTATTTATCTTTAAATAACTGTATAACAGCACATATCTTGGAATTAGTGTTTCTTACAAGAGAAAAATTTTAATTAAACCTAATTTTTTACATTATTCATCTTAGTATATTTATTGAAATCAAGACCATCTGACATTCATTATATTAAATAAATTATAATCCACCATAGATTCTCGCATTCATTATCTCATTAAATTTCTTAACGTCCATACTTTATACATTTCTTCATCTCATAAACTTTATTAACATTTAGGCATTCTATAATTATTCATCTCATATAAAATCTTACCATTCATCCATTATAACTTTATTCATCTCATTATATTTATTAACATTTATACATTATATGATTCTATATATGATGAATTTTTTTCAACATCTATAAGTACTATCTTTTATTAATTTTTATATTCACAGAACATTTAGATATTATGTAGTAATAAACATTCTGACATTATATACTTATATAAATTTTTAAATTTCCACATCTCTAAAAGATAATAACATTCAACATCTTTATAACGTACTTCTTCTCCAAAGACATCATAATAATGTTTTGTTAACATCAACAAAATATTATTTTTCATAGTTAACAAAAATAATTCTTTTACAAAAGTTATTTTTTAATAAATAAAATCTCTATAAAAATTCATAATAGAAGAACTTCATCGGGAACCCTTTAATTTCATTATCTGGATGGAAGACACACCCTAGATAACTGCTAATGTAATTAATAATTCACCTATAAATTATTTCTCAAGTCTGACAACTTACCTAATTGTTAATTTCTCATCCACATCCATAATGATCAATAGGATTAATAGAATAAAAATTGACATAATATCAACCCTCAGACCCATGTCAACCTTTTTATCCATTAACTAAGGATTTATAATAATATTGGGTGGTAAATTAACTAACATAGTGAATCATATGGAAATTCCAGAATATGTATACACGCATTTCACTATTGTTAGCAATTATCAAGTCTTCTCCACATGTCACATTTCATGAAAGCATTGATAATTGTTTATTTTCCAATTGGAAGCTTAGGTAAGATCCTCATTCATCACAAAAAGTTCAATAGATTCTTAATATATCTTTCCCAGTCAATCAAGAGTATATATGAAAAATATTCCATAGATTTATAGGGTTATCTATAAACAAGGAATAAGGGTATATTTTTATTCTCAAATTTTAATCAGTGATCCAACACTCTTCTTTTTTGACCCATAACCAAATAAAAAAATTTATAAATTGTGAGGATTTGTTCAAAAACCAATTAATATACCACCATAGGATTTTTTAAGAGGAACTTATCTTGCAACCTCCTCACTCTCATCTAGTTGTTCTATTATTGTAGGAATTTTCTTGTAAACAAAAGATAATATCCATTTATATTAAGAGAAAATAAACAAAACATAACATAGACATTTTGTATCCATTCTAATTCCTTGATATAATATAAAATAATGTAATTTTCGATGATATGTATTAACTATAACACCCCGAGATTTTATGAAAAATATTATTTTTAATGTCTTGTGTTGTATGCTACCCCAAAATTAGCATGTGATATACGCGACACTGTATTTTCTTTCAGTATATGAAACATATTCTTGTCTCGCGTTACCCACAATTTCATGTTCGTTTTGTAGAAACTATTCTACCCATCATTATGTATAGATTTTGATTAATGTATAAATGAAATAATTTATGGTTATGTTATACGCAACACCAAACAGAGCTTTCACTACACGCAACCCTGACATGGCTTTCAATACACTTAATAAAGACCTTCCTCGATAGCATGTGTAGTACGTAATACCGAGTTTCACTAATCGAGATATTATTATAATATTATTATGAACTTGCCATTATGAATAGTAATACTAACTTTTTAAAATTTAATAAATTTTATCCTTCAAAATGGACTTCATTTTTGGATTTGGAATATCAAAATTAGCTTAGGGTGAAATTTTGGTACTTTTCGGATAACTTTCATATTCTGATCAATAGTGAAAATTAGTAAATTTTAATTAAAAGAAACTTTTTTAATCGAAATAATTAATAGTTATAAATTATTAATTTTGAGTGGTTTTAAAGTATATATAGAAAATATTTTAACATTTAATACAATGTTGGTCATTGGATGTAATTTCACATTTAAACCAGACATAAATAAGTGTCAATCTTTTGATAGTTATTATCTCTTAAAAACACGCTATTTGTTTTGACGACGGGAATTAATTTTTAAATTAATTAATGCAACTGATATGTTTTGAATTTGGTAAAATAGAAATCATTTTTGAATTCATAATATTAAATATAGATTAGGCCTAATTTTTAGTATTTTTCTGGAAACTTTCATTTTTTGATGAATAGTGAAACCACTAAGTAGTAGTTAAAAAACTGAATTTTTCATAAAACTTAATTTTACCATTTCTGTGAGTGGAATTTCGAAAATCCAAGAGACACGGTTAATATCAAGGACTAAAATGGTGTTCAATGAGATGAAAATATTTTTTGGTGAATAGTACCTTTTTTTACTTTTATTTACCACTGTTAAAAGTAAATAGGATAATTAAGGGTAAAAATGATATTATTATTACCCAAACACATGTCCTAATTCTATTGGATAAGTGTAATTCGACCAAAAACAACCTCAGGAGTAAAATATGACCATTTAGGCCCACGAGGATTAGATTAGGACATTTAATATTAATTTATTTAAAGAAGGGTTAAAATAGTTAAAATCAATGTTTAATAAGTAAATCATTTTTAATATAGGGGTATACATACGATAAATTAGAAAATAAAAATACATTAGAAAGATAAAAAGATTTTTCTACATAATGTTATTTTATTTATAATTTTTAGACATTAAATAATGTAATTTATTTATGACACAAAGTTGATGCAGTAATTATCTTATTAATGAAATATTGACACAATTGATGTCATAAATACCCAAATAAATGTAATTTGAGAATTTTTATGAATTCCACTAATTTTCTATGTTAATATGACATGTTAGTGTTGAGTTAATTAACTTTTGGAGAACTAATCATTCTTTTATGATTTTCACAAATTCAATTACTAAATAGTGTCAAAATTGACATAAAATAGTTTTTAAAACAAATATTATATTATTAATTGTTATTATATTCTTAAAAATCTATGGTTTGGCGAAGATACATATATCATGATAGGTGTATCATTAATGGACCACTTGGGGGTCGCTTGGATGTATATGGTAAGATTATTAACTATATAATATAAAAATACAAAGTGACATGTTAAATGTCAATCTAATTAACTAAGAGTTAAAACTAAAAGATAAGGTTAATATAATGACCTAAACTTGTCTAAACTCTATTGGATGAGAGTATTTTAACCCATACCCATATTATCTTAAAAATAAATCAATTTTGAGCTATTAAAAACCGAATATGACGATATAATAAAATAATATTTTTAGTTCTTCTAAAGGTGCCCCTCTCCTCCCTTATAAAAGGGAACCTCCTCCCTCTCTTACTCAAACCACATTAAGCCTTCAAGCTCGTCCTTACCCTGACAAATTCTCTTATCCACTTCCCTAGAAACATCCTAGAGGTCCTGGTCTTCTTCAAAGACCAATTTTAGTGCCCTAAGAGGAGGTCTCAAAGAGGAACTTCAAATAATAGTGAATGTCCGTTACCGATTCTTTCAAATTTATTTCTTCTTCCACTTCTTCTTATTTTGTTGTTTCATTATGAAGTAATAACATTAGTATCACTCATATATATATAAGTTATTATATTTATGAATGTAACCTGTTTCACCATCGATCCATCCTACGGAAAATGAAATCACCGCGTGTGCGTATGTACGGAATACCGTCTCCACGCCGTGGTGTAATCTATTTTCCACCACCACCTTACTTGGATGGGTATAATGGTGTAATGAATAAATATAAATTTTTACTGTAAAGTTATATTGATTCTGTAATATTATATATACAATTTAATACAATTCCATGATCATGGGAATGATATCATTGCTTGTGCATACGTATGGACTACCATCTCCACGAATGCGATGAGATTCCTTTTCCCTGATTAACCATTCAAGAATGATTATAAAGTATATATAATGAATAATAATGAAATATATGACTTAATAATTCTACTTCATTTATATATATATATATATATATGTCATCTTTTTAATTCCATTCGTTTCAATAATGAAGGGAAAACAGCATTCATGCGTATGTACGACCTACCGTCTCCATGAACGGTGTATTTACATTCTTTTTATAGATCTATAATATATATGTATATGATGAATATATATTATATATAAATAATTTTTTACACATTGGAAATATTTAAATCAGGATATAAGTAATAATATCAAGAACGAAAAGTCGAAACACATACGATAAATGAAATGATTTTACCCAAAACGCTACTTTAACATGGAATTTACAAAAGAAAGTGTAATATAAAGTAATAAGTGAAAGATATATTATATCATACCAATGAATATGATTATTTAATAAGTCAATGACATTATTTAAATCATTATACAAGAGGTTCGGATCCATACAAAGAATATCAGACATAGGGTAATGGATAATTTCCCAAATCTCATTTTTATCCAAGATTGGTTATTCATAATTATTTACTGGGGTTATTGATATTATCCATGTACATGTTTTATAAAAATGTATTCATGCATTTTTAATGTCATTTTTACCCATTTTTACTTTTACCCCATGGTATAGAAGAAATCTTTCTTTTATTTACCCTACAAGGTACTTTCTGAATTTTCTGACAAAAGTACGAGAAGAATGTTTTTTTAACGTATACGGCATGAAATTTTTTTTTACGATTTTTATAAAGACATATTTTCATGAAGCTTCCTCCAAAATATTTCATGACTATTTTCAACAAAATCCCTTTATTTTAAAATTGTATGACATTTTTTTGAAAAGAAAATGATTTTGAAGAAAAAAGGATATTTTCCTCAAGAATTCATTTCAAGTGTTTTATCAAAACCATTTTCATCTAAGATGACATTAATTCACATGTGTATGTTTCAAGTATCATGTCCCTATGATTTAAATGGTTTCTCATTTCTAATTAAGAAATGATATCAAATTTTTTTGTATGGATTACGTTGTGATGGAATGATGTTCATGAAACCCATTTTATTCATGGGTTATGATGAATGATTTATGTTTATATTGTGGCACATGAAAGAATGATTTCAATATGAGATGGTTGGGACCTATATCTCCCTCCAATGCATTGGGTAAAGATTTATATCTGATGAGATAGACATGGCCGGAATGGTAAGTTAATCTGGTACAGTGTTACAGGACTGAAATGAGGAGTGAACTCGATTCAGAAAGGGACATTGTCCACTATGATGGTCTTGGCAGAAATGCCTTGGCTACTATGGAAATCATGAAATGTGCTGAATGGATGCCACAATTACATGTTTTATTCCTATTATATTTTATCAAGATTGATGTTCCATTATGATATATTCCTTACGTACTTCCACAATTTATGTCTTTTCTCAAGGTTTTAATGTTTAGATTTCATGTTCAAGTTTTTGCTTTCAACTATTTATGGATTGTTTTATGTTCTCTATGCTTACCCTTACTAAGCATTTGAGCTCACCCTTTATATTTTTTCCTTTCCCCCAGGATTAAAAGAAATAATTTAGGTAAAGAAAAAAAAGGGGAAGATATTTATGGGAGATGTTGAAGATCTTTCACAACGATTAGAAGATTATTTTTCCGAGTTTCCAATGACACTAAACTATTACGGTCATTGTGTGTCTGTTTTTGTTATGTAATAAGTATTCCGCAAAAGTAATGCAATGTCCATGTACGTCATGATTCGGGTCTCTAAAGTTGGTATCAAAGGAAAGGTTAAGTCAACCTTTGGAAACTAGGATGCGAGAACTTTATTGAGATCCCTAAAGATATTTCTAAGGTATGTTTAGGGATGTCCCTATGGTTAAGTATAAGTATAGGTTATAGTACTAGAATTACGGTAACAATCATAGAATTGAACCTAACATGTTAGATATTGAAGGTACTCCCGCTTTATTATGTTGTTTTCCCTAGCATGATTATTGCCTCTCACACAATTCTTTTTGTGTTTTAGAAAATTGATGGAAACAAGATGATTCATGATAATGGGGCATATGATGGAAAATGGAATGATATTATTCATGAGAAACCAAATGAAATGGGATTTGGAAGTCCAAACATCATTATTATGCCAAATCAACAATCTCATAATATGATCAATAAACTCAAATTTGGTATGTTTCCTGACTTGGCAAATAATAAAAAGATGGAGTTTCATGATGATCATAGAGGAAAAAAAGTTAAATTTCCCCTATGTAAATCATGTTGGAAGAGGCATCAAGGAGAATGTTTCAAAGGAACTGGAAGATGCTTTGGGTGTGGAGAAGAAGGAAACAAAGCCAATAAGTGCAAAGGAAAAGGTTCAGTTAACACCATGGATGAGGATAATGTTATTTCTATGACATCAACAATTGTAAAATGTTTTAAATGTAGAATGTATGGGCATTATTCAAACCAATTCCCTAAGGGAAAGTCTTATGAAGAGAATCAGTATGGTCGTATGGGTAGAATTTATGTTGATGATGATGAAGAGACGACAAATGATATGTAAGATGAAAGAATTGTTGAAGCTCAGTCAATGGTTTAAGAAGGTAGTGGAATGATTATATGTTTATCAATAGTTATGTTGTATAGTTAATGGTACTATGGAATAAAGAATAATCTAAGGATTGTTACACTTTTGTTTTTCCTAATGTATATGAATGTATATGTTGAATGGTACCAGTAACCATGAAGGGTTATTCAGATATTTTTGGAATATATATGATATGTGCATAATGAAGGGATAAGAAGATAATGAGATGTTTGATTGTATTCATGAGATCATGACTGATATAAGGACTAAGTGATATTATGGTTTGAGTATATAGAATTTTTGGGATTTTGGTATATGGAATGTGTTAAAATTTGACAACATTCATGTTTTCACTAAGGTTCAATGGGTATTCATTCTTTAAGAGAATACATGATTAAGGTATTTACATGTTTTTAATTTCCCCAAAAATATATATCTTATGATATATGGGTGATAAATGATGGCATTCACGTGATTGTTATATGACATTTCAAGTAATCATTTTCTTTATACTATGAGCTTGGACCAAAGTATTTTAGATAAGCCTAAAGATTGGAATGGATTATGTTAGTATTGTTATAGGATAGAACATATTTTCAATATTATTGATGGGATGTTATAGTAAAGTAGTTTTAGAAAAAGGACAACATGCAGGGCATGCAACAACCCATCGCGTCGGACAAGCCTGTGGGAATCGAACCCACAACCGAAGTAAGACAGGACTTTATCGCCTACCACTGGCCTACAGGAAGTCCCTGTTTAGTAGAAACTTTTTTTATTATATTAAGCAGTATGATATATGAAGTATGAGTCCATTTTAGGAACTATATATGATTAATCTCACTATAGATGGACTTATGTATTTTTGATAACTTTTATATCCTTTTGTTTGAGACAGATGGAATCACCCATCATTCTATCACATGATCTTCTAACAATTCACTAATGAAACATTCAACTTCATTTCTTGAAGATATGAAGTGGAAATTGTCCAAAGAACGACCAACGGTGAGACTGTACCAAAATCATGAAAGTATTTCTTCTAATTCCAATTTCATCAACTTTAGGGAAATGATCATTAAAACCAAAAATGTTGTTCTAGTGACCTTATATCCGATGAATCATATGGTACCTTAGATCATCATAAATTTAGGTCTTTGTGATTGATGGATTTTTCATATCCATGTTCTCTACCACTCTCCATCAGAACATGATGGTTAGATTTCTCCTTCATATCCATATTTTCACCTATGTTCTCCTATGTGGAAACCCAGTGATGAGTTATTTTTGTATCCGTTATGTTTTTAATGTTCTTTTTTAAATGAAGTTTTAGTATCCATTTTAACGATGTGGATTTCTCTGAATGAAACTCTCGTGTAATAAACCATTTATAACCCTGACGAATTTCGATGGTGAAATTTATTTTAAGGGGGTAGAATGTAACACCCCAAGATTATATGAAAAATATTCTTTTTAATGTATTGTGTTGTATGATACACCAAAATTAACTTGTGATATACGCAACACCGTATTTTCTTTCAGTATACACAACACTATTCTTGGCTCATGTTACACACAATTTCAAGTTCGTTTTGTAGAAACTATTATACCCAACATTATGTATAGATTTTGTTTACTGTATAAAGGAAATATGTTTTGATTATGTTATATGAAACACCAAACAGAGCATTCACTACACGAAACCCTGACATGGCTTGCATTACACGCAATAAAGACCTTCCAGAATAGCATGTGTAGTACGCAATACCGAGTTTCACTAAACGAGATATTATTATAATATTATTATGAACTAGTCGTTATGAATAGTAATACCGACTTTATGAAATTTTATAAATTTTATCATTCAAAATGGACTTCATTTTTGGATTCAGAATATTGAAATTATCATAGGGTGAAATTTTGGTACTTTTCGGATAACTTTCATATTCTGATGAATAGTGAAATTTGCTAAATTTTAATTAAAAACAACTTTTTTAATCGAAATAATTAATAGTGATAAATTATTAATTTGAGTGGTTTTAAAGTATAGTTAGAATATATTTTTACCATTTAGTACAATGTTGGTCATTGGATGTAATTTCACATTTAAACCACACATAAACAAGTGTCAATCTTTTGATAGTTATTATCTCTTAAAAACACGTTATTTGTTTTGATGATGGGAATTAATTATTAAATTAATTAATACAACTGATATGTTTTGGATTTGGTAAAATAAACATCATTTTTTAATTCATAATATCAAATATATCTTAGGCCTTATTTTTGGTATTTTTCTGGAAACTTTCATTTTTTGATGAATAGTGAAAACACTAAGTGGTAGTTAAAAAACTGAATTTTTCATAAAATGTAATTTTACCGCTTCTGTAAGTGGAATTTTGAAAATCCAAGAGACACCATTAATATCTAGGGCTAAAATTTGGTTCAATGAGATGAAAATATTTTTTTGGTGAATAGTAACTTTTTACTTTTATTTACCACGGTTAAAAGTAAATAGGATAATTAAGGGTAAAAATGATATTATTATTATCCTAAAACATGCCCTAATTCTATTTGATAAGTTTAACTCGACCAAAAACAACCTCAAGAATAAAATATTACCATTTAGGCCCACTTGGATTAGATTAGGACATTTAATATTAATTTATTTAAAGAAGCGATAAAATAGTTAAAATCAATGTTTAATAAGTAAATAATTTTTAATATAGGGTTATACATACGATAAATTAAACTATAAATTTTCATTAGAAATATAAAAATATTTCCTACATAATGGTATTTTATTTATAATTTTTCGACATTAAATAATTTAATTTATTTATGACATAAAGATGGTGTAGAAAATATCTTATTAATGAAATATTGACATAATTGATGTTATAAATACCCAAATAAATTTAATATGAGACTTTTTATTTATTCCAATAATTTTATATGTTAATATGACATGTTATTATTGATTTAATTAAAATTTTTTGAACTCATAATTCTGTTATGATTTTCACAAAAATCAATAACCAAATAGTGTCAAAATTGACATAAAATAGTTTTTAAAACAAATATTATATTATTAATTGTTATTATATTCCTAAAAATCTAAGGTTTGGCCAAGATACTTATATCATGACAGGTATATTATTAATGGACCACTTGAGGGTCTCTTGGATGTATATGGTATGTTTAATAACTATATAATATAAAAATACAACGTGACATGGTAAATGTCAATTTAATTAACTAAGTGTTAAAACTAAAAGGTAAGGTTAATATAATGACCTAAACTTGTTTAAATTCCATTGGATGAGAGTATTTCGACCCATCCCCACCTTATATTCAAAATAAATCAATTTTGAGTTATTAATAACCGAATATAACTTTATAATAAAATAATATTTTTTGTTCTTCCAAAGTTGCCCCTCTCCTCCCTTATAAAATGGCTCATCCTCCCTCTCTTCCTCACACCACTTTCAGCCTTCAATATCGGCCAACCCATGCCAAATTCTCTTCTCCACTTCCCTAGAAACATCCTAGAGGTCCTGGTATTCTTCAAAGACAAATTTTAGTGCCCTAAGAGGAGGTCTCAAAGAGGCACTTCAAAGAAGTGGTAATGTCCGTTACCGTTTCTTTCAACTTTATTTCTTCTTCCACTTCTTGTTATTTAGTTGTTTCATTAGGAAGTAATAAAATAAATATCACTCATATACTGATACGTTATTATATTTATAAAACAATCCTATTCCACCATCTATCCATTCTATGGAAAACTAAATCATCACGCGTGCGTACGTACGGAATACCGTCTCCACGCCGTGGTGTAATCTATTTTCCACCACCACCTTACTTGAATGGGTATAATTGTGTAAAGAATAAATATATATTATTATTGTAAAGTGATATTGATTCTATCATATTATACATAGACTTTAATAAAATTCCACAATCATGGAAATGATATCATCTCTCTTGCGTACGTACGGACTACCGTCTCCACGAACGCGATGAGATTAATTTCCCTGATTAACCATTCAAGAATGATTATAAAGTATATATAATGAATAATAATGAAATATATGACTTAATAATGATACTGTATTTATGTATATATATATTTATGTCATATATTTAATTCCATTCAAGTCAATAATTAAAGGAAAACAACATTCATGCATACGTACGGCCTACCATCTCCATGAACGGCGTATTTCCTTTCTTTTTATAGATCTATAATATATATGTGTATGATTAATATATATTATATATAAATAATTTTTTACACTATGGAATTATGTAAATCAGGATATAAGTAATAATATCAAGAACAAAATGTCGAAACACATACGATAAATGAAATGATTTTACCCAAAACGCTACTTTAACATGGAATTTACAAAAGAACGGGTAATATAAAGTCATAAGTGAAACATATATGATATCATAACAATGAATATGATTATGTATTAATTCAATGACATTATTTAAATCATTATACAGAAGTTTAGGATCCATATGAAGCATATCTAACATATGTTAAGGGATGATTTTTCAAATCTCATTTTTATCCGAGATTGCTTATTCGTAAGTATTTACTGGGGTTATTGCTATTATCCATGTCCAAGTTTTATAAAAGTTTATTCATGCATTTTTAAAGTCCTTTTTAACAATTTTTACTTTTAACCCATGGTATAGAAGGAATATTTATTTTATTTACCCTACAAGGTACTTTTTTACTTTTCCGACAAAAGTACGTGAAGAATATTTTTTTAACGTATATGTCATGAAAGGAATTTTTACGATTTTATAAATCCTTTTTTAGATGAAGCTTCCTCCAAAAGATTTCCTAAATACTTTCAAAAAAATCCCTTTATTTAAAAATTGCATGACATTTTTTGAAAAGAAAATGATTTTGAAGAAAAAAATGATATTTTCCTCAATAATTCATTTCAAGTGTTTTATCAAAACCATTTTCATCTAAGATGACATTATTTCAAATTTGTAAGTCTCAATTATCATGTCTCTATGATTTAAATGGTTTCACTTTTCTAATGATAAAATAATAACCAATTTTTTTTATGGATTACGTTATGATGGAATGATGTTTATGAAACCCATTTTATTCTTGGGTTATGATGAATGATTTATGTTTGTATTGTGGCACACGAAATAATGATTTCAATATTATATGGGTGCAACCTATATCTCCCTCCAATGCATTGGGTAAAGATTTATATCTCATGAGATAGACATGGCTGGAATGGTAAGTTAATCTGGTTCAGTGTTACAGGACTGAAACGAGGAGTGAACTCGATTCAGAATGGGACTTTGTCCACTAAGATGGTCTTGGAAGAAATGCCTTGTCTACTATGGAAATAATGAAATCTGTTGAATGGTTTCCACAATTAAATGTTTTATTCCTATTATAATTTATCATGATTGATGTTCCATTATGATATATTCTTTTCGTACATCCAAGATTTATGTCTTTAGTCAAGGTTTTAATGTATAGATTTCATGTTCATGTTTTTGATTTAAAATGTTTATGGATTGTTTTATGTTCTATATAATTACCCTTACTGAGCATTTGAGCTCACCCTTTATAAGTTTTCTTTTCCCCCAAGATTAAAAGAAATAATTTAGGTAAAGAAACAGAAAGGGGAAGATATTTATGGGAGATATTGAAGATCTTTCACAACGATAAGAAGATTATTTTTCCAAGTTTCCAAAGACTCTAAACTATTATGGCCCTTGTGTGTCTATTATTGATATGTACTAAGTATTCCGCAAAAGTAATGTAATGTCCATGTACGTCACGCTTTAGGTCTCTACATTAACGAACACTCTTAATAAAAGAATAATTCTATTTATAAAACCCTGTATCAAGATCATTAAAATGACCTAAAAAACATAGTCTCGGGATATGTAAAAATTTATGAACACCCATCATAACTCAGGTTCATTCATTAAAATCAGTGGTCGAGGAACCATCCCCCACAACCTAAAATTTAAAAGGAATAAATATTTTTTAGCATGACCCTGAATAAAACCCATGTAGTTCCATAACAGATTATGTTGGTTTATCTCTATAGCACAATTGTTTTATGAACCTACCTTGGATAGAAAGTCATGTCACCCGTGAAGGTCCACCAAAAGGGAAGAATCAAGAAAAAAACCAAAAAACACACAGGTATAATTGGAAGAAGGAAAAAAATTGAGTACATATAACATGAAATATTACATATCCATGAAAAAAAAATTCCCAAGGAGAAATATATGAAACTGAAATAGATAAAAGACAGTCCAATGGCCAAAGATCATTGTGGAAATGTTTGACCAGAAACATTACCCATGTTAATGGGTACTAAAATCCAAGAGAATTCAGATAATTAAATGATGCCCTTCCCTTTACCTGTTTAAATAAAACTACATCTACAAATTCCTAAAGTAAAATTAAGTGTGTGAGAGCATAAACCAGGGGGATTTCACCAAATAATAAAATAAATTACAAATATAATGAATATTTTTTTTCTATATTTGAAACAAATCTAGTTTATATACCATTAAACTTATGATTAAAATATTCTAAAACAAAACAACCGTCAATATTAATAAAACCCCTTTCATAATCAATGAAGAATATAATTTGATAGTTATATATAAGGAAGAAAGTAATCATAATCCATACCTTCCATGGTTACATTATCATCAATACAAGGGATAAATAAACAACGAAATATGTGTAAAACCAATCATGAATAGAAATGAATATTATTTTGATCTGATTGATGTAAATATTTAATTGACATAAAATGAATCCAAAACATTTCATAACATGGATCTAAACAAGACCATTAAAAAACCATGATCACAATTTATAAATAATTTTTATAGACATATAATCATCCCTTCATATATTGAAAAAACATTTTCTATAAAAAATAACTACCGTTAAGGAAATATAGAGACACAAAGTGTGTCAATACCTTTTTAAATAAAATAAATTTTAAAAAATAGATATCTTGAATAATATAAACCTTGTTATAGAATTCAAATATTTTATTAAAAAAATGTAATAAATATAAAGATAATATTTTAAAAAATATTAGAAACATTTTATAGTGACACCAACGTCAATAATGATGTGAAACCTAAAATAATTTATCACACAAATCCTGAGGATGTATCAAATCATGATGATATTCAAGGTAATTCAAAGAGACCTCTTCTGAACCTAAAGATAATGATTGAATATTTGAAAAACTGGTGGTCAATATAGGGGGTATGTATAATTATAATTAGTCTAAAAAGTATAACATTGTGGTTTAGGCTTATGTACTATGTCATAGGAACTCAAAAATAGGTTATATAGACCCATGTACCCTCTATTGTTTCCCATGACCCACTAGACACCAAAATACATTCTGAAGACCTTTCTAGATCATATTATCCTAGGGGATGAGATACTAAACAATAAACGATAAAATTTCTATAAAGTACAACAAATGAAAATTGGACTATAGTGTATCACATCTTTATACTATAGGGGTGATAGAGTTGGTATTAATGAAAAAATCCTACCCCTTGGACACTACGAGTAGATTTTTTCTTCACAACATAGAGATCAACCAAATATAAGTCCTATGATGCATCCCATGATCCATAGAATAACCATTCTTAAATTGGATGTTCCATTAAAGCATAAAACCTCACTAACCTTGTATAAAATGAAGGTCATATATTTCATAGAAATCCTTATCCATATTACAGTAGAAACCACTATGAAATAGTCCCCAATAAAAATCTAGAAAATCTAAGATCACATCAAAAGAAACCATAATTTGATGTATTAACTCATCATCCATAAAATATAATGTAACAAAACATAGAGGTTCCTATGTTATGTTGTTATATAGTTTTTGAAGGTATTTATCTAATACATATACCCCAAAACGTGCTATAAGAAATTCTATGTTTTTAAAAAAAAATAATTTGGTGGATCTAGTATGACACTATGCATTGACTATCATTCAAATTTAGCTACGGGTCATGTTTCATTACTGGATTGGGTAGAGTAGGGATAGAATTAAAATATATTTTTAACAGATTTATTTAGGGTTTAAATAAAATGTAAGTTTATAATTTTAATATCAAATATAGATTTTTTATATAATATATAAATGGATTACATATATGTAAATATCATATATTATTATATTAATGTGTATATATTAAATCAGTGGAAATAATTACTTTTTTATTTTCAAAATAACTAATAATAACAATAATTAAATATATTGATTATAATATTTCATTAAAACATGTGTAAATTATAAAGTGGTTCTAACTAATATTTTGACGATATTTTTATCTTAATCCAAATTTATTAATTGATTTTTTTTATATTTTATTCACTATTTTTCAAAATTAATGAATAAAAAATTAATAAACTATGAATTATTTGATGAATTAGTTTAAAGTGAATAATTTCTCGTTATATATACCATACCAATCATATAGTGAATTTCAAGTCAGATATATTATATTTTTCCATATTTGAACCGTAACAAATCTTGAAAAAAATTATGATAGTTAGAGTAAATTTTTTATGATATAAATATATTTAAATAATATATTTGTATTATTGTTAGAATATGGCCTCCCTTTAGTATTTATCTATTGATATATAGACATTAGTTTAGACTTCTAATAGGTCGTTGTTCATAGGCTCTGTTTGGAATATAGAGCACTAGCCACTTGTTTCAATGTATATTTTTTTATCAATTTTAGTTTTGATTGACTCAAAAACTTTATATTAATGAGTTTCATATAATTTATTAATGGATATAGTTTTGATGTTTTTTAATATAATTTTTATTTATCTTATTATAAAAAATACATGTGATGTTCCCTATTAAGTATTACACATTAATATGTTTTAAATATATTAATTTGGATAATTATAAGGGAAAAAACTAAAACATTTTAAGGAGTCATATATGAAAGTAATACATGATATAAGATCGTGAGATATTAAATAACCCATTAAAATTATTGGGTTTTAATGGGTCTTCAACTCACGACCCGTGTACTGTAAATATGAGTTGGTGAATGAATTATTTTTTATATCATTATATATAATTATGTACGTTTTGAATATAAAATATATATAGACACATAATTATTTGATAAATATATAAATGTTTAATATATAATACTAATTAATAATAATGGTTTATAATTTTTTAAGGATATTTTCAATCATAATTAAAAAAATTGGTTGGCCCAAAGTGTATTTTTAATAAAATTTAAACTGATCCAAACTCAATATTTGAACCTATGGTTTAATCCTATTCTATGTATTGTGTTACCATTTTTCCCAAATCCATCATTTTAACCGAAAATACACAATTTATTGTCTGTTATTTTTCATTCAAATTTAAAACATGTAAATACCTAAATAATATTTATAGGTTTATTCATACTAAATGTAGATACCCATAACATATCTTGTTTATGGAATGATATATTTTGATGACCATAAAAAAAATAAAACCAAATTTTTTTATTATAATTTTGTTATAAATACAATGTAAAATGAAAAATTTAATATATGATACATTCTAATGGAGTTGGGATTATTCATATAATCTATTTGGTCTTGAATTTTTCTTACAATCAAAAGAAGTGTCCCATATAAGATAAGTAACATAATTGTTTTTGTAAATATCTACAAAATGAACAGATGAATTAAATAAACACCCATAATACAAGATTATAAATCATGATACACTAATTGATGTAATCTACATATAAAAGGGATCATAATTTATGTAGAAATTTATTATAAAAAATTCATTATAAAATTATTTTAAGAAAATCATAGAAATCAAAAAATATATTATATTGTATTTAAAAATGACTCATAAAAATAAATCATTACATATAGATTAAGTGAAAAACATTAATATAATTATGAAATAAAATTCATATATTTGTATATGAATGTGAAAATTGTTACCAAGAAAAAATAAAACACATATATGATATAAAAACAACTTCCTTTGTAGATGAAAAGTCAATTTAATCTAAAAGTTGATGTAGATTATTATAAAAACAAAAATAAAGTTTCACATGACATTTAGAATGTCATTATTTGGTCCAGAGAGTCCATGTTGTAATATAAACATGAAAACAAATATGAATTCAATATTATTAGATAAATATAAATTTTTATAATAATGAATATCCAAGAATGGTATTTCAAATGAATTTTTTATATACCTGATGTCTTAAGTATCATTAGTCAGAACTTATGTAATAAATATTATTTGGTACATCCATCATTCAGATATAAATAGGATAAAGCTGTATAACTCATTTCATATGTTCTTTCTCAGCATTTAACTATTTAAAACCTAAGAATCTTGATACATTGTGTAAAATATTCCATTTCAAATTTTCCAACCAAATATTTTACTTCACATCTAGATATATAATTTTCTTAATAGTATATATATAGATATTCATGTTATTAGATTTATCTAGAGATTCACTAATCAAATCAGGTATGAATATAAGAAATAAACTAATTCAAAACATTATCTCAACATCTTCATATAAATCCACAAGTTTTTCCATCATCAATTAAAATAATTTTATTTTTCTAAATTATATCATCTAGTTGGGTATATTTTAATATTTTAAATTAACAATGGTCTATAATTTTTTTAAAATGGATGATCTTAGACATTCTATGAAAAATATCATATCCAACATTATTATGTCCACTAATAAAAAATATTCAGTAATCCACCCCATTTTAAAAGCACTATTATATTTTTGGATAAGTGTATCTTCTTCCTTATTATTATTCCATGTGTGGTTGTATATTTAGAAATATTATTCCTTGAGTACATATAATAATATAATTTTCCAAATGATGAGATATTCTTATGAAATGAGGTATTTCACGATCTTCTAATCCAAATATTTCTCAAACTTCTGAATATAAACATAATACATCTATCACATCATGGAAATTATTTCATCTGGAAAATCAGGAACATGGGTATGATAATTCTTTTCATTATTCATTATTATTTATTTAACTTGATCCATTGGAAATAAATTTACCATTCAATAAAATAACTCATTTTTCCCATTCATTGATATTTAAATATTTATAAAAAACACATCCCCTTACTATTGTAATTCCTTAACGGGTACATTGATGAACATAATTTTTAGTTCATCAAATCATTATTTACATTATTTATCAATATAAATATTTCCATTTTTTGTTTCATCGTGGATATTTGGTCTTCTAGCGAAGATAAATTTTTAAATAATTATTGATAGTAAAATTGTTATTTTTCGAAACTATATACATTGTTATGTTTGACATCATATACCATTATTTGAAATCATTTCCCATTATAGAATTAAATATTTTTTAATATTAACATAAATTATCGGAAAGATAAGGAACACATTTTTTCTAGAGGTCACACTTCATAAATATACTATTTATTTATTATTCAGTAACAGTCCTTTGAATATCTTCATAAATAACAATTATACTCCTCATAACATTTATTGTATACTAAGATAGTATCAACAAATACCATAATGAAATTATCTAGATATTCATTGATTATTATACTCATTATATCCAGAAAAATAAATGAATCCTTATTCATTACTAATGGTGTTTCTATAAACACGTAATTTCTCTACCTCTATCAGAATGTTGTGTTTGGGCTATCATATTTTTTTCACCCGCAATATATAATTCAATGAATGTAGATAAATATTTTTTTAATTTGTATCTCTTTGATATTGATCAAACATGTCATAAATACAAGTAAGAGATTACTTTTTCTTCATGATACTATAATTAGGTATCCAATATATGGTTTTTTTCCTCATAGACTAATCTTTATTTTTCACAAATAGAATAAGATCTCCCAATTGCAATACACTTGGATGTATATATCAATTATGTCACAACTTCTTCTGCTTTTTCTAAATCTCCAATACCTCGAGTATATTCATTTTAAAGGGACACAAAGATGTTGGTCTGATTTCATGGATGATTTTGATGACAAAATCAAATCCACAGTTAGATATATATATATATATACGTGTGTTTTTTAGGAAACACGTCAATTTATTCTTTTATAATAAGATAATAATCTATGATAAGATTAAAATTTCCATATATTGGAACTATTTTTTTCTTACCAAAACATTTAATTAATTATAACTACTATGGGTGGATCAGGGAATGATTCATATGATGATATATCAATTTTTATGATATGTAATTCCATATATTCATCACATTTCAGGATAACATTCTATGGGAATTTTTTTCATTATCCATATAAAAATAAAGTCCATAATAAATACTATATAAATGACTATGAATGGTTTTCTAATTAAATTAATTTTTAGGAAGTTATATGAATCATAACATGGATTAATGGTCATATCTATGTTGGAATAATATTTACTCTAGGTGTATTAATTGATATCTCTATTAACAATATTTTTTTGGGAAATCATGTATATTCTAATAGAGTGCGAGGAACTGGAATCAGAGAAATAAATAGTAAAAATTTATGTTACAATAAATGTTCTATCCACTACATTATGATAAAATTCAACTTCAACTATATAAATTAGAATATATTTTCATTATAACCAAGGGAACTTTTGTATTTTTTTCCCATGATATTTGGGGATTTAGTTTGCATTGTATCGCATCTACTAATAGGTATGGAACAATATATTGTTGGATTATTTATTACTAGTTAAATTTTTATAATTATAAAAATTATATAAACACATTTAGAATATACTTGTTCCCTTTATTTATGTGTCAGGGAGTTTCAATATATTAGAGTAACATGTTTGGAATTCCACCTTATCTTTATCACCTTATACATTTTTTTCTTAATGTTGTGATCATCCATCCTATTATTCTCGTTATTTTTCAAAACATTATAATTTATTGAGAATTATTCATCCAAATTTATAATATGTCAACCTATATAGATATATGATAGATATGATTTATATACTAGTTCCCATCAAAAGGGCGGCATTAGCCCAAAAATGAAACATTCAGTCTGAGTCTTTGGATTACTTAAGTATTCTAAATCATTAATTTGTTACCTTATAAAGGTATATTCATAATTATTAATAACTTTTATCAAATTTCAGTGTAACATCCAATGAATTTAAAAGGAAAACATTTTGAATAAAATATATGACAATAAATAATAACTTTTATATCGCATATTATATAATTTTAAAAAATTATTTTTGATGGAAAATATTATAACATAGTCATGATGTTTCCAAGAATGATATTTATTAATATCAATACTATATATTTATTGTGGTTTTAAATAATTTATTTTTTAATGGGTACTTTTTTATCATCCAAATCATTATACACATCGGCAATATGTTTTCTTAAAAAATGGATTTATTTTTCTTTTTATGCTTTTGAATTTTATGTGATATAATAACTATATAAATTATTTTACATAAAATGAAATAAATTGTTATATCATCATATAAAAATTATCTTATGGTGAAGTATTTTAATTTTTTAAAAAATAATGATTTATCTATGAATAGTGAAAAATTCCCATTTTTTAAAAATGGCATTTTTTTAAAAAAATTATTAAATTTAAAAAGTATTAAATTAATTAAATTTGATTAAATTTTTTTTAGTTTTATTAAAAATTAAAAATTATAATTTATTAATATTTACACATTATTTTGTTATATGTTTATTTATAGTCTTAAAACACAAATTTTTTTGAGAAATTTTTTAAATTCGTAATGTTAATAAATTTTAATTAATTTAAATAACCACTAAAAAAAATTGTAGGTAAATAAATAGATTATATAGCAAAATATATAGATTTTAATTAATATAATGATGATAAATTATTATATTGTTAATTTCAGATAATTTTATGGTTAGAATTTATTTATTAATAAAATGTATTTTAAAAACAAATATTAGTTTATATTTGAAATTAAATAATTTCCCATATATCAAATTAATTTCATAAAATTTATTCCATATTCTTTATAATAATTATTAATTTTATATATTAGTTAGAATTCAGTTTTTTTAAGAAATATTACTATGGATAGTAAAATATATTTATCATGGTTATGGTTAAATGGTTTTTTATGCATTAAATTTTCATGGGTTAAAACAATATTAAAAAAGATATGGGAATTTTAGTTGATAAAATTTATATGATACTAAGAATACTTGGGTCAATTTATCTAAAAATTATCATCTTATTTTATTCTTAAATGATATATTACCTAGGTTTAAAAACTGATTACAGTGGTGAATAATGGTAAAAGTAAGTGAAAATAGATGATATAGGAATATAATTTTCAAAACATGTTTATATTGTTGATTTGGAGGATTTTATAAATCCTTAATCCCTTCCACATCATTATTTTTCAATTTTCTATGCACATGTTGTGACAGTAACTTCCCATTATTGTATAGTTTTTGTTATTTCAAAAAGGAAACTGAACCAAAAATATAAAAAAGAACCACTCCACTCAGATATTCACACATCTAAATAAAAATTAACTCATATAAAATCATCCAAAATCTACCAAAAAATACATATACAAATTATTGAGATTATATTATTTCCATAATTCCAATAGTAGGTTCATAAATAATAGATCTAGAAGACATTCTTTTTAGAGAATATGATTATCATCACTAAAATTCTTCTATTATACTTATTCATTATCAACCTTAAATTATTCCCTAAACATTAAAATATAATAACACCAATATATATCATATGTTAAAATGTTATCATATTTATTTAATAATAGTTATTCATCTCCATATCCATTAAATGGGAAATAAAACTATCACTCATTTGTACGGAGGTATACTATCCCACAAAACAATATAATTTTTGTTCATCATCAAATCACACAGATAGTCATAATGAGGGAAATAATGAATATATAAGTTACAATTAATAGGTGAAAAAATTATGAAAAAATAATTTATCATACTATTCATCACCCTTTCAACCATTAAAGTAATGATAATGTCACCAACGTGTATCTATATATTACCTTGCCCATAATACAATGCGATTAATTTACCATGTATAACATTAATGATTAATTATAAAATATAATATAATTAAAAAATTATGATTTTTATAAAATTAATATAATTATTTTTATTATGAAACTATATCAAATTCTCAAGAAACATAACTTTAATGATAAAAAATAAATGACCGAACAAATCTGTTAACATCTGAAAAATGGGAGTTACAGAAAAAATAATGAATGAGAGATAATATGTTATAGAAATATCATATAAGATATTATAGAAGTTAGATTTCTGTATTATAAATTAATAATATTTTTTAAAAAATCATATAATAGGTCAAATGACATTCATCTAAAGGGAAATGTGAGGCATGGTATTCTATCTCAATTTCCCTTAATTGGGTCACATTTGAATGTTATACACTAATTTCATCTATACGGTTTACATACATCCCATTTAATAGGTAATATCCAGAATAATTCATATTTAATTGTATTTTTTTAAATAAATTTGTATTATTTTATCCAATGTGAAATTACATTTATTGTACCAAATGGAATGGGATTTTATCTCATTTAACAGGTATTATCCTGAGAAATTCATATTTAATGTATTTTATTAATCAATTTGTATTATTTTATCCAATGTGATATTACATGAATGTTACCAACTGAAAAGGGTTTTTATCTCAATTTTTCATTCATTGAGCTATATTTTAATCTCATGCACCAAATTTATATTATATATTGAACACACTACCCATATCATATATTATATCAACAAAAAAACTATAATTACATGTTTTTATGCACCATTTTTAACTATTTCATCCATGGGGGTTGACTTGAATGTTTCCAATTGGTATAGAAGTTGTGAAGTTAATTTCCTTTCTATAGGGAATAATATTTTCCATTATCATTGATAATATAAGATTATTTGTTTAGATTTTTTATTGTTTTTATTTTTTATATACACTTTTTCATATGGATATACATGTTATACAAATACTAAATCCATTTATTAATCCAAACAAAAATGGTATGATGGATTAAGGATATTTTTTCTCAATTTCCACTCTAGTAAGACATATATGGTATTTTGTAGGAATTTCATAGTATGAGGTGTATCTAATTATTCTTGGATATGTAAACTAATGAATAATTTTTTACTGATGATATTTACTATCTCATTTTATGTTATTTCATTCTAGGGGTTTATGATTGATAAGAATTCAATGGAGTAAGACTTTATTCTTCTATCCCATTTTAATCAGGATTATTTAAGATTGAATTTCCAAAGAAGGAAATCATTTGATCATTTTATAATAAACCCATTTAATTTTATTATCCAATTTATATTGATGGAAAATTAATTTAATATAGACATATTCCTCTCTTTGGTACATAAAATTTTTCATATAATGTTTTTATGACAATAAAACTATAACTCTTTATTTATTAGAAAATCATTTATCTCCCTTGTATAGGTTTTCTATAGATTTTTCATGACTTTTTTTACTATTCTAATATGATTTATTAAACGCAATTTTATAAATTATATGATTTGTTAAAATAAAAATAATTTTTTAATAATTTGGTAATCATTTTTTACAATTTTATTACAAAAACATTAATGGAATCATTCTAATGACATACTTATAATAGATGTAAATTTTCAACCATCATGGACACTCATTTCATTAAATAATATTTTAGAAGATAAAGAAATACTTCTTGGGTTTTTTATAAAATATTATTAAAATTTCAATATTTTTGAAAGTGATTTTCAATGTGAAAATTTTATTATTACTCAATAATGATTTAATTGTACTATAATTGTATTTATATTCATATATAAAACCTATAAATTTCATATTGTAAAAATACTATCCTTATTCATTTTCATGATGATTTTTTAAAACTTTGAACATAGAACATATTCAAATTCACTTTCTTAATGAATTTTTTCATCATTAACATTCCCATGAAACATTAAAATTATTATTATCATTGTACATTACATTTTTTATAATCATCTCTGCACATTATATCATTGATATGAGAATTTTATAAATAACTTAATATTTTTTCATATAGTTCTTACAATAAATTTTATTTTATTAAAAGAGGAAAATATTTATAAATCTATAACCTATAATCAGTAAGGGTATTTTCTGATAATGTATATATTGCATGAAATAAATGATTCACTCGATATATAAGGAATTCACTCAACATGTTGTGGTGGGTGTAGCTTGGTTATATGTACCCCTGGATGAATCAATAGTCAAATGAGATGATTCAATTTGGTACACTTATTGAAACGGTTTTGGTGTATACCTACTCATGTATTGAACCTTTTTGGTGAAGGGTCTTGATAGTATATATATCATGATATCTGAAATCAATATATTCAATATTAAGCCTTTATTTAATTAATTATTAAATTATTATTAACTAGGATACTATTGGATCAATATTATCCCTATATGATTTTTTCCTTAGTTTATTTATTAAATTGAATGTGGGTTTATTAATTTACTTTTACATATGTAATATTCCAAACATAATTTTGATATTCAAGTTAATGATTAAATTGAATGTGTTTATATTGCATTACCTATTTATTATTACTTGTTGATTCATGATAACTTCCACGAAATGTAACCCTTACATAGAATCTTATCACATTTATTTTTTCCCCATGATATGAAGAAGGATTATTAGAAATATTTCCAGCATAGATATTATTAAATTTCACCATATTTAATTTAATGATTTATATATTAAATTAATATTAAAGTATTCATCTTGTTTAATAATACTCTAAATGTTTTTATCCTTTGTTGTCTGATTTTTAAATTTTATTCCAGTGTAGTGTTGTGAGCACTAGGTCTTGGAGAGTTGGGTCATTTTATTTTTTCCATGGAATATAATATAATAACAATAAAAAAATGGATAATCTTTAGATAATAACTCTATGGTTGATAATATTTTTAATAGAACAAAAAAAACCTCTTTTTTACATGTTATGGATGTAAATTGGAGATATTTATTAAGTTTTGATGGATGTTTTATGTGTTTTTAAAGACTATGTATAACATGTTTTTAGGGATAATGTTATTTTATAAAAAATATTAAATATTTTTTGGACATTAGATTAATGTTACAGATAAATTATAGTTTTAATATGATCATTGATGTTATGTTAATAATAGACAACCAAGATTACTTGATTAAAACATCATTTAGAAAAAAAATATAAATTAAAAAGTGATTTTAGTATTATTTATTTATGTTTAGGTATTTTAATCAAATTTTCAGGAACATTATAAGAATTATATTAATGTTTTTTAAAGGATGACACATATGCATGCTGACAACCCATCACATCCAGTAGGGCAAAGGGGGATTATCCAACAACTGAATGGTAACATTGGTGGGGTTCCTACCACTAAAATACACTATATTCTCTCTATGAATAATATTTAGATAATAAATCTATGGTTGATAATATTTTTAATAGAACAAAACCCCTTATTTTTTACATGTTATGGATGTACATTGGAGAAATTTATTACTTTTTGAAAGATTTTTTATGTGTTTTTAATGATTATATATAACAAGGTTTTAGGTATAATTTTATTTTAAAAATAAATATTTAATTTTTTTGGACAATAGATTAAGGTAGTTGATAAACATTAGTTTTAATACGATCATTGATGTTATTTTATTAATATTGAACTAATATTACATGATTAAAACATCATTTAGAACAACACATAGGTTAAAATGTGATTTTTAATAATCATTTTTTATATATATTTTTATCATATTTTTAGGAACATTATAAGAATTATATTAATGTTTTCTAAAGGATAAAAAATCTTCAGGCTGACAACCAATCACATCTATCAGGACCAAGGTGCATGAACAAACAACTGAATGGTAACATTGGTGGGGTGCCTACAACAAAAATACATATTATACTATATAGAACATTAATTTTTCTACATAAATGATGTTAAAGATAGATTCTTTTGGCTTGGATTATATATAATTTTCATTTTCTACAATTGGGGTATTAAATATTAATGTATTAGATTATATAAATTGTTCTAAATATTTTGGATTTAGTAAATATTTAGAGGCATATAGAAGGATATCTAACTCTTTTATGGATCGAGTAATTTTTTGAAAGATAATTTTAGTGCATTAGTCATAAAACATCTTATTAGATATTCATTCCATGGATTATGATGTGAAGTAGAAATTAATCAATGAACAAATGAAGGATTAAATTGATGTTATGAATATATAATGTTGTCAAATAATTTTAATATGGGGGATCAATATTTTTATATTAAAAAATACATCAATTAGAAAAGAAAATATACTGAAAGAAGTTTATCCTCTTACATTAAAATACACTAATTCAATGTTCATTTAAATCATAAATGATTTATGGTTTTGAGGTTATTGAATTTCTCTTTATCATTAACTTTATTATTAACACTGCTCTCTATCACACCCAATTCTTATTTAGCACTATTTCAACGTCAATATTTTCACATTTGACATAATTTACCCATCATGTAAACCTAGTTATTTTTTATCCTATAAGACCTATGTATTTAATATTCCTTATTACAAGAGGATTATTAGATAAGAATTTTTATGTTTTTTTAATTCAGAGAAAAGTTATTTTTAAATTTCAAAACTGAGTTTTTGTTCAAAAAGGAATATTTGGAGGATTCACCTTGTTGAAGGTTAAAAAATTTAACACACAAATATTTTAAAATAAGGACATTTTGTTCAATAGAATATACAACATGAAACAACTTCTTTTAAGAGGACCACTATATACAACAATAATAATATTATTCAATGAAACTCTTATAAACTAGGTACAATGTTGGAGGGAATTAACATAGTGAATAACAATGAATAATTTTGTATAAAAGTTTTATATAAATTATTTATAACTATGGATATAATTCTGAATTAATTTATTTTATGCTTAAAAACATTGTATATTAAAAATGATTTTATTCAGTGTTTTTTTAATTGAAATTAATTTAATCCAATTTATAATATTTACATTATAAAAATATGGTTATTTTTAAGTCATCATATCAATGATATCATATAGTGACATTATGTGATTGTTTCATTTTTTACTGTATAGTGTTAAATATATCATTTTTTTCAAATATAATTTTTTTTAAATAAATTACGTATTGTAAAAGTTTAAATATTAATTGAAATTTTTATATGTAAACATTTTATTTATGTATATTTATAATAATTAGTTAAATTCGAATACCCATTATACATGATTTTCAAATAGGTTTTTTAGGAACAAATGTAATTTTCTTAATACTAATTTTCAATGTATAATGTGTTTCCATTTTAGTTATTATAAATTAACCAATAATAAAGAATATTTTATGTTAAATATATATATTATATACCAAATTTTTTATTTAATTCTATATAATGATTATCACTAATCATATAGTTTATTAAATATCATCTTATGCTTGAAAAAAAATTTGGAAAAAATATTCCAATAGGAATTTTTAGTTTATTTTTTAATTATATTATATAAAATTAAATTAATTTGATTTATTTTAGTGGATTAAATATTATTAGTAGTTTTAATTAATATTATATAACAAGAAATCTATATTTTCTCTTAAAATATTTATGTAAAAATAATAAAACATAATCACTATGATTATGGTTAAAGCATGTTTTTGAAAATTACATGATATTGTGTTTAAATAATGTTTCCTCATACGTTATATTTTATTAAATATATTTTATTTAAAATATAAAAATCATGGGGTCAAAATTATATAACTATTATAATTTAATTTTAGGCATTGAGGATAAATTTTCAAGGATAAACAACATATTATCGTGGTAAAAATTAAAATGTTAAAACATTGTGAAATTATATGATAAGAGAATAACATGTATAAAAATGGATTTTTTTGGAGGTGGGGATCAAAAATGATATCACTAAACTAAAATAATAAAAAAATAGAGACATGTGTTTTTGATATTGTCTTCCCTTTATTTAATTATTTTAGGTATTTAAAAAAATTCTACTCCACATCAATTATAAAAGGGAACATGCTCGCCTCATTTCATCAAACATATAAATACATATTTATAAACCAAAAAAATATCCAAATATCTCCCCAAAATCCATAGAAAATATATATTTTTTATTTTCGTTGAAAAATTCAATCCCTAGGGATAATAAAAATATATCTAAAGAAATTTCTTTTAAGATACGTTAACTATGTTCATTAAGATACTTATTTTTATTTCATTTCATTACAACATAAATTATTTATTAAAAATGAATTTATAATTAGACCAATATCTACCATCTAATGAGAAGTAGTTATTTATATGGAATAATATTTATTCATCTTATTCTCCATAAAATGGGAAACCAATTCATCTCCTTGTATGTATAGATAAAAAATTACTCTCGAACCAATGTAATTTTTTTCCGTCACCATCTCACTTTGATTATAACTATAATAAAAATAATGAATTTAAAATATAAAAATTTCATGAAATTATTTATTTCAAACTAATACATTATCCCCTTCCTCAACCAGTCTTCTATTAAGGTAATTTTAATAACCAACATGCACAAATATAACCTACCATCTACCCTAAGAGACGTGATTGATTATCGATGACCAACATTACCAAATCATTATAAATTTATATTTAATTATTTAATATTATCTATATAAATTTAATAAAATTCATGAGGTTATTTGAGTATATAATATTCTCAATAACTATATATTACAATAAGAAACATGAATGACAAATCCAAGTAGTTAACTCTACAAAAATATTAATATATAAATGTTATTAACTAACATGTGATAAGTTGTTTTAAGTAGATAATATCTGATGTTATAAATACTAATATAGTTATTTTAAAAATTAATAACTTTTTGAAAACTATTATACATGAATAAAAAACATGCTCAACAAATGGGAAACGTAAATTAAGAGATTCTATCTAAATTTCATTTTATTAGGGAATATTTGAATGTTATGCATAGATTTCTTTAATATTATGTACATAATATCCCATCTATATGTAACCTAATGAATCATTATTAATTTATAATATTTCAATATTAACATTGAATTATTTATCCAAGAGGACGAATTTGTATGTTACCATGTCGTAATTGTTTCCTTTTGTATTTTCATTCATTAAGAAACATTTTATTGGTTTACACCATATTTATTTTATATGATGTATACACTCTACATTTCCATATTATATAATAAAAGAAATAAAAAAAACATAATTAAATATTTAATTATAATTATTTCATCCAATCATTTTTAAATTGATATTTCTCCAATGGTATTGATTTTCGTAATTCAATTTTTATTCATTGGGTTATAATACTTATTTATTATATTTGATATTACAAGATTATGCATGTAATGTATTTTGATCATTTTCTGATTAAGTTAATGTAAATGATTTTTTTACATTTTATAAATTTAATGAATCCACTAATTGATCCTCAATTAAACAATATCATCTTTGTTAGTGATTTTATCTGAATTTCCAATCTACTATGAAATATTCGATATTATGTGTATATTCATTTATATGAGGTTTATCTAATTCACCTTAGATGTTTTGTAACATTAATATATTTTTTTTCAGGGAAATATATTATTAATTTCAGTTTATTTATTTTATGCGGTTATGAATCAAAGGTAAACAAAGTAGTAAGGGTTTATGATTAAATTTCATTTTAATCGATAATGTTTATAGGTAAAATCCCATTGAAGGAAATTACGTAATCATTATATAATAATAACCAACCATTTTCATATATTATTTTTATTCAACAAGCTTTCGATTAACAATGCAATTTTATTTTATTTTCCTCTTAAAATTATCATGAAAACGTTTTTTAAAAATTCAAATTTTATTTCTCTCATCATTCAAAAGTCCTTTTTTATAAACAATTATTATAAAATGTTTTTAATACCCCATATTATTTTTCAATTAATTATTACACTTAATTTTATATTTTTAAAATGTTTTAAAATGATTCTTCATTATATTTTCCAAAAAAATACTTTTTAACCTTTCATAGATGAATATGAATGGAATATTTATTTAATATACTCAGTAAAAAAATAATACTCCCTCTATTAAAGGAATATAATTTCCTTGAATATTAATTTAATTTTTAGGAAGTTATTTTAAAATAAACTGATTATCCAAATATTCTGTAAATATCAAGTTTTTAGAACTATTATTTTCAAATTGAAAATGTAATTTACCTGATAAATGTTTTAATGATATTTTTAGGGAATTTCACAAAGTTAGCTACAGAAACACAATATATATTATTAAATTAAATCTTAATTCTTTATTTGGATGTTTTTTGATCATTTTTACCTAGGAAAGAAATAATAATTACTTTGATGATAAATTTTTGTAGTCGTTATGTTTCCAATGAAACGTTAACTTTTTTATGATCATTAGTGTCAAAATTTATTATAAATATAAATTCATTCACTGATATGTCAATTACTATTATCTATAATGTTAATAAATTTATATTATCCATAGATTCATTTTTGATCATGTTATTTATTAAATTCATGCTTCTACAGCTATTTATGGTTCCATTTTTGGAATTGCTTATACAATAATGATAGTAACAACATTGATTAATTGTAATGTGTGTTAAGATATATAAATTTTATTATTGATTATGCCATATATATTAATGATATTAATCACTATATGTAATCATTTATGAACATTTAAGATTCCCCTTATTTTGTTTCCATTCCCTATATATACAGAATGAATATTTTAATGAGTTAAAGGATGATTGGTTTTTTACTTTCACTAAGTTTTATTTCATGTTTTTAAATATACTATTAAATTAATATTTGTATTTAGTTTACCTAGACTACAAAAATATTACACTATTAATGATGTGATTTCTCATATCTTATACCATAGTAGTAAAGTACACACTTGTTATAGGATAATGTTTCATAGTCATAGTATTATTTTCATGAACTGTATCGCAATATACACTCATTGTTCATGTGCAACCCATTTTTAAATGAACGATAACTTTTAATCCTTACATTCAATGAAACAATTTCCACTATGTCATTAAATTTTTTAATTAATGATCCCCATTTGTTATCATTACATATGAGATGAAAATATATGATGAAATTATTCTTGGAATCATTTATATCCTTAAACAATAAAAATACTTTGAATATAACATTTCTGTTTCTCATCTTCAAATGAATTTTTTATTCAATTAAATGATGGAGTCAATTTTCCTAGGAAAATTACTAACATTGTTACCCTAAGTTTTATATACACAATATTCTATACTTGGGAATTGTTATAGGATATAACATATGTCATGTACCCCAATATAGTAATAATCTATTTAGGAGCATGTACAACTCCATTTTCGACATCATTGACTATCCTGAGAAGGAAATGCCATAAAAGATTAAATGCATTGATATGGTTTATGATACATCTTCTACGATTTATTTAAGAAAAATCTAATACACTTGATCATATCATATGATTAAAAAAAATTTATCATATATTATAATTTTGAATCTATTGAAACACATAACATGAATTGAATATATATTTATAACTAATAACAAAATTACTATCTTAGCATAAATGGATTTATTTTCATATCATAATAATATAATAAAATGTTTTATAATGGTTAATATATAAAATTTGAATCACCCCAAGATATTTAACTATTGATTTTCTAGTGAGGTGTTTTGTCTTAAGAACAGTGATCATATATAATTAATGATCAATTTGTTACCTAATATTCCTCTATTTGAGTTTTTTTTTTGCATTGGTGGAACTATGACATAGCTGCATCTAGTATCCCATATCCATGTGGTAAATTATTTAATAGGATTACACAAATTATCTACCTCTCATAAACATCATGATATTATCTTATACTTATCAAAGGATTATATCATTTTACTATGTTTTATAATCAAAATTTTCATACATATATCTCACATGGTTTATATTATTCCCCCATATGATACCAACTATAGTAACCTCAACCCTAATAGAATTGATATATTGGTTAATTTGTTATATTTTCACTAGATATAAGAGATTTTAACATAATTGATTAAAAAGTTTATTAGTCCAACAAAAAAAGATACATTTTTGAAATTCACATTTCATTTCTAAAACATATTATTTGTTATATATTTTTCATTAATGACTTTATTATTACCTATAGTACATCCTAATATATCAACCGTGTTATGTTTCTTTGAATCATAGGTAAATGGATGAAATAAATGGGTGAACTCTAATGCTTAATAATAAAATGCATGTAGTAGAATATTTAATATAATAAAGAAGGAAGGAATAATATTGTAGGAATAAAGTAAAATAAAATATTTACATATAAATAATCTAATTATATTAAAATATATAAATAGATATCACAAACATTTGAATAATAACAAGCAAATCGATAACTGCATTCAAAATTTTGAATTCTATAATGTCATAAAAATAGTCATCAAGGATCATTCTAATACACTATATATAAATTGAAAGTAATTTTAGAGAGACACAAATTATTTATCTCTTGAGACAAAAAAATTTCTAGAGAGTCTACGTAATTATTGGCCTCACATGTCACCTAATAAGTCTTATTCAATTATTATATGAATAATAATAAAACTTAACATGAATAAGTTAACAATAAATAACAACCCATATTTTAAGAAATTGAAAACTAAATTTTAATACATTATCCTATAAAAATTATTTTATTTCACCTGGAGAAATATATTAGATAAAATTTTTATAATTCTACCTTATTAAATTCTAATTTTAATCTTTTTTATGAAATATATGTATATACTTTAAATATCACAAGAAAATTCCTTAATGAAAACACCATTTTAAATTTGAAAAAATTATTTTACATAAATATATATCAAAAAATTGTATTTTTTAATAATAACTATATAAATATCGGTGAAAATAATATTAATGATATTAGGAAATATTGTTTTGATGTTTTTTTTTAAAACACATATTGTGTTTACAACATTAGAAAACATTACCTTATTCCCAAAATGAAAATAAAATTACTTTCAAATAATTTTATTAAAAATGATAAAATGGTAAAAAAATTAATTTATTTAATAATCTTATAATAGTAAAAAAATTATAAAATATTTTATAAAAATATGTACATGGAATAATTTATTCTAGTAAAAATTTTAAATAAATATTATTCTCTATAATAAAATCACATTGAAATTTGGGAACATAGATAATAGAAAATGAAATAAAAGATTTTAATTTCCTAAAATAATTATAGGAGAAGATTATTTTATCAATTTTAAGAGAGTAATATTATAAAATTCCAACAATGGAAATATAATCATAAAAAATCATGATTAAGCATGATATTGGGAAAAAACATTTACATCATGTCTGATATGCATTGAATGTGATTTCCACCTCCAAAATAACAAAGAATTTATTATTATTTTTATATTAGAGAAACATATACATAATTATAACATAATACATTATCAAATTATTATATTTTAATAACATTTAATGATTAATTATCTAATAAAATTTAAATTTTCACTTGTTACATTTTTCATTTTTAATTTATGTTTTTTGGTCGTTTCGGTCCATGAATCATGATCATGGTTAAATTAATCCGATTATGTTATTTATTAAATTAATTTAATATTTATTAAATATATTAATATTTATAAACATTAATGAAATTTATAAATGTTAAATCCATTATATTTCTTTTTATTGGTTGTAGTCAACACATACACATAAGTGATGTTATATTTATTTAGTGGATGTAAATAAATGAACGTAAATGGAATATTTTCATTCCATAATCATAATAATTTAAAAATTATAAAATTTAAAAATTATATCCATCATAGTAACAATCCCTGAAAAGTGTTGATGAAAATTTAAATTCATCGATTCAGGAGGTGGTAGTTCGTACTTACACATATATGATTCTTTCATGTCTAATCGTATAGAAAGAGTGATGGATAATTATTGTGTCATAAACATGATATCATAATAATATATAAAAGATATAGATGATTTTATATCATAAGTGTTAGCATATAATTGAATGTGGTATAAAAGAAAACAAAAATAAATCACTCAGTTAATAATTCTACATTTTCTTCGAACAACATATTTATTCATACAACTAAATCCTTCTAAGGTTGTTATTTTGATCAAAAAATGACCTCTTGATCATAATTTGGGATATTAGGAATGAATTTGGTTAATTTTTATCTCTAAATATTATTTTGTTTGAATAATATATGGGAGTTTGTTTCCATTTACAATTGATAGAGGGGATATTGATGGAATATTTTACAAGATTAAGATTTTTTATTATCTTACTCAAACCATGTAAACATAAATAAGATTATTTTAAAAGTATAAATATAAATATATTATAAATATAGATATAAATTATGATTTATAAACATTTTAAATTATTTTAACATGTATAATTTTCTTTAACCCCTCCTCCCATTAATCCATTTTAACTATTACTGTATATTATGTTCACCTTTTTTACTGTTAATAGTGGAAATAAAATTAAATCAAAATAATAAAAAAATCATGAAATAAGGATTAATAATATGGATTCAATTGTATAATACTATATATATTTACAATCCAAATTTAAATTTAAAAATAAAATTATAAAATATATTGAGAATTAATTTTTAGATAAATTATTTATTTAAAAAAAATATTTTACCAAAATCATGTATAATTAAAAAAAATTTACAATTAATTATTATATACAATGTTAATGGGACCTATTTTTACATAAATATAAAATTATAAAAATAACATAACTTTTAATTTATTTGACTTAATGAATAAAATTATAGTTTTAAAAAAAAATATGTATTTTTTCACTATTCAATAAAAATATCATTCAAATCTGAAAAAATATCTCAAATATATTATAATTTTTTTTATTGAAAATGATAATCATGTACTAAAATATTGTTTATAATTTTTAATTTAATTTTCATTCATATTACTGAAATATTATAAGAGCATTGTAAAAGCAATTTACTATAAAAATCATATTATAATTGTTTCATGGGTGTTACGTGCTCAAAACATGATGTTTCCGAATGATATAATTTTACAAACCACATGGTTTATGAATTATTTATCAAATATTGTTGGATAATCATGATTATTTTGTAGAATGGATTTAAAATTTAATTTACTGTAATAGCTTGTTTGAAATTAAGGGCTTCACTTCAACTTCTTCTCCAATATCACATAGACATATCCAAGCACTGTCAAGGTAAATCCTAATATTCCACGTCATATGATTTTTTTAATCCCATTAACATGTTTTCAATACATTTCTAAAACATAGATGTATCTATCCTCATTCCATATCATTTCCTCACTTCCATATCTTTTTTATTCTATATTTTTTATCTCTCAAAACCCTAAATAATTGTGAAAGTTGTTTTAGGATTTTGGATCATCTAATTTTTTTGGTATTGGATTTTTTATTATATTTTTTGTTTCATGATTTAGTTATTTATTCATCATGGATGTCTGTTCCTTATTAAATGATATGATTTAGTTTAAGTTAGTTGATTCCATCCAAGTTTAGTATTTAAAAATTCATGTTATTATAAGACTACTAGTTAATTTTTTAGAATTTTTAATTTATCATGATATCCAACAGGCGGTTAAAATTTTTTTACAATGGATTCATAACCTTAATTAAATTATATTATCTAATTTTTTCATGAATTTTGTAGAAATTTGATATATTTTAAAATCCATTGACATGTGAAGTTATTTAAAATTATTATATGAATGGTATTTTATGAAAAATAGTTCATACAATTTCCAAAATTTTTAAATGATTTTTCTACGTTTTAGGAGAAATATTTTGGAATGAGAAGGTTATATGTTCTATGTTCTTTATAAATTATTTGAAAATATTATATTTAAATGAAAATAAAATTACACAGCATCCCAATTGAAATTTTCCATAAAATAATATTTTAAAACAATATAAATAAAATTATTATATTTCTCATTTGACCCTAATTAATTTCTCCTTTAAATTTTCCATATTAAGGATTAATTATTATAATTGGATGATTAGTTGACATGAAAGTTGTTGTTCTATGTGATGTGGTTTGAGTTGAGTTCTATTACATTTCTAGTGTTTTCATCTCATAATTGAATCGATTTCCTTCTTACTCTCATTATTGTTTATTCTTACTAGTCTGAGCAACTAGTTGTGAGAACATAACTAATGATACCATATTTAGTTGTACACTTGGGATAGTTTCCCCTAAAATTATAGATTTTATTTGATAGGGGTTACCAGGATTATGAGTTTATAGTCTTGTTGGGTGTTCTGATAATTAGTTTTGTAACAACATATTCTAGTATTTGAACTTTTGTATTTGTTAAAATATAGTTCATTTTATTTTAAGACCTATTTAATGGATCATATCATGTACACTATGTTATGTGGATTTATTAATTGGGGTTAACTTTTAATGAATATTTTCATCATGATGAGCATGCTCGATGTTAGGATCCATGTCATTGTACATTCTTATCATGTTTGTTGATTTATAATAATTTTTAATTTTAATTCTATAATTTAAAAATGGTTTTTTATTCCCCTAATTTATTTCATGGATATTTGGGGAAATCAAAATCTTTCTTTTTGGGAAATAATTTGATCTCTTTTTCCAAAAATTTTATTTATGTTGAAAATAATAATTTTTTTTATTTTGTTTTGAGAAAATTAAAGATTCATTTAATCCTTGGGATTTAAAACCAATATCACATAAAAAATTTATTATAATATAGTTAAGAACATATAGTTTGATTTTACATAAGTACATTGAATGAGTCATTAATGTATAATTTATTTCATTGTATAGTAAATGAACTTCTTAATGAAAATAATTATACAATTTCCTAATTAAGATCATAAGGGGAATATTATCTCCCAAAATATATACCCACTATTTTATGTATTTCATGTATTCATTTTTCAATATACATTTTTTTGTCATTTTATACTTTTGGGTCATCGATTTTGAGTTTGGATGTGGTTAGAGATCATTGGCTTCATAGAGACATTATAGTATTGTCTTTCTTTTTGTCCATTTTTTATTTTCTATCATGATATATTTGTAATGATTGGGTTTATTTGGTTCATGTTTCCTTTTTTAAATTTCTTTTGAGTATATTTTGTTTGGGATTTACTGGGATTTCTAGGTAAATTGTTCGAAGTTTTATCATTCTTTTGAATAAGATTATTTTATTTAATTATGTGTATCGATTTTTTCATGGTTTTACATCCTATGTGATGGTATTAAATGATTTATTCTAAACCATCTACTATTGGTCTTCGTATATATATGTTAATAATCATTAATAATGTAGTCTTAATTGATTACAAATAACTACTTGTTAATCTACAGTGATTCAAAATTCCCTTCAAGACTAGCGGCGAGTTGAGACATGTCACATTTAGGGTAATACTGAACCAATTTGTTTAAAATGGTCAAACATATGGATTCATAAAATATTTTTATCTTTCTAAAATTTTACCCTTTTTTGGGGAACTGTCTTTGTAGTATGAAAATAATTAAATCCAGAATTCGGTAGAGTTTATGGGGGACTCCCTTGAAAGTCATAATTCATATTGAAATGAATCATACCCCTAAGATTTTTGGGTTCTATCTTCAATTTTATTTCCATTAAAAACATTATTAATTTTTCCTATCGTATGAATATATTTGAATCCTTAATGATCAATACATATGATTTTGGTTGTTCTATTGAGTTTCATAATGAAATATATGTAAAACAGGGGCTACACAGTTAGTCTACACAATTTTTCAATATATGAAAAAGACCTTATAGATATTTCTGGGAGATTCATTGGGAATGTATCATGATTGGTTCCCAACATAAATAAATATGATTTTAAACCTTTTATATCACTACATCTCTTCTTGATTTATTTTTTTAGCCCCTCTAGACTACGTATTTCATCAAATTGGTTTCTATATCTGAAATATCAATTGAATATGGTTTTAAAAATGTGTTTCTATAATTAAAACATTATTTAACTTGATAAATATTATTTTTTGTTTTCATTATGATTGTTTTTAATGTATTTACTATAATAAAATAATGAATTTTCTTAAATTTTTATTTTAAAACATGTTATGGTGTACTGTTTTGAAAATTTTATCATTGTCTCATAGAAATTTTTTCATAGGTTTTTATTAAAATATAAAAAATTAAAAATGGTTTATAATGGAAGTTATTTTTTATGTAAATATTTTGATATTTTAAAATGAAATTATTTTAATTTCAATTTCAAAATAATGTTTTCCTATATATTTAAAATTTATAAAATTATAGAAATTGTTTCTCTTAGTCTTAATATTATTTTATGTGTTTTACCACTATTTCATTCTTTTGAATGGAATAATTATTATTATTTTATTGTGAACCTTGGTGAAATTATTAAAAAAATGATGTTTTTGGAATATAATGTAGATAATATTAGAAATTTCAGGATAATTTTTTTGGTATGTGTTGTTTTGACTTTTTCCATAATTAATAATGGGAATGTTTGTATCAATTGAGGGTAATGCTTTTTTAGGGTTCATTCCATGTGATACATAAAGTATTCCAGCTAGAAATGTTTTGAATTAATGTACAAGTCCAGTCTATAAGACTGAACCATTCTATTTCATGGAGAATTCTTATTTGATTCCAGACTATACATAGACTCAATGTATAGTGGTGGACTGAATACCCACACAATTAAAATAACCTATCATAAATATAAAAAATTATAACCCACTATTCATATGTGTTTATTTTGGTTTTTTGGATGTGGTGATGTTTATAGGAATTATTAGAATAATGAATGATTCTCTCAAGACTAGTGAAACATCAAGGGAGGGAGTCACTAAAATTTAACATAATAGAACATTCCATGTGTGGCTGGATACCATGATCCATTCATTGTTTCTATGATATTTTTAGGGTCTTCTAATAGGATGAATATATTCAATGTATCTATCTCATCGATGTGATGGAAGAGTAAAATCATGAGCTCGTGAGCTTTATAAATGGTGAATGAGTGGTGATAGAATTCATGGATAATTTCACTCGAACATTGATTTCATATCCTAATCAATACAATGAATATTTTGTTAATAATGATATAATTTTGATGTGGTATTTTACTATACCCAAAAACATTTTATCTTAGATCTATGATATCATACATTAATTATGTGATTGGAATGTATATTAAGGATAAATCTCATTTGTATTGAGAACCTATTATGGGTGATGCATTGGTTCAATATATCATGACTAATTTTAATACATCATCTGTGGAGTAAAATCTATTTGATACAATGTTATAAGTGAAATATGGATAGGGGTCCTCACTTATTAGAATATGGAATTAGTATTTCGAACAATATACAACTATTGTTATTATAATGTGAGAATTTCAGTCACTCTATTCCCCATTTGTTCAATTATTTAGTATCTCTCTTTTTGGTTCTCATTTAGGCCCTCATGAAATGTTTTATATGTTTTTTGTATTAGGATAAGTCTCTAGTTTTGTTTTTTTTATATGATTTTCTATTTAGGGTCATGCTTATTGATTGTAAATATATTATGTTTTTTTGAAAATAATCATATTGGATGTCCTATTTTGGTTATTCTTTACTATTGTTTTGGGATATTATATGTTCATTTTTACAATTGTTATTGGTATGTGGGACCTTATTTCATAATGTTTTATTCTGTGATTTTTTTTTGATGATATTTGATTATTGTTAGGTGGTCCTGGGAATGACTTTCCTCAATTTTTTGGTAAAACTAGGCAAATAATTGATTTGTTTATATTAATAAATGGTGGGTTTTACCTTTTTATCTTATTATGAACATTGTGAGATTATTTATTCATTATTATATCCTAGTCTACCCATCTCTTGTATCTTTTGACTCGGTTTTGTAAACATATTTCCCTTTTGTGAGGCAGGTTATGTATTTTTATTTAGATAAAAACTATTTGATGGATATTAGAGTACCATTAAAAGGATTATTTATTTTCTATGACCAATTGTATTTCATTGTGAGCTTAATCATTTACAATTATGTCTACATTGTATTGGTGAATGCTTCAATTTCCTATATGTTTTATTGAGTATGAGATATATTTTCAATTGTGGTTTTCATTTAGAAATTTTTTTTCTTTATTTAACATTTTTAAAAGAAAATTTTAAAATGTGATGTGACATGTTCTTGGTTTAAATTTTCTCCGAAAATTGGGTATTAATGTATTTTATGGTTTGGTGATTGAAATTTTCTAGAGTTAATAGAAAATTTTAATCACAATGTTTGGGGATTTTGGTTAAGTTGTTTATGTATGTTTTGGTGGTGAATATTTCATTTCATAAGACCATTGTGGTTTCATTACCTAACAAAACAACCAATAAGATAATGAATTTATTGTTATTAACATCACATGACATTATAATTTATCCAAGACATTGTTTTGTAAGTATTTACATTTGTAAGGTAATTTTAACACACATGTGTTATTATAATTGATTATTTTATAGAATTTTATTTTATTCAATGCTATGAAAAATTTTAACATCTTTAGGGGATTTAATTATGAAGTTTTAGATATTTTTGTTTGTCATATTTTTTTATGGATTAGTTAGAACTATTTAGTGTCCATGATGAAATGCCATAATTTTCAATAGTGCAACTTTTCATGGTTAAAATGTGGTTCTCCATGTTTTTTATCATCATCATGGGAACCATGAAACCCATTTTATAATTGGGTTTCATTCATGGCTATTTCCCAGTCATGTGTTTTCATTCATCTAAAATATGGGTTATTTATTATGTAAATTGTATATGCTATATAGTTGGTACATATATAAACAATTCCTGCATCCTAAAAATTATTCATTAAATGATTCCATTAAAAATTTAATTTTTTGTTACACATTTCATATTTATGGGGTTTGATTCCCCTTCCTATCCTATATAACATAGTTGGATCCTAGGATGCTCAGCTAGATATTAATCTTTTTCTATGTGGGGTTTTTTATATCCACCTTATGTTTTCAAGAGACATCAACATGGTAGACCTCCCAATCTTTCATTAAACTCTTCCCCCACATCAATCCACTACTTCTATTTTATTTTAGTTGTCAAAATTGTCCCTAGTATATACATGATGATTATTAAGTGTTAAAGATAACCTAATATCATGTTTTTCATTTTCTGAGGATTATTGTGGATAATTCATGACACTATTTGACATTCACCATGGAAGGAAGCACATTATGATGCGTTTTTTGATTTCAAGGTATGTTATTGATTCCCTTACATTATTTTTAAATTCATATTATTATTATTTTATTCAAATTAATATAGAATTATTTATAATTGTGTTTGATATCCATGATAGAGTTAGAGATTTTTTATTATTTCTATCATTTGCCTATTAAATGATTATCTCTTTTGATTTCATGAATTATTATGATATTTGATGTTTTTAATAGGTCATTAACCAGTAAAAAATAATTAATAGGTTTTATAAATTTTTATTGAAGAACAATTTTTCCATTCGAATTGTTTTTTATTTTTAATTTAAATTTTCTTGTTCTCTTAGATTTTTTGTCATAGAAGAAGTGAATGTTATTTCTAGTTTCAAAATTATTTTAGATAAAGATAAATTAATTAAAAGTAAATAACTAGATATCCCAGGTAATATTTTCATGCAATGGACTATTTATATCACTATATATTGAATGGATTAATTTACATAGTGAAACTAATTATTCCAATTTGTATTTGAGTTCCCATTATTGGATGGTAAGTGTTATATTATTACAATATGATGTGGAAGGGGGATTTCAGCGTGATGGTGTTGAACATTATTTATGAAAATTTTGCTGGTAATTATTCTAGTATTTTACTTTATTTTTTTAACATGAATTCTATTTGATCATGGTGTCTTGAGTAATTTAGAAATATTGAAGCACTGGTGATATAGTACTTTATATTACACATAAACTAGTGTCCCCACTAATAAAAAATATGAATAAATGGGGTGTTCCACCAAGGCTGATAGTCAATATAAATGGATAAAAAAATTTCATTGGAATGAAGAATATGTTGACACATGGTGTATTCGATTTATTAAATTCTAGTATATTTTTAGTTTAGGACATAGGTTGTGGCCCATGATATGTATTCCATGATAGGTTGTTATATTATCTGGCGTTAAATTCTCATGTTCATTTTTATCACCATATGCATGCTTAGTAATAGCACACCACTAATTATTTCCACATTTTTTTATAAATTAAAAATTTTCTTTCAAATATATTATTTTATTTTTATATATAGTTATGTTTTCATTCCTCGTGTTGTTTTCAATAGTGAGTTTTTAATGTGAATTTCAATTATTTTGGGAGATGATTAAATTTATACACCAATGTATATTAGAAGACATTGAAAATATGAAATAATTCTGTTCATTTAAAAATATTTATAGTTATTTCTTATTTGAATTTTTAATGTAGTTTTAAAATAATAAATTTTTATTGTTTTGTCGGTAATGGCTTGTATTTATATTTTGCATAGAGAGTATAAAATGAAAAAAAAACCTTAATTTCTAATAAAATAAATTTTACTGTTAATGAAATAAATATTGAAAAAAATTATATACACTATTCTATGAGATCATTCAATGGATGTTTGTGAATTTTTTGTATACTATCTATTCTATGTGTAAGTATTAATAATGTTATATACATGTTTTATGTTATATTTTCTCTTGGGTATCAATACTTTTCGGTAATCTATGGGGAGATGAAATAGGGTGTGTTATAATGGTTTGTTTAGAATATAGATTCAATATATGTTGTTTTTAGATTTTTTTAACATTTTGGGATATTGGGATATCATCCACGAGGACCTTTATTAGTGTATTGGTTATTTTTTATGTTTATTATTAGATTTTTGGTTTTATATGACATAGAATATTGATTTAAATTATTTTTACAATTAATTTTATTAGTTTTGAATAATTTTTTTCCATTTAATTATTTTCATCAGTTTATTTTTTCAGTAATTTACATTAATTAGAAATGAAAATCCTATATTTTAAAAAATGACTATTTTTTTTGTTTTATTATGATTTAAAGGTATATGTATTCTTATGAGAGTATTATTTGATTAATAGGAACTAGTTTCTAGACCACGGGGAACCGAAATTCCAATCGATCCCTAAGGGAAATTGGGATTGGTGGCATTTCAATTTATTCAGGGATTGTCAGTAAAATATAATATAGCGAAGAATAGTAACATATAAAAAATATTCTAATTACGATATACCCACTTTGATAAAATAAAATCTATTATCATTAAATAAATATAAAAATTATGAAAAATAATATTGGGAGTGTAAAAGAACATTTTAGGGTTAATAAGATTATTAGATGACATCTACTTGGAAATTATATAACTACACCAAACCTACGAGGCTACAATTTCCAATGATGAGTTAACAACGATATTTCTTATGTATACATTTTTAATAGATAAGAATATGTTACACAATTGTTTTTTACTGAATAATAATGTATATTGAGATATTAGAAAATTAAATATAGATGCTCTGACTATGGTTGAAAATACCCCACCATTGTAACACCCGAGACTTTTATGTTATATAAATCATCAAAGGAATCTTTTTCTACACAACACTTGCTTGGCTTGCTTTACACGCAGTCACGACCTTCCTCGATAGCTTGCGTCGTACGCAATACCGAGTTTCACTAAACAACAATATGCTATTAAAACTAGCCGTTATGAATAGTAATAACCACTTTTTGAAATTTTATAAATTTTATTTTTCAAAATGGACTTCATTTTTGGACTCAGAATATCGAAATTAGCCTAGGGTGAAATTTTCGTATTTTTCTGAAAACATTCAATTTTTGATGAATAGTGAAACCACTAAGTGGTAGGTTAAAAAACTGAATTTTGCATTAAAACTTAATTTTACCGCTTCTGTGAATGGAATTTCAAAAATCCGAGAGACACAGTTAATATCAAGTACTAAAATGTGGTTCAATGAGATAAAAATAATTTTTTGGTGAATAGTAACTTTTTACTATTTTTACCGCGGTTAATAGTAAATAGGGTAACTAAGGGTAAATATGATATTAATATTACCCTAACACATGTCCTAATTGTATTGGACAAGTGTAATTCGACCAAAAACAAACTTAGGAATAAAATATGACCATTTAGGCCCACTTGGATTAGATTAGGACATTTATTATTAATTTATTTAAAGAAGGGTTAAAGTAGTTAAAATCAAAGTTTAATAAGTAAAACATTTTTAATATGGGGTTATACATAAGATAAATTCGATTGTAAATATTCATTAGAAAGATAAAAAGATTTACTACATGATGGTATTTTATTTGTAATTTTTAGACATCAAATAATTTAATTTATTTATGACACAAAGATGATGCAGTAATTATCTTATTAATGAAATATTGACATAATTGATAAAATAAATACCAAAATAAATGTAATTTGAGACTTTTTATGAATTACACTAATTTTATAGGTTACTATGATATATTAGTGTTGATTTAATCAACTTGGTTCGAACATATAATTCTGTTATGACTTTCACAAAAATCATATATCAAATAGTGTCAAAATTGACACAAAATAGTTTTTAAATCAAATATTATATTACTAATTGTTATTTTATTCCTAAAAATCTAAGGTTCGGCCAAATGACTTAGATAAGGATATATATATTAATAATAAACAATTTGGGGTTCGTTTGGCATGTTATAGTAAGTGTATTAACCATATAGTGAAAGAAAACAAAAAGACACGGTAAAAGTTAAATTAATTAACTTAGAGTTAAATCTAATTGATAAGGTTAAAATAATACCCTAAACTTGTCTAAATACTATTGGTTGATAGGATTTCGACCCATCCCCACTTTAGCTTCGAAATAAGACCCTTTGGAACCATTATAAACCGATTTTGACTTTAATATACAATAATATTTTGAGATATTCCTAAGGTGCCCCTCTCCTCCCTTATAAAAGGGCACCTCCTCCCCCTCCTCCTCACACCAATTTGAGCACTCAAGCTCGGCCAACCCCTGCCATTTTCTCCTCTCCAATTCCCTATAATAATCCTAGATGTCCTGGTCTTCTCCAAAGACCAATCATAGTTCCTTAAGTGGAGGATTCAAAGAGGCGTTCCAAAGAAGAGGTAATATCCATTACCGATCTTTTCAATTTCTTTCTTCTTCAACTTATTCTTCTTTAGTTGTTTCATGATAAAGTAATAACATCAGTATTAATTACATACTGATATGTTATTATAAATATGAAACAACCCTAATTCACCTTCTATCCATCCTACGGAAAAATGAAATCACCGCGCGTGCGTACGTACGGAATACCGTCTCCACGCCGTGGTGTAATCTATTTTCCACCATCACCTTACAAGGATGGGTATAATGGTGTAATGAGTAACTATATATGATTATTATGAAGTAATATTGATATTGAAATAATATATATATACCCCAATACAATTCCACGATCATAGGAACGATATCATCACTTGTGCGTACGTACGGAATACCGTCTCCACGATGTGATGCGACTCGTTCTACATGATCTTCATTTCATAATGATTATATAAATGAATTGAATGAATGAATATGGTATATACTACACTAATACCATTCTGTAAATGAATTATCTATAACCTAAAGATAAGAATAAGAATTTATTCGACAAAACACGCATAAGAACAAAAAGTTATAAAGACCCGAGTAACAAGTAACAATGAAATATTACTAACAAGAAGCTAATAATATGACCATATATGATATCATATCAATATGTATGATTCTGGAATAAGTCAATAACATTATTTAAACCATTATACAGGACCTTCGGACGCGAACAAAGCAAATCGGACCTAAGGTAAGGGAAAATATTACAATCTCATTTTTATCCGAGATTGTTTATTCGTAAGTATTTACTGGGGTGTATTTTATCATCCACATCCATGTTTCATCAATATGTAATATTATTTCCATCCACCTACAATTGTTTAAATCCATTTTTACACTTCGGTGAGTTTTTAGTAATATCTATGAAAGGAATCTTTTGTCGTACGAGGTACTTTTTGACTTTTCCGACAAAAGTACGAAGAATGTTTTTTTTAAATTATACGGCATGAATGGATTTCTAAACATTATTTCCAAGAAGCTTCCTTTAAAAGTATTCAAGTTTATTTTTAATCAACTTCTTTTAGTTTAAAATTGTATGACATGTTAAGAAAGGAAAAGTGTTTTTGAAGTAGAAAGGATATTTTCCTCAAGAATGAAGTTCAAGTATTTTATCAAAATTATTTTCCATCTAAGATAATAAAAGGGTTCTGTTTTTATCCCTATTATTACATGGATTTGATTATGTTGTGATGGAAACATTTTTATGAATTCCTTTATCTTATATGAATTGTTTTATGATGTCATGTTGTTTAAGAATCTCATTTTTATTACATGGGTTATGCGATGATGTATGATTTATGATTATGTGGCACACATAAGAAAGGATTCATTATAAGATGGGTGGGACCTATATCTCCCTCCAATGCATTTGGTAAAGATTTTATATCTCATGAGATAGACAGGGCTGGAACGGTAGGTTATACCGGTTCAGTGAAACAGGACTAAAATGAGGGTTACTCGGTTCAGAAAGGGACTTTGTCCACTAAGATAGTCTTGGCAATGAGTCATGACTAACAAGAAATGATTTTCCATGATTATGTGTGCATGCCACAAAGTTTCCAGTCTTATGTTATGATTATGGGGATCTCATTTTCACTTCTATGATTTATTCCATGATAAGATATTATGATCTCTTTTGCAGGTTTTGATTTTCAAAAAGATATGATATGATTTTTATTTCCTTTATTTGCCCTTGCTGAGCATTTGAGCTCACCCTTTTATGTTTTCTTTTTCCCAGGTCAGGAAAATGGATATTAAGTAGAATATGCTAAAAGGGACCCTAGATATGATGAAATAAATGGGAGACACTGTAGAAGATTTATGAACCAGTTTTTTATGTTTCCCAGTTTCTAAAGACACTATACCGATACGGTCCTTTGTGGTTTTGTCATATGTTGTAATAAGTGTACTTCAATTTTGAAGTATTAACAATGTATGTAAAGTATGGGTCGTTATAGTTGGTATTAGAGGAAAGGTATAGTCAACCTTTGGAAACTAGGATGTGAAAGCCTTAGTAAGAACCCTAAGGATAAGTCTAAGCATAGAACACAATCTTAGTGTTTTAGAAATGGCCTTGAATAACCTAGGATAAGACCTTAAGCATGAAAATTTTATTCTTGAATTATGTGGTTTCCTATTATAATTAGTGTTGCTCACACTATTCTTCTTGGTTTTAGTCAATGGCTGGAACCCGAAGGAACCGTGTTAATGCGGAATGCGATGGGCAATGCAATGATTGTCCCCCTGAGCAACCAAACGATATGGGAGCTGGAATGCAAAATCTTGAAGCCATGATCACACAACTTTCTCAAGCTATGAATCATGCAGGATTTCCAAACGAGCAAAGGAGGGAGCAACATTCTGTTGAATCCTTCATGAGGCAGCGTCCACCTTCTTTCAGCGGGTCTACTGATCCATTAGTTGCTGAACAATGGATTAGTACTACTGAAAAGATATTTTCAGTTCTTCAATGTTCTGAACATGATAAAGTCATCCTAGCAGTGTACCGTTTGGAAGGAGATTCTGATCAATGGTGGAATCTTGTTAAGAATACGAGGCAAAGGGATGAAATTGAGTCTATGGAATGGGACGAGTTCAAGAACTTATTTTTCAATAAGTACTTCCCTCGTATTCTCCGAACAAAGATGGAGAAAGAGTTTCTTGAACTGAAGCAAAGGGATGATGAATCTGTTGGTACCTATGAAGCAAATTTTACAAGACTTGCAAGGTACGCTTCTGGTATTATTATCCAACCTGATAGTAAGATCGATCGATTCATTAGTGGCTTAAAACCAAGTCTTCGAAAGGCGTTAGCCATAAGGGACTTCAATAGCTACGAGGAAATCGTTCGGTGTGCTCTCAAAGTCGAGATGGATATTGGAGTAACCCATCAGTCACATGGGTTTGATAAGAAGAGGAAGATGGAATTCAAAGAAAAATCTAAAGAGCACACAGAAGAGAAGATGAGCTTTTCCTTATGCTCAAAGTGTGGAAAGAAACATGGAGGGAGTTGTCTTAAAGAGACAAGTAAATGTTTTAAATGTGGAAAAGAAGGTCATCAGGCATTTGAATGCCGTGATAATAGGAAGAAGATGTCTAATGACGCAAACAAAGGAAGGGATACACATAATGAACCTACTACACTTCAATGTTTCAAGTGCAAGGAGATGGGGCATTATGCCAATCAATGCCCAAATCCAAGGGTTGATGATGATGGTCGACGTCAACAAACTCTTAAGGCTAAAGGCAAAGGAAAGTCACATGCAATTTCTATCAGCGATGTGGAGTACGATAACGATGTGGTGAAAGGTACACTTACCATCCACTCTAAAGTAGCAAATGTTTTATTTGATTCTGGATCCACCCACTCTTTTATTTCTGAAGACTTTTCTAAGGATATCACCATATTACCTCAACAATTTGATGTTGAGTTAGCTGTGACAACACCTAATGGCACAACAGTCGCATCAAAAGTTTATAATTCTTCTCCGATCGAAGTTTGTGGGAATGTGCTTCCTGCAAATCTTGTGATCCTTCCTTTAGTGGAATTTGATGTGATTCTTGGCATGGATTGGCTTTCTCTACATGGAGCTCATATCAATTGCCAAATAAGGGAAGTCACATTTCATATTCCAGATCAATCTACGATCGTATACCAATGCAAGGATGAACATAACCTTCCAGTGGAAATTTCTTCCATCTTATGGGTTTTGATTCCACTAAATGAAGGTTATTTATCTCAAATGGTTGGTGAGAAACTCACGATTAAGAATATGCCCATTGTACGTGAGTTTGATGATGTCTTTCCGGAGGAATTGCTGGGTCTTCCACCAAATAGTGAAGTTGAGTTTTCAATAGAACTCGTACCGGGTGCTTTTCCTATTTCAAAGACACCTTATAGAATGGCCCCAATTGAGTTGCAGGAATTGAAGAAGAAACTCCAAGAGAATCTTGATAAGGGATTCATACGCCCTAGTGCGTCACCTTGGGGAGCACCTGTTCTATTTGTTAAGAAGAAAGATGGATCAATGAGACTTTGCATTGATTATCGAGAACTTAACAAGATCACTATCAAGAACAAATATCCTCTCCCACGCATTGATGACTTATTTGACCAACTACACGGAGCTCAATACTTTTCCAAGATTGATCTTTGTTCAGGGTATCATCAATTAAGGGTCAAAAGGGAGGATATACCAAAGACGGCTTTCCGTACAAGGTATGGACACTATGAATTTATAGTGATGCCATTTGGTCTTACTAATGCCCCTGTTATCTTCATGGATCTAATGAATAGAGTCTTTAGAGACTATCTTGAACAATTTTTGGTAGTCTTTATAGACGATATTCTTGTCTATTCAAAGAGCAAGGAAGAGCATGAAGATCACTTGAGAATTATATTGAAGACCCTGAGAAAGGAGAAGCTTTATGCCAAATTTACCAAGAGTGATTTTTGGCTTCAAAAAGTTGCATTTTTGGGTCATATAATCTCAAAAGAGGGGATATCTGTGGATCCAGCAAAAACAGAAGTTATCGAAAGATGGTCGAGACCAACCACAGTAACTGAGATCCGAAGTTTTCTTGGTTTGGCTGGATATTATCGACGTTTTGTAAAAGATTTTTCACGATTATCTAATCCACTCACCAAGTTGACTCGGAAAGGAGTTAAGTTTGTCTGGACAGAGGAATGTGTAGACAATTTCAAGGAGTTGAAAGGAAGGTTATCCAGTGCACCTGTGCTCACACAGCCTTGTAGTGGAGAAAGGTTTGTGATCTACAGTGATGCATCCAAGAAGGGATTGGGGTGTGTTCTTATGCAAAATGATATGGTGATAGCTTATGCCTCACGACAGTTGAAAATCCATGAGCAAAATTACCCAACACATGATTTGGAGTTGGCTGCGGTAATCTTTGCATTAAAGATTTGGAGGCATTACCTTTATGGTGAAAGGTGTGATATTTATACTGATCATAAAAGTTTAAAGTATATTTTCACACAAAAGGAGTTGAATATGCGTCAAAGAAGATGGTTGGAGCTGATTAAGGATTATGACTGCTCAATCCATTACAACTCTGGGAAAGCAAACAAAGTGGCAGATGCATTAAGTCGACAAGACCATGCTAGTTTATCCATGATGAGGATCACAAAAGATCCAATATTTATGGATTTACAAAGGATGGATCTTGGAATTATAATGGAAGGGGAAAAATCTTATCTTTCTCAAATGAATGTTCAACCTTCTATACATGTGAAGATTAAAGAGGCACAGAAAGGAGATGTCGAGTTACAAAAGAAGGTGAGAAATGTTCCTGAATTCAACCTTGATTGTGATGGGATAATAAAGTTCAGGAATCGGGTTTGCATTCCTCCCATCCCCGAATTAAAGAATGAGCTGCTGGATGAGGCTCATAGTTCATCATTCTCTATTCATCCTGGAAGCACGAAGATGTATAGGGACCTGAAAGAGTACTTCTGGTGGGATGGCATGAAAAGAGATGTTGCTGAATATGTCTCTCGATGCTTGGTTTGTCAACAAGTTAAAGCTGAGAGACAGAAGTCTAAGAGGATGTTACAACCATTACCCATACCCGAATGGAAATGGGAAAACTTCACTATGGACTTTGTCACAGGACTTCCTAAAACATACAAAGGCAATAATGCTATCTGGGTCATAGTTGATCGTCTTAGAAAGTCTGCACACTTCATTCCTATTAGAGAGGATTTCTCTCTAGATCAGCTTGCCAGGATATATGTAAAGGAAGTGGTAAGATTGCATGGAGTACCACTTTCTATTATATCTGATCGGGATCTGAGATTTACCTCGAAGTTCTGGCGAAGTCTTCAGCATACTCTGGATAAAGAGTTGAGTTTCAGCACTGCTTATCATCCCCAGACAGACGGTCAGTCTGAGAGAACAATTCAAACCCTAGAAGATATGTTGAGAGCTTGCTCTATGGATTTCAAAGGAGGTTGGGATCAACACCTACATTTGGTGGAATTTTCTTATAATAATAGCTTTCACTCCAGTATTCAGATGGCTCCTTATGAAGCTCTCTGTGGAAAGAAATGCAGGACTCCATCTTGCTGGGATGAAGTTGGGGAAAGAAAGCTATTAGGAACTGATCTCGTTGATGAAATGGCAGAAAAGGTCAGATCTATTCAACAACACATAAGAGCAGCTCAGAGTCGACAGAAAGGTTATGCCGACAACCGAAGAAAAGACCTAGAGTTTGAAGTGGGCGATAAAGTGTTCTTATGAATATCTCCCTGGAAGAGGGTTATGAGATTTGGAAAGAAGGGGAAGTTGAGCCCCAGATATATCGGTCCTTTCGAAATACTGGATCGTGTTGGGAAGGTAGCTTACCGATTGGCGCTTCCACCGAATCTCTCTCAAGTTCAGGATGTGTTCCATGTATCTCTCCTGAGAAAGTACATACCAGATCCTTCACATGTACTCAGCTCAGAAGTTGTACCGCTGGAGCAAGATCTTTCTTATGAAGAACAGCCGATAGAGATTCTGGATCGTAGCGAAAAAGTCCTACGAAACAAGACCACTCGCTTGGTGAAAGTTTTATGGAGGAACCACCAACTTGAAGAATCAACATGGGAGCTTGAGGATATGATGAGGGAGAATTATCCTCATCTGTTTGTTACAAAGTGACGAATGTCGAGGGAGAAATTCTTTTTAAGGGGGGTAGAATGTAACACCCAAGACTTTTATGTTATATAAATCATCAAAGGAATCTTTTTCTACACAACACTTGCTTGGCTTGCTTTACACGCAGTCGCAACCTTCCTCGATAGCTTGCGTCGTACGCAATACCGAGTTTCACTAAACAACAATATGCTATTAAAACTAGCCGTTATGAATAGTAATTACCACTTTTTGAAATTTTATAAATTTTATTTTTCAAAATGGACTTCATTTTTGGACTCAAAATATCGAAATTAGCCTAGGGTGAAATTTTGGTATTTTTCTGAAAACTTTCAATTTTTGATGAATAGTGAAACCACTAAGTGGTAGGTTAAAAAACTGAATTTTGCATAAAACTTAATTTTACCGCTTCTGTGAATGGAATTTCGAAAATCCGAGAGACACAGTTAATATCAAGGACTAAAATGTGGTTCAATGAGATAAAAATAATTTTTTGGTGAATAGTAACTTTTTACTATTTTTACCGTGGTTAATAGTAAATAGGGTAAGTAAGGGTAAATATGATATTAATATTACCCTAACACATTTCCTAATTCTATTGGACAAGTGTAATTCGACCAAAAACAAACTTAGGAATAAAATATGACCATTTAGGCCAACTTGGATTAGATTAGGACATTTATTATTAATTTATTTAAAGAAGGGTTAAAGTAGTTAAAATCAAAGTTTAATAAGTAAATAATTTTTAATATGGGGTTATACATAAGATAAATTCGATTGTAAATATTCATTAGAAAGATAAAACGATTTACTACATGATGGTATTTTATTTGTAATTTTTAGACATCAAATAATTTAATTTATTTATGACACAAAGACGATGCAGTAATTATCTTATTAATGAAATATTGACAAAATTGATAAAATAAATACCAAAATAAATGTAATTTGAGACTTTTTATGAATTCCACTAATTTTATAGGTTACTATGATATATTAGAGTTGATTTAATCAACTTGGTTCGAACATATAATTCTGTTATGACTTTCAAAAAAATCATATATCAAATAGTGTCAAAATTGACACAAAATAGTTTTTAAATCAAATATTATATTACTAATTGTTATTTTATTCCTAAAAATCTAAGGCTCGGCCAAATGACTTAGATAAGGATATATATATTAATAATAAACAATTTGGGGTTCGTTTGGCATGTTATAGTAAGTGTATTAACCATATAGTGAAAGAAAACAAAAAGACACGGTAAAAGTTAAATTAATTAACTTAGAGTTAAATCTAATTGATAAGGTTAAACTAATACCCTAAACTTGTCTAAATCCTATTGGTTGATAGGATTTCGACCCATCCCCACTTTAGCTTCGAAATAAGACCCTTTTGAACCATTATAAACCGATTTTTACTTTAATATAAAATAATATTTTGAGATATTCCTAAGGTGTCCCTCTCCTCCCTTATAAAAGGGCACCTCCTCCCCCTCCTCCTCACACCAATTTGAGCACTCAAGCTCGGCCAACCCCTGCCATTTTTTCCTCTCCACTTCCCTAGAATAATCCTAGAGGTCCTGGTCTTCTCCAAAGACCAATCATAGTTCCTTAAGTGGAGGATTCAAAGAGGCGTTCCAAAGAAGAGGTAATATCCATTACCGATCTTTTCAATTTCTTTCTTCTTCAACTTCTTCTACTTTAGTTGTTTCATGATAAAGTAATAACATCAGTATTACTTACATACTGATATGTTATTATAAATATGAAACAACCCTAATTCACCTTCTATCCATCATACGGAAAAATGAAATCACCGCGCGTGCGTACGTACGGAATACCGTCTCCACGCCGTGGTGTAATCTATTTTCCACCATCACCTTACAAGGATGGGTATAATGGTGTAATGAGTAACTATATAGGATTATTATGAAGTAATATTGATACTGAAATAATATATATATACTCCAATACAATTCCACGATCATAGGAACGATATCATCACTTGTGCGTACGTACGGAATACCGTCTCCACGATGTGATGCGACTCGTTCTACATGATCTTCATTTCATAATGATTATATAAATGAATTGAATGAATGAATATGGTATATACTACACTAATACCATTCTGTAAATGAATTATCTATAACCTAAAGATAATAATAAGAATTTATTCGACAAAACACGCATAAGAACAAAAAGTTATAAAGACCCGAGTAACAAGTAACAATGAAATATTACTAACAAGAAGCTAATAATATGACCATATATGATATCATATCAATATGTATGATTCTTGAATAAGTCAATAACGTTATTTAAACCATTATACAGGAGCTTCGGACACGAACAAAGAAAATCGGACCTAAGGTAATGGAAAATATCACAATCTCATTTTTATCTGAGATTGTTTATTCGTAAGTATTTACTGGGGTGTATTTTATCATCCACATCCATGTTTATTCAATATGTAATATTATTTCCATCCACCTACAATTGTTTAAATCCATTTTTACCCTTCAGTGAGTTTTTAGTAATATCTATGAAAGGAATCTTTTGTCGTACGAGGTACTTTTGGACTTTTCCGACAAAAGTACGAAGAATGTTTTTTTTAAACTATACGGCATGAATGGATTTCTAAAAATTATTTCCAAGAAGCTTCCTTTACAAGTATTAAAGTTTATTTTTAATCAACTTCTTTTAGTTTAAAATTGTATGACATGTTAAGAAAGGAAAAGTGTTTTTGAAGTAGAATGGATATTTTCCTCAAGAATGAAGTTCAAGTATTTTATCAAAATTATTTTCCATCTATGATAATAAAATGGTTCTGTTTTTATCCCTATTATTACATGGATTTGATAATGTTGTGATGGAAACATTTTTATGAATTCCTTTATCTTATATGAATTGTTTTATGATGTCATGTTGTTTAAGAATCCCATTTTTATTACATGGGTTATGCGATGATGTATGATTTATGATTATGTGGCACACATAAGAAAGGATTCATTATAAGATGGGTGGGACCTATATCTCCCTCCAATGCATTGGGTAAAGATTTTATATCTCATGAGATAGACAGGGCTGGAACGGTAGGTTATACCGGTTCAGTGAAATAGGACTGAAACGAGGGTTACTCGGTTCAGAAAGGGACTTTGTCCACTAAGATAGTCTTGGCAATGAGTAATGACTAACAAGAAATGATTTTCCAGGATTATGTGTGCATGCCACAAAGTTTCCAGTCTTATGTTATGATTATGTGGATCTCATTTTCACTTCTATGATTTATTCCATGATAAGATATTATGATCTCTTTTGCAGGTTTTGATTTTCAAAAAGATATGATATGATTTTTATTTCCTTTATTTTCCCTTGCTGAGCATTTGAGCTCACCCTTTTATGTTTTCTTTTCCCCAGGTCAGGAAGATGGATATTAAGTAGAATATGCTAAAAGGGACCCTAGATATGATGAAATAAATGGGAGACACTGTAGAAGATTTATGAACTAGTTGTTTATGTTTCCCAGTTTCTAAAGACACTATACCTATACGGTCCTTTGTGGTTTTGTCATATGTTGTAATAAGTGTACTTCAATTTTGAAGTATTAACAATGTATGTAAAGTATGGGTCATTATAACCATGATCCAATATTAATTTTCCAGGTAAATTATTTATTATTTAAGCATGTTTAAATAGAGATAGAAATCAATCCAATAGAAAATAGTTAGTTCAGTGAAGGAAATCTCTAATAAAGATGTAAAAATGCCTCAAATTTCCAATATAGGTGTAACAACACTGATTATAAGAAACTATTTAATATATTTAAGAGACCAAAAACACTCAAGAAATTTTCATGATATTATTACCAATTTATAATAATATGGGAAAAACATAAAAATGATGATTCAAATTCCTTTGAGAACAAAATTCATACGCGTGACTGTGAAATTCCTTTATTGTAACATGACTCTTAAAAAATTAAAAAAAATATTAAAAATACTACATGGAGTGATGATATCGTAAACTATATTTCTATGATTATAAGTATCTCTCAAACCTATTAATATTCTTAATGAAAATAAAAGAACCACCTTATTCAAATTTTATTCGAATAACATCATCAAATCAGTAATTAAAGGATATAAATTTTATGAAGATCACGGAAAATTGTGTTGATTGAGATACTTGATTTGGAATATTTATTAGTTGAAAATTTTAAATTTAATATTCAGGAAAACATTAGAATAGAGATATAGTATAATGAATATTGATAATTTAAATATTCAAGTATCAGGAAGCATGTTCTCTAGATGATGAATTTCAAGATAGAAAAAAACCAAAAAAATAAATCTATTGTCATATATAATATATTTTTACTATATTATACCATAATTATAAAAATTTAAAATATTAAATGATAATGGAAAACTCAATATTTGAGGAAAATTTATGAGCAATCATTAAAGGGGGAGTAACTAATTTTACAATGAAAATTTTTTATTCTTATTATTGAGGTGTTTTTAGGGAAAATGTTGACTAGAAAATAACTCAATTATTTCACTAAAATAATTTCAATGGTATGGTGTCTCTTGGTGAACTACTAGGGATAATTTTTGTGTCCTTATTAATCACTCATGTTTTTTACACAAAAAACTTCACACATATAATTTGAGTTAGTGGAATTATAAATCATTTCTTTAATAATTGTGATTCAATAATTTTATTAATAAAACAAAAATATTTATTTTAAATAAATGTTTATAAAAATGTAATGTAATGTATGTACCCATGTTAGTATTATCCGGTGAAGTTGATTGAAAATAATTTTATTTTTCTCAATATGGGGTATCAATAATATTGAATTTATTTTTAATTTTTATTGAAAAAATATAAAAAGTGTGAGATTAAAGAGGCCATAAGAAATTGATAGTGAATTAAATAATTTGATTGTCAATGAATTTTGGAAAACACATTTTTTAAAGTATACGTAAAGGATCCCATTTCAGTTCAAGATAAAACATTTATAGTTATTTATAATATAAAAGGCTAAACCATTAGATATATGAACACTACTAATACATGTTCAACCATTTGATGATGACAGTAAAGAAGACCCGATGATATGAGGTACATGTATCCCAAAATTTAATCAATATAAGTGTTGTAACATTTATTTATGGATACTAGATTAATACAAAGATATTATCAAATTTTGTAGAATAATAAATATTAGAAAACTATCTGACCTATTTTCAATGACATTCATGATTAGTGCAGATAGTTAAAAGAAGATATTATAAAAAAGTTTTATTTATTTTCAATCAAATTTGATATTGAGGACTCCCAGTTTGATTTTGAAGCATTAAAAATATTAAATTTATTATCCATATAACAATACTAAATACCTTTGTTAAAATTATTTAAAATAATTTCATCAAAATTTAAATTTTAAAATTCAGTGTTTCCCCAAAAAAATAAATTATATTTCATCCAGGAAGAATGTTTTTCAATTAATGACATTTAATAGATGACATAAAGAATCCTAGAAAAATATAAAAGAAATTAAATGATTGAATATCTAAATATTTGGAATCTGTAAAAATATTTTTGATTATTGATAATTCAAAATTTATCTAACATAATCAAGGTGAAGAAATTTCTCATCTATTTGAAGACCCTCACATCATTAAGATGAAATTGTGATTATTGATATTTCAATTTATTTATGTCAATTAGAATAGTAACAGATATTATTATAAGTACATTATAATAAGAATATAATGTCAAGGAAATTTTATATTTGTATAAAAAATAAGAAAAATTAATAAAATAAGAGTATCATGTGGTGGTACCAGAAGATAATGTTTTCTCGAATAAGACTAATGAATAGTTTGATCATTAGAAAAATTAACATGAGGTATATTATTAAATGGTATGGTTTTTAAACACGCAGATAACATAGACATAATAATCGTTAATTTTATTTAATGAATAAGAAAGTGGAATCTGAGATTTGTGGAAATATATGACATTAGTTTTTGGAGGTTTAGAAAATAAGATGTTGGAAAATCTACCTTGAGTATAGAAAAAAAATAATATTGTTAAAATATATGGAATACATTTATGATGATATCCATTGTTGATATTGAAGAGATATAAATAATTTATGAATGTATTATTGAGTTTAGAAGGTGATATGACCAGATGTAATATTAGATATAAGAAGATGCTTCAAGATTTAGTTTAAATGAAATATAATATAAATGGATGTTAGACATAATATTCTATGAAATAATGGAAAATTTTAAATCACAAGGATATAATTGGTCATTTTATTTAGAGATAACATCATTATTGGATGATATAGTTTTACATTTATGGATAAAATTTCTCAATATGATTGCAAGGGACATTAATTTCTTATTAAATCATTTTCATTATGATTTTATAATGCTGAAATGAAATGATAAATATTTATTTGTAAAATATATTGATTAATTTGTTTATTTGGGGTTGATTTGAAAAAAATGGTGTTTCTAAGTATTTTGGGCATTTGGTATTAAATTCTGGTTTTAGAAGATTTTTGAAGGCATTAAAAATGAAATGTTTAAAGACATTTTTTATTGATAATTAAAATCACCTGTCATATTAAAAAATTCCAATTATATGAAAAACACTGAAGTAAATTGATGTGGTGAGTTAAGAACATTCGTAAGAGATATCCTCTTAGAAGAAATGATTTAAAAGTAGGCACTTGTTGTCTAGTAATTTTTGGATGTTTAGTTCAGTCCCATATGTGATACAACAAGATAATGAAGAACTATATATTTTTGGAGCTGTAAAAAATTACTAAATGTAGAAGTTCTAGAAGAATCACAATCACAAACAAGTGAAAGTTATTGATGTTGATGTTTATATAAATTTATGTGAACTAGAATTATATATTTGAAACAACAATATAGGATGAAGTTCATAAAGGGTATTGAGGATGTTCACTAAAAATTGATGATTCATCTAAGAGGATTTTTGTCGAGAACCCTGAGGATTTGTGGTTAAAATACAAACAACTAAAACATTATATGAAAGAGTTAAAATAAGATTTTCGGATATATCATATAGCCTTATATAGTATAGTGGATTCATAGAAGAGTTATATCACATTTTATAGAATAAAGAAAATTAATTTCAAAACATTAAGAAACATAAGAATAAGGAAATTATATGGAAAAAGATAATAATTAGGTATAGATATGACTATGGTTCCCACACCATGGATATACCATGAAAAAATCTTTATATGTATTTCCATTATGTTATCAACATTGAATTTGGTATTATTTTATTATGGAGATCTCTAATCATCCATACTTACCAAATAATGATAGATGTTCGGCCAAATTAACAGAATAAAATGTTTAGGTAGAACATAATCATGTTTTACACCTGATTAACCTCCCACCCACTCAGTATGAATACAAAATCCACATAGACTACCAGTAATATAAAAATATACATACTGACTATTATTTTAATCCAATTGAAGCTATCATAATTGGATGAAACACCAGGAAATTATTTTTAAGGAGATTAAAATATACATACTATTATTTCAAAAATAAAAAATAAATTAGTGTTTTATAATTCGTGTAATAATGATATATATTATTTTAAAATTTCAATAAAATGTTCCATTTAAAGATATAAATATTCGAGATGATTAAATGTAATATTATTATAATTTGATGATATATAATTTAGTCAAAAACTTCTAAACCATGTTATATATTAATATTAGAAGGCAATTTGAATAAATTCATGGTTAAAAACACTATTTCTATATTTCACATTAACTAAAGTTTTTAAACACCAACAATAATATGACTTCCTTTCAATTTGTTGGGGACTATAAAATCCATGGAACTATTTCAATATATGGATCCATTTTCATCCCTAGGATCCAAAACAAGCAAATTTAAACAATCATAGATAGATAACATTCATATATAAAATGTTATATGCCCTTTAATTCATCAACCAATATAAATGAAGGGTCAGATCTAGTAAAAAATAGTTTTTTGTCATAGTTCGCTTTATTTATAAAATATAATTCCTCAATTACACCCTATATAATATTAATTTCATAGAAAATGATATATAATATATAATTATTTTCATAATACATGGTGGTTTTATTATATTATATATTGTGTTATGAGTTTTTTTTTGTAAATATTATTCCCTATATCACTATTAGGTTCTTAAATTATATATCATGTTATTATATTTCAATATTTCATACATGTTTTAGTTTATATTATATTATATTAGGGTATGTTTAATTTTTTAGAGATTTAGTTAGAAATTTGTGGTATTATAGAAATATCACTCTTTTTAATGATTAAGGATAAATTGTACTAGAAAAACTATGTATAAGAATTTTTATTTTTTCAGGAAATAGTTAATATGTATTTTATGTTCATGTTATGGTCCAAGACATATGACATTCATGAGAAACTATGCATTTCTTTTTATTATTAGGTTTTCCAAACATCATTAAATCATGGTTATGTGAAACAATGCATGATAACAATGCATTGTGACATAGTTTGTCTGTAATAGGTATTTCATGATGGTATTATGGTTTATAAAACCATGTTTTAAAGGATTTTAGGTCATGATAATGTCATGTAGTGACAATCATAATATTAAAATATGTTTTGAAAATAATATCATGGAAATATATAGGAAATCCGGATTCATATCATAATGAATTTATGGAATTTTTATAAATTTATTTTATATCTTTGACCAAAACTCTCCTACACTCTAATTCATTAATACATGGCCAACTAAAATATAAACATTTTCATCCCTACACCTTGATTTGAAGCAATATATACTTCATTTCTTTCATATTTTCATTGTAAAATCCATCCTTTCTGTTATTATGTTTGTCCTTCCTCTATTAATTTTAATTTATTTTTCTCCTAGTATACATATGGGCATTGAGATCAATAATAATGTTTATTAGATATTTATTAAAGGGTGGTTTGGATAGTTATAGGTTCTAAATAATTTCTTCTTGCTCGGTTGAATTCTATCTATCAAAGGCGATATGTTATTGATTATTTTCACATGAAAACATATGTATTTTATTATTATATAATAATATTACAATGAATTATATTATTTTGTGTTTTAAAATGCTGTTTTATTTAAATTTATTTTTTGATACATTCATTTAATATATTGGATGAATTTGTGGTTTCTATAATTGCTTTAAGTGGGGGGGGGGGGGGTTATGAATTTTCATATTTTATTCTTGAATGGAAAATAATGTCTTTCATATTTTTTAAAAAAACATAAAAATATATTTTAAAAATGGTTTCATGATTTATAATTGGTGTTTTATAATAGGGATATGTTATAAAAATAAATAATTTTTATGGATTGATTAAAAATACAATGTGAAGGGTGGTGTCTTATCACTGGGGTCCTTTCAAAAAAAATTTAAAAAAATTGAATTCAGAAATTATGGGGACTTGAAGTTTATCCCAATATATAGTTGTGTTAGTGTGTTTTATCATAAAATTATGGGGTATAGTGTAATTAATTATTCTAAATATGTGTTTTGGTTCAATAAAATAAAACATATGTTTGAAATAAACTCAAAATCCATGTGATCTATCTGTAAATATTCCCTTATTTTACTATTAGAGAATTATGATATTTTATTCATAATAACTGTCATTAATTATATGATACATCACCGATCAACATCATGTATTCGTTTTTTGGAATGAATATAGAAGTAAAATATCCATTGATCACCATTTATGGTTTCTTAAAATGTCCATGTAGACATTTTATGGAATTTTAGAATGGAAGAATAAGAATAATACTTTATACAACAATAAAAATATCTAATTATATAGAATAACCATACAATTCAATATAAATAAGTAGAATAGATTTAGTATTATATGACATAATTCATTAATAATAGTGAGGAAATTCTTCTTGTACTGATCACTATGTCCCTAGGGTTCAATCAAAAGATATTATAGACAATAAATGATTGAGAGAATTGAAAACACTTCGTCTCAACTTAGTTCAAATGAATAGTGGTTAAACCCTATCCCATCTACTCCATATCTCTCTCTTGATGAAATTTATTCTATTTAATGGTATCCCATAGACATAAATATTGAACTCACATTTCCATGATTGTTTCTGCATGTATGGATCTAGTGATAGGATACATTATCTAGATATCTTTAACATTATCAAAATCGATTAGCTCCATGATCCTATTCTTATGTTAAATATATTACATTTATTATCTCAACTATCCTCTACCATTAGCCTATACTAACTCGTTTTTTGATTGATCATATGTTGGTGGCTCTCATGTGGATGAATCATCCTAATGATACAGATGACACATGCATTAGTCTATTTACTCAAACGTGGAGTATGAATTTTTCATTTTCAACACAAATGAGTCATATAATAGAAACAATAAAATCATTCATTAACAAATATATTTCACTAATTGACAAATATATCAATTAAATTACATGTACACTTCCATTTTTATTACTCATACAGTTGATGTAATTTTTCATTTTTCATCCCCACCAGCACTAATTAAATGTTAAACGTGGTGTGGGATATGTAAAATAAAACCAACATTGATTAATAGAGAAACAATTCATAATACATATCAATTTGAAGAATAAAATCCCAAGAGATAAAAAATTATGGCTTCTCATTATATCATATAAAAAAACACTTAATATGTATATTAATTTCATTTAAAAAATAGAATCTAGATTTCACTAATTTCTAAAATATTTAATGATTTCAAAGGATTTATACTAATTTTGGGGAAAATAATCATATTCATGCATAATTTAGTTATAACAATAATGTCCCTTATAACTCTCTAATATATATACTATTTCACCCCTAGGAAATGCAATGAATTCCTCCTGATTTATTTACCTCACCTCGGTTCAAATACACTTAAATGAAGGGAGGGAATAAAATAATATATCCCTTATTGAAAATATAATGCCTCCATAATGATGTATTCTCACAACCTTACTGAAATCCCACCAAATTTTAAAGATCCACGAGTGAAGGATATAATATATTAGTGGAATTAAAACCTTAAAAGGGCCTTATTCAAGTATCACTCTCCCCTAGGTTCCGTATACACATGTTTCTTTTCTTATCAAACTGATACAACATAAATGATATTCTTATAATTAAATATTATCATTATTCAGTTTAGTTCATCATTATCCTTAATCAAATCAAGTCATTTTATTATAATTACAGATATATTAACTTTATCATGTGTTTTACAAAGAACATATTGATGTATAATGATATTTAATAGTCAAAAAACAAGTTCCTAACTTACACAAAACTTTATTTTTCCTCTGAATTTAATATTTTATAGAAGTTTAAAACAATATATATGTATATATAATTTCATGAAAATTCCATATACATTTTTTTAAATTATATGTGATTATTTACAGACCAGATTCTATGAAGAAACCTAATACCGAAGCCCAATGATCCTGAAATAAATTTTTGAACATTTTTAAATCATTTAAATAAACATGAGAGCATGTTTTTCTAACATTTAAATCGTTGATCTGATAAAAATTATGAGGGTACCGTTGTATTCAGAATGAAAAGATCACCTTGAATGGACCTCACTGCGACCAGAAATGGTTGACCAGGAATGTCAATTTTTAGACATTTCGAACAAAAATTATATACATATATATATTATTTTATATTGATTATTCCATCCATTGGGTGGTGGCATGGCGGCACTATGGTGCGACAACAATGTGACGATATGTATCAGTAATTGAAGTTAATTAATGGATCAAATTTGTGCAGCATAATGACTAATTAAATCAAGTGTAATACATACACTGTATAATAAATGAAAAAACATAATGACTTGATGATGTGGAAAAACAAAAACGATGTGACAAGTTTTCATTTAATGCGTTAATTCATTGTAGAAATCTGGAATAGAGGGTATAATTTATCTGACAATTCTATGATGAAAATTCTCTCTAATGAAGAACAATGAATGTCAGAAAATCACCAGTATCATCGATACACCATGGTGAACTGGACCGAAGCGTGTCAAACACGAAAAGAACTTGAATCCCCACAGACAGATCACCACAATGACGAACTCAAATGAATTTGGTGTTTTTTTAAGATTCCCCATTATTTACTCTAAAACAATAAACCCATATCGAACCCTGAATAGGTTTATCCTCACATATCTCACTCTTTTAGGATGGTGCATTTTCTTTGGACTCTATTATCGAGATTGATTGGTTGTGATAAAACTTCAAACATTTATCCCATGTTTCTAAGCCTCTAACGCGGAGGGCACAGGCTAACACAAACAAAGACTGATCCCCTCTACCTTGTTAATTTTGGTGCAATCATTGTGGCTTAATCTTATGAATCGAGAAAATGATTATTTAATGAAGTCATAGGGAAAATGGGATCCCCTAAAGGTCATAGGTGGAAGCGGAATGATGAAAAAACCACCGAAGAAGATCTGGTGGTCCTCGGGCAGGTGGTGGCACACCATGATTATGCATTGGAAGAAATGAAATAACTAGATTTGGTTGTAGAGGTGAAGTAGGAGTTGTCGACCTCCAGGATGGTAGCTGGGGTGGGTAGGCGCTTCCAATCATACACATCAATGGCACCGAAGACCCTGAATCACTCTGCATTGCATGCGACAAGGCCACAGTCAAATAACTGCAATAAAGAAGGTTCCCCTGCGAATGAATTTCAAGGATGGTGGGAAGGACACATCTTCCATTTATGTCCCAGACATGTAATAACCTATCCCTCAATTATGAAACATGTAGGGTGCGGGAAACCCTAGTTGGCCGTACCCACCACAGCAGGTCGTACCCGCGCCCAGTTGTCCGTACATGCTCCTAGAAGCCTGCACTAGTTCCCCGATAAGCCCAGGACTAAATGGTTCATAATAGGAAGATCCTATTCTAGAACAGATTTGATTAGGGTTTGGAAAACACGGTTCAGTTCTGTTTGGTATGATCAGGTTGGACCGGAAACAGACCCCACCTGCCCCTTTTTTAAAAAATTGCTATATCATAAAAACTTTGTGTCTGATTGATGATCTATTTGCAGAGATAGAACACTTTTGATGATATGATTTTTTAATAATACTATATGGAGGTTTTAATGGATGTTGATATGTGATTAATGGAATGAGGAGTGGTTCTCTCAGAATCAATCTCACTACTTGCAGAAATCCATGGACTAACTAAGACATGAAGACTGCTGGAAAGAAACAATGTGTGTATCATATATCATGGAATAGTGGGATGCAACTATATGTGACCCTGTAGTCCCATTGTGGGGAGGGGTACTGTATGACACGACATACCCACGATACTCGATGGGAAGGAGTATATCAGTGTGATTTATAAGGTAGGAAGAATCTTTATTTAACTTGATATTCCAACGTTTGGAAGCGGCTCTGTGTAACCCATCATAGCCACAATACTTATCAGGTATGAGTATGAGAACCATACATGGTTTTGGGGAAGTGAAACTGTGTGACCTGTAAGGCCCATGTTGGGGAGCGTCTCTGTGTGACCTCACCTACCCATAGTACTCATTGGGGAGGAGTACTCAAGCATCCTAAGGTGTTCAGTGATGTGACTAATAGCATTAAATTACTTAATATAAATTATATATGGTGTGAGAAATAATTCTTTGTGATCATGCTTCGTGATCATGATTTGTGGTTTTCTTGTGGATTTCTTAATGGTCTATCCCTGTGGGTTTTGTGTCTGTACTGAGTATTTTGTTACACACCCATGAACATGCATCACCCAAACGTGTTGTGCCTAGTGCACAAGATCGATGACATTGAAGAGGACATTGTCACCCATGAATAGGTGTTGCCTAGTTTGATTTGACTAGCCGGACGAGCTTCTATATCTTCTGGAAGTTAACCTATACACACACATCATTTGGGATTTTCAATGGATAACTTACCATCAATCTTGTACATTCCATTGTTGCAGTTTTCTTTTGTGTGGTTTGTATTCTGGACCATTTACTTTTAGTTGTATATTTACACTCAGTGGTTTTTTATGAGCATGCATGTTATCTTTTCTAGTTTTTTTGCGATGTTTTTGTTTGTTCTTGTGTACTAGTACTAAGGAAAATGCATCCCACTTGCTGGTTGACCCCTTCGACGCAAGTCTCTATCCCATGAACTTTGGGAGGCCGGTTTGGGGGTGTCACAACATGGGCCCCATGGGTAAATCAGGGAAATGTTTTATTAGAGGTGGTCAGTTCTATCTGAAAGATCAAAGGTATATGTTGATGAGAAAGCAGATGAGGGACTTCCAAGGAAGTGGCAGATGACTGAGTGAGGAGCTTTGCAGGGTGGCGAACGTGGCCGGGGAGGAGGCCGAGTAGCAGGTGATGGGCGACGGTTCGAGGTACAACCCCCACATCCCCTAGGGGGTTATCCCTAACATGAGGGAGCAGTTGGAAATGGGAGAGCTCAGTTTTAGTTTGTGGTGGCCTATTACCAAAGCGCTCTCGAAATTATTAGAGATATGATCTTTTTCATCTCCACCTTGTATGCAGTTCTTATAAACATAGTCGTCGGTCACTCATTCATTTCCACAGACCTTGTTCGGAGATCAAATATTCTAGTGGAGTTGTAGGATCATTCATTACAATTAGAGACTCATATGGGAGGTGATTTGATGATTACACACTGGCATTGATAGTTTGAGCTTAATCAAGGAGCCGCGAGCATCAGTTCGAATCTCATAGTAGTGATGCCATGACCTTATGACTTCATCATGGTTATGGACCGGTTATCCACAATTCATGCTCATAAAGACTGTATTAGGAGTAAAGTGTGTTGTGTTTGCGACGATGGAATGAGGTTTTCCTTCACTATAGGGAAATAAACTCTTGTAGTTTAAGACATAATTTCTCAAAGGATGATGCAGTCGATCAGTATCCAATTGTCTATCCATTACCTTGAGGTGGTGGACAATGGGAATTTGAGATTTCATTTAGTGGTGGATGAGTATAAAGAAGTATTTCTGATGATGTTCTATCACTACCTCATTGTAGGTAGGTAGACATCTGTGTTGACATGTACCCTGGGACGACACTGATATCCACATTGGAATATCATATAACCCCCACAGAGCATTTCGAGTTGATGGTACAACTGGAGGAATTTCAGGAGAAGGACATCGTGAGGCCTATAATTTCACCATGGGTAGCCCCAATGTAGTTTTATATGATGGAAGAAAGAAGAAAGAGGTAATTCCAGGACAATTGGTGCCTAAAACAGGTTAATATGAAGAAAAAATATCTATAGATGAGAATTGATGACCTCTTCGACTTGCTGAAGGGAGAGTGGTGGTTCTCAAAGATAGACCTCATATTAGGATATCACCAGTTTTGGGTATGGGATGGGGATGTATCAAAGATATCCATCAGATGTCAGTATAAACACTATGAGTTTGTAGTGATTCCCTTCAACCTGACCAATGCCCCATCATGTGCATGGAAATCATGAAAATGATTTCCAAGCCTTGCCTTAATTGCTTCGTGGTGGTCTTCATTGATCACATTTTGGTGTACTCAGCATCAAAGTGTAGCATGCTTCACAAATATGGATTTCCTGGGATACACTCCAAGAGCTACATCGTAATAGGAATCTCTCAAAGTTCTAGTTCTGGATTCAGATGGTAAACATTTCAGGAAACATCATTTCAAAGGCTGATGTTAATGTGGATCCGGAGAAGATAAAGAAGGTGTTTTCTTGGGCTCAACCTAAGATAGTGACTGACATGAGGAGTTTCTTAGGGTAAAAAAGATATTACAATAGGTTCGGGCCCAACTTTTATAGAGTATAAACACAGTTATCAGCTTTGGAAAATAAGGGATAGCTATTTCTGTGGATGGAGAAGTTCCAGTGGATTTTCCATGAGTTGAGGTGGATACTGATGAGGGCCCCCATCTTGAGACTACCAGAAGTGGGTGTTGGGTATGAAGTCTTTGGTGGTGCATCAAGGACCAGAATCGATTTTTTACTCATGTAAGAGTGAACATTGATCACTTATGAATCATGGAAGTTAAGGTATAAGGATCCGTACTATGCAACCCATAACATGGAGTTATTTGTAGTTGTATTTTCCATGAAGATATGGCTTCACTACATGATGGGTGAATAGTTTATAGTATACTCCAACCACACTATTATCAGTAATATATTCTCCTTGAAGAACCTAATCATGAGTCAATGGAGATGTCTAGAGTTCCTCCCAGACTATTACATCATGATATTCTATACTCCTGGGAAAGGGAATGTGGTAGCAAACACGATTAGCAGGAGGTATGGTATGCATTTGATGAGTGATGCGATGAAGTAGAAAGCTGCGATGCATATATAATTCATGGATGATGACAGAGTAGCTTACCTTTAGATGATGACTATCACTAACATACTCTTACAATGATTTAGAGAAGAACATTTTATGGATGTTAACAGTAATGCCCGACGTGACCAGTTATCCTCAGGATATGTTTTAGATAAACATTTTATTGGTGCTGAGAAGGTCATCCTTTTTTTAGGGTGCACTATAGTAATATTTTTGTTGGGAGAGGTAATTTTTATGGAGTTACATACATCCCCATTTGTAGTTCATCCTTGAGTGGTGAAGAGGTACAAGGATCACCAATGTTACTTCTCGTGGTGAGGGATAAAGTAAGTGGTCACCCAGTTTGATTCATGATTCCTCACATGTCAGCAAGTGAAGGATGGGAATTGGAATCCATTAGGTTTGGTACAACCATGTGAAGTACCGGGGTGTAAGTGGGATGGTATCTTGATTGAATTTAGGATGGTATTACCATGTACGTCCAAGGTCCATGATTCTAAGTAGGTGATCATTGATCGACTCACCAAGTCTTATCACTTCCTACCTATTTGTAAGTATGGATCGGTGGGGGACTTGGGACTCCTCTACATAAAGGAGATAATGCGGCTCCATAGGTTACCTTCAAATGTTGTCTCATTCCATGATTCTCTCTTAATATACCACCTATGGAAGTTATTGTGGGAGGAATTCGGGACATAACTGTGTTTTAGCATAACCTTTCACCCAGAGACAGATGGTAAGATGAAACGGACCATACAGTCCTTGAAGAACATGATTCGTGCTTTCATCCCTTATTTTTCTCATAGTTGGGAGTACCACCATACACTGTTTAAGTATTCATACAAATGCAGCTATCACCCCACCATTGGAATGATAGAGTTTGAGGCCATTTATGGGTGGCCATGAAGATTACCACTATGTTGAACGGACCTTGGTGAGTCAGCTCTCATGGGTCCATAGTTGGTATGAGTTACCACGTAGAAGGTTCAGATCATCCTGGAGAAGATGAGTACTGTAGGGAGAAAGATGAAATCTTATACTGACAGGAGTTGGAGACCCTTGGTGTTTAAGGAGAGAGCCCATGTTTCCTTTGGGTGTCACCTCGATGAGGATTGTAGAGATTTTAACATGACTGCAAGTTATCTTGGAGGTTCATCAGACCTTTCAAGAATCTGGGAGATTTGGTGAGGTGGATTAACATCTAGAACTCGCCCCAGAGATGCACCAGGTGCATGATGTTCTCCATCTGTCCCAACTGAGAAGGTACGTTCCTGATCCATCACACATCATCGAATGGGGATAGCTTGACATTGATGACAGGGTGATTTTTGCAGAGATTCCAGTTGAGATAGAGGATCAAAATGAGATAGTCCTTTATGGATACTTAATTCCTCTAGTGCATGTTTGGTGGCAGCACAAGAACCTCCAGGAGGGGACATGGGAGTGGAAGGCTTAGTTTTGTGTTGAGTAACCCAGTTTATTTATTTAGCATTATTGTGGCTTACATGGACATGTAGCTGTAATGGTGTGGTTAATCAAAAGTCTTGTAAATTACTTGTAATTATTTTAAAATTATATGGGATTATTTAGAGACCACATGCTTTGATGAAACCTGATTCTGAGGCCCAGTGAGCCCTAAATAGAGTTTTGAACTTTTTTATTTCATTTAAATAAAAATGCCAGTGTTTTTTTTGTAAATTCAAAACATTTCCCTGATAAAAAATATAAGGGAACCATGGAATTCAAAAAAGATTCTCTTAGAATGGACCTAATTTCAAATGAAAATATAACACCCCAATCATCCATGGTATGCTTCTTTTGGAATAATACAATACCTTCTCTTGTACGCGATGTCGAGTTCTAACACACCACGACCAACCATATTAGCCATTATAAAGAGTAATACCCACTTTTTGAAATATTATAAATATTATTTTTCAAAATGGAGATCATTTTTGGATTCTGAATATCTAAATTATATTAGGGAGAATTTTTGGAATTTTTATGAAAACATTCAATTTTTGATGAATACTGAAAAACACTATGGTATTGTTTAAAATCGACATTTTTTTAAATAATTAATAATTTTATTTAAATATATTTTATGCAAAAAATAGATACATAATTCTTATATATGTTCAATGGAATTTATTGGACTCTATTTTTAATAATATTAGATATATTAAATTTTATTTAACATTTTACAGTCTTTTGCCGACCTTCTAGGCACGTTAGAAAATTTTCATAAATCATAGTTTTAATATTTATGTGAATTGAATTTCAAAATGCTGAGAGACACGACTCGATATCATTAAGTAAAATGTGGATCAAAAATATGAATATTATTTTTGGTGAATAATAACTTTTGACTTTTATTACCATAGTTAAAAGTAAATAGGGAAATTAAACGTAACGATGGTATTATTATTACCCTAAAACATGCTCTAATTCAATTGTATGTGTGTATTTCAACCATATTAGAACTTATGAATAAAATATTAACCTTTTGGTTAAATTGAATTTGATTAGGGAATTTATTATTAATTTATTTAAAGAAGAGTTAAATGTGTTAAATTCATTTTTAATAATTAATAATTTTTTATATTGGGTTATTAATAAGATAGATTATACAATAAGTATTCATTATAAAGATAAAACAATTTCCTTTATAATAGTATTTTATTTAAAATTTTTAGACATTAAAAAATTAAACATATTTAGGATACAATGATGATATAATAATTACTTTTTAATGATAGGTTATAATAATTAATGTTATAAATATCTATATAAATTAAAATTCAGTATTTTTAGGAATTAAAATTATTTAATAGATTAATATGACATGATAGGGTTTTTTAATAAATAAATTTCTTTGTAGACCTTTGGTTATGACTTTCACAAAAACCAATTACTAAATAATGTCAAAATTGAAATAAATGAGTTTTTAAAACAAATACTATATTATAAAATGATATAATAGACTTAAAAATATAAGGATCATCCAAAGAACATATATAATAATTGTTATATCATTAAATATCCACTTGGGGTTCTATTGGAATTTTATTGTAATATTATCAACCATATTATATAATAATATAAGAATACATGGTAAAAGTTAAAAATTTAACTAAGAGTTAAATCTAAAATATAAGGTTAATATTGTGAAATAAACTTGTCTAAAACCTATTTGTTGATAGGTTTTAGACCCTTAATCACTATATCCTCTAAATAAATTATTTTGGAGCTATTATAAACCGAATATGATTGTGTAATAAAATAATATTTCAATCTTCTCCAAATATGACCCTCACCTCTCTTATAAAAGGGCACTTCCCCTTCTCTCACGATCACACCTCCAAATCCATTTTTCTAGGACAAAACCTACTAAAATATCCTCAAAAATACCCTTAAATGTACCTAAATTGTTTAATTTGATAATAAATTAAACAAATGGATCCCTTTTGATCAACTCAAAAGGAAACACCCGAAGAAGATGTAATATTTTTACCACCTCTTTCAGTGTTTTTTTCTTATTCCACATCCTCTTTCATTGTTTCTTCCCCAAAAAAATAAAAAAATCCATTTCCTAAGAAATAAATTGATGTTCATATATATATGGTACAGAGATATTCATTATTCTATCCAACCTATGAATGAAAAGTCATCATACGTGCGTACATATGGGTTACCGTCTCCATGTCATGGTGTAGTTGGTTATTCAAACACTTCATTACATTGATAGGTATAATAATGAGTATAACTGATTTAAATAATAAATATAACCTTTTATTGATTCTTTATGAATGATATAACATCTAGTTACATTCTATTTCACCATCAATAGATTGATATTGTCGCCCATGCATACATTAGTATTACCGTCTCCACGAACACGATGAAATTCATTACCCATCATAATGATTCAAGAATAATATTTGTTTCATGAATAAAAATAATGTTTAATAACTTAATATAATTTAGGATATGAATCATATACATCCTATCCATAACAAACATGGCTTATTTATCTAATAATTTAATGTAAAATGAATCAGTTAAAACCTGAAACAATGATACTATTAAAATATTAACAAAGCAATACCAATAGATCATATATGATATCATATTTATTTATGTGGTTCATGTATAATTTAATAATACTGATTTTAAAATTATATAGGAGATTAAAGTACCAGCAATTAATGAAAAGTACAAGGTAAGGGTTAATTTTACAATCTCTTCATTATCTCATGTTATTTATACGTGAGAATCTACTGGGACCTCTTTATCATCTATATCTGTGTCTCTTAAAAATCTATTTCAAAACATTTTTACAATATCCATGACTACGGGTTAATGTAATTTATACTTTTTTTGACTTTTTATAATATTTTTATAAAGGAATATTTCCATTGTATTCCAAAAAAATCTTTATGACCATTTCAACAAAATTAAGTGAAGAATGTTTTTTAACATTTATGGTGGGAGTGGCCATTTTCTGCCATTATAACACATTTGAAGCATACCTTACAATATTATAATAATATTTTCAAAATAAATGTTTTATTTTATAATTATATTAATTTTAGATGATTTCAAAATAGAAAATGATATTTCTCTCAAATATTTATGAATATATCTATGCCTACATCCTTTGATGGATTTTACATTTGTTTGAAGTTGATTTATTATTATAAAATATTCCATATTTTATTAATGGTTTTGTGATATGTTTTACTATAGATGTTTTATTTCTATACTATTCATGGTTTATGGTTTAAGTTTTAACATTTCGCATTCTAATTTTAGTTAGAATATTTATTTAATGTTTCAATCTTTTCATATGAGGAATTCATTGGACATATTATGTGAGAGGTGGAGCCTGATATAGATCCTCGATTAATCGGTAGGTACCATGATACAAACTACTATCTTTGCACATGGTCTTGAAAAAATCTTATTTGTAGTCTTGGTACGAGGACTTGACTATGTGGTTATGAAGTATGGCATTATGCATTCCATCATTATAAAATTGGAAATTTTTATTGCTAGTGATTATTCTACTAGTTGAATATCCATGAGAATAAGTGAATAGAATTATCTGTTTTATATTTTCCATATTATTATAAAGTTTATGTTGAAAGGTCTTAGTTTTTATTCTTATACATTACCTTAAATATTTATTCTTATTTATGAATGTTTTCGCTATACTATTATCCTTACTGAACATCTGAGATCATCCCTTTTTATGCTTTATTTTTTCCAGGACATTAAGAAGTATTTTATGGTTTACCTGCAGGGATAGGATAACTACGTGTGTTCAATGGGGAAAAAATATTATCTTAGTTTTTTTTCACTATGTAATTTAAAACTTATGTATGTATATAATACATCAAAGTCTAATAGACTAATTGGTCTTTCGAGACATGATATATTGTCATCATTCCAATATTATGTAAAAATTCACTCCCTCTGGGTAACTCAGGTCAGGGCATTATAGTTGGAATCAGAAAATGTTTAGTACAAACCATGGAATCTAAATTAAGAAAAAATATGACTAGAGAACATAACCCTAAGATATAATTTTTGGATTATTATATAAGAGCTCCCTATAATTTTTGTAATGATGATATTTTGTGTATTTTCAAATAAATGCTTCCCTATATAGATACAATCTAGTAGAGGTGGCTCTGGCACAGATGTACATAAGACTGGAAACTTCGACAAGGGGTTTCGGGCTTGACCCGGGGTACCCTAGTACATGACAACGGGCCTTGATACACTCTTTGTTAAGACACTCCTAGGGGATATCCTTAGGATAATTTAGATTTTATTTACAAACCATTATGAAGGATTTATATGTATATACCTCCTCAAAAAAACATTTTTATGATTATGGATTATATCAAAAAATTATTCAATTTATGGTATGTGTTTTACATGTTTCGAATTATGTATTGCGATTCATATACTAATATAGTGTATGCCATTGTTTAGAAATGGTTCCTAGTGGAACGAATAGAATCTATATCATTTCTCGCAATCCATGTACTATTTACCTCCTACTAAAAATAATTATAGTGGTGCTGGTGATGCAACTGGTGTAGAGGAGCATATCACTATACTGGGACAACTCACTCATGTTATAAATAATAACCTTAACCATATAGAGCACCATGATCCACAACACTGAGGGTTAATGATAGAACGATTCATGAAACAACAACCACAAACATTCAATGCGAATAAAAATCAATTTTATGTGAGCAATGGATATGTTCCTTATAGAATATATTTCATGCTTTGGGGAGTAGAGAAAGGGGAATAATGTCATGGCAGTTTATCACCTCATTGGAGATGCAGATCAATAATGGTCATTATTTCAAAACACAAATGAGGATGTTGAAGTATCAAATATGAAATAGAGGGAGTTCGAAGAGTTTTTCATATAAAAATACTTTTCTCGTGGCCATCGAGAGGATATAGAAAGGAAATTGCTGAGTCTGATGAAAAAGGAGGATGAGAATGTCACAAATTATTAGGATAACTTGACAAGGTTTTCAAGTCATGAAACATATTTTACACGTAACCCAAGGATTAATATTGATCGATTATTTGATGGGATAAAACCATTTATCCATCAAGCATTAGTATCACAATCCTTCTTATCAAACAAAGGTATTGTCTCATGTTTTATCAGGACAGAAAATGTATTATGTAAGTCTTTAACATTAAAGAAAATAAAGAGAAAAAGAGATCTCATTAACACTCTAGAAATGGAAATGGGAATAAGTGGAATAAGGGAAAAGATGAATATTCATCCTATGGTAAATGTGGGAAGAAATTCCCCAGTACTTTCCTAAAGGGGATTAGACTCTGTTACAAGTGTGGTGAAGACGTCCACGAAGATCGTGATTTCTATGGATTGAATGAGCTTGTCAATGTTGAATTCTAAAATTTTAGAGAAAAGGGACATTAGGAAAACAAATTTCTTATGCTCTAAGGAAACATACCTTAAAAAAGGTAAAGGGAGAAAGGCTGAGCTTATGTGATCACTACTGCTAAGTTTGAAGCTCCAAAAGATATGGAGCCAGTTAATTTAATGGTTTCTTCATGTTTATCCAATGATTTATTTTATTTTGGATCAGAACATTGTTTCATATCTTCTCAGTTTTCAATGAAAATTTGATATTTTCAATTTGATTTAACTAGGGATTTTTCGATCAAAAATATAATGGGAATTATCATTGTCAATAAGTTTTTTAAATCAATCCCCATTATAGTAAATAAATGTTCATTATATACTAATCTCGTCATTATACCCATTATTGAAGTTGATATAATCCTTATAATGGATTTTATTTTGCACGATGATGCAAAAATTTATTACAATATCGAGGAGGTTACATTGTTTGATGACAATAAGGAGTACATTTTCATTTGAGAAGAAATTCCCCCACATTATTCTTATCTAAATCCACCCCCAATACCTCAATAAAATTCAATTATTTGGGAGTAACAGAATTAAATAACTATCATTGAGGAAAATAATGTTCAAATAGAGAATGTACATATTGTGTCAGAATATATTGATGTGTGTCAAGAGGATTTACCTAGACATCCTCCATAATGAGAAATTGTGTTTTAAATTGATTTAATTCCTGGTTCAACACCCATATGGAAGACCCCTTATAAAATGTACATTGTTGAATTAGTGTACTAAAGAAACAACTAGAGGAATTGAGTAATACTGGATTTATTCACTCTTTTTTTTCTCCATGGGGACCCCTATTCTTTTTGTGAAGAAGAAATATTGATATATGAGGTTTTCCATTGACTATAGTGAGATCAATGATATAACAATAAAGAAATAGTATCTTCTACCTCGCATTGGTGATTTATATGAAAAAATTCATTTTTATAAATATTTTCCAAAGGTTAACCTTTCATTTGTATATCATCTGTTGTGTTTGAAGAAGAAAGAAACTCTGAAAACAACATTTTGAACTACGTATGGGCATTACGAGTTTACAGTAATGCCTTTTCGACTGACTAATTCACCCTCTATTTTCAAGGATATAATGAATTGAGTTTTCAAGGATTATCTTGTTGACATAGTACAAGTATTTATTGGTAACATCCTTGTATATTCAAAATGATACGATGATCATGAAAATCACATGCACACTGTTTTGAAAAACCTCAGAGGAAATTAATTTTATGGGATGTTTAGCAAGTACAAATTATGGATTTAAGAGATTTATTTTATTGGTCATATTGTCTCTAAGGATGAAATATATGTTGATATTTTAAAAAATATAGAATTCCATGAATGTCCAGCACCAACAAATATAACCGATGTACACAATTTTCTTGATTTAGATGGATATTTTTGGTGCTTTGTCTATAATGTTTTCCTTAATATGCTAACCCATTAACCAATCTCACAAGTAAATGAGTTAAATTTTTTTGGATAAAAGAGTGTAAAGAATGTTTTGAATAATTGAATAGAATATTAGTCATTGATCTTATATTTACTCTACCATCGAGGAATAATGGGTTTGATTTTTATAGTGATGATTCAAAGAAAATACTTGGTTGTGTCCTTATGCAGAATGACAGTTATTGCCTATGCATCACGATAGCTAAAAATTATTGATCAAAACTATCCCACTCATGATCTTCAGTTAGCATATATAATCCTTTTTTTTGAGGACATACAGAGACTATCTCTATGGTCAAAAAATGCGAGATATATACCGATCAAAAGATCGTGAAGTATATTTTCTCACAAAAAAAAACTGAACATGAGGAAAATGTGATGGCTTGAGATACTCACGTATTATGATTAAACTATAAAATACCACCTGGGGTAGGAAAATAAAGTGGCAAATGTTTTGAGCAGAACAGATCACGGAGTTTTTAACAATATGATAGTTGAAAGGGATATTGTGTTCATGGATATAGTATTGATGGATATGTGAATAATTATGGAAGGTGAAACCTCAATACATTTTCAAATGTTTTCCAATCCATTAATAATAGAAAGGGTAAAAAGATCATAGACTGATGATGATGAGTTTCCAAAGAAAATTAAAGCTATGAATGATAAGAGATTGATTGACATTGTATGTGAAGATGGAATTTCGAAATTTTGGAAGAGGATTTGTGTTCTAGATATACCAGATCTAAATAGAGAATTGATTGATCATGCCCCCAACTCCAATTTCTCTATACACCCTAGTAGTAATAAGATGTATAGAAATTTGAAATAATATTTTTGGTGGGACAAAATTAAAAGGGATATTGTTGATTATGTGTGAAGATGTATGGGTTTTAAACAGGTAATGTCTAGAAGACAACATCCTATATGTGTCAGGAAACCTCTTCCCATTGTTGAGTGAAAATGGGATGACATTAAGATGGATTTTCTCAAAGGGATAACAAAGACTCCTATAAAAAATGATGCAATATAGGGAATTATTGATCATCTTTCCAAGTCATCCCATTTTTCAATCTATAAAAAATATTTACCACATGAACATTTAGAATAACTATATATTATTAAAGTTGTAAGACATCATAGAGTACCCCTATTAATTGTTTCTGATCATGATCCCCATTTTAAATCATGATTTTGGAAATGTCTTCGAAAGGCCTCGGATACTAAACTTATTTTGAGAACTGCCTACCACCCTCAAACTAACGGACAATCCGAATGTACTATTCGAACCTTATAAGACATGTTGATATCTTGGTAACATGAATTTCAAGGTATGTGGGATCAGTATTTACCTCAGGTATTATTTTCCTTTTGTAATCCATTCCATTATTGTATTCAGATTGCACCATATGAAGCGTTATATGGAAATGTATGTGGCACCCCAACTTGTTTGGATGATGTCGGTGAAAGAAAACTTGTAAGCCAAGAAAATGTTGAAGAAAAATTAAAAAACATGAAGTTTATACAAACCCTCATCTAAGAATCTCAAATTAGGAAAAAGAGTTGTACTGATTACCAATGGAATAATTTGAAATTTCAAGTAAGAGAACATGTATTCTTGAAGGTATATCTATTTAAAGGTCATTATATGTTTTGGTAAGAAGGGTAAATTGTTTCCAAGGTACATTAGTCCTTTCAAAATTCTAGGACGAATTGGAGTTATAGCTTATCGTTTGTAAATTCTACAATGTCCCTCCAATGTTCATGATGTTTTCCACGTATCACTGTTGAGAAAATACATGCCTGACACAATGCATGTACTCACTTATAAAGAAATAGAGCTGGAACGTGACCTGTCTTATTGTAAAGAGACTATCCGAATTCTTGATACCATAGAACAAGTGTAGAGAAACCGGATGACTTGTCTGGTAAAAGTTTTATGGTGAAACAATAATATGGAAGAGGCAACGTGGGAACACAATGAAAAATATGATGTAGAACCACCCAAATATTTTTTGTACAGTACCATTCTAGAAATTTTGAGGGGAAAATTATTTGGACAAAATAATGTAACACTACATACTTCTATGGTACGCTTCTATTTAAATAATACAATAGCTTGCGTTGTATGCAACATTGAGTTCAAACACACGATAACCAACCAAACTAGTAGTTATGAATAGTAATACCCACTTTTGGAAATTTTTTAAATTTTATTTTAAAAAAATGGACCTCATATTTGGATTCAAAATATCAAAATTATCTTCTAGGTAATTTTTTGTATTTTTCGGTAAACAATCAATTTTTGATGAATAGTGAAAAACATTGCGTTGTTGTTTAAAGCCAGTTTTTTATTTAAATAATCAATTTTTTTATTTAAATTTATTTTAGATAAAAATAGATACATAATACCATTATATGTACAATATAATTCATCAGTTTAATTTTATAATAATATTTGATATATAAATTTTTATTGAAATTTTTACCTTCCTTTACCCACCTTCTAGGAACATTAGCAAATTTGCAGAAAACATAATTTTACCACTTCTATAAATTTAATTTTAAAAATATAATAGACATGAAAGATATCAGTATGTAATATTTGGTTCATTAAATTGAAAATAATGTTTTTTTGTGAATAGTATATTATGACTTTTATTTACAACGATTAAAAATAAATACGGTAATTAATGATAAAAATTATGTTATTATTACCCAAACACATGTAATAATTCAATTGTATAAGTTTATTTCGACAAAAATCAAACTTTTGAATAATAAATGATCCTTTTGGTCTACATGGATTATGTTAGGACATTAATTATTTTCTTATTTAAAGAAGAGTTAAAAGTGTCTAATACAATGTTTAATAACTAAACCATTTTTAATATAGGGTTATACGTAAGATAAATTAGACTATAAATATTAATTGGAATGGTAAAAATATTTCCTACATAATGGTATTTTATTTAAAAAAAAATTTCTTTAACTAATTAAATTTATTTATGATAAAATGATGATGATGTAATTAACTTTTTAATGCAGGGTTAAAATAATTGATGTTATAAATTTAAAAATAAATGTAAATTTTGACTTTTAATGAATTACACTAATTTTATAGATTAATATTAAATTTTATAATTTATTAAAATACATTTTTCAAAGTAATCATGATGTTACGACTTCCAACAAAATAAATTACCAGATAGTGTCCAAATTGACATAAACGAAATTTTATAACAAATACTCTATTATTAAATGATATAATAGTCATAAAAATAAATTGTTCTAGAAAATGACTTATATAATAATATATATCATCAATTAACCACTACTGGTTCTCTTGTCATTTTTTTTAATATTATTAACCATATAATATAATAATACTAGAATACATAGTAAATGTTATAAAATTTCACTAAGAGTTTAATTTAAATGATAAGGTTAATATGGTGACCTAAACCTATTTAAAACCTATTGGTTGATATTTTTTCGACCCATTCCCACCGTATCCTCAAAATAAATCACTTTGCGGCCATTATAACCCGAATATTATTTGTATAATAAATTAATATTTAATGATTTTTCTAAATTGACCATCACCTCTCTAATAAAAGGTAACTTCGCATTATCTCAAAATCACACCTCCAATGCCATTTGGCTCATCCAACCCCTACTCAAATATTCTCACAACTACCCTCAATTAAACCGAGAGGCCTTACATTGATCAGAAATCCAACCAATGGAGCCCATTTTATCTACTCAAAATGAATCATCTAAATTAGAGGTAATAATTTCACAACCTATTTAACTGTTATTTTCTTCTTCCACTTCTCCATTCATTGTTGTTTACATACCAAAATAGAAACTCTAGTACCTTATACACAATTTTATGTTATTTTAAAAATAGTTCAAAAAATATTCATTATTCAAACCATATTATGAATGACAAGTCACCATAGGTGCGTACATACGACTTACTATCATCAAGTCGTAGTGTAGTTTGTTATTCTAACACATCATTATTTGGATTGGTATAATAATGAGAATAAATAATGTAAATAATAAATATAACTTGTTTATGATTCTGTATATATGATATACAATCAAATTGTATATTATTTCAACATCAATAGAAAGATATTTTCGCTCGTGCATACGTAAGGATTACCGTCTCCACGAACGTGATGTAATTCATCACCCTTCAGAACCATTCAAGAATAAATTTCATTTTATGATTAAAAATAATGTTTTGAGAACTAAATATCATTCTATATATGAATCAAATACATATTATACATAATAAACATGTATTATTTAACCATGCATATAAAGTAAAGTAAGTCCGATAATACCCGAAACAATTATAGTACGGATATATTATTAACAGTGAAATATTAGAAGATAATATATGATATCATATTTATGTATTTGGTTATTGAATAATATAATAACAATTATTAAACTATTATACATGAGGTTAAAAAACCCTTAAAAATGAAAATTATATGTTAAGGGTTAATTTTAAAATTTCATCATTACCTGAAGTTGTTTATACGTGAGTATCTATTTGGAACTCTTTATCATCCACATCTGTGTTTTGTAAAATTGTATTTAAAAAAAACTATTTATTAAACTATGGGTAAATGTCATTTATACCCTTGTTTTACTTTTTATAAGATATTTATAAAGGAATCTTTCCATCATTTTCCAAACAACGTACATTTCGACCTATTTGACAAAATTTAGGAAAGAATGTTTTTTACTTATAAGATGGGTACGACTATTTTATACCATTATAACGAATTTGCAGCATCCATTACAATATTATAATAATATTTTGAAAACAACTGTTTTCTTTTATAATTATGTTCCATTTAATGGATTTCAATATAGTAGGAGATATTTCTCTCAAATTGTTTTCATTTCATCTTTGGAAACATACTTTGATGGATTTTATATTTGTTTGAAGTTGATTTATTACGATAAAATCTTCCATATTGTACTAAGGGTTTTGTGATATGATTGACTATGGATGTTAAATTTTTATACCATTCATGGATTAGGGTTAAAGTATTAAAATTTAATATTCTAGTTTTAATCTAAATGTTTATGTTCAGTGTCAATTTTTTCATATGAGGAATGCATTGGACATAGTATGTGATGTGTGGAGCCCACTATAGCTCCTTAATGCATCAGTACGTATCATGAGACAAACTAGTTTCTAGGCACAAGGTCTTGAAAAAAATCTTATTTCTAGTCTTGGAATGAGGCTTTGACTTTTGGGATTGAAACTCTAGCATTATGCATTCCATCATTATGAAAATGACGATTTATTTCACTTTTGGTTATTCAACTATTTGAATATCCATGTGAATAAGTAAATGGAATTATTATATTTATATTTTCCATATTATTCTGAAGTTTAACTTTAAAAGTCTTATGTTTTAGTCTTATACATTTCCTAAAATGATTATGCTTATTTATGAATGCTTCCACAATATTGTTATCTTTACTGAGGAGCAGAGCTCACCCCATTCTATGTTTTATTATTCTGATGACGTGAAGACGTATTTTATTGTTTCCCTGTGGGGATAGGATAAATAAGTGTTTTTAAAGGGGACAAAATTTTGTTGTTTATTTTAATTCATGATGAAAAACAAAATATATGTATGTATATAGTATTTTTAAGGATACTAAACTAATCAGTATTTCGAGATATTATCTTTTGTTATCAAGAAAATATTATGTAATAATTCACCAACATTGGGTAACTAGGGTTGGGGCATTACGGTTGGTATCAGAGGATGTTTAGTATAATCATCGGGTTCTATATTTATAAAAACTCTGATTATAGAACATTAATGTAAAATAGACTTTGAGGATTTGTTTATAAGAAAATCCTATAATTTTGGTAATGCAGATATTTTGTGTAATTCCAATGAAATACATCCATTTTTTTATATAAGCATGTAGAGGCTGCTCTAGCACATATGTACCGAGGAGTGAATACACTAACAAGGTGTTTTAGGCTTGACCTATGGTATAATGGTACACAATAACCTTCCTTACTACACTCTTCATTATGAAACTACCGAGGGATACGCTTAGTATAATTCAATTTTTCATTAAAACCATTATGAAGGATTTATGATTATATATCTTCAAAAGGAAAATTATTTTATGATTAAGGATTATGTCCATAAACTGTTAAATTTATGTTAGTTATTTTAAAAGTGTGGAATTATATATTCTTATTCATAAACTAATCTAGTGAATTCCATTTTTTAGAAAAGGCATGTAGTGTAAGGAATGGAAACTGTATCAATTCACACAATACAAGTAAGTATTTCCCCTCTATGCAAGATAATTACAATGGATATGGTGATGAAAAAAGTGTTGATCAACTTATCAACATACTGGGACAACTAACTCAGGTTATGAATAATAACATTACCCATATGGAGCACCCTGATCCACAATGCGGAGGATCAATGCTATGCCACTTAATGAGGAAACAACAAAAAACAATAAATTATACTACAAATCCATTGGTGGCTGAGAAATGGATAAGTTCCTTATATATATTATTTCATGCTTTGGGGAGTAGCGAAATTGAAAAAAAATATTCAAATATGTTTATCACCTCCCAAGAGATGCAGATCAATTGTGGACCTTAATTCAAAAAGAAAATGAGTTTGAATGAGTATCAAATATGGAGTAGAGGGAGTTTAAAGAGCATTTATTGAAAAATACATTCCTCGTGACCATCGAGCGGATTTGGAAAGACAATTTCTGAGTCTGTGGCAAAAGGGGGATGAGAATGTCTAAAAGTATGAGGCTAACTTTATAAGGATATCAAGGCATGAAGAAGATTATATATGTAACCGAATGTGTAAGATTAGTCAATTCATTGATGGGATAAAACCATTTCTCTATCGGGCATTACTCTCAAAATCCTTCTCACCGTACAAAGATATTGTCTCATGTGATATCAATGTAGAAAAGGTATTCTCAATGTCTTGCAACATTATAGCAAAGAATGAAATAAGAGATCTACTGAACACTCTGGAAATGGAAATTAGTGTATGAAATGAAATTTTGAATATCCATCCAATGGTAAATGTGGGAAGAAGCACCCTGGTACTTGCCTGAAGGGAATGGGAGTCTGCTGCATGTGTGGTGAAAAAGCCACTGGGCTCAGGATTGTAAGGGAATGAAAACTAATTTTTCATGTTGAAGGCGTCAATTGAATAGAAAAGGAGCATTATGAACATGAATATCCTAAGCACCAAAGAAACATACCTCAGAAAAGGCCATGGGAGAAAGTCCAAGCTTATGTGATCAATACTGCTGTGGTTGAAGCTCATAAAGATATTGAGGCAGTTAATTTAATGGTTTCAATTTGTTTTTCCAATGCATTATTTGATTGTAGATCATCAAATTATTTCTTATCCTCCTATATTGCAAGGAAAATTAGATATTCCCAATGTGATTTTACAAGTTTGTTGTCAGTAAAAACTATTAAAGGAAGTATAATTGTAATAATGTTTTGTGAATCAGTCCCCATTAGGGCGTATAAATGTTCTTCATCTACTTATCTCACCATCATACAGATGATTGAATTCTATATAATTTCCGAAATGGATTGGATTTCATATCCTAATGCGAAAATCTATTGTAAGAAGAGGTAGGTTACAGTTTTCAATGATAATAAGGAGTACTTTATCTTTTGAGTAGAAATGTAACCACCTAATTCATATCTAAATCTACACCCATTAGCTCTAATAAATTAAATTTCTGGGGAGTAAGAGAATTAAATAACTATGGTTGAGGAAAAGAATGTTCAAATATATGATGTACCTATTTTGAAATAATATTTTGATGTTATTCCAGGGGATTTACCTAGACATCCATCATAATGAGAAATTGAGTTTTCCATTGATATAACTCTTGGCTCAAGACCCATATCGAAGACCCCTTATATAATGGGCACAATAGAATTAGTCGAGATAATGAAACAACTAGAATAATTTAGTAATAAGAGATTAATTTTCCCTAGATTTTCTCCACGGGGAGCCTCTATTCGTTTTATCAGACGAAATGTTGATCTATGAGGTTTTAGATTGACTATAGGGAGAAAAATTCGTTAACAATAAAGAACAAGAATCCCATACCACTAATTGATGATTTATTTGACCAACTCCATGATGATCAATATTTTCTACATATTGACAATTGATCTGGATATCATCTGTTGTGTGTGTAGAAAGAAGAAATTTCGAAAACAACATTACGAACCAGGTACGGGTAATACATGTTTACAATAATGCCTTTTGGAATATCTAATTAACCATCTATATTAATGGATCTAATGTATAATGTTTTCAGGAAACATATTGAGGAATCCCTATTAGTATTTATTGATGATATCATCGTATACTCTAAAATATGTGAATATCATGAAAATCACTACCATAGTTTTCTGAAATCCCTCGGAAGAAATGAAATATATGGGATGTTTATCAAGTTTAAATTCTAGCTTCACGAGATTTATTTTCTTGGAGATATTTTCTCTAAGGATGGAATATCTTTTGATCCTTCAAGACCAAGGCATACAAAGATGGTCAGCACAGAAAAATATAACGGAGGTACACAATTTTATTGGTCTAGTAGGTCATTATTGGAACTTCAGCCATAATTTTTCCCGATTGGCTAACCCATTAACCATGATCAATTGTAAAGGGTATAAATTTTGTTGGAAAAATGATTGTGAAGAATGTTTTGAAGAAATGAAGAGAATATTAGTGAATGATCCTATATTGACTCTACCATTGGGTAATGACGGGTTTGTTATTTATAGTGATGCTTCAAGGAATAGACCTGGTTGTGTCCTTATGCAGAATAATAAAGTTATTACCAATGCATCACGACATCTAAAAATTCATGAAAAAAACAATCCCACTCATGAACTTGAGTTAGTAGCTTAATATTTTCTTTTGAATATTTGGAGACACAATATCTATGCTGAAAAAATGTGAGATATATACCGACCACAAGAGCGTGATATATATTTTCTCACAAAAATAAATCAACATTAGGAAACGATATTTCTTTAGAAACTAAAGTATTATTATTTCACTATACAATACCACCCATGGAAGATAAATAAAGTGGAAGAGGATTTGAGTAGAAATGATCATGTCATTTTAAAGAAGATTAGAGTTGTATGGAATCCACAATTAATGGATCTTGAAAATATGGATACAGTAATAATCATGGAATGTAAAACATCAATACTTTTTCAAATGGTTGAAAATAAATCTTTACTCGAAAAGATAAAAATTTCTCAAACAAATCATGCGATCTTTCCAAAGATAATTAATTCTATGAATGCTGGGAGATAGATTGAAGTCATATGTGAAGATGGAATTTTAAAATTTAGGAAGAGAATTTGTGACTTTGATATACCTAGTCTAAAAAGGGAATTGTTGGATGATGGCCATAACTCCAATTTCTCTATACACCCTAGTAGCACTATGATGTATAGATATTTGAAGGATAATTTTTGATGGCGAATCATAATGATGGAGATTGTTGATTATGTGTCAAGATATATGTTACGTCAATGGGTAAAGGCTGGAAGACAAAATCCTAGAAGAGTCATCCAACTACTTACCATACCTTAGTGGAAATGGGATGATATTACAATGGATTTTTTTCATGGGGATACCAAAGGATTCTAGAAGGAATGATTCAATATGGGTCATTTTTTATTGCCTTACCATGTATGAAAATTTTCTTGTTGTATGAGGAGATTTACCACTTGGACGTTTTGCAATACTACATATTAATCAAGTTGTATGTCTTAATGGAATACCACTATCGATTATTTCTGATCACGATCCCCATTTTACATCAAGACTTGGGAAAGGTCTTCAGAAAGCCTTGGATACAGAACTTAGATTGAGCACTGCCTACAACCCTCAAACTAATGGACAGTCAGAACAGACTATTAAAACCATACTAGGCATGGTGAGACCCTTCTTAATGATTTTAAAGGTATGTGGGATCAGTATTTAACTCGGGTAGAATTTTCCTATAGAGATTTCATCCATTCAAAAATTCATAGGTCACTATAAGAAGAATTATATAGAAATTGATTTTTTACACCATGTTTTCAGGATAACATATGTGAAAGAAAAATCATTGGCCAAGAACTTGTTGAGGAAACAATGGAATAGGTGAAGGTTATTTAAACTCGCATCAAAGCAGCTCAAAGTAGTAAAAATATTTATATCAATAATAGAATGAAGGATTTGGAACTTCAATTAGGAGATCCTGTTATCTTGAATGTATCCCTATGGATGGGTGTTATAGATTTCACTAATATGGGTCAATTGAGTACCAGGTACATCGTACCTTTCGAAATTCTTGAACAAATTGGAGTTGTAGCTTATCATTTGGCAATTCTGTGAAGTCTATTCAATGTTCATGATGTGTTCCATGTATCACTATTGAGAATATATATGCCTGACCCAATGCATGTACTCATCTATGATGAAATAGAACTAGAAACTTGCTTGTCTTATTGAGAAGAGCATATCATAATTCTAAATACCAAAGAAATAGTGTTCAGAAACCAAAAACCTCGTCTCGTGAAAGTTCTATGGATAAACCATAAGATATAAGAGGCAACTTGGGAACCTGAGGAACTTAGGGTGCAGAACCATCAGAATCTATTTGTACAGTAGTATTCCAAAAATTTAAGAGCGTAATTATTTGAAAGATGGAAGAATGTAAAACCCTAAGTAATGTCGTTACAATTCTCATTGGATAATACAATAGCTTGGGTTGTATGCAACATCGAGTTCTTAAAAACCATAACCAACCAAAATAGCCATTAAAAATAGTAATACACGCTTTTTAAAATTTTATAAATTTTATTTTAAAAAATTTACTTCATTTATTTATTTGAAATATCAAAACTAGCATAGGGTGAATTTTTGGTATTTTTATGAAAATTTTCATTTTTCGATGAATACTAAAAAACATTGTGTTATGGATTAAAACCAATATTTTATTTAAATAATTAATAATTTTTATAAATTTATTATAGGAAAAAATAGAAACAAAATACCTATATATGTTCAATGAAATTCATTTGATTCATTTTATAGTAAAATTAGATATATAAAATTGTATTGAACTTTTTACCATCTTTTATTGATCTTCTAGGCATGTTAGAAAATTTGCATCAAATGTAATTTTACCGATTCTGTGAATTGAAATTAAACATTCTAATAGGAAATGTTTATATTAGTAAATAAAATGTGGTGAAAAAATATGAAAATAATTTTTGGTGAATAGTAACTTTTGACTTTTATTACCACAGTTAAAAGTAAATATGGTAATTAAAGGTAAATATGATATTATTATTATCCTAACACATGTCATAATTCTATTGGATAAGTTTTAATATTATCATTTTGGTCCCCATGGATTATACTAAAACATTTATTATTATTTTATTAAAAGAAGAGTTAAAAGTGTTAAATTCAATGTTTACTAGCTAAACTGTTATTAATACAAAAAAAGATCTAAGATAAATTAAACTATAAATATTAGTTAGAAATATAAAAATATTTACAACATAATGTTATTTTAATTACAATTTTTAGAAATTAAATCATCATTGTTATTTTTGATACAATGATGACGCAGTCATTACATTTTTAATGAGAGGTTGAAATAATTAATATTAAAAATATCAAAATAAATTTAAATTAAAATAGTTGATGCATTAAAATAATTGAATAGATTAATATGAAATTTCAGTTCAGATTCAATGATTTTTTTTCAAAGTAATCATGTTTTCATGACTTTCACAAAAATCAATTACAAAATAGTGTCAAAAATGAAAAAATTTAGTTTTTAAAAGAACTATTATATTATTAAAAGATATAATAGTTCTAAAAATATTAGGTTCGTCCAGAGGACCTATATAATAATATATATATCATTAATGAATCATTTTGGGTTCTCTTGGCATTTTATGTTAAGATTATTAACCATATAATATAATAATACAAGAATACATGGTAAAGGTTAAACTATTTAACTAAGAGGTAAATTTAAAAGATAATGTTAATATGGTGACCTAAACCTATTTAAAACAAATTGGTTGAGAGGTTTTCGACCCATCCCCACATTATCCTCTAACTAAATAATTTTTGAGCCATTATACACTGAACATGATTGTATAATAAAATAATATGTAAATCGTTTTTTAAAGTGATCCTCACCTCTCATAAAAAAGGGAACATCCCCTTCCCTAAAAATATCTCCTCCATAGCCTTTTCATCGACCAAACCCCTCTAAATTGTCCACCCAACTACCCTTGCTTCAACCTTGAGGCATCAAACTGACCAGAAATCCAACCTAGGGAGCGCTATTGATAAAATCAATAGGAAACACCTGAAGAAGAGGTAATAATTTCACCACCTCTTTCAAAGTTCGTTTCTTTTTCAACTTCCTCTTTTTTTTTGTTTCCAGACCAAAATAATAAATCTTGTACCTTATATATAAAGTGATTTTAATTTATATACGGAATAGAAATATTAATTATTCTATCTATCCTATGAATGAATAGTCAGCATACATGCATATCTACAGCAATCCATGTCCACGTCATGGTGTAGTTTGTTATTCAAACACATCATTATTTGGATGGTAAAATAATGAGTATATATGATGTAAATAAAAACTATAACATGTTAAGGATTTGGTATACATGATATAAAATCCAATTACATATTATTTCTCCATGAATAGAATGATATTATCACTCATGTGCACATATGGATTACCATCTCCACATACGCGTTGAACTTCATTCCCCATCATAACCATTCAAGAATATATTTATTTTATGATTAAAAATATGGTTTAAAAACCTAATATTATTCTATATATGAATCAAATAAATCTGATCCATAAAAAACATGGCTTATGTTACCAATCATATATAGGAAAATGAATCAAATAACACCCAAAATAATTATACAACTGAAATATTATCAACAAAGAAATATTAGAAGATCATATATGATATCATATTTATAATTTGGTCTTTGAATAATTTAATAACAATGATTCATCTATTATACAGGAGGTTAATGTACCCACGATTTATGAAATTTTATAGTTAAGGTTTAATTCTACAATATATTCATTATCCGAGGTTGTATATATGTGAGTATCTACTGGGACATATTAATCATCCACATCAGTGTTTCTTATAAATGTATTTAAAAACATATTTATTATTTCATAGACTATCTATTAATTTAATTTATTCCATTTTTTTAATTTTTATAGGATTTTTATAAAAGATTCATTCCGTTGTTTTCCAAACAAGGCACTTTATAGCCTTTTCAACAAAATTATGGGAAGTGACTTTTTTAAGATATATAGTGGGTGCAGCTATTGTATGCCATTATAACACTTTTTAAGCTTAACTTATTATATTATAAGAAAATTTTCAAAATAAATGTTTTATTTTATTATTATGGGACTTTTAAATTATTTCAAAATAGAAAGATATATTTCTCTCAAAATGTTTTGATTACATCTATGTCAACATCCTTTGATAGATTTTACATGTGTTTGAAGTATGTTAATTAGAATTTAGTATTCCATATTGTATTAATGTTTTTATGATATGATTGAATGTGGACGTGTCATTTTTATACCATTCATGGTTCATGGTTAAAGTATTAAATTTTTTTGTTTTAATATGAATGTTTATGTTATGTTTCAATCTTTTCATATGAGGAATTCATTGTGTCTTGGAGCGAGGCCTTAAAAAAACTTTTTTGTAGTCCTGGCACGAGGCATTGACTAAGTGGTTATAAACTCTGGCATTATGCATTAAATAATTATGAAATTGGCTATTGATATTTCCTGTTATTATTTAACTAGTATAATATCTATGTGGATATGTAAATGTAATTCATTTATTTATATGTACCATATTATGATAATGTTTAATTTTAAAATACTTATTCATTAGTTTTATACATTTCCTTAAATGTTTATACTTATTTATGAATGTTTCTACTATATAGTTATCCTTACTAAGCATTTGAGCTCACCCCTTTTTATGTATTATTTTTTCCAGTATTTGAAGTAGTATTTTATGGATGACCTAGAAGGATAAGATAAATTAGTGTGTTAAAAGTGGATAAAATGTTATTGTTTTTTAGTTCATGATGTAATGTAAAACATATTTATGTATCATGTAATTCCAAGGCTACCAGAAAAATAGGTATTTTGAGAGTTGATCTCTTATGATCATGAATATAAAATGTAATAGGGAACTGACTCTGGTTAACTAGGGTTGGGGCATTACAGAAATGGGACGACTGGAAAAGATAATTTTTAGATATTTAGGATAAAAATAATATAACATAAAATGTTATTTTATTTTTTTCCAACTATTGGACAGTGGCGTTAGAGTGTGGAGAAAAAGTGAAGGATATTTGTAGTAAATAGAGAAAATTAATGTCATGTATACATGTAGTGTAATGAAGCATTAAAAGAATCATATCAGATACACAGTTTCATAAATTAAATAGAGTAACTGTGTGACGACTCAGCATAACAGAAAATCAATGAAGTGTTTTATTTTTATGGGTTAACTCATTGGAGAAATCAGGGTCAAATTGTGGAATATATATGATGAAACTATAGAGAGAATTATCTCCTATGATGAACAAGGAACACCAATAATTTCTAGTGACATTGATGCAACATGATCAACGGGACTAGAGTGCCTCGAATGCCAATGGACCATAAATATCAACAGATTGATCACTTCAAGGATGAACTCCAATGAGGTAGTGATTATTTTTTGTTTTAGGATTCCTTGGTACTTAATAAAACACAACCAAAAATGTTCAACCCATGAATAGGTTGATATGTGGATCTCTAATTCTTATAGGAGGGTGCCATTTTTGGGATTTTTGTATCGGGATTTATTAACTATGATAGAAATTCCAAACATTACCCTATATTTCTAATCCTCTAATGCGAAGGGAGTTGGCTGAAAAGAACAAGTCATGATCCTATCATCCATGTGAATATTTGTGCATTATACATGGAATCTTCTTATAAATGGTGGAATAGAATATTCATCCCATTGTAGGGAATATGGCATCCCTTAGAGGTTGTAGGTGAAAGGGATGCGAAGAACAGACCAACGGAGTGGACCTGGTGGTCCACAAGAGTAGCCTCTGGAGACCTTCAATAGTGGTCCATGGAAATGGATGTGGGAAGTTAGTGTCATGATGTGATGGTGCACCAAAAGAAACACTATGGCTGTATCGGGCTGCCGCAGTGTAGCAGAATCTGCTTATCTCCGTGCGAGTGGCTGGTGGCGGGCAGATGCACCCACCTGACCACGTCGGAGGCACAGAAGTCACGACACCACACTGCATTGCCCACAAAAAACAATGGTAAAATGTACAGAGATATAATGTTGGCCCCGCGAACAACCTGCGGGGCATGGGACTGATGTGTCTCCCCTATATTCCCCCACCAGGTATGAACTATTCGGCCCCATTGCGTCGGGCCGGACCCACAACCCGATTAGCCTGTGGCCCAACAGGTAAGACCAGGCCTAACCTAGGCGAGGCTAGATCTAGGTTAGGTCGGCAAACCCATGTCAGATAGGTGGACCCTGGGCAAGGTCCGGTCAGATTGGAAAATGAAGCAATCATTCCCATTTGGAAAATATAGATATATCTTACAAATTGGGTGTCTAGTTAACGATCAATTTGTAGCATTGAAACCCTTGTGAAGAGGCTATTCAAATGGAATACTCTATGTTTGTTTTCATAGAAGAGGAATTTTTACATACTTTTCAAAAATGTTTCTCTGGGAATCTAGTGCACAACATGTAGAGAACCTATGGCTGAATGAATCTTGGAGAATGATTACAAGATACCCTGTGTCTATCGGCTGTGATAGCCCAGCCGAAAGTGGCTATTTGTAACTCAGCAGACCCATGTTGGGAAGTGACTCAATGTGACCCACCTGACCCACATTACTCGATAGGTAGCAGTACCCTAGTATGATTTCCAAGGGGGGATGCGACTCTGTGTGAACTGACATGTCCATGATGGGAACCAGCACTGTGTGACCCAACATACGCATGGTACTCATGAGGGGTGAGTACCACAACAATCCAAGGATAATGGGAGATGTCTCTATGTGATTCGGTAGGCCCTTGGTGGGGATCGGCTCTATGTGACCCAACATAGCCTCGATACTCATTGGAGAGGAGTACTCTAGTAGCCCAAGGTGTTCAACGATGTGATTGATAGTCCTAAATTCATTACTCTTGATTATACCTGGTGTGAGCTCTCTTGCCTCATGATCATGCTTCGTGATCCTGCTTCATTTATTTTTTATTGATTTTTTGAATTTACTTGTTATTTTGGGTTCCTTATTGAGTATTTTCTTACTAAACCACACACGGGCTTTTCCCGCACATGTTTTGTTTGGTGTAGAAGACCAATGACTTGAAAATAAACATGGTGACCCTAGACCAGGTGGTGCCTAGTGGGATCAAATAGTCATGGCTAGCTTGTACGGCTTTCATATGCTACTCTATATTAACCCATATGGTGGGGTTTTTAGTTGACATCTTGCCAATGATAATGTAATTTCAATTTTTTCTCTAGTCTTTTATTGGGAGTATATTCTGGACCAATCACATTTAGTTGTACCTTTACACTCAATGGTTGTTTAGTATCATTCATGTTATTTATTTTAGTTTTAAAGAGATTTAGTTGTGTGTGTGTGTAGTTACTCAGGAAAATTCCTCCCACTTGTGGGTTGACACATTTAGAACTATTCACCAACCCTTATCCGTTGAGAGGCGAGCTTGGGGGAGTCACAGCACAGGCCCCGAGGGATGGGTCCTGACATTATATTTCTAAAGTTGTCTCCCTAATGTGTTCCATTTCAAAGATAATATGTTATATCTGTTAATTATCCACAACATTAGTTCTTCAGGAGATAATTTTAATTCCAATTAATATTTCCTACAATAATTATGTTCCCAATTCTAAATTATTATTTTCAACGAAACTATGAACAACTATCTAACTAAACATATGAATCAAATAATTTCTGAATAATTTATGTCATTTTAACTAGAAATTATTCATTTCTAGGAAGGAAAATATTTATGCTCATAATTCATATCCTATAATAACCCCAAAATGGTAAAATATAAATATAAAATAGAAATTATAAATTATTTTATGAATTAAAACAATATCATCCAAAATATTCTTAAGAGAACTGTTCATTATCAATTCAGGAAAAGAAACTCACTAAAAATAGAAAAAATAGATATTTTCAAAATAATTACATCATAGGATACTATTTTATATCCCCTAAAAATATATTTTAAAAAATTCCCAGTAATTTCCTCATTAATTTAATAATTATTTATAGTTCAAAATTATGTATATATGCATGTATTTAAAAAGTGGAAACCTAGGGATTCATATTTTTTGGAAATAGGAGGATTTTTGAATCCTATACCCATTCCATCAAAATATCAAGATGAAACCGCATCAATTTATATCTATTTAACTTAATTATCATATGTAATCCATATTCATTTATTTTAACTCATAGAAATAAAATGATTTTATCCACTATATAATGACTAGTCAATTTTTAATGAAGCTTAATAGACATGGGAATCACCCTTGAGGAGATTATAAGAACATTATCTCTCACTACAATGATTCTTTTATGAATGAGTTTTTAATAGATACACATAGATATATATTTAATGAAAAATATAATTTAATTATACCAAACTCCATAGATCTTCTATTTCCAACAATTATAAATCATACTACTCTATATACATGATGAAATTATGGTTCAAAATCCTCACATAGAAATATTAAATTATGTAAAAACACTATAAGAGTGTGAAATGTTTTATTTGAAAAATTATAGGTTTACATACCATGATATGTTTCAAAAGGATTTATTTATATTAAAAATCATCATTTATATTTTTTCTCCTATTAGTTTCATTTTTATCAATACTTTTTTCCAAAATAGTATTGGTATCTCAAATTTTTACCTTGTTATTTCCTTTTTTATATGATGGAATGTAGTTAAATAAATATGGTTCACTTCAAGTATCCTACTGATTTATTCTATTTGGTTTATAGTGAAATGTTTTCCTCGAACACTAATTATTACTCAAGGTACCCAAAATAAAAAAATTATCATTGAAACTAAATAACATATTATTTATCATTAACTTTTTAGTTGTTCTTTAATACACTAAGAATCATAATCTAACAATAAGAGAATATATTGAAATAAATTAAAAAATAGGAATAATACCAATATAATCTAATCCACATACATAAATTATTTTACAATCATGAATTTTTATTGGGGAATTTCCATTACCTTGTAAATTCATTATTTCAATCAGAATCTATTAAAAAATTTAACAAATAATCTGAGTAATAAAAGATTGATGTCCAAAAAAATTCCAAAACATATACATAGATTCTTTTATGTCTAATATTTCATCTATAAGAAGAATATGACATAAAAATAACATAATTTCGGTCACCCTAATGTATAAAAAAATCTTAACAATTGTTATTTATAAATCTTCTATAAATATGGTTCCTCCCAAACACAATATGAGGTATCCAAGTCATTAGATACATAATATTTTATTATTTTAAATGAATATTTAATACATCACATTTCAATAAAAAACCCTAGTATGATAATGGTTTCGTTTATTTAATTCTTATTCAAAGCCTACAAATAAGAATAATTCATAAACTACGGAAATGAAACAAAAGAAAAGATCAACTCAGACGACTTGTAAGGGAAAACATCAGAGATATTATTCAGTTTTCATATGTAAAAAAATAATACCATAATGGCATAATAAAATGAGATTATCATTTTAATATTATACACATCAATTAATATATCAAAATATAGTTTAAGGATTCAAGTGTTTGTAATACAAGAATATGAGAGGATTTAATGATCATGATCCATTCTAATATATCATCTATATATTGTCATTACAAGATAGTTTCATTAACGATATTCAAATATAATAATCATATAAATCAATTTTATTTATATATACCAATACAATCATCACATTTTGGGTTTGTTTTATCCACTCATGTACCCTCCTTGGGTTTTGGATAACCTCCAATGAACACTCTTCTGGGCTTCAGATAACGTCCCATGTACCATGATTAGGACTTTGAATGACCTCCCAAATACCATATGAGATTATGAAAATTAAATATTACACAATTTATTTTAGTAAATTAATTAAAAAACAGATAATTTTACAATAATTAATTATAATGTATGACAAAAGAAAATGAAAACATTTAACGTTGCATCATATCTTAACCTATGGAAAAAAATAATCACTATTTAATCATCACATTAAATAACCATCTAGCTAATGAAGGAATATAGTAAAATTGGATCATATCCCATGTAGAGACTAATAAACATCAATGGATATTGTTATATGTAAAAATTCCTTTAAATTTTCACTTGATAAGTTATTCTATAAAATGCACTTTCAAAATTTCTTTACATAATAAAATAATAAATATTTATAGAATAATATTAAATTTAATGATTAAAAATAATTATGATTACTTGTAAAGGAAGATTCATATAATATAGTATTTATGATCACATGAAGATTCATTCATGTAGAAAATGATAAAATAAATCTATCATTCTAACACTTAGTAAAATGAAAAATATTTGGAAAAGGTCATCAATATGACATTAAATCGTATTATAGTATGGAATATAATGATAAGAGTTACTTCAATAATTTGATAATAATAATAAAATTATGAATATAATTTACAGAAAATATATACTGGAAAGAAAACTATTAATGATAATACGGGGAAATAATGTTAGTTTCCCAAAAAATTATTCACTGAGTCATATGAGTACATAAATATACCAAAATTAAATGAAATTTTTATTTTTAAAAAATAAATATAGTATAATATATGATTATATATATTAAAGAGATAAATTATATAATATTATCATTAAAAATTTAAACAGGAAAAATCTTATAGAAAGTTAGAATTTAACATAAAATCATTATCTCTAACCAAAATATTGAATCATAACACCATGAAAGAAATTAAATCAAATGAAATGTAGAATAATATAAATTAAAATTGATTAACTATATAATATATCAATATAATATAATTTAAAGAACATTAATGAAAAAGGTGTTGAATAGAGAATATGTATCTTGGAAAGAAAAGTGATATGTTATTCCCATACCTCAGGTCCAATACACTTCATAGGTGATTTTGTAGACCATTATAAAAATTTTAATATTTTTTTACATTTATATTAGAACCATATTCAAAATTATAATTCTATCCATTTATTAATTTTCATATCTTATTATTTCTTCATAAAAAATCATTCCTTATCATCTTCATTTCATGTGCTATATGATTTGTTTTTCCTGGATGATTCTGTTGTTCCCAAGTGAAGTAATTGCATTTGTTGTCAATAACTTGTCATGGTGTGCCAACTGATGAAGTACGTCTTGAAGATTGATGATTATAGAAGCATTATATCAGACGATTGTTGAGCTGTTCTTAAAGTTCCAAGAACTTGTATCAACTGGATACAATGTCACAACAATGTTAGAAGACCATGTATTGTATTGACAATGCATGAGGAGAAGCAAGAGATCCATACACAACTTCTAAGTGGATGAAGTGGATTAAAGAAGTCCATGTACTAACTCTTAGTGCATGTGAATCAGAAGAAGATCCCATTGATCTCTGATTAGATCAATGAACAATGTTGAAGAACATGTGTGATTTATGAGATTCAGTTGAAGAAGTCCCTCCTAAGAATTGAACATGTATGGAAGAGGAGATGAAGAAGATTAAGAAGAAACCTTGGGAATTCCATATCCAAAGTAGAGATCATATGAGAGGAGAAATGATGGAATTCTTAAGAAGAAGAAGGAAGATGGCTTAGAGAAGTGGCACTTGGCAATTGGCATGTTTTATATGGAGGAGAACTTTGTTTTTAACAAAGTCTTAATATTTGCCTTAGCCAAAAATTTGGCCAGCCAAGGACACCTTGAGGGTTCAACCCCAAGGCACATGTGGGCCTAAGGCGCCACGCCCAAGGGGGAACCCGTGGGGCGAGCCCAAGGCGGCAGAAGCAGGGGTCGTGTGTAAGCCAGGCCATGCAGGTGATCAGGTCCTGCGCAGCATGGGCGCCAGAGCGCGCGCCCGAGGGCACGCATGGAGGGCGCCAGAAGCGCGCCCGCAGGGAGCAGAGTGGGCGCAGAGTGTGCCCGCAGGGAGAACACGGTGAGGGGCGGCACCGTGGAGGGGGAAGTACAACTGAGCGTTGAGAGGGAGCACTAGGTTGATAAGCCGCGGCAAAACCGTGCCCCGTTTCGATGTGGGACGCGGAAAAATTCCCGGGAGCGCATCCTGGCCGCCCGATTGATCGCGCGCCAGATCCGAGCCGCTCATCTAATCGCGCTATTCACAATCTGATCCAGGCCGTCCAAGGTTATTCGATCGCCTGATCCGACGGCTCTGAGGCATCTCCTTCCTCGAGCTTGAGCCGAGGACACCCCGAAGCCACCCATGTGCCTCCGTCGAACCAGGAGCAACCCGAGCACTGAAGTCAAGCTCCCGGCTGTCTTTCTCGAAGCCGAAGGCACCATTGTGCTCGTCTCTCCGTAAGGAACATATACATGCAATAAAATATGCATGCACACGTTGGATGGAGAATTTCGAGTATTGGCCGAAGGAAAACGAAGTGCCGAGGCCATGAGGATTATTGATGTGCATGGTTTGTGCCTAACCGAAGGCCATGCATGCGTTCTATGCCGCATGCATGTAGAGGAAAATAAATGAAGAAAATGGAACCCGTGTGAAATAAAAAGAAAAACAAGATTTCACAGAATCTTGAAATAACCAAAAACTTCGGGAATTTAAAGATATCACATGCGGATGGACTGAGGCTCTCCTCGCCTATAAAAAGAGAGCCCGAGCACTCAGAGTTGCTTGCTGAATCTTTGTTTAAGATCTGAAGTCCCGCGAAGCCTTAGTGCTTAGCGAAGAACAGCCTGCGTGCACCACTTGCGCGGCAGTGAAGCACGAAGCCATCCCTTGGCTCTGTGTGTTCCTTTTGCGCACCTCTTGCGCGAAAGAAGAGAAAGGGAGAGTCCCCTGCGCGCCTTCCCTTTGCGCGGTAGGACGACCCGAGGCAGCCGCATCACTTGCGCACTCTCGTGGTTTGTTGAGGCTTGCGCGGCCGAGGTGCCTTGCACCTTTGAGGAGCTTGCGCGACAACACCCTTGCATGGCCCTTGCACCCATTGTGCTTGCGCGGCTCTTGAAGAACAGTGGAGTTCACACTTTGAGTGTGTGTGTGCTAATGGAGTAAGAGGACCCTACGGGTTATTTGCATTCAAGAGAACCCAAGGCCGTAGCCTTTGTGTGTGCAATGAAGGAAGAAGGCCGTAGGCTTGCATGAGTGTGCTTATAAAGTGAGGAGGCTTGCACCTTGTGTGCAAAGTGAAGAACACACCTTGAGTGTGTGTGAAGTGAAGAGCCCGAGGCTTGTGAGTGTGCAAAGAAAGGAAGAGGCCGAGGTTCGGATTGTACCCATTTGAGTACATTCAAAATGAGTTGTGTATGTGTTCACAAGTGAAAAAGAGTGACAAACCATAAGAAGAAGAGAAGTACACACTTAAGTGTGTGAATGCAAAAGAACTGATCATTCTAAGTGATTGGTTTTTTGGTGAGCAAGACCAACGAGATCTTTTGAAGACTGTTGAAGCAACTTGAAGTTTTGAACAACACCTTTGAAGAAGTGAAGTGGAGCCATGATGAAGATGATGCTGTGGAGTTGGGGGGTTTAACCAACTTGTAATTGGGGGGTATAACCAATTACTGTGTAATCATCTTTTGGCATAGTGAAGAATCCGTGTTGGGGGGTGTAACCAACACGGCAAGGAGTAGGTCTTTGTACCGAACCTTGTAAATCTATGTGTTCTGTGCTCTCATTATTACTGCACCACTAAAAGAGTAGATCTAGGCTTTAACCAGCTGCAGAGGTTGAATTGATAATCCAAAGGGAACATTTCATAAAAAGAAAAGTTATCACTGATTCACCCCTCCCCTCTCAGTGATCACAACCGATCCAGGCATTTCATGTGGTAACAGAGCACAGGTTCCCTCTGTAAGGATCTACTTCTGAGAAGATGGACAATCTGAATTCTGTTAATGGTAGGGGTGTTCCTACATTCGATGGAAAGAATTACCACAACTGGAAGAATTGGATGTTACCCTACCTTCTATCTCTCGGCCTTGAAGTTAGAAATGCAGCCTTATTTGGATTCCCTCCTCATGCTGATGAAGCTGCTATGTCACCTGCTGAGAAAAGAAATATGGAAGTTGATGGTAAAGCTCAAAATGCCATTCTTATGTCTCTCTCAGAAAAGGTTTACACAAAAGTCATGGGACACAAGAATGCCAAAGAAATTTGGGACAAATTGGAGAGTAGTTATGAAGGCAACATGAAAGTCAAGGAAGCTAAATTACAAATTTGGAGAAGTCGGTTTGAAGATATTAAGATGGGAGAAGAAGAAAGTATTGACGATTATTTTACAAGAGTCAATGAAATTGTCAGTAACATTCGAGGCTTTGGAGAAAAGTTGGAGGACTCAACTATTGTTAAAAAACTACTGAGAAACTTTCCTGACAGGTTTGATCCCAAAGTCTCTGCACTAGAAGACAGAGATGATCTCCCTCTTGATGAACTTCACAACATTCTCATTACATAGGAAATGAGGAAGATTCCAGTATTCAAAAATAAGATCAAGGATGAGATGGCTTTTGAGGCCATGAGACAACTCAAGATAAGAGATGACAAAGTATTAGGATCAAATGAGTCGGACAATGAAGAAAAGGATGAAGATCTCAACAAGGTTATTTCTCTTTTATCTAAATGGTTTGGAAAAACTAAATTTAGGGGAAAAGGGAAATTACCATCGAGGTGTTTCAATTGTAATAACATCAGACACTTTGCTGTTAACTGTCCCGAGAAAAGATCTAGTGTTCCGGAAGTTGAAGAAGATAAGTCAAAAAATAAGAAATGGAGTAGATACCCAAGAGAAAGAAACAGATCTGGTGCAAGAAAGAAAAGGTTTGTTCCAGGTGAAAGAAGAAGCTATGTTAGCAGAGAGGAAGAATCAGAATTCACTTTAGCCAGTCAATCAGAAGAAGAAACGAATTTTATGGCTCATGTGGAAAAAGGGTTTGACACATGCAGCAGTGAAGATGATGAAAATGAACGAACAGAGCTCGAACACATGTTGAAAGATGAACTGGTGGCTTGCCTTGAACAGAACACTAAACTCAAGAAAGAGAAGAGATTGTTACAAAAGGAAACCAAAAGTATGACTGAGGAGTTGGAAGAATGTATTAAGAAAGAGACAATGTACATTGATGAAATCAAGAGACAAAAACTGAAGATAGCTGAGCTGGATAAGATAGCAAAAGATCTTGAGGAAAAACTTCACCTCAAAGAAGAAGAACAATCAGTAACACAGTCCAAGTGGGTTGGAGCACAAAATAACTTGAAAAAGATGAGAGAAGACTTTAACAAGGGTGTTGAGGTCAAGGCAGAATCATCTCACACTGGTGCTCAGAGGCAGGTCGACTCACCACTCAGTAAATCTCAATTTACATCTGTTATTTCTAACTATGCAGGTTCAAAGATAAAATTGAGAAAAACATTTCATAAACAAACCTGTTCAAAATCATCTTCAGTGGAAGAAATGAAATCCTCAGGAAGGACTACTCAAATCTTGGACAGGAAATTACAACATGACTCTTATCAGCGGAAAAGGTCAAAGTTTAGAGGCTACTGCTGGTGTTGTGGTGTGTTTGGTCATAAGGCCTATGCATGCTGGTATAACATGTCTCTTCCAAGAATGAGGCATGAGTCAAGGGGGAGACATCCTGAAACCCATAGTGTTGTGCAGAAAGTATCAAAACCTCCAATTCAGAACACATTTGACTGCCTAAGTGAAGCTTGTGGAAGATGTGACCAACAAGGTTATAGAGCTGATAAATGTATGACTACTCTTACCGAACAAAAAGTCAAAGACATGAAAGGGAAAGGCATTCAGGAAACCAATGAAGAAATCACATGCTTTGCTGAAGTTGCTCCAAAAGCCAGCAGCAGAAACAAGTCATGGATTCTTGATAGAGGATGCTCATCACACATGACTGGTGATATAAAAATTCTAAACAACATAGAAAGTCATGAAGGAAGAACTGTGGTGGTTGGAAATAATTGTTCTCTAAAAATCAAGGGAGTTGGAAAGGCACTGGTTGAAACAACAAATCTAAAATCCAATGATGTGCTATTTGTCGAAGGATTGAAACACAACCTGCTGAGTGTAAGTCAGTTATGTGATGATGGTTATGAAGTACTGTTCAAGAAAGATTCATGCATCATCAAGAGCTCGAAGGATGGACAGATCATCACTCAAGGAAGAAGAACCACTGGAAACCTATTTCAAATTGAGATCAAATCTGAATACACCAGTGATGAAGAGGAAGGTAATAAAAGTGGAAGGAAATACAACCAATTGAAGAAACATACTGACACAGAAAATGTCCTGGGTGACCCAGACTCCTCATTAAGAACTAGAAGAATGTTGAGATTGGAAGATCAGACTGCACTGGTTTCTCAAGTTGAACCTCACGTAGTGGCTGAAGCAGTTGAACAATGGATACAAGCTATGCCTACAGAAAAATTTGTTGAGCTAAGGCTGAATCTTCATGTTCAGCCTTCTCCTCTAGCTTGAGGCAGAAGAATTTTCCTCCTTATTCCCTAAATTTTTGTATTCTTGTACTGACATGCAGGGAATTGAAGGAGATGAGTGCATCCCCTGAGGGGGAGCATTGGTAGTTAAAGATGTGCAGGTTCCATAAGCTCTATATTCTGAGTGTGGTTTCCATTCAACCCTTTGCATTTGTTGGCCAATAAGAGGGAGAAATCATCAGGCACACGACATTCTCTAAGTGTGCTTAAGAGTATTGACAAACAAATACAAAGGGGGAGATTGTTGTTCCCAAGTGATGTAATTTCATTTGTTGTCAATAACTTGTCATGGTGTGCCATCTGATGAAGTACATCTTGAAGATTGATGATTACAGAAGCATTATATCAGACGATTGTTGAGCTGTTCTTAAAGTTCCAAGAACTTGTATCAACTGGATACAATGTCACAACAATGATATAAGACCATGTATTGTATTGACAATGCATGAGGAGAAGCAAGAGATCCATCCACAACTTCTAAGTGGATGGAGTGGATTAAAGAAGTCCATGTACTAACTCTTAGTGCATGTGAATCAGAAGAAGATCCAATTGATCTCTGATTAGATCAATGAAGAATGTTGAAGAACATGTGTGATTTATGGGATTCAGTTGAAGAAGTCCCTCCTAAGTATTGAACACATATGGAAGAGGAGATGAAGAAGATTAAGAAGAAACCTTGGGAATTCCATATCCTAAGTAGAGATCATATGAGAGGAGAAATGATGGAATTCATAAGAAGAAGAAGGAAGATGGCTTAGAGAAGTGGCACTTGGCAATTGGCAGGTTTTATATGGAGGAGAAATTTGTTTTTAACAAAGTCTTAATATTTGCCTCAGCCAAAAATTTGGCCAGCCAAGGACACCTTGAGGGTTCAACCCCAAGGCACATGTGGGCCTAAGGCGCCACGCCCAAGGGGGAACCCGTGGGGTGAGCCCAAGGCGGCAGAAGCAGGGGCTGTGTGTAAGCCGGGCCACACAGGTGATCAGGTCCTGCGCAGCATGGGCGCCAGAGCGCGCGCCCGAGGGCACGCATAGAGGGCGCCAGAAGCGCACCCGCAGGGAGCAGAGTGGGCGCAGAGCGCGCCCGCAGGGAGAACACGGTGTAGGGCGGCACCGTGGAGGGGGAAGTACAACTGAGCGTTGAGAGGGAGCGCTAGGTTGATAAGTCGCGGCAAAACCGCGCCCCGTTTCGATGTAGGACGCGGAAAAATTCCCGGGAGCGCATCCTGGCCGCACGATTGATCGCGCACCAGATCCGAGCCCCTCATCTAATCGTGCTATGCGCGATCTGATCCAGGCCGTCCAAGGTTATTCGATCGCCTGATCCGACGGCTCTGAGGCATCTCCTTCCTCGAGCTTGAGCCCAGGACACCCCGAAGCCACCCGCGTGCCTCCATCGAACCAGGAGCAACCCGAGCACTGAATTCAAGCTCCCGGCTGTCTTTCTCGAAGCTGAAGGCACCATTGTGCTCGTCTCTCCGTAAGGAACATATACATGCAATAAAATATGCATGCACACGATGGATGGAGAATTTCGAGTATTGGCCGAAGGCAAACAAAGTGCCGAGGCCATGAGGATTATTTTTGTGCATGGTTTGTGCCTAACCGAAGGCCATGCATGCGTTCTATGTTGCATGCATGTAGAGGAAAATAAAGGAAGAAAATGGAACCCGCGTGAAATAAAAAGAAAAACAAGATTTCACAGAATCTTGAAATAACTGAAAACTTCGGGAATTTAAAGATATCACACGCGGATGGACCAAGGATCTCCTCGCCTATAAAAAGAGAGCCCGAGCACTCAGAGTTGCTTGCTGAATCTTTGTTGAAGATCTGAAGTCCCGTGAAGCCTCGTTGCTTAGCGAAGAATAGCCTGCGCGCACCACATGCGCGGCAGTGAAGCCCGGAGCCATCCCTTGGCTCTGTGTGTTCCTTTTGTGCACCTCTTGCGCGAAAGAAGAGAAAGGGAGAGTCCCCTGCGCGCCTTCCCTTGGCGCGGCAGGAAGACCCGAGGCAGCCGCATCACTTGCGCACTCTCGTGGTTTGTTGAGGCTTGCGCGGCCGAGGTGCCTTCCACCTTTGAGGAGCTTGCGCGACAGCACACTTGCACGGCCCTTGCACCCATTGTGCTTGCGCGACTCTTGAAGAACAGTGGAGTTCACAGTTTGAGTGTGTGTGTGCAAATGGAGTAAGAGGACCCTACGGGTTATTTGCATTCAAGAGAACCCAAGGCCGTAGCCTTTGTGTGTGCAATGAAGGAAGAAGGACATAGGCTTGCATGAGTGTGCTTAGCAAGTGAGGAGGCTTGCACCTTGTGTGCAAAGTGAAGAACACACCTTGAGTGTGTGTGAAGTGAAGAGCCTGAGGCTTGTGAGTGTGCAAAGAAAGGAAGAGGCCGAGGTTCGGCTTGTACCCATTTGAGTACATTCAAAATGAGTTGTGTATGTGTGCACAAGTGAAATAGAGTGACAAACCATAAGAAGAAGAGGAGTACACACTTAAGTGTGTGAATGAAAAAGAACTGATCATTCTAAGTGATTGGTTTTTTGGTGAGCAAGACCAACGAGATCTTTTGAAGACTGTTGAAGCTACTTGAAGTTTTGAACAACACCTTTGAAGAAGTGAAGTGGAGCCATGATGAAGATGATACTCTGGAGTTGGGGGGTTTAACCAACTTGTAATTGGGGGGTATAACCAATTACTGTGTAATCATCTTTTGGCATAGTGAAGAATCCGTGTTGGGGGGTGTAACCAACACGGCAAGGAGTAGGTCTTTGTACCGAACCTTGTAAATCTCTGTGTTCTGTGCTCTCATTATTACTGCACCACTAAAAGAGTAGATCTAGGCTTTAACCAGCTGCAGAGGTTGAATTGATAATCCATAGGGAACTATTCATAAAAAGAAAAAGTTATCACTGATTCACCCCTCCCCTCTCAGTGATCACAACCGATCCAGGCATTTCAGATTCAATTTTTCAATAATGGTCATTGAATTTTGAGAATGGTTCATTATTATCATGAATATTAATAATTATATATGTATAATATTTTATCATTTTATGAAATTTTATAACCATTCCCATAAAAAAGATATGAAAAATTAATCACATTGTTTCATTAAAGTTGTAGTCCACACCAATGCACGACCGTTTTGATAAATTTTTATTGGATGGGAATTAAAGAATTTAGATAACATCATATAGTATAATAAAACATTATTTCATAAATATCATATATATATATATATATATATTAAAAACATCATAATAACAATCCATGATTTATCGGCATTGAAAATTTATCATATTTTTATGTGGTGGATCCATTCAACAATTAGGAATGAGTGATACATTCAATTCACATTAGATTTAAAGGAAAAAAATTCTTTACTGAAATAAAAAATTACATTTCATTATATTGATTAAATTTGATCCATTAATTTTTTATTGATACCATACAAATATTTTCTGTTGAGTAATTAACAAACATTGAAAAATTAACCTAATATGGATACCACTTATTGAAGATACGTATTTTGGTTTATACCTTAGGGCTTATTTGGATGGTTATAGGGTAACAACATATATTTATAATTTATTTATGAAATCTAGGAAGGTTTATTGGGTGCGACAAAGAATAACTAGACAGATCAAACTGTGTGAATAATGGTGGATGATTTGTTCCCTTTTATATGTGAGGGGAGGGATATACATGGACTAGTATCAAAAATTTCAGTAATATAAAGTCACATTCATGTGATAATCAGAATAAATGGACTACACAAAGAATAAAAGAAAGGAATATGTTAAATATAATCAACCAATAACACACAGACATGTTTAATTTACCTTTTACCCATATTTATTTGTTTAACTACCTCGATATACCAATTATACCCCTATATGCCACAACAATTTTTACTTTTTATTATTCATTATTTCTAATTAACATAAAGAGGCCTCATTACCAATTTTTATGCAACAATTTATAAATTCCCATCCATTTTATATGAATTTTTTAAACTATTTGTTAGAAAATAATTTTATAATAAATTCATAAAATATAATAAAACACTTTTTTAGATAGATACATATTTAAGATAAAATATAGATTTACTTTACTATATTCAAATTAATAACTATTATATAGATTATAGAATACATTATTGAATATATAATGTAAAATTTTAATTATTATCATTAATTGAATGATTCTTATTAAATTTATCATCCTATAAATCATTCCCCATATAAAATTGTTTCTTTGTAAAATATATTTTTTCACATATAATTATTTTATATTTATTACTAACCATTAGGTAATTAATGTTTAAACTAGTATTCATAAACTATAAATAAATTCGAATAAATATATTATTCAAATAATGATGATTATATTTTTTTAAATTACAAAATTGATAACACCTAAAACGGTACATTACATCAGATAAATAAGTATTTCACTCCTTAAATATTTTTATCAAACATTATATAAATATTTATAATAATTATTCATATATTATGATGTATAGGATAAATTTACATATATACGAAATAATTTATATTATCCAATTTATACACCCCAATCCATAAGATAGGTTATAAATGAGTTAATATATAGTTTTCATTTTAGACTCAGGGTTTCTTGTAAATTATAATATCAAAAATGTTTAATTTATTTATATGTAATACATATAAAATCATAATATGTTACATTATTTTCCTCTTAGAACAAATTCTACATAAAATTACATCTCTCCATTAAAACAATGAGATATTTTTCCATATTACAACCTTATATTCCCATGTAAAGTCCTACAATTTATAGTTTGTCTGAAAAACATGGTTTATATGAGTTATCAAATTCCCTAGAACATTATATCATAGATATCATGGCTTTCTATGTTATCCAAAATAAAAGTGACCATAATAAAATTCAATTACTGATTTTTTATTACACTATAAGTGTCATGTATGTACTTCCCCAGTTGATATACATACAAGACATTATAGATTGGAGACTGTTTCAATAGATGTTCCAATAAATAAGAAAACATACTGATATGGTGATTAATTTATAAATATTTTATATATTTATTAATTGAAATTAACTTCTTTAATAATCTCATATCCTTATTCCATGAAAAAATTCATTAGAATGCCTTCACACCATAATTGAATTCCAAATCTCACCAATGATTATTTGTATAACTCTTCCTTCATCTTTTAGTTTCTTAGATGTGCTGCTGAAAGGATTTTACCTAGTGCAAGATTTCCATATATTTTTTGGTTCCTAATATCTTTATTTCTCCGGACATCTCATCATGTAAAATTTCATCACTAAAGTATCCATAGGAATGCTTCATTAAATGATATTTTTTTAAGAATATTTGATAGTATAGATGAATTTATCCCAAAAACATCTAAAATATTGAGAAGTTGATCCTATAATATCATATAGTTTTTAATGGTGGTATTATATTAGAAATGTGGATGAGGATGATGTGAAGTACTTAAAAACAACATTGATCTAGAGCTTATCAATGAGTTCCCTAAAACAATTATATAATTTATTGATTTTCATCATATATAATAGAATTTGGTACATCGTGAAACCATTAATCATTATTAATTTATATCAAGAGGTAAGCATTATTCTATATAAATGAAATCTTCTTACTACATAAGATGATCACTAGAAACCCAGATTGTAATATGAAAATTATATGTTCTAGGGTTTCTAATGATGAAATCTGTGGTTTTGTTATTATATTTCCAATATTTTATTTTTAATGATTATAACATCGCCTCATAATACATTCACTATTCATCAATATATTTTCATACCATGGACTAAGATACATACTATATAATAAAATTCTTCCTATATTCCCACTAATTAAAAAAATTCATATATCTTTACATTTTCTTAATTCCTAAATTAATATATAAGTATAAAGTATAAAATTCATTGAATAGTTCAATAATCAGATTTATTATTGATATTGAGCATAATTAGTTTATGAACCATATAATTACATAAAAATAATGGTTGAATCAATTAAAAACTTTCTTCTTATTAAAATGATCCACATATTGATTGTGTGACTCTTTAATCATTACATGGTTGGTTGAGTTAAGATTCATCTGAGAAATATAGTATCACTATCCCTTCCCTATGATTTAAGGTCTATCCTCTAAAAAACAATAACTATTTGATGTAATTAAATCATTATCTTGTATAAAATGGCATGGGCCAGGTAACTCAATGCATAAAACCCATATTCCCTTATAGGGATGGTAATGTATTTATTTGTGATAACCAATAACTAATTCCCACCATGTCATATGATTCATTTTTAAATCAATTTTGGTAACCATATAAGTCATTATTTTATGATCGTTACAAATAGAATATATTTCACTATAAATATTATCCCTCAATATTTACAATGCAATAAATATTTCATCTATCTACAAATCATGACTTGGGTAATTTTTTAAAATAAATTTCAATTATTGTGAGGAATAAACTATCACTAAATCATAATTCAGTATGATGTATCATAGTCCCTTCTTTAATTTATCATCATATTTTACAATCCATTCTCAGTTGTAGGGTAGTATTACAATAAGGGAAATGGCCAAATTTCACATCAGTTTACTAAAATAGTTATCACATTATAGTGTCTAATGGGACTTACATCCCTTATATGTAAATGTAGTTATTTCATTATATATACATGAGAAAATTTTAACCAATTTTTTTTATAATATAAATAAATGAAATCTTTGTTTCCCAATCCCAATGGATGGCCTAGAATATATCCAAATTAATTCCTTCATTGATAAATCCAAGGATATACAATCGCATATTATTTTATGAACAACGAAATAATACTTTTGTATCAGGAATTCACACATGTTAAATTTTTTATAAAACATACCCTTCATCATGGTATGTAATACAATCCTAAAATTGTAACGACCCAAAATTTTGAATAAATCTTGTTTCCTAATTTGATGTGTTATTTTATTTTATTTTTATACTCAAGAAAAATGTTTCATTTGATAACATGATTATAATTAAAATGAGACCGTTGGGTTTAGACGGTTATATGACCATTGGTCAATATGGCCACTCGAAACTAAACGTTTTGATTATTGTCTCTAAATACAAGTAATCTTGGTTAATTATTATAGAAAGAAGATTCGATGGCCTCACCCAGTAGTCTTGGACCGATCGAAGCCCATCTAACAGAACTTGGGAAGGAGGTAGCACCACTGGGCTTTGCTCTGGACCAATCCCAAGTCGAACTTCATCGTGTGAAGCTAGAACAGAATAGCCTTTTCAAGAAGTTCAAACTGATAGAAATTACTACTCATGCGATGTTAGCCGAGCCTCCCTCAGATTCTCTCACCTTAGCATACCTTACACTTAGGTCCTATGCTGGTGTGATAAGGGGCTATGTAAGGAGACCGTAACTGCCTTGTGTAATCCTTTGTTTTAAATAAAAATTGGGATTTCTTCTTATGATGAAGTTTATGAATTTTTAAATGACCGGATAAATATAGTTTGCATATTTTTGATGAAATTTAGAAAAAGGATATTTTAAAATTTTTATGTAAACCTTAAATAATTAAAAATGTGTAATGATTTTCAAAAAATGGTCTTCTACAATTATGTTCAGTACGAAATTATGAGTCTTATAAGATCAACATGATTTTTTATGTATAGTAAATTATGAATAGTGATTTTATGATAAGGATTAGTAATATGTCCAAATTGATTAGTAATCTCACTTAAAGAAAGTATTAATATAATTTAGGAACCTTGATTAAGTAATGTGATTCAATAAAATGTTTAAATAACGGTTTCAGAAATTATTATTAAAGTATTAGTTTTTTCGAATGAATAGTGTTTTTTAATTAAAAATTAAATTAAAATTATTTAAAAAAATTATTTTTATAAAATGGATTTCATTTTTTAACTCAGAGCACCGATATTATGTTATGGTAATTTTTGGGGTTTTTTCTGTAAAAATGAATTTTCAATGAATACTGTATTTATATAAAAAAATAAATTTAAAATATTTAGAAAATTATTTTTAGAAAATGGAGTTCATTTTTTAAATCAGATCATGGATATTTTGTTAAGGTGAATGTTTGGGATTATTCTGAGAAAGTTGAATTTTCGATGAATAGTGAAAATACAGTTTCTATGTTACGGGTGTTTAATGACATCATTAAATGATGTATTAAGTTTGTAATCAATATGTTAGACTTATGAATAGTAATATAATGTATGAGGTTTCCCATGTGGCCAATACCATGGGCAAATACCATGGGCAAGCCCATGGTTTTGCCAAAACCACTAATGAGGTGTCCCTTGGCCATTAATGCCTTGTCCCCTTACTTTCCCTATAAATACCAAGCCATCCTCTCATCCATTCGACTCCCCACTCTCCCCCAACGAATTTCTGGTCCCATTACTTCCCAAGGAGTCCTCCCAAGGTTCCCCCAAGCCCTCAAGGTACAAAACATTGAGTTTTAAGAGTTACGTTTTAAGGAAAGGGATCTGATCTCTCTCTTTCTTTTCAAGAAATATCTTTTATGTCATTTCTTTTATGCTCCATGTTCTCATGTTAGAGTATGTTCTTTTATACTCCTCTTACTTCACTTTTCATGTTAATTTAATGAGAGATCCCCTTTTTCTTTCATTATTTCGTTTATGATGTTTTAAGTGGCGCCGTTAGGCTGCCGAAATTTTTGTAACGGATTCTTTCTCCCTTCTCATTTTTTATATCTATTTTCATGTAATGTATTTCAAGTTCCTTTTTATTATTTTGGGGTATGATCTCTAAATTTATCATACTCATCTTTTATGATTATATGATGAGAGACTCCATTTTATCTCTTCAATTCAGTATTATGGAGTTTTAAGTGGCGCCGTTAGGCTGCCGAATTTTTAAGTGGTTCTTTCACCCTTCTCATTCTTTTCAAAGTTCTACTTTCATGTCAATTCTTTCATGTTCCTTTTTTTTATGTTGGGGTATGGTCTCTATATCTATCATACTTGATTATTATGTTAATATGATGAAATACCCCATTTGATCTCTTCAATTCAGTATTTTGAAGTTTTAAGTGGCGTCGTTAGGCTGCCGAATTTTTAGGGGATTCTTTCACCCTTCTCATTCATTTCAAAGTTCTACTTTCATGTAAAGTATTTCAAGTTCTTTTTTAATTATGTTGGTTCATTATATATATATCTATCATACTGAACTCTTATTTTCACATGATGAGAGACCCTATTTGATCTTTTCAAATCATTTTTGTTGAAGTTTAAGTAACGCCGTTAGGCTGCCGAACTTTCATAAGAGAAATCTAATTTTTGTCTTCCTTCCATGTTTTTCATTTCAAAGGGTATGTCCTTGAAATTTCATTACCATGATCATGTATCCTTATTATTCTGTCCATCAACTGTTTTATGGGTCATTTATGAATGTTTGACCCATTTTCCCTCTCTTTTAATGTCTTCTAAAACCTCGTAACATAGCCGTTATGCTGTAGAATTTCTGTCTCAAAATGTATCTCTCTTTTTCTAAAGTTCTTTTATATTATTATGTGAATAATCAAATATCATTATTATAAAGCTGTATTCACATATATACCAAAATGTTCTATTTTAAATTCTGGGATTTGCATACATGAGACCCACCTTCCTTTTCTGTGGGTTTTAAAGTGACGTAAAGATCATGTCTTTAAAGCAGTTTTTAAAACGTTGTGATTATGAAATGAAACCCATTTATTTTATGTTATGGGTTATTTATGAAATTTGTGATGATGAAATATGTGTCTCACATGATAATAAAGGAAAATTTAAGGGTGCACCCTGATAGCGCTCCAATAAATTGTGTAATGATGTAACCACTAGAGATTACAATTTTCACGATACCTAGGTAAATAACCTTGGTAATTTTCAAATGACACCTTGAGGATGGACCATGGTGATATTTTCATGATTGTCTATGTTAAATTATGTAGCCACATCTTCAAGTTATGAAAATTTTATTTTTATTATGATATGCCTCACGATTTCATTATCATGCCTTAAAGTTCTTTTCATGACCTTATTGAAGTATCTCAAGTTCACATGTAAAATTTTTCTCTTGTTTCCCTTACTGTGATTTTTGCTCACCCTTTCTTTTGATGTATGTCCCCAGGTTATGTGATGCAGTAATGAACCTATGATGAACATGAGGAGAAGCCTTTCAAGTGTTTTAGAAGAATTTTTTATGTTTTCATGTTTAAAGTTCATGGTTTCCAAGACACTAAACCTTAAAGATCCTCAGATTTGTAAAATGTAATGAAAGTTTATGTGATAAAAAGGCGGGATGCTATAGTTGGTATCAAAGGATGGTTTAGTTATTTGTGGAAAATAGTATATGAAAACATTAGGAAGAAGCCTATAGAAAAGTAAAAAAAATAGGAAATCTTCCTGGTATTTTGGTGAGTATTGAGTAAGGGGTTTCCAAGAAAATACATCTTTGTCTGGATACGAGCAGGTAGAGGTGGCTCTGGCACAGATGTACATAGGGGTAAAACCCGAAAACACCACTTTAAGCTAGACTCGAATGGGAACTGGTACACGACAACGGGCCTTGTTGCACTCCTGGTTACGACACTCCCGGGGGATATGCTTTGGTAAATTCATAATCTTAGTATGAACCATTGTTAAAGGAACGAAGATAAAATAAAATAAAGATTCACATTAGAATATATGATCATGGATAACCTAGATGGGAACCTAGGGGATCACAAGTTAGGGTATACTTTTCTTCTACAGGTTATCCTTATATGCTTTCGGTTCTTTTTCATGATTATTGGCTAAGTATTTAAGCCCCTAATTATGGTTTTTTTAGTTAATGGCGGGAAATGGAAGAACATGTCCCAACAAAAAATGTGATAGGATATAAGATTATTGTCGTATTAATATGATAGGGATGATTGGGGGATAAAAATATGATTATTATTTTGGAAGATGTTCACTATTTTGGGGACCCTATATGTTCGAGGTAAATAGTTTACTACGGTATTTTCATTGAGGGGTAAGGTTGACTTATATTTTTAAGAATCGATGAATTTAAGGTGGACATATAGTAATTTAGGTTACTTATAGAAATGATTAACCTATCTTGGGTAAAATATGTTTAGGATAGCTACTTTTTTTATAAGATGTTAGGAGTGATTGATGTTGTTTGGAGATGAAAAATGAATTTTATTTTGGAAGAGTATGTTATCAAATCCTTCTTGTATTTGGGTTTCAATATTATCTTGGTTTATTTTGAGGAATCTTAATGACTGTTATTTATGGAATGGTCAATGATGAACAATGGGTAGTACCATGGAACTTTGAAGATTTAAAAGTAGTTTCCATTCCTATGGGATTCTTTCTTTTTGAAGAGGTATTTTACCTTACCCTTTCTGTTTTTGGGATAATGTTTAAAGATAGAGGAAATAGATAGTTAATCTTTTGTGGATTATAAATATGATTCTTGTGTTTTGATGAGACCAAGTAGTTTTGAATGATCATAGTTTCGAGAAAAGATTAGTTTTGGGTAGAAACTTATTAAAGGATGAAACTCTATATGAAGATAGGTATATTTTCTTATGTTTTTTTTATGTTGTAAATGAATTCCTCAAAATTAAGAAAAGTAACGTAAAACAAAAACATTGTTGGTTTACGTTTCCTACTAGGTAATCAAAGACCATTTACACACATCATAAGTTTGGGATTTTCTTATGGTTAACTTTCTCTTAATCATGTTCTCTATAACTCTCCCCTAGAACTTGAACCTTTGTTTTTCATCCATGTCCATGTTTTCCTACATGGAATCCTAGTGTGGGTTAACTCGGGTGACCTTTGTACTTCCCTTTCTTTCTTTTAAAGTAATAATTTTACTGACTCCTTTTCCGATGTGGGACCTTCAATGAAATTTCAAAACCCAATTTTAAAAATTGTGAGGATGCAATTTCTTAAGGGGGGAAGAATGTATCGACCCGAAATTTTGAATAAATCTTTTTTCCTAATTTTATGTGTTATTTTATTTTATTTTTATACTCAAGAAAAAAATTTCATTTGATAACATGATTATAATTAAAATGAGATTGTTGGGTTTAGACGGTTATATGACCATTGGTCAATATGACTGCTGGAAACTAAACGTTTTGATTAGTGTCTCTAAATACAAGTAATCTTGGTTAATTATTATAGAAAGAAGATTTGATGGCCTCACCTAGTATTCTTGGACCGATCGAAGCCCATCTAATAGAACATGGGAAGGAGGTAGAACCACTGGGCTTTGCTCTGAACCAAACCCAAGCCGAACTTCATCGTGTGAAGCTATAACGGAATCGCCTTTTCGAGAAGTTCAAACTGATAGAAATTACTACTCGTGCGATGTTAGCCGAGTCTCCCTCAGATTCTCTCACCTTAGCACACCTTACACTTAGGTCCTATGCTGGTGTGATAAGGGGCTATTTAAGGAGACCATAACTTCCTTGTGTAATCCTTTGTTTTAAATAAAAATTGCGATTTTTTCTTATGATGAAGTTTATGAAATTTTAAATGACCGGATAATTATAGTATGCATATTTTTTATGAATTTTAGAAAAAGGATATTTTAAAAATGTTTATGTAAACCTTAAATAATTAAAAATTTGTAATGATTTTCAAAAAATGGTGTGCTACAATTATGCTCAGTACGAAATTTAATGTCTAATAAGATCAACATGATTTTTGATGAATAGTAAATTATGAATAGTGATTTTATGATTAGGATTAGTAATCTGTCCAAATGGATTAGTAATCTCACTTAAAGAAAGTATTAATATAATATAGGCACCTTGATTAAGTAATGTGATTCAACAAAATGGTTAAATAATGGTTTCATAAATTATTATTCAAGTATTAGTTTTTTTGAGTGAATAGTGTTTTTTAATTAAAAATTAAATAAATAATATTTAAAAAAATTATTTTTATAAAATGGATTTCATTTTTGAACTCAGAGCACCGATATTATGTTATGGTAATTTTTGTGGTTTTTTCTGAAAAAATGAATTTATGGTGAATAGTGTATTTATTTAAAAAAATAAATTAAAAATATTTAGAAAATTATTTTTATAAAATGGATTTCATTTTTGAAATTACAGCATGGATATTTGGTTAAGGTGAAAGTTTGGGATTATTCAGAGAAAGTTGAATTTTCGATGAATAGTGAAAATATAGTTTTTAAGTTACGGGTGTTTAATGGCATCACTAAATGATGTATTATGTTTGTAATCAATAGGTTCGACTTATGAATAGTAATATAAGGTATGAGGTGTACCAAGTGGCCAATACCATGGTCAAATTCCCTAGGCAATCCCATGGTTTTTCCAAAACCACTAATGAGATGTCCCTTGGCCATTAATGCCATGTCCCCTCACTTTCCCTATAAATACCAAGCCATCCTCTCGTCCATTCGACTCCCCACTCTCCCCCAACAAAGTTCTGGTCTCATTACCTCTCAAGGAGTCCTCCCAAGGTACCCCCAAGCCCTCAAGGTCCCAACCATTGAGTTTTAAGAGTTACGTTTTAAGGTAAGGGATCTGATCTCTCTATTTCTTTTCAAGAAATCTCTTTTATGTCATTTCTTTTATGCTCCATGTTCTTATATTAGAGGATGTTATTTTATACTCCTCTTACTTCCCTTTTCATGTTAATATAATGAGATATCCTCTTTTACTATCATTATTTCGTGTATGATGTTTTACGTGGCGCTGTTAGGCTGCCGAAATTTTTTGTAACAGATTCTTTCTCCCTTCTCATTTTTTAAGATCTATTTTCATGAAAATTATTTCATGTTCCTTTTTATTATGTTGGGGTTTGATATCTAAATTTATCATACTGATCTTTTATGATCATATTATGAGATACCCCATTTGATCTCTTCAATTCAGTATTTTGAAGTTTTTTGTGGCGCCGTTAGGCTGCCGAATTTTTAAGTGGTTCTTTCACCCTTCTCATTCTTTTCAAAGTTCTACTTTCATTTCAATTCTTTCAAGTACCTTTTTGTTATGTTGGGGTATGATCTCTATATCTATAATACTGTAATCTTATGTTCATATGATGAGAGACCCCATTTTATCTCTTCAATTCAGTATTTTGATGTTTTAAGTGGCGCTGTTAGGCTGCCGAATTTTTAGGGGATTCTTTCACCCTGCTCATTCTTTTCAAAGTTCTACTTTCATGTCAAGTCTTTCAAGTTCCTTTTTAATTAATTTGGGGAATTATCTCTATATATATCATACTGAACTCTTATGTTCACATGATGAGAGACCCTATTTGATCTTTTCAAATCATTTTTGTTGATGTTTAAGTAACGCCGTTAGGCTGCTGAACTTTCATAAGAGAAATCTAATTTTTCTCTTCCTTCAATCTTTTTCATTTCAAATGGTATTTCATTGAAATTTCATTACCATGATCATGTATCCTTATTATTCTGTCCATATACTGTTTTATGGGTCATTTATGAATGTTTGACCCATTTTCCCTCTCTTTTAATGGCTTCTAAAACCTCGTAACAAAGCCGTTATGCTGCAGAATTTCTGTCTCAAAATGTCTCTCTCTTTTTATAAAGTTATTTTATATTATTAAGTGAATACCCAAAGCTCATTCTTCTAAATGGGTATTCACATATATACCAAAATTTTCTATTTTAAATTCTGGGATTTACATACATGAGACCCACCTTCCTTTTCTGTGGGTTTTAAAGTGACGTAAAGATCATGTCTTTAAAACAGTTTTTAAAACATTGTGATCATGAAATGAAAACCATTTATTTTATGCTATATGGGTTATTTATGAAATGTTTGATGATTAAATATGTGTCTCACCTGATAATAAATGATGATTTAAGGGTTTTCCCTGATAACGCTCCAATGCCTTGGGTAATGATGTAACCACTAGAGATTACAATTTTCACGATACCTTGGTAAATAACCTTGGTAATTTACAAATGACACCTTGGGGATGGACCTTGGTGATATGTTCATGATTGTCTATGTTAAATTATGTAGCCACATATTCAAGTTATGAAACTGTTATTTTTATTATGATATGCCTCATGATTTCATTTTCATGCCTTAAAGTTCTTTTCATGACGTTATTGAAGTATCTCAAGTTCACATGTAAAATGTTTCTCTTGTTTCCCTTACTGGGATTTTTGCTCACGCTTTCTTTTGATGTATGTCCCTAGGTTATGTGATGCAGTAATGAACCTAGGATGAACATGAGGAGAAGCCTTTCAAGTGTTCTAGAAGAATGTTTTATGTTTTCATGTTTAATGTTCCTAGTTTCCAAGACACTAAACCATAAAGATCCTCCGATTCGTAAAATGTAATGAAAGTTTATGTGATAAAAAGGCGGGATGCTATAAAATTGATCTATAACTATTTCCTTAGCGTTTGTAATGTATATGAATATAATATATATTCTAAAAAATAGAACGTGTAATCAATAATGTCTATATTAATTAAATCCATGAAAATAGAAGAGTAATTATTTAGTAAAATTTATATTACTATCAATTCATTATGAATATAGAATGAATATGTGGTTTTAATTGGATATACTACATTTGGAAAAAAAATTAATAATATCAGGAATGAAATAAAATCATTGATAACAATAGATCTACTCTTAATAGATCTAAAAAATCATCAATATGGGAAGATGATATATTTTCTTCATCACGGTCTTATTATAGTTGAAATAACAAACATAGTGTCACATTGATACAAAATTATTTTTATTGAAAAGATGTAGTGCGCCCCATGGTGATACACTTAGATGAATAAATCCCTTATAGAGATTCTATTATAGTTGAATCATCTACTCAAATATCTAAATCTAGAATATTCAATAGGGATTCCTTAAATTTTTTAAATCTCCCAGAATGAGTTCAATTGAAAAATAAACTTCTATATTTCATGTATTACTATTAATTTTATTTGAAAATACATTTTAATTCTCTGAAAAAACATTCATATCTTCAGTGTTACGCTCTTCTCTAACCATTTGAGATAAAAAACAACAGGAATAAGAAAAAATAACACTATAATAGAAGAAGTTTCAATAAATATTTAATGTTATTCCTCGCACCTATAGATGGTCATAATATTTTATGGAATTTAAAATAATATTTAATAATTCCAAAAAATTAAAATTTATCATTACAATGAGAGAATGTAATTTCTCAATATCACATAAAATTCCACTAAAAATAATCTTATTATATTAATGGAGAATATTGTTACGAAAAATAACTTGAAATATGAAAAATAGAACATAATGAATTTTATAAATTTTAAAACAAGTTCCAACTAATTATTTAATATAATATAGACCCATTCATAGAAAAAAAGTTATCACATAAATAAGAGCATTAACTATGATAATTCCAACATTCCCTACACATAATAAATTAAATTATAAATGGTAATTTAGGATATACATTATTTTCCACTTTCAAACTGGTTAATTTTCTAAAAAAATTACTTGATATATTACATTATTTCCATCACATGAAACATCATTTATTTCCATTAATACATTTCCATTGGTTTCACTTCCCACATTCTTGAAATCTATGAATAAAAATCATCTTCCCGACATTGAATTTATCAACTAGAAATTCATAAAATATTATGTTTTCTTAATTAGTTATTTGGGAAACTGCACTATATTCCGTATTTTAATTATTACTATTGACTAAATATTATAAATAAAAAACAATTCACATTCAAGATCCTAAATAATTTTAATTTTTCATGATAAAATTCATTTCATTACACATAAAAATTATTGTTGACAAGATTTCTATAGGTTTCAATCATTTAAAAAAACCAAAACAGAATGTGTGAGAAAAAATACAGAAATAGATAAATAATTTAGTTATAAAAAGTCATATATATATTATCTAAATATTGATTCAATAGATTTATCCTCAGTCATAAGTAGTCATTATCGACACAAATCCGTCATTTTATTGTAAATAAATTTAATTTAGCCAATAATATCCCCCATTCATTTATAAGAATGTGTGCAGTGTGACACCAACTCATCATGTTGTAGTTGCGATTGATTTAATAACAAATCTACTCGTTTCAGATTTATTGAACTATATTTTTCAGTTCTATAATTTAATACACCTTCTATATCAATATAATGATGTATTTTTTGGGGGAAAAACATTCCATTTTTACGTTAATGTTGGGTCTTCTATAACACTTATGATTTTCTTAAGGATTCTTATTTATTTATTGTAATGTTAATATCTTAAATTAATTAAACCTATATCTTATATAATATGATGTGAACTGGTATTTTCATATATAAAATGGAATAATTTTAAGCCTGTATTTATTAAATCACATAACTATACATTTTCTTGAACTATATGTGTTTATTATCCATTGTAACTAGAAACACAATATTTTTATGTTTGGAAAGATATTCAAAATTACCAATAATTTTACTCTCTTGTAGTAAAATATTTATTAATACCCTACTAAAAACCATTCTAAATAACATGGGGAATGGAAATATATGAAATTTTGAACTCCTATTCTTATTATTGTTACACATGGGAATTATTAGTCAACGATCACATATAAACATTACATGAGAATAATGTTATGATAATATGTGATTAACATTTATATATCAGACCAATTTATTACATGATAATAATCATGAAATAAGGATTTGTATGTTCATATAATAGGATTAAATTAAGACTCAATGATCATGACCCATGAAAACACAACATTACCATAAGAACATGTCATAAGAGAATTGTTTAAAATATATTTCATAACCATAGTCAAAGAAAACGTTTTTCAAGGATATCTAAAAATGCATTCATTATATGTTAGTATTAGGATGTCCACTTATTTTCCATATTAGGTATTTGGATAACCTATCATCTATTGTCTATCAATGTTTGGATAGACTCCCATATAGCCTCATTTTTCCTCAAGATTTCCTCTCGTGTATGCTCTTTCATGATTAGGGTACCACATATGTCCCCTATTTTAGGGTTTGGATTACCTTCTATATGACTATTGATATCCTTAACATTAAACATTACTGAACTGAAATTTAGTAATTTTATGGACCCACCCATAAGATACTCATGACCCATTCTATTGTATTTTACAAGATCATGAATAAATATAACATTACATTATAGATTAAAATATATAGAAGGGAAAAAATCATGATTTATTTATTATGCTTTATAACTATATAGATAATTATTAATAATAGTATCATTTAATAATATAACTATTAATGAAGAAGAAACAAATAAATATGTTTTAATTAGTGAAATTTCAAATAATACTACACTACATCATTTATTAGGGAAAATACTAATTCTAATATGAAATCACTCGATTAAAAAATAAAATAAAAACAATATTAAGAAATGAATTTTTTAAGAAACAACCATGTAAAAATATACTAGAGGATACACATCAAATATTAGAGTTAATGATAGAAAATTCATCTATGTGGTAATCATTAAAATAAACATATATTTCATACTCTTTGTAACAAGTAACTCATTCGAAAGGAGATATAAATATTTTTAAAAACTATTTCTAGCATGTAATATATTTTAATGAAAACATAAATATTTATAGAAATGAAAAGTAATTAATAATTTGTTTTATTGAAATATGGACATATAAGTATATGAATAGAGAGTAAGGAAGGAAGTGAGTTCAGTTTTAATTAAACTTAATTCATTCTGTATAATGAGTACATAGTGGGAAAAAAATGTATGTAATGATGTAGTATATATAATTAAAAAAGTATTAATAAATGATATAATAATTCTTGTACATATATCATAAAATTTAATAGTTTTATTTGTAAGTTCAAAGAATTTTTTAAAAGAGTGATATTGTAATATAAAACTCATAAAACATTGATAACATTTTAATAAAAATCCATTGAATGAAATAAATTTAAAAGATACATACAATAAAAATAATACAGTGATATGAATGATATAACATATCAATGGGGTAGTATTTTTAACACCCTATGTTTTTATAAATTACTATTATTTATTAATAAATTATTTTCCTTTTATATTTTTTGGTACATGAAACATAATGTTTATCATGTGTCACATGTGACACAAAATTTTAATATACCACAATATATTATTAATATTATTATTTAGATGTTGTAGTTATATCCTAGATGTTAAAAATAGAGGTATAATTTGTAAAAAATAATTCTTAAATAATATTTATAATGGATTTATATAATAAAAATTTTTTTTAAAAATTAAATAATTGTCCATAATACCATTATATGATTTAAAATACTCTTTTCTCCAAAAAATTATTTTCTACTTATTTAATTCAAAAAAATGAAATTAATTTGGAATAATTTATGATTTGAATTTCAAATATTTGAATAATTTTTGGAATCATCATGTAAAAATTAACTTATTTTTGTGTTTGTGTTATTTTTATAAAATGAATAATTTTTCTCTGAATTAGGAGAAATTCATATTTTTAGTGAAAAAATTATTTTTTTAAAAAAAATATTATTACTCTTTGTTTTATAATAGTATAACTTTTTTAACTACATCCATTATATATATTTTAATAAAATATAATTATTAGGAATCATTTTAATTTTTAATTTTTATATAAGATCTTTTTAAACATTTTTTCATTCCTTCATTGGAATTCATTTTCCTCATCACTTATCTAGGTTAATTTTTATTATCTTCTAGGTTCAACATAATATTAATACATAATAAATAGTAAAAATTTAAAAATTATTTTATCTTGTTAAGGTAAAAAAAATTACTAGGGGGTTAAAATGTAAAGATAGGGGAAAAAATGTCCCCAGATCTGTATACATCCTATTTTAATGAAATATTATGAACATATATATTCTATTTTCTTGAATGATCCATTTTGGATCCTTTTTCAAGAGAAAAATGTGGGTCCGTGTTTTTATTTTCAAAAAATTATATCTATTCACTCACATCACATATAATGGGACACCCATTTTACTATCCTCTTCACACTTTTGAAGCCCTTTGATTCTTTTGTTCCATAACTAAATCACTTACACACATCCCCATTACCATGTTATAGGCCATATTTTGGTCATAAATCTATCCTTACAATCCTATTATTTATACCATATGAAACTGTCTAAAGAGGAGTCAACACCACTAACCATGCGTTTTATATGATTTCTTAGTCCATCTCATTAAATCATTATGGATATTTTTGATATAATAATCATAGTATATTCAATATACTTATTTGTATTTATTTTAACGTAATAGCTTAAAACATTCTCATCTATCATTAAATGAGATACAAAATTATTATTATTGTCAACATCATACATTGTCCTCACGAAACGATGATATTCATTTTCCATCACTACCCCTCATAGAATGATATAACGTATAATTAAATAATTATAAATTCTATTTATTATATTATTAAAATTATGTAATTACTATTTCATATATACCATCATAAATTCCATTCTATGCTAATACAACAACTTCGCTTGTGTGTACGGCTAACTAATGCATCATGAATCGATGCAATTCTTTCACACATTAAAAGTAATGTAATAATAATTAGATTAATGAAAATATGTGATAAAAATTAAATGAAAATTATTCAGTAATGGTAATAAGTTAGTTATATTTCTTTTATTATTTCATTTATTAAAATGAAAACAAAATTGATGTGTTAATATGGCTACTGTCTCTATGAATGGTATTTTTAATTATCTATCACTATATCTTATATATTACAATAAAAAATATATTATTAATATAGATTAAATATCACCATTTTTAACATTATTTATGTGATAAAAACATTATCAACGGAACAGGAAAAAAAATAAAAAAACAAAACATAAAAAAAGAAACGTGGGGAATTCCCAAAATTTTGAATTAACATTTGATTGTTTAAAACCATTTTGTAAAAGCTCATAAGAAAATAAAATATTTTTTAATTTATAAATATTTTTTTTATTATATATTATTAAAATGATATATTATTTTTATATTAGGTTTTAAAATGTACAACAAAATTCATGAATTTTGCTAAGTGGTTTTTGTCACAAATTACTTTCCTTAATAAAAATGATTTTGTTATTCACCTGTATTCTTGTATGAGGTGTATATAAACCGATATTAACATAAAATTTCATGAATTTATTTGTTCTTGGGACAATATATTTATCATTTATTTTATTCCATCATGGGAACTATAATTAAAAGTTATAGAAGTGGATAATATCTTATGTTACAATATCATTATTTATCAATATTGATAATTATTATATTTCCCATCATAAAATATTATGGTCAAAATCTCATTAAACTCATGAAATTTTTTATTCACATATTATTCATTATAGTTTCAAGTAATTGTATTTTTTCACACTTTTTTACATATCATTATTGATGAGTTGTTTTTTGTAAAAAGTATCCTAATTCCAATCATCGGTCAAAAAAACATTTTATTCCAAAACCATGTTTCTCAAAAATGTATTGTAATTTTTATTAAAAAATTACATATAATTTATAAGATAAAATATAACGACATTTTAGTTTATTTAAGAAATATTTTGAATTTAATATTCTTTCAATTTCTTAAAAATATACTATTTAGATTTAATTGAAAATGTGTATGGAATAGTTATTTTAACATGAATGTTATGAATGGAATTTATATACATCATATGAATTATGTTAATTGAATCATATATTATATATCTTTAATTTTATTCCAAGAAATTTATTTTCAAAAATTTCTATTTTTTAAAAAAAATCAATGAAAAAAGAATATTTTCATCAAGTAATTATTTAAATTAATTTAATGATTCATTTATATGTTATCAATGTTACTTTCCATGAAAATATATTTTAATTTATTTTAAATATAATTTTTCAAGTTGAAATGATATTTTTTATAAGGATTATTTTTAGATGACCTTAAGATATTATTTTAATTTTAAATGGTTTGGATATTTTTTTGTTTCAAAAAGTCTTTTTCAAATTAGAATGTCTATTTCTCGAATGAAATATATTAAAATAATATTAAACATTATTTTATAAAATTATATTTAAAATAATTTTAATTTAGTTTTATTTAAATATGAACCTCTATTTTCCTCATGAAAAATTCAAATTAATATTTCATAATAATTTTCTATATAATATAACATTAATGAATGTTACAGATAATTTATTGGGGTTATGATCAATGGATACAATTCATAATCATTCTCTTAATGGTTTATGCTTATGATTGCAATATATTTCAAAAACATATTTCTCTTCCATGGGTAATACAACGATAAAATTATTATGAACTTTCTCTTTTTCATTAGTTACACTACAATTAAATGTTGAAATGATTATGAAAAGTGTTTCTTTTCCAGAAGTTATGATATAGTGAAAATTTTATAAAAACCAAATAATTCTATGGGTTAAGATACGATGAATTTTTTATTATCTTTTTTAAAACATTCATATGTTTTTATCCTATTTTGGGTGGCATGTAAATCTCCTTAAACTACATTTCGAAATTATTGATATTTCATTTTATAGATATTATTGAAACCTTTAGGGAACTAGGTATTGTAAGGGACTTTATTAACTATTATTGTCTTGTAAGTAAACAATCACTATTATGGTGGTTAGGTGACTCATCAAAATACAATATGATAACCTCATTAGTAATCCTTGGATAATATATAAACGATTCTCTATTCATATTTTCATACTAACAATAAATGTACTGTGTAAATGTTATAATCACATGTCTCATGCTCATTGATTTCCTCATGATACAATTCTTATAAATTCCCATTATTTATTAAATGACTCAAGATATTGATATTTTATAATCCATTTATGGTTTTCAAATTTCATTATCACATTCCCATGGCCCCAATTTTCATGTTAGTCTTATTTATCTCCCATATCTTCCCACATTGAGAATCTTATCTCACACATTCCAGTGATTCCATTTACCGAGTTATAAAGAAATTCATTATGAATTGTATGTATAATAAGGGCAAATGTTATAAGTAAAACATTTGTATATGGTGTATATTACACATTAACAAGTTTTTTATATTTTCATGTTTCTAATGGATATATAAATTTACAATGCTTAGTAATGTTTTAGGGTAATGTAATGAATATTCAACTAAAAATGTATTATCTATATATGAAAATCATAGATATATATAGATGGTATCTTTTGGTAGTTTTAGTTAAAATTTATAAATTAGGTAGATAAATATTTATTTTTATCACTAAGTACGTGTATAAGGATATGTATAAGGATAATCCAAATAATAAGAATATGTCCTCCATTTTTTTTCAAAAATATAGAGAATGGTTTCCAATATATTACTATATGGGTACATTAAGTAGATGTAACTCAATAATAGGGGAACCATTGGGTAATAACTATAATAAGGGGGTATTTATATGGACATGATCGCACATGACACATGAAAATTAGCCTTTATGTACACCTATTCTAATACTCTTTGGGGATATTTTCTGAACATTCTACCATTATAGACCATTGTAAAGGATTTAAAAAGACGATGAATAAAATTGACCTCTGATAACACTAATGTTTCATTTATTATACATATGGTGTCATTATTTAGATGTCATATAAATGAATTTTTATGATTATGTGGTTTCCCGCAAGGATTATTGTTCTTTATTCTTTACTTTTTGGTTTTTAGACAACAGATAGAACAAAAATGAAAAATTATAATGATGTGTGATAGAAAATGATTTTTCCCACAAGAGTGGACATACATTATTGGCTGTTTAATAGAACATATTATTTATATGCTCACAGAAATTTATAAAGAAATGAAACATGTTAAACATAAAAATGGAAAAATGAGGAAAAAATGTTATTTTGAGACCCTCATGTGTAAACATCCACCATCCAAGTATAGATCCTCTGATCCTCTTGTAACATAACAATGTATTAGTACCACTAAAGATATATATCTTTCTCAAGTGTTCTAAACATGAAAAATTAATTTGAGATGTATATCGTATGAATAGAGATTTTTTATCAATGGTGTACTATCATATAAAATTCATTGGAAAATGATTTAATTTACTCCATAGATTCAGACATGGTCAAGAACATATTTTCCAATAAGTATGTTCCCCATATTCATTTTATGAATTTGGGGATGGATTTTAATGGTATAAAGAAAAAAGATGATGATTATATTTGTACTTATGTAGAAGAATTGACAGGATATGTGAGGTACAACTATGGTACTATCATCCATCCTAAATGTAATGTTGATTGATTATTAAATGTATTTGATTAATGCTTCTAAGTGGAATTATAAAAGAGATACGTGATTGGATATTAATATATTTTTTGATATTCTATGATGGTGGAAATGGATGATGGAGTTATATAACATTGTCATGGTTTTGATAAGAAGGGAAAAATTGAGATCAAAGGAAAATCTAAAAAAATTAAATAAATATATGCTATTTCCCAAATGATTATTATGTGGTAAGAATCACAGAGAAAAAAACTATTGGGCCTAGTAATATTTTTATGTGAGTGTGGGAGGTTTTTGAGGAAATTTAATGATAAAATGATGGGAATAAATTATCTAATGATGAAAACAAGTAGAAAGGATCACAAAATACACCACACACACATCACTCATTCAAATTCAAGGATAATTGGAGATATTCACACAATTTACCAAAACTGAAGGATAATGATGATTTTCGATGTCTACAACCTCATATTTTGAGGGATAGGGGGATATATCTTTCAATAATTATTTTCAATGATTTGTGCGATAATGACATGTGTGTAGGGAAACATAAAATTCAATATAGAATTTATAATTACTTATTTGAATATAGATCTACCCATTAATTCCAATATAAATAATTTTATAAGGGTATGGTGATTCCAACCAAATGATTAGATATAGAGATAGTAGTGAAAAAACCAAATGGTATGATTATTGCATCTAAATTTTATGTCTTTCTTAAAATGATGTCTCTGATATTGTTCTGTTGTAAAATCATGTCATTCATATTTTGGTTTAATTTTATTTTATCAAAGTAATTGATTTGTTTTCTCTATATAAATAACATTAAAATTTCTATGGATGGAATGTCACATTTAATATTACAAATAATCATATGATTGTCTATCAATGTAATGATAAATCTGAACATCCAATGGCAATCATGTCTACTGTATAGTTATGATTAATATTTGAGATGTTTTTTTTAATAATAGAGGGATGGGTTGAAACTCAAAATTGAATATACTCATATTGGTTGGTTGTTATTTTATGTACATCCCAAATAGTATCGATGACATCCACAAAAATGCTATGATTAATTCAAAATAGTTATCATACCATGTGAAACAAAAAATTCTATAAATTATTATAGTATGAACTCAATTGATTCATAGGAATTGAAAATGAAACACCACGAGAAACATGAAAGGATATTTATTCAGAAAATATTTTAACCATAGTATTGAAATATTCTTTTATTGAAGAGAAAATGGATTTGTGTGACTCTGTATTGATTATCAGTAGATAAACCAGATCATGTTCATGAAAAAGTATCATCTACCCCAAATTAATGACCTATATGATCAATTTCATGGATATTAAACTCTTAAAATTGGACTCTAATATATATATCATCAATTAGGTTTCAATAAGGATGATATACCCATGAAAGTATTCCATACATGTGATGGATACTACAAATATATAGTGATTCTATTTAGTCTAACTAATGCCTCCCTATCTTCATGGATTTAATGAACAATGTGTTTATAGATTATATTGATCAGTTTGTGGTAGTCTTTATAGATGATATTATTATATTTTAAAAGTGAAATTGATATCATGAAGATCACATTTTAATTGAATTAAACATTCTATGAAAAAACTTTATGAATAATTTACAACGTGATAATTACGGATCCAAAAGTCTTCATTTTTTCAATATAATATTTATAGAGGGAATATTGGTTGATCGTTCAAAGAATAAGGCTTTTAGTGTAAACCTAGACTATCCGAAGATATATTGATCTTTAGTTTTATTTTTTTATCATGATATTATCAACGGTTTGAGGAGAATTTATCATTATTATCTTATCTACTCATCGCGTAACACAAGATTGGAGCCGTGTTCCTCTTAATTTTTCAATGTGAGTGAAATTTCATGTAACTACTGAGAATTTTAGTTAAATAAAATATCTATACATTACCCTATATTGGATAAGGGGTTTTAATAAATATTGATTCATCCATGATGGTATTGAGAAGATTTCATATGAATAATCATATTGTAATATCTTATGTCATTAGACAAGTACTGGTTCATGAGAAAAAATTGCCTACCCATGATTTGGAATTAGATATGGTGATTTTTGAATTAAATATATGAATTCATTATATTTATATATAAAAGATTGATATATATACAAGTCACATAATTTTTAATTCCATATTCACAAATAATGTGTTTAATACATTCCATAGAATATGGTTAGATCAGATTAATGATTGTGACTACTAAATTTATTACCACGAATTGAATGTGAACAAAGTAGTAGATTCCTTGAGTTGAAATTAACATATTAGAAAATAAATGATGAGGATAAAAAAATATAAAATATTTCATGAGTTTCAAAGGGTTGATCATGACAACCTTGTGGAAGGAAAAATATTATCTTTCTCAATATAATGGTCAATCATCTATCCATGTAATGATTAAGGTGGAAAATAAGGAAGACGTATATCTATAAAAGAATGTCATAAATGATTATAATATTAACCATTACAATGATAGAATCATTATTATATGGAATCTTGTATGTGTTAAATCCAAACAAGATTTTGTGATGTTGTAATTATAAGTGTCCCAAAGTTCATCATGGTTTGTTCATCCAAGATGTGTAGAGATGTATATATATTTGAAATATCATTTATCGTGGTACGAAATGAATAAAATTATCACATAGTTTTTGTCTCAATGCTTGGTATTTCATAAAGTTAATGCTGATAGAAAAATGACTAATTGGATGTATATACCTTTCAAATCCAGAATTGAAATATAAAAACATTGCTACATATTTTTTTCATCGGGACCCGTAAAGCATATATAGGGAATAAAGCTATATAGGTTTTATTATATAACCTTCAATGTTAATAACACTTCATATATATCATATTATACATCTAATTTGACAACATTTCCAAAATATACATTGACTAAGTCATAGGGTTTCATGGAGTTCCACATTTCATTTATCTGACCGAGATCTATGATTTAAGTCAAAGTTCTAGAAAATTCATCAACATGCTCTGGATAGTGAGTTAAGATTCATCATTTCGTATCCTATTAAGGAAAATAATCATTAATAGGGAACAACTAAAATTCTATATGATATGTTGGGATATTATTTTATAGACTTTAAAAGGATTTGGGATCTATAACTTAACCTAGTTGTATTTTCATAAAATAGTTGCATCCAATCAAGCATTTAGAGGGATCCATATGAAATACCCAATGGAAAGAAGTTAATAGATCCTACATTATGGAATGATGATTGATAATGAAATCTACTTGTAAATGAGATATTTTATAAAATTGTAGATAATATTATATTCATTCATAAAAATGTAATGAAAGATCATAGTCGAAATAAATATCATGCCTACAATTTCTTTTGTGATCTATAATTACAAGTTGGTGTAAATGTGTTTCTATGAATTTAACCATGTATGATGGTTTTTATATTTTGGAATAAAGGGAAAATAAAAATATGTATATTAGTCACTTTTAAATTCTTGATCATAACATGATTGTTCCCCATTGGTTGTTCATTCAACCAATCCTCTATTAAGTTCATTATTTGTTCCATGTATATCAATTAATGAAGTTTGATCACATGTACTAGATAAATATGTCACACTATTAATGGATGATATTAATTGTGAGGAAAATCTAGTGGAGATTTTAGATCATATTGAAAATTATTATTCAAAAAACATCACTCACATTATCATTTTTAGTGGGACCACCATTTTTATTAAACTATATGGGAGCATATGGCAATGAAATTGAAAAAGTATCACCATTTTTTATTGAAAAATGATGATGGTGAAATTAATTATTATGGTGGGGTAAAATATAACACCCTCAATTATTATGAAATATTATATTTTTAATAACCTAATTTTCGACAATAGATTCTATTACATGAAACACTGATTTTATCATTCATTACATGTTACATAATATTTTAATAATTGTGATATATTATTATTATTATTACTCAAATATTTACATTTTAACATAACCATTAATCTTACAGTCATGAATTTAAATAAATAATTTTATAATATTATATATAATCTATTAATATATATAAAACATAATTGTAAAATAATTCTTAGTTTTTTTAAATGTCTTTTTATAGTTGAAAATAATATATTTTAAAAAAAATTTCTTATTTATTTTTTATAAAGAATAATAAAATTAATTTTAAATTTGTGAGAAATTTATTTTGATAACAAATAATTTTTTAAAAATAGCATGTCATAACAATCTTAGGATTAATTTTGGTGATTTTTATGAAATGATTAATTATCTTGGGAATTGTAAAATAATATTGTTTTTTAATGGGGATTTCCATCACATTAAACAAAATTTGGGTTAATATTAATTTTAAAATTGGTTTAAAAGTAAAATAATTTAATATATATATCAATTTATCGAAATTATTTCAGGGATGTATTTTTTATATTGAATATTTATATTAAAACATTTTATATTTTTGACCATTTTATCTTTGGAAAATTGATTTCTCATCGCATCTGCGACTTTAGTATTAAATAAAAAAAATTACACTTATATGAATTAAATTTGTAAAAATTTATTTCATAATCATAATCATAATAATTAATATTATCTAATAAGATCAACAAATTTTTTTAATATTACTAATTAAAACTATAAAAATTATTTATCATAGTTTAGGTAAAAAGGGGTTTACTATTGGTGAAACTAAAATGATAAGGGTTAAATATTAACCAAATCATGTCAACATCCCATTTTGTTTTTGTTTGTTTACATTATATATTCTATAATTTTTAATGGTAAATTTTATATACTTCAGTCATGGAATTAATGTGGGTAAACAGTTTTCGATTAAACAATATCTATTATTCCATTCACCTCACTTATAAAAGAAAAACAGTTCTTCTCTCCTATTAACACATATGAAACCACTTTTTTACAAACTATATCATTTTATAAAAAAAATTATGGGATTTTATACATAATTAAACGTCATAGTACAGGACAAGTATTTTAATTTATAGAGTCTTAGAAGAGTGGGTACATTAATATTAAAACAAGGTACTAAATATAACATTTATTTATTTAGAATTCATAAAGAGACTCTATCATTCATTGTTATAATAAATATTCATAGTATAACATAGAGATAACCAGAAAAAATTTATGATTTAAAAATCCCAGTAAGGGAATAACCATAAGAACAAAGCATTAGCACATGGGATAAAAGGCATGACATAATGATATAAAAAGTCATGTAATGTATAGAATCATAACATATAAACATGGAATCATATAAACATGGTGTAATATTAATTTGGAAGCAACATAAAACATGAACTTATCATTGTTAAAGGATAACCTACGAGATCGTTGCACATGGTAGCACAAGCCAAGGCTAACTGCCGTGATCGTTGCACTTGGTAGCACAAGCCAAGGGTTACCACCAAGACCATCACACATAACGTCTCATGAGACCCAACATTACCCAATAAATTGGATAAATATTTTGAGTCACCCATATTTACATTTAATTAATAATTTTTCCACATAAACAATCTTGCCTAATCAATCGTACATAAACATAAGGGCTACCAATGGGAATAATTGGGCATCATAATCATGTCATAAAGAATAACAATTAGGTGTTTCATAAAATTTTCCTTGAAATAAATGAAATAAAATATACATGTACATTCATAAGTTAAAATAGGAATTAATCATGGTAATATGTTTCAATAACATGTGACAACAAGTAAAAAAGTAATTAATAAATTTTAGAATTAATACATTCTTGTGTGGTTTTATGGAAAATACTATAGATTCATTAAAATATAAAAGGGAAAAATACATTATATAAAACCAGATGGGAATGAATAATTTTTTCATATTAAGAATAACTATTTTATAAAGAAATTTGTGGCTTAAAAAATAGGATATAGTTCAATTGATGTCAGATAGGTATTCGGGAAGTTACTTTAATACATGTTTGCTTATCAAGAAGAATAGAGTAAGGGATCACATAAAAACATGTAAATCCCGAAACGAAATGATGAAAGGGTGTTGATAAATGATTTTTCTAAATCTACATAGAATTTAGAATATTAACATTTAAATATAATATAACTTCATTTTTGGTAAATGAAATATAGGGCAACCCGAAGGAACAACGGAGGTTCGAGTAAAATCCATTATAGAAAATCGGCACAATAAATGGTGTATATAAGATGGTTTAATGTGAGGAAAAGGGGTTTATAATCACTTATAAATCATGATGGATTCATTATGGAGGTTTGAAATCATACCCCATTATTACATATGAAACATTAAAGGAAGTAACATAGAGGACATTCTTGAATAAATGTGAAATAGAGATGATACCTTACCTTAAGAATGATGGTGTTCACCACAAGATATTAATGTGACAGATAATAAAATTAGGTTCATTAATTAATAATAACAAAACCCATTATATATGTAAAAGATTTATTATATCCTTTTTATGTTCATTCGTGACCTTTTTGATGGTTTATGTGGTTCAATTTCATTGTTCATGTCTGTTTGTTTACATGGTTTTTACAATCGGTTTACTTATTTTAATGAATAGATAATCATGTAAAATGGGGATATTTTCTGACAATTAGTTTTATATTTTAATTTTAAAAATCCTAAAGGTTACATGGTTCTATATTTAATTTGGTTACATAGAGTGATTCTGAATCATTATAATTTTTTGTGATAATCTTCTGTGATTGTTGGCGATTTTTGATCACTAAAAATTCATTTTGAAATATAAATTTATGTCTTGTGTTCAAAATTTTATATAACCTTACATAGGATATATTACATATTAATCTGGTTCAACTACAACAAAAATGGTTTCATGACCAGAATTGGTGATGGTTAAAGAAATAGAAAACCCATCATCCTTGAATGTGGTAAATTAGTACATCTTGGATGGTGTTTTAAATGATATTATAAAAGAAGAGTATAGGGGAGATGATAATAAATTATTCCATTATCATGAAAACAATCCAATAACTATTATGTACTTGAGTTATCATAACATTTGGATGAGGAGAGTTAAGTATCAAATTTAATGAAAATGAATATGAAAATTAAGTAATATAATTAAAAGGGGGAATTTACCTATTTATTAAATTATTCTTGATAGCCTATTAATGGTAGAGGATTTGGTATTTTGAAGATACTAAGGGCTGTAGAACGTGGGGGAGGATCTTGGGGAGGTATTTGGGAAGAATTTAGTCCATTAACAAGGCCTAAGAGGAGTGAAGAGAGGAGGTAATGAGGGTTATATTTATAATAGATGAGAGGAGGGTTTTTATATTATTTAATTATTTATATTATTAACATCCATTGAGACCATAAATTGTTATTATTTGATGACAAAAAAATTAATAAGTACATGTGAGATTGGAAATTTTGGGATTACATCAGTGGAACATTATCCATGACTATATAAATCTTGTATTTATCTTAACATTAAAATTATTGTATTTTACAATTCATTAAAAATTCATGCATTTCTCAAAAATACCAAAAATTCACACTGACCATTTTTCAACATTTAGAATCAAAAAAATGTAATACATGTTTCAAAAATAATTTTAAAAATATGACTAATTTAAATTTTAATTAAAACCAATATTTCCTTTAAAAATATACATTTTAAGACTACAACTGATTTTATAATGTTTTAAAAAATTAATTAAGTTATTATAAAGTTATCATAAAACAAGTTGACAAAAAAATAATAATTTATGATTTCCTTTTGGGAAAATATATTTTCTTTTTAGTAAATAAATTAATTTTATTTTATTATTTATGACCTATAATAATACCCATACATTTACTATGATCATATTATCAATTATAAGATTAATAAATTTAATTTTTACATTCATGTGTGTGGTTACTATTATTATGGATGATTTACTATTCATAAGGGTCATAATACTACTCATAAGGGGTGATTACTATTCATAAGTGTATGTTACTATTCACAAAAAATTATGTTTTTTCCATTAGACCCAAAAAATACATTGAATGCAACCATGTATGTTATTTTTTTGAAATATGAGACATATAATTTTGACAATTTGTGTTTATTGGTCACATAGTTTATAGTATAATGATATTTGTTTTCTAATGTGTTTATATAATAAATAATAAATATAATATGGTAATTCCACTGATAAATCATTGGATCATTACATTATTCCCCCTTATGAAATTTGAACCTCAAAATTTTATTTTACATTCTATGACATAAAAAATTGTTGCTATTTTCCTTCATTGCCTCATAAAGTCCCTATGTTTCCTCATTATAAATATGGTTCTGTCACATTAATTTGACCAGGTGAGTATCGTTGTAATGTAGAACATTATCTCTATGATCCAATATCTTCATTGGCTACTGCTTATAACAAATATCCTTCTCCAAATATTCCACCTATGAAAAGAGAAAATACGACGGGTCTGGTATGTAATTCCATATGAGTAATACATGAACAGTATCATTTTCTTTTGATATGGTAGTTAGATGTTCTTGTCGATTGGCCACCACCCCGACACTATCATGATTCTCAAAGGGACCGATGTACATTGGATGTATCATTCCATTCCATCCAAACCACATGACCTTCTTCCATAGAGATATGTGCAGAAATACCATGTCTATAACCTTGAACTAAAGGTCTTTTCAATGATTGTTTGTATAAATATTTTTTCAATTATGATCTGCCATGATGTGCAAATTAATGGTTTTCATCTTTTCCACCATTTCTGTGACCATTTCATGTCCTAGAATCTTACACTCTCTAATTTCATCCCAATACACCATTGTTCTATAACTTTTCCCATAAAGGGGTTCGTATGGTGCCATTTAATTTTTATGGGGAAACTATTATTGTGAGATAATTCAACCAGTATACTATTTTTTTCCCATCCACCATTGAAATCTATATGAAATTATCTTAAAATATCATCCAATGTCTGAATAGTAAACTTATATAGTCCATTATTTTGAGGGTGATAAGCCATACAAAATTTCAGTTCAATAAATAGAGAATCTTGGTGAATTCTCCAGAACATTGAGGTGAATCTAAAATCTCTATCAGATACAATAGATAGTGGTAATCCACATATCTTTAAAACATCATTGGTATATATATTTGTGAAACTTGATCCAATGAGATGTCCTCCTGAATCCTGATAATGTCAGTTGTCTTTGTAAGACGATCCACAATGACCCATATAACATTTTTTCCTATGGATTTTTATGTAAATCCAGTGACAATGTCCATGGTGATGTTATCCCACATCCATGATGTTATGGGTAGTGGTTTCATCACACCCTTATACTTCTATATTTAATCCTTAACTTGTTGAAATTCTATACACCTTGATGTATACTCTACAATATCTTACTTTATTTTATCCCACCAATGTTTTTCTTAGAGATCTCAATATATCATTGTCCTCCCATGGTGAATATAGAAAGTTTAGCTATGTGTATCATTTAAAATATCATTCTTTATCTCTGGATAATATTGAACACATAATTGTGACTAAAATTTTAAAACTCCTTCCTCGTCAATCATAAACTCAAAACATTTCTCATTTTAATGGATTCCACTATATTCTGAGTTATCACATCTTTCCACTGAGCATCATTGATTTTCACTATGAGTGACGGTTGAGCAATTATTTAAGAATCATTTGATGATGTTCTTCCCTTAATTATTCCTCTATCTTTCATTTGAAAATATATTAAGATTGAATCCTTTTTAATTCTCATCAATGATAAATATGCAGGATCCATTCTACTTAGATCATTTTCCCCCTTATTTCCCTTACCGAGATGGTAGTGGATTGAGAGTTCATTACACAGGATGAGTTCTATCCATCTTCACGAATACATATTATTCTCTTTTTTTGTGAATATCTATTTGAGACACTTATTAACAATATATGTCGCACACATCTCCCTATATAGGTTCTACCACTGGATTTTTAAGGCAATGATCACATATTCCAACTCCAGATCATGTGTAGGAATGTATTCTCATGGATTTTCAGCTACCATAATGTTGAATATATCACTTTATCATTCTTCAACATCACACATCCTAAGACTTTATTTGAAGCATCATTTTACTTCGCAAAGAGTTCTCCACTTATTGGGATTGTGAGTATTGGAATAGAGATAAACCTATTTTAAAATCCTTAAATAATTATTCACATGCTTTAGTGCAGACAAACATTATTCACTTCTATGTCATCTTGGTTGTTGGGTTCGAAAATCATGAGAAGTTATTCACAAATCCTTAATAATACTCAGTTAGACACCAAAATCCACAGATCTCCATTAAAAATGTTTTCCTAGGCCATTCTTTATTTCCTTTATCATGGTAGGGTCTTCAAATCTCCCTTTGCGGGTGATAACATGCCTAAATAATTACACTTCCTCCGCCCAAAAATCACATTTACTGTGCATTTCATAAAATTTCTCCCTTCAAAAAACCTTTAATCTAGTATTTTAATTCTCTCTATACCCCTCCTTAACCATGGAGTATATCAGAATATCGTTGATAATGACTGCCACTAGTATAACGAGGTAATCTCAAAGACGCTATTTTTGAAATCCACGAATATTTCTAGATCATTAGTCATTTCAAAGGGAATCACAATGAACTCATATTGTCTACACATCACTCAAAATGTATTCATGGTAATATATTCCTTCCTAACCCTTAATTAGTGATATCCTGACCCAAGGCCCACCTTAGGGAAATAACTGGCCTCAGAAAGCTGATTGAACTATCCATCTATCTAAGGATAAGAATACTTGTACTTTATTATGATTTTAATGAGCTCACGATAATCAATGTAGAGTCACATTGAAACATACATCTTAGTAAATTTGACATCTTCCACCCCCATGGTGATGTACTTGAGCGTAAAATACTTTTATCCAGATTCTCCTATAACTTTTTTTTTCAGATCCTCCATCTCTGTGGTAGCTATTCTATATGGTCTCTTTTATATAGGTAGAGATCTAGGAATAAGTTCATCTAAAAATTAAACCACTTGACTAGGAGGAAGACCAAGAAAGTCATGATGGAATACATCAATGTAATCTCTCCTGATGGACATATATTCGAGAGATATTGTCACCTTTTCATTAATAATATGAACTAGAAATGCTAGCTCATATGTAATTAATATCAACACATGATAAAATTATTCTAAAAGAGAATCGTCTTCCTCCTTACATTTTTAAATAATTGAATGATGCATTGGGAAGTGACGAGTGATATCCCTTTCCTAAATGATGATGTTGGATTTGTATAAAGATAGCCAATAAAATCACAAGATAGTATCAAACTAAACTAAAAGTATGTATAATGAGATTTTATGGGAGTTTAAGTCCAAATATGTTTACTGGGAGGAGTTATAATCCATGGATGTAATAATTTACCCATTATTTGTTCATATATATAACTTATCCATCAAATTTTGAGGTGGTGTCTGATTAGATCTACTAATCATGTACGATATCAATGAATGTGTTGAACTAGAATAAAGTAGGAAATTATTTATTCCTGAATGAATAACTAGAGAACCTATAACCAAATTTTTTTCCCAGAACCACCTCATCAGTATTGACTGCATTATAACTTCCTTATTGCCTCAAATTTTTTTATCTATTTCCTTAGATAGCCTTTAGGTTATGGAATTTTTTTGATAAAGTGCACACTCCTTGAAAGTGTAACACTGCACTACAGGTAGAGTGTAGATCTGAAACTTCATTTGGTCTACCATATTAGTCAGATTTTTCCTATCCCATCAGCATTTTTTAACTAAATGTCCCAGCTTTTTCCATTTAAAGTAATTCTTGTTTCCCATTAGATAGTTCCTAGGATTCATCTTACCACAATATTTACAAGTGGGATGATCGAGATTCATTCCATCTTGGAATTTATTTACAGAACCACCCTCATTACATTACATTTTCATCTATTGGTCTCTAGGACCATGGTACCATTCAGAGTCTAAAATATCCATTTCAACCAAAAGGGTACAACAAAAAATATCCTCCTCATTTTGGATGTCTCAAATGAACAATGATTTTCATAGACATTCCTTTAGTCTTCTAAAGAAGTGACCCACTAAGCTTTTGATGTTCATGAAAAATCTAGAGCCATATCCTGAAAGGGTTGTGATGTTCTATTCATATGTCCTGATGGACGGTTCTTCCTTCTTCTTATGTATGAGGAACTCTCTTTGCATAATGAGATAGAGGGTTCAGGGAAAATATTTATTTAAAATTATTCTCTTGAATCCCTCCAAATCCATCTACTAAATTTCTTATTGGGCCTTCGTATTCTTGATTAATATCCACTGCTGACCAGATTCCACATAAAAATGATAGAACACAATCAAACTCTCTCTTTCTATGAAAACTAGAGGATAATGAATATCTTTTTAATGGGTTCAATCCACAATTCCACAAGGAGGGGATCAGAAGATCCACTAAACATGGGAGGCCTTTGAAGTATGAGGAATTCAATAGAAACATTCTATTTCTTTGGATGTGGATAGTGTTCGACATGATTCAATTTATTATTAATAACTTAATCCAGCTAAGTATGTATTTTCATAATGTTTTGAGAACCTATTCCCATGATATCAGCCATATTGTTCAAGAAATAATCACATTCCATATATCATTGATTATTAGAACGTGTTCTCCTTTTTTTTCCAGTCATTAACTAATGAAAAGAACATATAGTTATAAGGCTTCAATACATAGATATTGAGCACAAAAAGGAATCATTGAAAAGAATAGGATAAGCATGAAAAGGATAAGTATATACTCTCTTGTGATTCCCTATGTTTCAATCAAGAAAATCAATGATCTATTTCATAACTAATATTCATATGGGACTTTTTTCCATTCCATTTAGAATGGTTTTTACCAAGATCAGTAATTTACGAATGTATATCCCCCGAGAGTGTAAAACCAAGAGTCTTTCAAGGTTTGTTTTAATACAGCAGTTCTTATTCGAGAGTATCTCAATGTGAAGTTTTTTGGTTTTACCACTACATAATTCTATGTAATAGCCACCTCTACCTATTTGTTTCCAGACAGGGCTTCATTTTCAGGATAAATCAATTACTCTATAGTTACCATAATATAGGGATGTTTTCATATAAATAGTATCATCCACATAGTTCTTACTAAATATCCTGATTGCAAAACTCGAAAAATAATTAAACCATCCTCTGATACCAACTATATAATCCCATGCCTTTTACAAAAAACCTTAAATGATTTTATGCATAATTAAAAATAATATTACAAGATAAAGATCATATAGTCAATTTTCTTGGAAATATAGGGTCATAAAAAATAAAACATGGAACTAAATATATGAATAATATATCCATTCCTCATAAAGATCCCCTAACATCCATTATTCACAAACATGTTCATAGGATAACCTACGGATAACATAAAAAATGGACGAGCTAGAAAACCCAGTAAAGGAATTACCAAAAGAAAAAACCATTTGCAAATGTTATAGAGGTCCTGAATTGATGATATAAAAAGGAATGAAACATATTAAATAAAAACATATAAACATGGAATAATTTAAAAATGTAGTCATAATAATGTGCCAGCAACATAAATCATGACTTTAGTTGGATTCAAGGCTTACAACCATGACAATAGCACATGGTAGCACAAGCCAAGGCTAACCACCAAAACCGTAGCACATAACATGTCATGAGATTCAACATTATGAAATGCATAGGAGGGTTATATGGGCACACCCATATTAAAATTTCATCAAAATCTTTTCTGCATAAATAATCATTTATAATTTATCTTAACTGAACATAAGGTTTACCCATGGAATGAATTGGGTACCATAATCAAGTCATAAATCCTAACAAATGGGTGTGTCATAAAAGTGTTCATGAAAGAATGGAAATAAAACATACAATGATATTCAAAATTTAAAATAGATATGTATTATGATAAGTGAATTTATGTAAAAGTGACTACGTATAAGAAAATAATTTATGAAATTTTTACATTAACACATTTTTTGCGGTTTTAAGGAAAATACTATAGATCCTTAAAAATAGAAAAGGGAATAATCCTTTAAATATTACAATAAGTGTACCATTTTAGTTTTCATAAGAAAAATTACATATTTATAAAGACAATGGTTTCTTAAAAAAGAAGACAGTGTGAACTTGAAATCAGGTGAAAATTTGTGATGTTGCCACAAAATAGGTTTACTTATTTGGAAGTATTGTGAAGGGAATCACTTTGAAAAATGTATATCCCCAAAAGAGAATGAGGAAAGGTTAATGATAAATAAATTTTCTAAATTTAATAAATATTTATAATATTAAAATAGAAATATGAGAGAACAATATTTTGGTGAAACAATGATAAGGCAACCTAATGACACAACGGAGGATTGGTTAGAATCCATTACGGTTTATCAGCATGGTATCAGGATTACTTAAGAGATATTAATGAGAGAGAAAGGGGTTTTTCATCACATATACATAATTATGGATTTATGGGAAGGTGTGAAATGTTACCCCATTATTATGGATTAAACATAAAAGTCCATAACATAAGAGACATTCTTGAATAAAATTGAATGAGAGTTGGATCCCTTACCATAAGTCTGATGGTCTTCTCCAGATTATATTAATGGCATGAATAATAAAATTATGTTAATTAATAAATAATTACACAACCTTTTCTATATTTAAATGATTTTATATAGCATTTTATGTCTATTCATGGCCTTTTTATGGGTTATGTGGTTCAATTTCATTGTTCGTGTCCATTTGTTTTATTGGTTTGTATGATCGCTTGATTTTTTTATAAATGGGAAATAATGTAAAATTGAGATTGTTGTCCATAATTGGTGTCATATATTATTATTAAACATCCTTAAGGATAAATGGTTGTAATTTTAATGCATTTATTTGGAGTGATATTGAATCATTATATTAATATTTAGTGATAACGGTTTGAGTGTATTGGCGGTTTTAGATCACTACGAACTCATTCAACCTTATAATTAAATTTCATGTTTAAAAAATTATTATATAACCTTACATAGGATATATTAAATAATAATATTCTTCAACCATAAAAAAATGGTCTCATGACCAAAATTGATGCTTGTAAATGATATTGAAATCTCATCATCCTTGAATGTTGAAAATTAGTACATCTCAGACGGTGTCTTTACAACTAGTGTAAAAAAAGATTAAAGGATATATGTCAATAACATATTACATTATCGTAATAAAATTATAATAAATTTAAGATACAAGAGTTTTCAAAATATTACGATGAGGGGAGATATGGATATAAAGGATAACAAATGAACATGAAAAGAAAGTACAAGAATTGAAAAGAAGAATTTACATCTTGAATCAATCTACCTTTAGATCCTCTTAAGGAGAGATGATATAGACTTTTGAAGACACTATGGGATTTTTAATTTTGGGGATAAGCTTTGGGATATATTTGGGAATAATTTAGGAAAGTCACAAGGATTGAGTGGAGTGAAGAGAATATATAAGGAGGGGTGGTATTTATAGTGGAAGAGATGCGGGTTTTCATAATATTCAATCCCATAGTTTATTAATTTTTTTCAAGACCATAAATAGTGATTATTTAATTACCAAAAATATTAATATGTACATATGAGTTCAAAATAATTTTTCTTACATCTACGGAACATCATCCATGGATCTATAACTCAAGTATTTAGCTTAATTTTCAAATTATGGTATTTTACAATTCATCAAAAATTCATTTATTTTTTAAAAATCAAAAAACTTCACCCTATCCATTTTTGAACATTTATAATCCAAAAATGAACTCTATTTTTTGATAATTATTTTTTAAATAAGAATAATTTATTTTTTAACTAAAAACAAAATTTACCTGAATATTAAAATTTTAAAACAATAAATGATTTTTTAATGATTTCAAAAATTGTTTTAGTTATTCTAAAATTATATTAAAACTAGAAGACATAAAATTGTTAATTTACAAACACATTTTGGGAAAAATAAATTTTCATCTAAATAATAAATCAATTTTAATTAATTATTTATGACTTATGAAAATACATATAATTTTACTATGATCATATTATTACTTATAAGATTCCTAAATTTTATTAAAACAGTCATGGGTGAGGTTACACTTTTTTGGATGATTTACTATTCATAAAGGGTTATATTACTATTCATAAATAATTGTTACTATTCACGAAAAATTATTTCGTTTCTATCAGACCCCAAAAAACAACCAGAACGCAATTTTGTATGTTTCATTTATTAAATTCAAGACACAAAACTGGAAAATTATATTTAATGGTCACATAGTATTTAGTATCATAATATTTCATTTGTAATGTGATTATACTATAATGCATAAATATGAGAATGGAATTCCTTCGATAGAACATTGAGTGGTTACAATTTGGATCACATAATACCTAAAAATTCAATTACATACATCCCTCCTCCCATCCTAGAATCCTAATTTTTTTTAAATCCAACATTTCCTTCCTCTTATTGCAAACCAATAGAAGTTCTCTGAAGACGAGGTAACACACAGAATGGTGTGATTAATTTTTTATCATCGTACACCTAGTAAAATTATTTTAAACAATTTATTATATAATAACAAAAATATATTCTATATAATGATATTTAATTATGTTAATTTAATTAACATCAACCATTTCCTTCTCCATCAAATGGGATACGAATCATCGTTTGTGTGTGCAGAAGAGTACCACCTCATGAAATGAGGACATTCATTTTCCATCACCACCTCTAACGTCTTGATATAAATATGTATTAAATGTTTATATATGATATTTTGATATTATTATATGTATATAATTATTTTATGATAGATTACATCATATATTAACATTTATGGGAATATAATAGTGTTTTTTGTGTGTAAGGTGAACTATCACCTCACGATGTTATGTTTTTCATTCATGCATTAATTAGAAGGTAATATGGATAATATCAATAAATATATGTGATATGTATGAAATAAAAAATATTATATAATGGGGATATAATATTTACCTTTCATTCAATCAATCCGTCGATTAAATAAATAATGTGTTCATGTGTACTTATGATCTACTATCTCTGGGAACAGTATATTACATTTGGAAGTGCTAAATATTATGGATTATTAAAAAAACATACATGATTATATTATATTATATATATATATCATGGATAAAAATATATAGGTGATTTAAAAAAGATATATTTAAGAGTAAAAATATAAAAAATCAAATCATACATGAAAAACAAAGTAGTTATTGCCTGAAACATAACGTTAACAATGAATTTTTAACAAAACAGGTAATAAATGGTCATAAGGAAATAATATACGATATGATATATTTAGGTATTGTTTTTTAATATATTTATAATGATAATATATATATATATATTATAGTATGTTTTAATATTTTTGATGGATGTTCATACTTCTGTTAACAGTTTTTTTATCAACTTTTTTCTTTGACTCTAATGTTATGTGATGAAACTATATTCATTTATATGGTGTGTATACAATAGCATTGAAATTTAATTTCATGAATTTCATTATTCTATATATATATATATATTCGGTTTCATTTCATTGTATTCCTTCATGGGTGTTCTAATTAAATGGAAACAAATTGGTAAATATTTTATGTTTGAAACTCATTGTTTTTTGGGATTTTTTTTGAAATTTTTTTAATTATAAAATATTATGATCCAACACTCGAAAAAATCATGAAATTGTTTATCGTACGGTTATTCATGATATTTTCATGAAATGTATTATTTTACACTCTTAGCTTCCTTAAATAATGATAAAATGTATTCAATAATTGTCATCTTAATTTATCTTTTTGGTTGATAAAATTTTCATTTTAAAAGCATGTTTTATGAAAATGTTTTCAGAAATGTGGCTAACATTTTAAGAATAATTTATTAAACAAATTTTTAACCAAGCATGAATTTTTTTATCAATAAAAATTAATGGAATATTTGTGTAATTTTCCAAAAAAATCACATTTGGTTTTAATCATAAATATGAAAGGAATCATATACCATTCAGACCATGAACCAAATATCCTTCTATCAATACCAATATTTTTTTTGAATATTATTTTATAAGATTACATTGTTATATCAATGAAAAGAATTTTTAAAATATTATATTTTGTAAAAATATATTTTCAAATATGGAATGTTATTATCAACATGAAAGGTTTAATATTAACTTTACTATTTTATTTATAATTGTTCAATTATTTTTTAAATAAAAGTAAATATAAAAAATTATTTTTTAAAAATATTTTCTTATTAGAAAAGGTATTTTCCTTAATAAATATTATTTATATTTTAATTAAAATATATTTTCATTGATTTTTGTTATTTTTATTTTGTTTTCAGTAATGTTATTCTTTATAGAATGTATATTTCCCCAAATAACTATTTGAATCGATTGTTAGTTCTTATTTGAAAAAAATTAAAAATGATTTATATTTTAAAAAGTGATTTTAAATGGAAATGATATTATAGTCAACAAATGTTCCCTGAAATATTTACAAATAAATTTCTATCTAAGATGATATCCATCAATGATACCTATGCTTACTGTGGATAAGATGTCAGGAATCCATTCATATTTTTGCTTTAAAAGGTTTATGTTTATCATGAAAACCTTTTATGAAACATGATTCTATTATGTATAATATATAATGATTAATTACTTATGAAACAACCTACGTTTCAAAGTTTATGATATGATGAAGTGATTAAATGGTTTTTAAACCTCTCTCTTTTTCATTTTTTTTCATATGATGAAATTTTTATGAATAAATTTTTCTGTTATGATATGATGAGATGCTTATGATATTGTGGAACCCATACGTATGAATTTCCTAATGTGATGGGTGGTACATATATCTCACTTAAATTAATTGCGTATTGATTTATATCTCTTGATATATGAAGGACTGGAATGGAATGTGAACCATGTTCAGCAAGATAATTTTCACATATTATGGTCTTTATAGAAAATCATGACTAATATGAGGGTTTGTGGAGTCAACCCATTATAATATGATATCATTGGCACTAAGCCTTTATAATAATCAAAATGATTCTCCATGATTTCATGTAAGGAAAAAATATTTATCATATTCCATTATTATGATCCCATGTAACATATTACGTTATTTTCACATGATCCATGTCTTATTAACATTTAGTATTTACGACATGACTCTTGATAAGGATCTTTATTGTGTGGGGTATAGATTTTAAATGTTATTATCATGTTATCAAACCATTCTACTAATGGTTTTCTTATGTATCTTCCATGTTTAATATTAATGAGAATATAATCTCATCCTTTATTAAGTTTATTTTCCCCATGTTATGAAGAAATGTATTATGCGTGAAATTTTTTTAAAAGGGTTCAAATTATGAAGAACATAGTGGGAAATGATGTAATTCACATATGAACGAATTTTTTGATATTTTTATGTTTCTAAAGGATCAATACCTTTATGATCAACATGCATATATTTTTGTAATGTAATTTTTTCTTATTATAAAAATATTTAATAATTTTTTATAATAACATTGTGTCAATATAGTCTTCAAGAAAAAGTATGGAAAATGATTATTGAATTTGTAATATATCTCCTAAAAAAGATAGATGATAATCCCCTACCTCTAGTCTGGCATGATTCAGAAGTTATCTTAATTTTTTTAAATTAAAATAAATTTGAATTAAATAAAAAATAGTAATAACCAATATTATATTTTAATTATTGTACTTATAATATCTAATCACCCCTTTGTTCACAATATGGAATTATCATCATCATTTCGTGGGTTAACTACATGATTACATAAATTTTTTTGGTTGGAAGTTATAATAGATTTAAATATACTATTGTTCCATAATTTAAATAATACAAATTTTCATGAAACAGTTTCGATCTACTAGACAACTCAACCAGTATGCTCCATAACGTAGTGAAACATAGACAACTACTGCATGTCTCATTTATGACTGAAGAAATATCAATGTAACAAATTGATGGAAGGAAAAAAATATGCATGAGACTTTTCAATTTAGGAAAAACATGTCAAAGAATTATTATAAATTAAAACTAACTTAATAGGCCTCCTTGTGACCATCTCTCACCCCCAAACCATTTGATTATGATGATCAAAATGAAAAGAGAACCAAACATGCTACATGATTCCGTTCACATGAGTTATAAAAATAGTTTCTAAAATATCCCAAACTGAAAATTAGTTTGTGAAACGATTCCCAAATAGGATTCCACAAATTAATTTATAAACTCTATAATATCATGAATACATAATTTCATTCGTTAAAAATCATTTTATAATGAATTTCCAAAAACAAAAAAAATTGCTAAACATTAAATTGTTCTATATAAATGAATACCATAATAAAAAAATAAAGGAACATATCAAATAAATTAATGTATATAAGAATACTAAAAACATACCCTGGATACATCATGTGATATGAATTTGGGAAAACATCCATGAAAAATTCCATCATGTAATAAACTAGTAATAAATGAAAAAGAACACCATATTGGTATTTCCCTTTTTAATATGTACTAGGTATAAAATAATCCCAAACTAAACATTTTTTTTATTCCAAACAATATCATATCCTTCAATAGTATGTCAATATCGTGAAAAAAAACTGATGTCTTTATACTCACTAATGTGATGTGAATTTCCCAACACACCCAAGGTTCTCAAAGAGCTAATTTTTTAATAACATTTTCAAAATCAATTTTCTAATTTAACAAATCCTCTATATAAAAATTAATATTTTTTTAAAATCAAAAATACCTCTAAAATATTGATTCATTTTCAATAAATATATTCAAATGTATGTACATGAATTTTCATTAAATAATCTGATGAAATTATGATGAAAATATTACAATCCAGGATTTATTACAATATTCAGAGATACACCTTCCATAATATTGATGGAATGCTAGGGGCCTTTATAAAAGGTTATTGGAAAACAACATATCATCCTTTGAAACACAAGTAATGAATGAGAACATAAATGGAATAATAGAAAACAACAACTAATGGAAATCAAAATCACAAATACATAGAACATCGCTACTTTGAATAATGGAAATAAATAGGTAGGAAGAATTCACACATGGGATATGTAACACAACATCTATGGATGAAAATAACAGAGTGATTCAGAGAGTGGGAGATAACCCAAAATTTCACAAAATAACACTATCGATCAAGATGAAGGATTGTGAAACTAATAAAAAAAGGATTATATATTTAATGTTGTTAAAAACATTAAACTAAATGAATTCATGTTAGGAACCTCTTTGCTAATATCAATTCATAAAAATTTCATGTATAAAGAAAAACATATCACCTCAGGTTAAACTAAATCCTGATCAATCCGTTCATGATATGTAGTGGTTTCAAGGCCTATAAAATTTATTCACAAAATAATACTAATGAAATCTTCCATGTAATAGTTTAACATATTGTAACCCATTACTGATGTGAATATTTCAAGTTGGAATTTCATAGTTTAGTTTCCTATAGATTTCCCATCATCCAATTTTTAATGATTGAACATCCCAAGTATCAACCTATAAAATCATTTACATATTAACGCATAGAGTCAATTAATTAAAAAAATAATGAATCATTTTTAATTTAGTTACATTTCCCCCATTGAATGGTATATTTCCCCTATAAGACTTCAATATACACAGAAAAAAGGGAAACAAAAAAACTGTCAAAAAATAATTGAAGGAAAGTAACTTGGTGTTTAAAAATCCCCCACAATAAATGATTTATATACCCTAAATATTCTCAATACCCTTGACTTAGAAAAAATAATTTCCACATATTCTTAATTATCAATTCCCACCCCCACATCTCATGGGTATACCTTCCAAACTACCTTTATACATGGACAAATGAATTGTTTTACTTTGAAAAACTTCTCTCAGTGGTCTATAATTTAATCTAGTTTCTCATCCATAGTGTGTTCTAGAGAAATATCAACATCTTCCCTTCAACCACATGAGAAGTTTATAGTAAATAACCCACCTATAGGGATACATGAAACATGTAATAGATGTATGTAAAATTAAATGGAATATCTACCAAATATTCTACCATTTTAATGCTTTCTAATGATATTAAAGGCTCCCAAAACCATCTATTCCAACTTACCTACATATAAAACCATTGATTTTCCATGTGAGGTGAAACTATAAGGAGGTCATTAACACCAACCTCAAAAACTGGTTGCTTGAAATGAAATTATATATAATATTTTGGATGAATCGATGTCACGACCAACCTCAAAAAGATAATATGGACTATTTACTTAATCTTATAAAAATTACCTGGACCAACCGAACACCTATCTCTAAACTATTCCTGTCAAAAGAGAGATATATATATTCTCCCATGAAAATACTTAAAGGGATCTATTCTGAATGATTCCTCAGTACTTTGTTTGTTGGGAAATTCATCAATAGGAAATTAATTTTTTCACAAATAAATATAATAAAAAACAAAATCCTATAGAATATCCATAATATATTATATATTTCTCTATATCTATTCATCTATATGTGGATGATTTGTCCTGATGAATTTCAAATAGAAACCCATGAAATCTTACAAACCATTACAAAAATTGAATGTAAACCTCATGTCCTTGTATGAATCAACTATAGAGGGAACCCCATGAATTCTCAGATACCCTTGGACATAAAAGTGCCAAATCTATTACAGTTTCATCATCACATTGACTATGAGGAAATGTTTCAATTTACTTAGTTGATAAATGATCATCCAAATTGAACATTCCCACTAAGATTATATGTTGAACCAATGATGTATTCCATATATATCACATCCCATTTTCATACTGTAATGGGTAAAGGTTACAATAAATAAATAGGACTCTGGTGCTCCACATTCATCATTATGCATGTAAGAAACTGTGATACGAAATCCAAAAAATATAATCACATCCCCAATCACGAAAACTGAAATCTCAAATCATGGTACATTTTTTTAGTACCTTGGTGTAAAGACCAATAAAAATTCTACCCACCTTCCATTAACTAATAGAGTATTGAAAAAAGGAACAACCAAAAAATTTTAATATCATAGAGTGCCACTGGGAAATCAAAACCACTCACCCAAGGTCTCCACATAATAAAAGAATTTAAATAAATATCTCAACCATATGGTCACATATATTCTCTATCCAAACCTTCTCCTTAAACGATGATTCAATCTTCATTTAACCTACATAGACATTCCCACCTACGTTTTCCCTTGCAAATAACATCTTATGAAACAAAACCATTATAGAACACTCATCCAATAATTCCATTACTACTTGTGTCGAAAATTTCCTTCTCAAGGAATCGGAGACCACATTAGAATTCTCAAGAGTATAATCAATATCAAAATCAAATTTGTTGATATAATCCTTACAGTGTCTCTATTATGGGTTCTGATGACTCTAACTATAAATATACCTTAGGTTCTCATGATCAGAATTTATAAAAAACCAATCCCCAAAGAGGTAGTTATTCCATGTTATTAGTGAATATATAATCATTTCCATGTAAGGATAATGCAAAGAATAGTTATTCACATGAGGGAAATAATAGTGAGACCTGTAGGCTACTAGTTGTCTCCCCTACTTCAAGATATAATGAAAACTGATACGAGTAGAATCATAGAAAGCAACATAATGAAAACCAAGGTCTAAAAGAAATAAAATTAGTGATGAAGTCAATATCAGTTATATTTCATCAAATAATATCTGATATATGTCATTCCTCTCAAAATATAAACTCATACGGGTTAAATATTTCATCAAATTTGAAATTCTGGAGAATTCCAAAATAACATCATATAATTACTATCCAACCCCATGAATACCTTGATCGTAATCACTTTTATTGGTATCTCTCTGGATAAAACATATAATAACATTTCAATATCTACTATGATTATCTTATTTGATATAACATGGCCTAAAAATTTTACATATAGAATAAAAAATTCACATTTGGAAAGCAAACAATAGAGAATATTTTCCCTAAATGATATAAGAATAATATATAAATGGAATATGTTATCCTCCTTTAATGTCTATTATTCCATAATATCATTATTCATGTAAAAAATAGTACACGAACAGATGAATAGTCTATATTATCAATTCCATTAACAATACAAGAGAATAATGTTGGTTTAATAGAATAACCATAAATTCAAATTTCCCATTCTGAGAAATAAATGGTGTCTTTGGTACATCATCTTCTTGGACTCTCAACTGCTGGTACCCTGATCGATGTTATGTATTTGAAACCCAAATATCCCCAATTTTTTATCAATGATATCATCAATCATAGGAAAGGGATATTTTATTTGGATAGTAAGTTAATTTATCATTTGATAATCGATAAAAAGGATGAGGATCATGTCTAACGTTTTAGAATATTAAATAGGTTAACCCCATGGTGAAATTTGGGTATTAATAAATCCTCGATCCTTGATACATATATTATTGATATTTTGTTCTAAAAACTCATATACAATCATAACATAAGATGTCATATAAATAGACATCGTACTTGGTAGAAGTTACATGGTAAAAATGACCAATATTTATATATGTAAATAAGAAAATTCATCTGGAAATTCCTAGGGGTACCCACACACCACCATAATAATTTTAATACACAAAAAAATATCAATGAAATAATGATACATTTATTACAAATGACATGATATCATCTCATTGTAAAAAATGACATGTCCCTCTTTCCAATACCTAGAATCCCACACATCCATAATGATAATAATGATTTTTTGGGTGGTGGATGCTAAAATTGATGGAGATAAAAAAATATAGGTCTTAATTTTTTTCATCTAATCCATTCAAACAATCACGTTGATGATAACAAGATCAATAACAAACAAGTCCCACACTACCACATTTTCTATTATCATTACACGACATGTTTGGTACATGAAACGTTGTTCAGTTGAAATTACCAGTAGTGTGAAAATATTGAATAGAAATACCACAATATCTAAACATAATCAAATCACATTTAATAATTTTTATAATATAAAATAATTACTACCATCAATATCGAACCAAAAAAGAACTATAGAGGTTGATATAAACATTTTTATCTTATTGCAGTCTACCATAATTCATATTCTTATGTTGAATACTCAACTCACTAAATAAATTTGTTATCATCTCGTCCTTGAGAATTTTAATCCACTTGAACATCACCCTTAGACATAGGTTAAGAACCACCATCCGTAGATCCATATTTAAAATCCATTTAACCCTTACTTAGTCTAGATCCATACTTACTACCTTTGGTGATCCTTTCAAAAAATTGGTTGAGATGGATGGATTGTACACAATGATGAAAAATATTATTATCCTCTGTAAAATTATTCCTAGTATGATCGTGCCTCCCAAAATAATATAAAATGACCTTTTTACATCCTAATAGAGCCCTAGAAACATATCATGATGAAAATTGGCTACATTTGCGCTTCTTTTTCTGGCCATAAGATATTATATTAATAACAACTATAATAATTAATGATCATTACAAAACAATAATTTCAACATTTTACACATGAAAAAACATCAATATTATCTACCTCCACCATGGTGAAAACGCATATATGAATTATCATTGACCATGTATTAACAACTAACTCGAACTCAATCCTTCGACTCTTCAGATAAGAATTGGTGAAAATATCTTGTTCCTTGTGCTCTAACTCAGAAAAATATGTGAAAAAATGAATAACATGATGATCAAATTGATAAAATGATACAATGTTAGAAATAGTATCACTAACATCAATGATATGGTATTGGTTTTTTATAACCAATGAAAAAGGTAGCAGTGGGAATTTTTTGGCATCTCTTTTAATATACACCGACACTATAAAAAAATTTCTTTTGGTTTTTGGTGTCGCTGTTTTTAAATACTAGATTCAAAAGTAGAACTGTGGTTAATTTATGGTGTTCATTATTCTAAAAAACAGAATCTGTAAATGAATTTTGTTGGTCATCTTTTTTAGGTAAAACAAACATCATAATTTATAAAACATAATTTTGGTATAGGTTTTCAGTAAAACCAACTTCATAAATTTAAAAAATACTTTGTCATCGGTTTTCATAATAAAATATGGTGCAATGTTTTTAAAAATAAAATTGTATTAGGAAACCATCATTTTTTTTGGAGATGATGAAATCCTCTCTCACTCGCGACAAACATCATGGTGGTGACCCAATGATCCCAAAAGCGATTATTGAATATTTTCTTCGATATTTATAATTATTTCAGGATCTGTTGGTATATTATTCATTTAGTATCATTATTTCATCATCTATAGATCTATTTATCTTCAAAAACTATTTTCCACCAGAACTTCACCCTTTTCTGGTTTTCCTTCAATGTTCTTGTTTATTGTTCATTTAAACTAACAGTTTTGTTAGATCTTGGAGTGTTTGTTCATCAAACAAATTTTTGGGAGAATGTTTAGATCCAGGATCCATTTTCATTTTTGAAATCTAACTGTTATATGTTTTTTAAATTATTATGTAAAATAATTTGTAATAATTTTTTTACTGAGTTATTTTTTAAATTATTTTTATTTCATTCATTAATATTTATAAAGAATGTTCTAAAATCATATTTATTTTGAAAAAGTTTTATTTGATGAAGTTATAAAATTTTCAAGATGATATATATTTATTGTTGTTCTTTTGAAGTAATGATATGAAAAACATATTTCTATAATATTTAATTATAAATGGGATGTGTGTTAAATATTGATTAATATTTTGATGAAACTTTTACGATAATGTGGTTGAACTTGTTGTATTTTAATGGGATGATAGAAGAGTTTATGGATAAATTTACCATATAATAATATTATATAACCAATTATAAGTGGATGTTATTCATCTGATGATTTGGAATAATGTATATGATTTCAAAATAAGGAAAATAGGGAAATGGAAGTAATTTTATTAATTCACGTCAATCATGAGATATAATGTAGAATTTGTGTTTTTTTATATATTCATAATCATGATGATAGAAATAGTAGTAAGGAAATGTTGAGATGATCATGTAACATGATAAATAATATTATAATATGTTCTGATTGGTGTTTAATATGATTTTATGTAATAATAATGTAAAATATTTTTTTTTTCAAATTTATTAAATCATTTCTTTGATACTATAATTTGGATATAATTTGATAATGTCATTTGAATAATATGACTAAATTATATATTACTAATTTAATTATTTTTTTCTATAAAATTGATGTTATTTATTTATATTTATGTTGTATGAAGTCATGTTGTATTCTTTGAATGATGTGGTATTCCTTATTAATGAATATGTGAGAACCAATACATTATAATTTGATTAGCAATCGTTTTTATTAGATTTGTTTTCTAATATATATATATATATAAGTTTATTTACTTTAATGTATTCACCAATCATATTGTGATAAAGGGTATTGAATGGTTAGTAAATTTATTTTTTTAAGAAAATCTATTGAATATGGAAAATGAGTTGAAGAATTCATGGAATTTGTGTAAAGAAATCATCAAGACATTGATTTTATTTTCTGTACATGTGTGAAGTGTTTGAATATGATAATGTTAAACTCCAAAGAAATCAAGGATCATTTCATTTTCTATTGTTTTATCCTCAATTATACATGTTAGATCGAGAAGAGAGAAATAACTGAATATTCAACATCTAATTTTGATAAATATATTTATAATGAGGTAAAGGACCGTATTGAATAATTAATTTATGATTTAGTTGTAGAATACAATAAGAAAACATCAACTTTTGAATGATTGAATAAAAATATATGAAATAGTTATTCCCATGTTAGAGTAAATATATAGTGTTATCATAAACTCAAATATTTGTTAATATGAATGAAATAAATGGTTAGAGTGATAAAAGTTTTTCCAAAAAACATGATCTTGTAAAATAGTTTCATCCAGAAGGAAACTGTAATGATTGGATTTTACGAATATTATTTTTAAAAATTATTTGGTAAAATTCCAGGACCATTCGCTGAGACATCGTGCGATTTGGAGTCTCAGTGTACGAGGAATGATTATTTGAAAGGAAATATTTTTTTATAGCACAGACACACTAATTTTTTAAAATATTTAAAAATTATTAAATGAGATCCTAGATTAGAAAAATGAGTGTTCCATTGAGCTCAGAGTAATGAATTTGACATAAGAGTGACCTAACATTGGTTGGTGTGGGTCATATGTAGAAAAGGTCACTAGGGGCGCAACCGTTAATATAATTTTTAAATAAAAATTATTTTTTATTTAAATACTAATAACTCATAAATGGTAACTGTGATTTGGAATCTGAGAACATTGTTGAGTTTGTAAGGGGTGTTTTCCTTAGGCATGGCCTAACCTCGATTGGTGTGGGACATGGGTGAATGTTATATTTTTGATGTATATGTCATTAAAATATGTAATAGAAATATTTTTTGAACATTAGGTGTTGATGTAATGAAAATATACCTTTTTAATAATCCATGTCTATGGAATTTAGAGTTATTTCCATAACCATATAATTATACTAAGCCATGGAGAAGGATGATATCATCCGAAGAAAAACACCAGTGGATCGAGGATCGACAATGACACAGACCTCTGCTCATTGTCAATGACTGCTCTAATCATCAAGGTATGATGTCTATAACTTTTGGATTTCTATTCCCATCATTATAATCAATGGAATAAAGTAGAAAAACCCATGAACATGTTGATACATTTTCCATTAGTTCTTACATAGAGGATAATTATTTCGGGATTAAAAGGAATGGAAGAAGTTGATTATTTTTTTGTTGTTTTCTCGGTGATCCTTCTAACATGAAGGGATCAAGGCTGAATGAACAAGGACAATAATTTTTTTTCAGTAGTCTATGTTCTTCCTCTCCCCATCCTAAATATATCTTTTTCTATGTACATTCATCACCAAATGAAACCATATGCGAACGATCGATCATTGTGTCCATGATACATGATTAAAAATTTTGAGACCAAAGGTTGTGGTCGGGTACGACATTAAGGATGTCCGATGAGAGCTCTGTATGAAGGAAAAAACATATGGAGGAGGCACAAAAAACCCCAATCCACAAACAGGGGGCCAACGGTTAGGATAGTACATGTCCCAGTGTGAGGTTAGGTTCACGAAGTGCACAAAACCATAGTCTAGGGGAAACATTCCAAAGGAGTATCATGTAATTGAATAATCCATTGGCAGCGGACTGTAGCCACGGTATGAGGCTCCGATGGTGACTTCGATTGGACGAGTCTTGGAGACCGTGTTTGCGGAATCTCGCATTAATGGGGAGGGAACTAGCGGCGTCTAGGATGCGGATAATGGTGGTCGACATGAGAATAGTGTCCAGTTGGATCATGCGATGTCGAATTATTTGGGGAAGGGGGCGGGGACTTGTTTTCATCTGCATTGAATGTGGGGATCATGTTGATCGGGAGTGAATGGCTGAACAGTGCACTCACTAAGACAACACGCATGTGGAGGGCAGAGTTAGAGAACCGGGTCGCTCCGGTGGCCCATTGGGTTGAACAACATAACCTAGTGGGATGCAGTCCATTGGACCAATGGTCTAGCCAAAACTGACAGGATCGTGTTGGCCGAATCAGGTCGGTTCGGGTTGGTTGTGATGGACCGGGTTGGCCCTCGACCCTCCCACAACCTTATTTACTTAATTTATCATATCATGGAGACCATGTGTCTGTTTGACGAGCCTCTTGCGATGTTGGGACCCTTATGATTAGAGGGTCCTTTTTAGATACTATAATTGAGTTTTTGTAGAACTTGGTTGATGATATATTATATCCAGGAGTGGGTGCTCCTGAAAGTAGCATGCTATGACCGGAATCATGTGGTTGGTTGGGACTGTATCATATTGGTGACTATGTGAATTAGGGGTATCCTGACCCATCAAATCTATATTTTCCATCGATGATTCCTTAGCCATTATCACTCCATTTTCTATATCTGCCCCATGTTCCATCACCACTCTAAGGGCTATCAATTTTCCGTTGACAATAGATTCTATGTTTGGAATAAATTCTCCATGTGGCATTGATACTCTGTGCCCCATCTCCTCCCAATGACCAATCAACTCTCCTTGTTCCCTCAATGCACCATGTGTTGCTAAAGAAACTACGGTCATATAGACTAAGAAATCTATGTACTACAATGGGAAATCCTTCGCTTCATGTTATAGACTTATACCAGTGTGATCTGACTGTATTGATTGTAATGTGTGTGATTCCTTTGTGGTGTACTTTTTGTGTTTCTTTTGTGGTATACATTGTTTATTTCCAATTGGAGTACCATTTTGGTTTAGAGGACCCTAATGAGTGTTTTCTTAGTCACCCTTTCATGGGATATGACCACATGTGTCTTGTCTTGTGTATATGATAAACCCTTTGTTGGAAAAGGGTCTGATAGTGCTTAGATAGGGGATCGACAGACGAGGTGTGCATCAGTGACTTACAACATCTATTTATGTACCTACCCATTTGGTAGTGTTTTTGGAGTGTGAGAATCATGAGCATTTTCTTTTCCATTTGGTTGGGCTTGTATTCTAGTTGTATTTGATTTTCAGTTTTTTATTGTCGTACTCTTTTTTTGTTATCTTAGTGGTATGCATGCTTGTTTACTTAGTGTTTCAATTTCATTATTTTGGTCTTGGAGATGGTTACATGTGGGTATATACTTTGGAAAATGCCTCCAATTTTTTGGATTTTCCTACCCAGTGCATGTACCTATTTTTTGGCATATTCACGGTGGTCTAGGGGTAGTTGCGGCACATACCCCGGGGGGTCGGTCATGACCAAGTGGTATCAACAAATGCCAATTCAACCTAAGGAACCAAGAGTCTGTGAGGTTGGTTTGGGGAAATAGTGTTCTGTGCTTTAGGTTTGGATTTCTGACCAGGGACTCTGGTGTTGGTGCAGTGGATAACGTATCGATACACCATGACTCTGAATTTTATTTTTCTACTCGGTACATGAAATAACTATATTCATTGAAAAATAAATGGTACATGCATCATACAGAATTGAGTGTGTTATCATGTCATTCTTGAGTCAGTGTCAACTGACATGGTATTCTGTATTGATTATTCAACATTTTAATCTATTTGAGGATGCCTCCACATGGCAGCGAGGATTTTGATACATGATCTAGATAATGATCTTCCAAGCGATGAGGCGTTATTACATGGAACGGTACTGTAGATAGAACCTCTGAGTGGAGTACCCGCAATACCACCACTGAGAAAGAATAATTTACTAACATAGTTACCGGTAGAGAATGGACATAGGATGCATGTGATTCATGAATTATATAGGTAGATAACTAATAGGTTCAAGGGTGATATAGACCCCATATAATTTGAGGATTTGCTGGAGAGGGTTATGTGTGTCTTCCTCCGGGTGAGGATGCATCTCGGCTAGATGGCAGTCCTTATCAAGAGTCTACTATATGGATATGCAGAGGGATTGTCGATCATATTGATCCAAACGCATGAGGAGACAAAGATGACTTGAAAATAATTTTATCATATCTTCAGGGAGGAGTTCCTCCTAGCGATGTTATGCTACATTCAAATATAGGACCTACTACATCTTTAGGAGGGTGTCTAGAGAGTATCGGAGTACATGATGAGATTTTAGTATCATACTTGATACTAAACATATCTAGTGTGGGACTTGTTCTTCATGACATAAACCTTCATGTAGGTGCTACACTAGGAGAATAGGGTCTCCATGATATCTCTTAGAAATTTAAAATATGATGGGGTACTGGTGTGAGCTCTTCAAGTTGAGAGATTTTTGGCTAAGCAAACACCAGCAATAAGAGTTACCACTATGCACCAGGTAGCTGAATCATTAGAAGTAGGTAGCCAATAGGTGGACCATGGATCTAAGAAGATAATATTATCCATGGGATGACACCAGGACATGGGGTCAGATGTGTGATGTTCCTAGGGAATAACAATTTGTCTTAAGGACAGTTTGTGTTACTCATGCGGCGAATAGGTAAATCTAGCTTGATATTTCCCAATGTGCGGTATAGATGATCAACATATGGTCGGGGGACCACAAAGTCCATGGAGAAGGAACTAATAGGGATTTCCTCCATACATAATATTTGGAAGAGGAGATAGACGGGCAATAGGAGGTGGTGGGAAGAGGTTCAAGGTACAACATCTACCACCCCTAGGTGGGGCACTATGTGCTCTAGGAGCTAGTAGATAAAGACAAGTCCAGATCCATGTGATATATGATAATGACTTTGGTGGTCTAGATATTATTATATATATGATCTATGTATTTTACTCCTTATTTTTTACTTTTATTGACACATGTTCTTTTCACTCTTTTCTCTCTGTGACCATCTTTTGAGACACATTGAATTTTGTGTAACCTTTTACTGAATCCATATGCTTAAAGACACCTATATGAGGATATAAAATGATCACACATTTGGGTTGATAGTGTTCCCTTACTCTTGGGATCATGATTTTTGTTTGGGATATCTTCATGGATGTGTCGAGACCTTACGACATCATCCTCAGTATGGACTGGTTATCCTATGTCCATACCTAGATTGACTATTTTAGGTTCATAGTGCCGTATGTCCATAGATATGGGGAAAAGATTTGTTTTTGTGAAATGAAAACCCATGATGCATGTGATGGACTCACATAATTAAGTGTACAGACAATCACATGCTAGTGTGATATAATGTCACTAAGTGTAGTGAATAAGACAAGTCCTCAGTATCCTACAGTGGAGGATGATTATGAGGACATATTTCTAGAAGATGTTCTATGATTACCTCCTCACAGGGATGTGAATTTATACATTTATTGGTACCCTAGGATGTAACAAATATCAAAACCTTATAATATATGTCTCAGGCAGTGCTTTGTGTGTTAAGGGTACAACTAGAAGACATCAAGAGGTGGAGTTTAGTGATTCCCTGTGTTTCACCATGGGCAGCCCTAGTTTTTTTTTCAGGAAGGAAAAAATAATCTTGAGATTATGTTTCAACATCCAGCAGCTAAAATAGGTGATTGTGCAGAAAAAATACAAACTACTATGGATTGATGGCCTTTTCAATCAACTGAATAGAGAAAGGTTGTTCTTGAAGATATACCTCACTTCTAGCTATCACAATATTTATATACGGGATTATGATTTAATGAATACAGCCTTAAAATGTCAGTATGGACACAATAGGTACCTAGTGATGCCATTTGGAATAAATAAATTCCTCGAATGTGTTAACGGGACTCATGAATAGGCTCTTATAGCGTTAAATCGACCATTTCATCATGGTCTTCATTGATAATATTCTTGTGTACTCGGCGTACAAGGTGGGGAATGTGAAACACTTGAGGATATTCTGGGAGACACTCTAATTTAATAAGGTTTATAGGAGTCTTTAGAAGTGTCAATTATAGATTCACTAGTGCAGAAAACGTTTTTTACGTCACCATTTTTTACGTCGGTTATATGAAACCGACGTCATAATATGTAAAACGAGGTTTGTTACGTCGGTTATTTATTAATCGACGTAAATATTTGTATTCGGTACCCCTTTAACGTCGGTTATTATTATAACCGACGTTATTAATCGTGCGGCTTCGTTTTTTACGTCGGTTATAACAATAACCGACGTAAGAAACGCGGTTTCCGAAGGCCTTTTTACGTCGGTTATTCAATAACCGACGTAAAAAAACGCGGATTTTGATCCCTTTATAACGTCGGTTATAAACTAACCGACGTAACAAATGAATCGGAGGAAGGTTTTTACGTCGGTTATTGAAATAACCGACGTTATAAATGTTTTTAAAACAATTATCACGTCGGTTATTGAATAACCGACGTGATAACTCATTTAAAAATTTACCCAGACCCGTGGATTTTCATTCGCGAGTTTACCTTCGACAGTCGCGACTCGTCTCTCTCGCGCGTAAACACGAATCGGCTCGTCCATTTCGTTGGTTTAGATTCGTTTTGCGATCATCGTTTCTCATATTTAATATCCTCGGATCAATCATCTAAACTCGCAGCACTCAGGTAATCCTCCCACTCGTTCGTTTTTTTTTCGCGGATAGTATATATATATGTGTTGTGATTTTTTTGTTGAAACTAGCTAAGATTCTTCGATTGCGAACCCTTTTAACTCGTTTTGGCACCATAATCTTATTTATCATACCTAGATCTATTTGTTCGACTTGCAATATTGAGTAATTTTATGATTTCACTAATTTTTCATCATTTTCTATAAATCCCCGAGAGGGTTGGGGCGTGTCCATTTGGATGGGTTGCCCTTTTACAGTTGTTACTACTTTATTCACACACAACCATGGCATAGGTGCATGGATTTGGGGTCGGGGGTGTCCAGGGGGGTTTACAATGGGGTGGGTGGGTGTGGGGGGCTGTCCAAGGGTGTGGGTGGGTGTTGGGGGGTGTCCAGGGGGGTGTCCAAGGGGGTAGGGGGTGGGGGGTGGTGTTTAGGAGGGGTGGGGGGCTGTCCAGAGGGTTGGGGGGTGTCCAGGGGGGTGTCCAAGCAGGTCGGGGGTGGGGGGTTGTGTCCAGGAGGGGTGGGGGTGCTTTCTAGAGGGGTCGGGGGCTGTCCAGAGGGGTCGGGGGGTGTCCAGGGTGGTGTCCAAGGGGATGGGTGGGTGTGGGGGGCTGTCCAAGGGGGTGGCGGCCTGTCCAGAGGGGTCGGTGGGGTGTCCAGGGGGGTGTCCAAGGGGGTGGATGGGTGTGGGGGGCTGTCCAAGGGGGTGGATGGGTGTGGGGGGCTGTCCAAGTGGGTGGCGGCCTCTCCAGAGGGTATTTGGGGTTGTCCGGGTGGGTGGGGGGGCTGCCCAGAGGGTTGGGGGATGTCCAGGGGGTGTCCAAGGGGGTAGGGGGTGGGGGGTGGTGTCCAGGAGGGGTGGGGGGCTGTCCAGAGGGGTCGGGGGGTGTCCAGGGGGGTTTACACATCGATTTGTTTTATATTTCAAAATTGATTACATTCAAATTATGATTTTTTTTCATATAAAAATATATTTGTCTTATCTAAAAAATATATATATTTTTGCTATTTGTTATAGGTAATAATGAGTCGAAGTTGGATTACGGCACATCGAATGAGCAATGAATATGAGGAAGGTGTTGATGCCTTTTTGGAATTTGCTAAACGAAATGTTCCAAGTAGTGACATTTTTTTCTGTCCATGCCTGAAATGTCTGAATATGAAGAAGATGAAAAGTAGAGAGATAAAAGATCATCTGATTTGTCATGGTTTCAATCCGAGTTACAACCCTTGGATTTGGCATGGCGAAACTGGACAGAATGTCACTGATGATAATGAATCGCAAGATGGTAACTCCGATGGAATTGAAGAAATGATTCGCGATATTGTAGCAGAACAAATTGAGATAGAACCGACAGTTGCACGTCTATATGGTGATTCCGAAAAACCATTATATCCTGGTTGTACAGATTTTACGGTTTTGTCGGCGGTGTTAAGATTGATTAACCTGAAGGCGAAACATGGATGGAGTGACAGAAGTTTTACAGAGCTGCTACAATTGATGAAAGACATTCTTCCAAAAGATAACGATCTTCCAGATTCACATTATAAGGCCAAAAAAATATTATGCCCGATGGGATTGGGATACAGGAAAATACATTCCTGTCCGAATGACTGCATTATATATAGGAAGGAATATGAATTTCTGAAAGAGTGTCCTAAATGTGGGACATCACGGTATAAGTTGAAAGAAAAATCACAAGCTGATGTAGAGATTACAAAACTCCCTTCAAAGGTATTTTGGTATCTTCCTATAATTCCTCATTTCAAACGTTTATTTGCTAATTCACATGATGCAAAAAGGTTAAGATGGCATGCTGATGAGCGGGTATGTGATGGAAAAATACGTCATCCAGCTGATTGTCCACAATGGAAGAAAATTGATGCCCAGTACCCTACATTTGGAAATGAAATTAGAAATCTGAGACTAGGCTTGTGCACAGATGGAATGAATCCATACCGAACCCTCAGTAGCACACATAGTTCATGGCCTGTTTTATTGGTAATTTACAACCTCTCTCCTGAAGTTTGTATGAAGCGCAAATATGTCATGTTGAGTATCATGATCTCTGGTCCAAAGCAACCCGGCAATGATATTGATGTATACTTGTCACCGCTGATTGATGATTTGAAACTGTTATGGGCTGATGGTATTAGGGTGTATGATTCTTATAAAATGGAATATTTTCAACTGCATGCAATGCTTCTATTCACTATAAATGACTTCCCAGCATATGGAAATTTGTCTGGATACAGTGTTAAAGGGCATAAAGCATGTCCAATTTGTGAACAACAGACGTCATATTGTCAATTGCATCATGGGAGGAAAACAGTGTACATGGGTCATCGAAAGTTTTTGCCTATGGATCACCCTTATAGAAGACTAAAAAAGGCATTCAATGGCTCACAAGAATTTGATACTGCTCCTCAACCTTTATCCCCAGAATTGTATTTTGAGAGGGTGAAAAACCTTGATGTGATATTGGGAAAGACACATAAATCTGGTAATGATAGACATATTTGGAAGAAAAGGTCAATATTTTTTGAGCTACCATATTGGAGGTATCATGAAGTCAAACATAATATTGATGTCATGCACGTGGAGAAGAATATCTGTGATTCTTTGATCGGAACATTGCTAGATATTAAAGGAAAGACAAAAGATGGGTTGAATGCAAGGTTAGACCTACTGTCAATGGGAATACATTTGGAGTTAGCTCCCACTCCTAAAGGAAGACGAACATTTCTTCCCCCGGCTTGTCATACATTATCGAAGAGGGAGAAAAGTAGCTTCTGTCAGTGTCTTCATGATATCAAAGTGCCTCAAGGTTATTCTTCAAATGTAAAAAATTTTGTCTCATTGAAAGACTTGAAGTTGATAGGTATGAAATCACATGATTGTCATGTCATGATGTAACAAATTCTACCAGTTGCACTGCGTGGAATATTGCCCATCCGTGTCAGAAAGACTATAATGAGGTTGTGTTATTTTTTCAATTCAATTTGCAACAAGGCGATTGATGTGAATGCTTTGAACATTTTGGAAAAGGATGCAATTTTTATACTTTGTCATTTGGAAATGTATTTTCCTCCAACTTTTTTTGATATGATGGTGCATTTAATGATTCATCTGGTTCGAGAAATAAGACTTTGTGGACCTGTATATCTTCGTTGGATGTATCCTTTTGAAAGGTATATGAAAATATTAAAGGGATATGTTAAAAATCCATATCGACCTGAAGCCTCCATTATTGAAAAGTATATTTCTGAGGAGGTAGCAGAGTTTTGTACGAGCTACTTGGCTACGGCGCAACACATAGGTTTGCCTCCATCTCGCCATGAACGGGTTAATAATGAGGGAAAGGGGATTCGTGGCTTGAAAGTCAAATCACTGTCAGCTGAACATATGAAGAAGTTAGAATCATACATCTTGAATAACATAGCTGATGTTCAACCGTATATCACATTGCATATTAATGAGTTGAAACAATGTCATCCAAAGAAGAAAGAAATGTGGATTTTGAATGAGCACAACAAAACTTTTTTGCCATGGTTTAAAAAGACCTTGCTTGGTAGATCAGATGTATCAGAGACATTAAAATGGATAGTGGGTGGTCCATCTTTAAATGTGATAACATGGTCCGCTTATGACATTAATGGCTATACATTTCATACGAAAGCTCAGGACAACAGAAGTGCAGTTCAGAATAGTGGTGTATTGGTGTTTGCAGAAGCAATGCATTTTTCGAGTGCTAAGGACAGAAACCCAATTTCGGCATCAACTGCATATTATGGAGTGATTGAAGACATATGGGAGGCTGATTACTTTAAAATTAAAGTTCTCGTTTTTAACTGTAAATGGTTTATCGGTAACAACAGTGTCAGACACGATGAATTTGGAATGACACTTGTTAATCTGAATAGATTGGAAGACACAGCTGATTCTTTTATAATGGCAACACATGCCAAACAAATTTTCTATGTAGTAGATCAGTCAGATATGCAGTGGGCTGTTGTTTTACAAGGGAAAAACCAATATGTTGGTGAGGATGAATTTGATGAAGATGCTGATTTATGTGAGATCCCTACTTCCATGGAAAGATTAACAGAACATAATGATGAGTATGTTGAAGACATTGTTTGTGCCATAAGGAACGATCACGACGAAGGAATTTGGGAATACAATCCAACTGTACATTCCTAAAATTACAGGTAACACAAGTTTATTTCTTGTTTACATTTAGTTTTTTCATATAATGTTAGATACTGTAAATTTTTTACTTATTAAAACATGTATCAAACCAAAACGATAAAACAATAAAAACCGTAAAGAGGAGAAGTCCTGGGCGCACCGGCTAGCCGGTGGTGGATCACCTGTTGGCCGGTGGTCCAGACAGAGAGCCTCCCTCTCTGTCTGGACCACCGGCCGGCCGCTGGATCACCACCGGCCAGCCGGTGGACCAGACAGAGAGCCTCCCTCTCTGTCTGGATCACCGGCGGTCGGCCGGTGTTGAGCCAGCGGCCGGCCGGTGGTCCAGACAGAGAGGGAGGCTCTCTGTCTGGTCCACCGGCCGGCCGGTGGTGAGCCAGCGGCCGGCCGGTGGCACCAGGCAGTGGGAAAGTCTACTGCCTGGGTCCTCCGGCTGGCCGGTGTGCTCACACCGGCCGACCGGTGGACTCAGTGAGTCCACGTTTCAGCTTTCTTGGGCCAACACTTTGGCAACCTTTTTCCTGTGTTTACCATGTTTATCATTGTTTAACATGCTTACCATATTACCAATGTTTACTATTATGTAATTTATTACACTTTTCTATCTGTGAACTATTGTTTGTTTTTTTGATTTGAAGGAAAATGACAGATCAATCAGTTGATCAGCCACATGATTCTGGAGATGAGCATATTGGTCATACATCTGGGGAGGAACATTCACATGCTCCTATTACGAAAAAGAGTTCAAAGGTTGGTAAGCCTGGGTGCACACGTTTACCAAAATTATCACTTGCCCGTACGAAGGAGGAGAGGATAGTCGTGGAGTTTGATGATGATGATCTTCCTAGAGGTCCAAATGCTAAAGATTTTAAGGGTTTTGTAGCAACTCAGGCTAAGAGCAAAGTAAGCATTCTCTATGATGATTGGAGAAGTGTGGATAAGGCTTTAATTTCTCAGCTGTGGGAGACCATTTTGGTAAGATCTTTTTCTATTGTTTGACTGTTCTTTAAATGTTTCTAGTATATATAATATTTTTAACCTCTTTTTTATCAGATGACATTTGATATTCCTGACACTGGAGGAGTCAGGAAGAAATGCTTATCGTTGGCTGCTAGGAGATGGAGGGATTTCAAATCAACCCTCTCATCTGATTTCATTTATGGTCATAGGAGTCGTGAGAATCCATGTCGTATATATCCATTTATAGATGAAGACACATGGAGACAATTTTTTGAAAGTAGAAGAAAAGAATCATTTTTGGTAAGGGCAATGTAAACTTTTATAAGCTTTCTTATATAAATGAGCTTATTATTGTTTTGTTAATGATTACTTATTCTTAATTTACAGCAAATAAGGAAAGCTCATCAAGAGATCCAATCTAAAAATGTATACCCTCATAGTTTATCTCGGGGAGGGTATGCATTATTGGAAGAACAAATGATGGCAGAAAAATTTCAACAACTAAGAGCTGAGTCTTCAAGCTCTGGAGAGGTGGCCCCTCCATCCCCTCCATCTAGACATGAGAAATGGAAAAGAGCTCGGAAGGGCAAAAAAGGACAATATCTTTCGGAAGAATCGAGACTCGTAGTTGAGAGGATTGTAAGATATCTATTTTATTTATTTAAGTTTACTATTTTCGTCATATATTTCCAATCATTATAAAAATGTTCAAATAATTATTACAGGACTCTCTTGAGGAGCAGAGTTCACAGGGGACATTTACACCATCTGGGAGGGAAGATATTTTATCTGTGGCATTGGGAAAGCCCGAACATCCTGGCCGTGTAAGAGGATATCCGGCAGGTGTATCGGTAAGAAAAGTGTTGCCACGTTCCTCAACTTCTAACGTTGAGGGAGTTTATAAAAAAAAATAGAATCCTTGGAGGCTGAAGTCCATAATATTAATGCGACAATGGAGGACAAGATTAGAGCATCGGTGCAGTTAATGTTTGCAGACTTGCAAAGACAATTTCAGGGTGCAGCTCCCACTCCACCTCTCCCAGTAGCTCCCACTCCCCCACCTCAGCCTGCGGACCCCATTTTTGATCCTCCTCCTCCGCCGCAGCTACCTACTTATTGTGAGTTGTATGTTGATGATCCTCAACATCATATAGTTGCATATGGGATGGTATATTGTATAGGAGATACAGTTCATCATCAACAGTTAGAGGTAGAGAATCATAGGGTCACTGTACAGGATATTATAGATAGATCAGCTCGGATACCATTACCTACAGATGAGGTGATGACAGTTGGACATAGTATCGACCATTTTTTACTTTGGCCATCCAGACTTCTTCGACTCATTACCATAGAGGTATGGATGTTATATCTTTTATTTTATATTTTTATTAATGTTTTATCATTTGAAAACTAATATATTTTTCAATTTATTTTTACAGGAATACTTCAAAGGTAAAGAAATACTGTATAGACAACAACAAAGACAGATAGCTATGACATCAGATGCAGATACTAGCAGTCTTGACAAATTGTCAAGATATTCAAATTTGTTGGCGGATCATTATGACTTTACAATGGAAGCTCATGTCTGTGGACGTGAACTATGTGTGGGGATTATGAAAACTGATATCATGGAGTTAGTCACTGGAGATAAGTTGGGCATCAACGTGGTGCAAATTTTTATCATGTAAGTCTTAACACCTTTTCCTTGCATTATATTTATTAAAAATGTATACTTATGTCTGCTTTGTATTAGGTATCTGTATAAAATTTGTGAGAGGAATGAGCTGACAGATGTATATGGATTCGTGGACCCACAATTGATTTCCCCTGAAGCATGTGCATTGGATGAGGAACAAAGAATGCTTTATATTGCTGATAGATTTGAAAAGAATGTAATCACACAGTGTTGGATGATGCCTTTTTGTGAGAGGTATGAAACACATCCCTCTCAAAGAGTTAATTATCTTTTAACATAAAAACCACTAACGTTAAATTTCCTTTTATCAGGGATCATTGGATGTTAGGGGTTTTTTGCCCTAGGGAGAAAACACTTTATTGGATATGCTCTCTCCATGATGATGTGCGAGAAAGTTTTAAGAATATATTGGAAACGTAAGTTTCAATTTCACAATAGTTTTATATATTATAATGAATTTTAAATTTACCCCATTCGTATTATTTTCTAACAGGGCATGGGTCCACTTTCGAAAAAGCGCAAAGAAAAGGAATTTCAAGATCAAATATGTACATGCGAAGGTAAATATCCATTTATAATTTGTACATTTTGATTTATTACATAAAAATAATATATTGAATTTACACTCATTCAAACAGAAATGTCATGAGCAACAAGGCATCATCGAATGCGGATATTACATGTTAAGATTTATGTATGAAATAATAACAACTGGGACAGTTCTGAGTTTTGACCTGGTAAGATTTCCTCTTTCTCATAATATTTCAATTTGATTTATTCATTATACACGTTGACTACTATCCTTTTCCTTTGTAGCTTTTTGATGACCCTCAACCCTTTACTGCTGAAGATATCAAACACTTACAAGTGGAGTGGTCAAATTATTTTACAGGTTTGATTGACTTTTAGTTGTTTGTAATGTAAAATGTAATTTTGAATATTATCAATGTAATTGTGTATTTCGTAGTCGTTTAGGTTGGATTTAGTTTTTTTTAAGTTGACAGTGTAAGTTTTGAATGTTATATAAGTGAATGTTTAATTTTTCTCTACTTCTTGTTTTGGTCTACTGTTGATGGTTTTTCTGGTCTGGATTTTGGTATGGGGGGAGAGGTTCCAAGGGGGTGGGTGGGTGTTTGGGGGTGTCCAAGGGATATGGGAGGGGTGTCCAAGGTGTGTTTGGGGCTGTCCTAGGGGTCGGGGGGGTGTAAATGAGGGTGGGGGGGGTGTCCAAGGGGTGGGGGTGTCCAAGGGATATGGGAGGGGTGTCCAATGTGTGTTTGGGGCTGTCCAAGGAGTCGGTTGGGTGTAAATGAGGGTGGGGGTGTCCAAGTGGTGGGGGGGTGTCCAAGGGATATAGGAGGGGTGTTTGGGGCTGTCCAAGGGGATGGGGGGGTTTCCAAGGGGTAGGGGGTTTACAAGGGGTCGGGGGGGGGGGTGTCCAGGGGGTGGGGGGTTGTCCAAGGGGTGGGGGGGTGTCCAAGGGGTGGGGGGGGGTGTCCAAGGGATATGGGAGGGGTGTCCAAGGGGTGTTCAGGGGGTGTAAATGAGGGTGGGGGGGCTGTCGAAGGGGTGTCCAAGGGGTGGGGGGGGGGTCCAAGGGATATGGGAGTGGTGTCCAAGGTGTCTGGGAGTTCTGTCCAAGGGGCCGGTTGGGTGTAAATGAGGGTGGGGGGGCTGTCCAAGGGGTGGGGGGGTGTCCAAGGGATATGGGAGTGGTGTCCAAGGTGTCTGGGAGTTCTGTCCAAGGGGCCGGTTGGGTGTAAATGAGGGTGGGGGGCTGTCCAAGGGGTGGGGGGGTGTCCAAGGGATATGGGAGGGGTGTCCAAGGGGTCTGGGAGGGCTGTCAAGGTGTGGGGGGTGTCCAATGGGTGTTTGAGGCTGTACTAGGGGTCTTGGGGGTGTAAATGAGGGTGGGGGGGCTGTCCAAGGGGTGGGGGGGGGGGGGTTTCCAAGGGGTGGAGGGTGTCCAAGGGATATGGGAGGGGTTTCCAATGGGTGTTTGAGGATGTACTAGGGGTCGTGGGGGTGTAAATGAGGGTGGGGGGCTGTCCAAGGGGTGGGGGGGTGTCCAAGGGTTGTGGTGGGGCTCCAATGTGGTGGGGGAGGGCTGGCCAGGTTGTTAGGTGGGTATAGATGAGGGTGGGGTTCAGTTGGGGCTTGGGGGAGGGCTGGCATTGTTATTTTTGTTTGGTTTCTGGTTGCTTTTTGGTGAGAGTAGTGCAATTATTTAAAAAAAAAAAATTTCTTTCACGTCGGTTATTTTATAACCGACGTGGTAAATAAATCGCCAGGGGTTTATCACGTCGGGTTTTTCTAAAACCGACGTGATAAACCGTTCCCGGGGCTTTTATCACGTCGGTTCATAATATAACCGACGTGCTAAAATGCCTGGGAATCGATTTACCACGTCGGTTATTGGATAACCGACGTGCTAAAACGTTTCCCAGGCCTTTTTATCACCTCGGTTTCTTAAATAACCGACGTGATAATAGGCCAGGGGAAGGGTTTATCACGTCGGTTATGTCATAACCGACGTGATAAACGATATCCCAGGCGTTTTATCACGTCGGTTTAGGGAATAACCGACGTGATAAAGCCCCCCCGCGCATATTTATCACGTCGGTTATTATATGAACCGACGTGATAACCACCGTGATGTTAGGGAAATTACGTCGGGTTTTAAATAACCGACGTAAAAAACGTTATTTATAACGTCGTCCGTATTAACGTCGCCTAAAAACCGACGTAAATAATAAAAAATAACCGACGTAAAAAATGTTTTCTGCACTAGTGATTTGTGTGGTCTACTTTCTGGGACAAGGAATTTCAAACGTCGGAGTCTCAGTATATCTGGTGCAGTTTGAAGCGATGCTTTCTTAGGGGACACCCCAATGTGTTAATGAGGTGTGATGAATTTCGGTTTGGGTTGGTACAATTGAATGTTTTTTTCCAACTTTTCTATGGTATATTTACCCTTGAAGGCCTTGAAACTGAAAGATAAAACATTCATGTCGCTAGATATATTCCATTAGTTCTTTCATGATCTAATGTAGAGATTGATGAGTTCCCCAATCTTGAGATTAGCAGAGGAGGGTGTTGAGTATGTCATTTTCTATGATGAATCGAGGACCGGGATTTGTTGTTTCCTGATTGAGGTTAAAGCGATTATTTCTTATGTTTCATGAGAGTTTTGGCGACATGATAAAAACTATGTGAACCATGATGTTGAGATATCAGTTGTAGTCTTCGCATTGGAGACACAGAGACAATACCTGATGGGCGAGCGATTTAAAATCAACAATGTCCACAAAATTATAAATTATATTTTCTACTAGAATAATCTGATGTTGAGATAGATACAATTGATATAGTTCCACCAGGAGTATGAATATGAGATTTTATATACACTTGGGATGGGTAATATGGTAGAAAACGCACTCAGCTGGATATCTAGATTGAAGATTCTAAGTGAGTCATCAGATCATTTGGTCGCATTCCAAATATGCTTGATAGATCGGGATGGAAAATGTTGTCTAGTAGATAGTACTTACCCCTCCAATCAAATAGTGAGTTAAGGATGAATATCTTAGAGATAATAACTAAAAGACTACACATTCACAGATTTCTACAAGTTATGCCCTATATAGATATTCAAATGGTTGGGAGCATGTCGTTCATTAATGAGGACACGCAGTAGTTCCAATGGAATTATAGGATGATTTCATGAGGGAGTTTTAAACATCCCCTTTGGAAGAACATCTAGGAGTGGAAAAGATGTATCAAGACCTCTTACATAAGTTTTAGTGATCATGCATGAACAAGGTGGTGGCAGAGTTCGTTTACTAATGCCCCTCATTTCACCAAGTGATGTCAGAGCACTAGGTTCTAGTGGGCCTGACCCAACACCTTGAGGATCTACAGTGGAAGTGTAACATAATATTTATTTGCTTCATCATGGGTTTACCATGCATGTCTAGGGGCCACGATACAATCAGGGTGATTGTTGATAGACTCCCCATGTCAGCCAACATACTACCAATTCATGAGAAGAGTTTAGTAATGATCTTGGGACGCTTCAACATGCATGATATAGGTCATATTCCAGGAGTGACTTCAACTCTCATTGTAGATAATTATTCTCATTTCTCATGCTAATCGTAGAAGGGATTGAATAATATGTTTTGGAATCGGTTTCTCATGAGAAGGACATTTCATCCTCAAAAGGATGGCAATATGGAGAGGATCGTCTCTATTCAAGGGGAAATACTACATGCATTTATCCTATACGTAATATTATATGGTAGGATCACCTACCTCTTATGGAGTTTTCATTTCACAATAACCACCACTCCAACATTTTTATGGGACCTTTAGAGGCCCCGTACAAGTGACCATGTAGGACACCACTATGTTGGATAGACCAAGAAGACTCCACACTCTTGTGTCCAATGTTGGTATGATATTTTTCTATGAAGGTACAGATCATCCCGGAGTGGATGAAGACTACACAAATCCAACAAAAGTCATATGTTGATATAGTAGGAGGCCTTTGTAGTTCGAGATGGGAGGCCATGTCTTTCTTCGGGTCCCACCATGATGGGGATTGTGGAGATTTTTCATGCAAAATATTTATCTCTATGACGAATTATCCATTTATAAATTCTGGGTAGAGTTGGAGAGGTGGGGTAATGCCTAGCTCTACATCTATAGTTGCACTATGTGATTTATGTCATCCACATGTCACATCTGATAAGGTACAAGCATGATCCATCACACATCATTGACCAGGGTGATCTTTACATTGACAACAATATTAATTTTTCTATGTACCTGATGGATATCAAGGATCCACAAGAGTAGATAATTCATGGGTTTTTGATTGCTTTGGTTCACGTTTAGTGGTAGCATGGAAATCATCAGTATAGCACAATGGAGTGGGAGGATGAGATTCATCCATAGTACCCATTTCATTTTTTTAGTTTCCCTTCTTATGGATTTCAAGGATGTAGATACCTAAGGTGGGGTGAATGTAATCACATGTATTTTTATGATTTATTTTAATAAATTATTTATAAAATTTTAAGTTCATGCACTGAGATGGAATGTGATTCCGTGGATCAGGTTTTCCTGAACGATTGTTGGAAAAATTATGATTCTAATAGAACACATGCATGTCTCTTCACAAAAAGTAAAATAACACTTAAATGATTTCTAGAATTAGAAATATGGGGGAACTATTTTATCTATAGAAGTGGATTTACCCTAGGAGTTACCTAAAATTGGATGGTGTGGGTCATCTCTAGAAAATGTTTCCATGGATGTAACCTTAAATAAAATACTAAAATAAAAATATTTTCTTTTGAAATCATAATAATACATAAATGCTAAATCATTTTGGAAATATGAGACCAACATTGAGTTCATATGATTGTTTTTTCATTAAGATTGGCTTACCCTTGACCAGTGTGGGTTGAGGGTTAAAGCTTGACATTGGATGTAGACATCATTAAAATATATAATATTTTTTATTGTTGAATGTTATGTGTTGATGCAGTGAAAGTTTCCCTCACTAGTGCAGAAAATGTTTTTTACGTCACCATTTTTTACGTCGGTTATATAAAACCGACGTCATAATATGTAAAACGAGGTTTGTTACGTCGGTTATTTATTAACCGACGTAAATATTTGTATTCGGTACCCCTTTAACGTCGGTTATTATTATAACCGACGTTATTAATCGTGCGGCTTCGTTTTTTACGTCGGTTATAACAATAACCGACGTAAGAAACGCGGTTTCCGAAGGCCTTTTTACGTCGGTTATTCAATAACCGACGTAAAAAAACGCGGATTTTGATCCCTTTATAACGTCGGTTATAAACTAACCGACGTAACAAATGAATCGGAGGAAGGTTTTTACGTCGGTTATTGAAATAACCGACGTTATAAATGTTTTTAAAACAATTATCACGTCGGTTATTGAATAACCGACGTGATAACTCATTTAAAAATTTACCCAGACCCGTGGATTGTCATTCGCGAGTTTACCTTCGACAGTCGCGACTCGTCTCTCTCGCGCGTAAACACGAATCGGCTCGTCCATTTCGTTGGTTTAGATTCGTTTTGCGATCATCGTTTCTCATATTTAATATCCTCGGATCAATCATCTAAACTCGCAGCACTCAGGTAATCCTCCCACTCGTTCGTTTTTTTTCGCGGATAGTATATATATATGTGTTGTGATTTTTTTGTTGAAACTAGCTAAGATTCTTCGATTGCGAACCCTTTTAACTCGTTTTGGCACCATAATCTTATTTATCATCCCTAGATCTATTTGTTCGACTTGCAATATTGAGTAATTTTATGATTTCACTAATTTTTCATCGTTTTCTATAAATCCCCGAGAGGGTTGGGGCATGTCCATTTGGATGGGTTGCCCTTTTACAGTTGTTACTACTTTATTCACACACAACCATGGCATAGGTGCATGGATTTGGGGTCGGGGGTGTCCAGGGGGGTTTACAATGGGGTGGGTGGGTGTGGGGGCTGTCCAAGGGTGTGGGTGGGTGTTGGGGGGTGTCCAGGGGGGTGTCCAAGGGGGTAGGGGGTGGGGGTGGTGTTTAGGAGGGGTGGGGGCTGTCCAGAGGGTTGGGGGGTGTCCAGGGGGGTGTCCAAGCAGGTCGGGGGTGGGGGGATGTGTCCAGGAGGGGTGGGGGTGCTTTCTAGAGGGGTCGGGGGCTGTCCAGAGGGGTCGGGGGGTGTCCAGGGTGGTGTCCAAGGGGATGGGTGGGTGTGGGGGGCTGTCCAAGGGGGTGGCGGCCTGTCCAGAGGGGTCGGTGGGGTGTCCAGGGGGGTGTCCAAGGGGGTGGATGGGTGTGGGGGGCTGTCCAAGGGGGTGGATGGGTGTGGGGGGCTGTCCAAGTGGGTGGCGGCCTCTCCAGAGGGTATTTGGGGTTGTCCGGGTGGGTGGGGGGGCTGCCCAGAGGGTTGGGGGATGTCCAGGGGGTGTCCAAGGGGGTAGGGGGTGGGGGGTGGTGTCCAGGAGGGGTGGGGGGCTGTCCAGAGGGGTCGGGGGGTGTCCAGGGGGGTTTACACATCGATTTGTTTTATATTTCAAAATTGTTTACATTCAAATTATGATTTTTTTTCATATAAAAATATATTTGTCTTATCTAAAAAATATATATATTTTTGCTATTTGTTATAGGTAATAATGAGTCGAAGTTGGATTACGGCACATCGAATGAGCAATGAATATGAGGAAGGTGTTGATGCCTTTTTGGAATTTTCTAAACGAAATGTTCCAAGTAGTGACATTTTTTTCTGTCCATGCCTGAAATGTCTGAATATGAAGAAGATGAAAAGTAGAGAGATAAAAGATCATCTGATTTGTCATGGTTTCAATCCGAGTTACAACCCTTGGATTTGGCATGGCGAAACTGGACAGAATGTCACTGATGATAATGAATCGCAAGATGGTAACTCCGATGGAATTGAAGAAATGATTCGCGATGTTGTAGCAGAACAAATTGAGATAGAACCGACAGTTGCACGTCTATATGGTGATTCCGAAAAACCATTATATCCTGGTTGTACAGATTTTACGGTTTTGTCGGCGGTGTTAAGATTGATTAACCTGAAGACGAAACATGGATGGGGTGACAGAAGTTTTACAGAGCTGCTACAATTGATGAAAGACATTCTTCCAAAAGATAACGATCTTCCAGATTCACATTATAAGGCCAAAAAAATATTATGCCCGATGGGATTGGGATACAGGAAAATACATTCCTGTCTGAATGACTGCATTATATATAGGAAGGAATATGAATTTCTGAAAGAGTGTCCTAAATGTGGGACATCACGGTATAAGTTGAAAGAAAAATCACAAGCTGATGTAGAGATTACAAAACTCCCTTCAAAGGTATTTTGGTATCTTCCTATAATTCCTCGTTTCAAACGTTTATTTGCTAATTCACATGATGCAAAAAGGTTAAGATGGCATGCTGATGAGCGGGTATGTGATGGAAAAATACGTCATCCAGCTGATTGTCCACAATGGAAGAAAATTGATGCCCAGTACCCTACATTTGGAAATGAAATTAGAAATCTGAGACTAGGCTTGTGCACAGATGGAATGAATCCATACCGAACCCTCAGTAGCACACATAGTTCATGGCCTGTTTTATTGGTAATTTACAACCTCTCTCCTGAAGTTTGTATGAAGCGCAAATATGTCATGTTGAGTATCATGATCTCTGGTCCAAAGCAACCCGGCAATGATATTGATGTATACTTGTCACCGCTGATTGATGATTTGAAACTGTTATGGGCTGATGGTATTAGGGTGTATGATTCTTATAAAATGGAATATTTTCAACTGCATGCAATGCTTCTATTCACTATAAATGACTTCCCAGCATATGGAAATTTGTCTGGATACAGTGTTAAAGGGCATAAAGCATGTCCAATTTGTGAACAACAGACGTCATATTGTCAATTGCATCATGGGAGGAAAACAGTGTACATGGGTCATCGAAAGTTTTTGCCTATGGATCACCCTTATAGAAGACTAAAAAAGGCATTCAATGGCTCACAAGAATTTGATACTGCTCCTCAACCTTTATCCCCAGAATTGTATTTTGAGAGGGTGAAAAACCTTGATGTGATATTGGGAAAGACACATAAATCTGGTAATGATAGACATATTTGGAAGAAAAGGTCAATATTTTTTGAGCTACCATATTGGAGGTATCATGAAGTCAAACATAATATTGATGTCATGCACGTGGAGAAGAATATCTGTGATTCTTTGATCGGAACATTGCTAGATATTAAAGGAAAGACAAAAGATGGGTTGAATGCAAGGTTAGACCTACTGTCAATGGGAATACGTTTGGAGTTAGCTCCCACTCCTAAAGGAAGACGAACATTTCTTCCCCTGGCTTGTCATACATTATCGAAGAGGGAGAAAAGTAGCTTCTGTCAGTGTCTTCATGATATCAAAGTGCCTCAAGGTTATTCTTCAAATGTAAAAAATTTTGTCTCATTGAAAGACTTGAAGTTGATAGGTATGAAATCACATGATTGTCATGTCATGATGCAACAAATTCTACCAGTTGCACTGCGTGGAATATTGCCCATCCGTGTCAGAAAGACTATAATGAGGTTGTGTTATTTTTTCAATTCAATTTGCAACAAGGCGATTGATGTGAATGCTTTGAACATTTTGGAAAAGGATGCAATTTTTATACTTTGTCATTTGGAAATGTATTTTCCTCCAACTTTTTTTGATATGATGGTGCATTTAATGATTCATCTGGTTCGAGAAATAAGACTTTGTGGACCTGTATATCTTCGTTGGATGTATCCTTTTGAAAGGTATATGAAAATATTAAAGGGATATGTTAAAAATCCATATCGACCTGAAGCCTCCATTATTGAAAAGTATATTTCTGAGGAGGTAGCAGAGTTTTGTACGAGCTACTTGGCTACGGCGCAACACATAGGTTTGCCTCCATCTCGCCATGAACGGGTTAATAATGAGGGAAGGGGGATTCGTGGCTTGAAAGTCAAATCACTGTCAGCTGAACATATGAAGAAGTTAGAATCATACATCTTGAATAACATAGCTGATGTTCAACCGTATGTCACATTGCATATTAATGAGTTGAAACAATGTCATCCAAAGAAGAAAGAAATGTGGATTTTGAATGAGCACAACAAAACTTTTTTGCCATGGTTTAAAAAGACCTTGCTTGGTAGATCAGATGTATCAGAGACATTAAAATGGATAGTGGGTGGTCCATCTTTAAATGTGATAACATGGTCCGCTTATGACATTAATGGCTATACATTTCATACGAAAGCTCAGGACAACAGAAGTGCAGTTCAGAATAGTGGTGTATTGGTGTTTGCAGAAGCAATGCATTTTTCGAGTGCTAAGGACAGAAACCCAATTTCGGCATCAACTGGATATTATGGAGTGATTGAAGACATATGGGAGGCTGATTACTTTAAAATTAAAGTTCTCGTTTTTAACTGTAAATGGTTTATCGGTAACAACAGTGTCAGACACGATGAATTTGGAATGACACTTGTTAATCTGAATAGATTGGAAGACACAGCTGATTCTTTTATAATGGCAACACATGCCAAACAAATTTTCTATGTAGTAGATCAGTCAGATATGCAGTGGGCTGTTGTTTTACAAGGGAAAAACCAATATGTTGGTGAGGATGAATTTGATGAAGATGCTGATTTATGTGAGATCCCTACTTCCATGGAAAGATTAACAGAACATAATGATGAGTATGTTGAAGACATTGTTTGTGCCATAAGGAACGATCACGACGAAGGAATTTGGGAAAACAATCCAACTGTACATTCCTAAAATTACAGGTAACACAAGTTTATTTCTTGTTTACATTTAGTTTTTTCATATAATGTTAGATACTGTAAATTTTTTACTTATTAAAACATGTATCAAACCAAAACGATAAAACAATAAAAACCGTAAAGAGGAGAAGTCCTGGGCGCACCGGCTGGCCGGTGGTGGATCACCTGTTGGCCGGTGGTCCAGAACAAAGCTCTGTCTGGTCCACCGGCCGGCCGGTGGTGATCCAGCGGCCGGCCGGTGGTCCAGACAGAGAGCCTCCCTCTCTGTCTGGACCACCGGTCGGCCGCTGGATCACCACCGGCCGGCCGGTGGACCAGACAGAGAGCCTCCCTCTCTGTCTGGATCACCAGCGGTCGGCCGGTGTTGAGCCAGCGGCCGACCGGTGGTCCAGACAGAGAGGGAGGCTCTCTGTCTGGTCCACCGGTCGGCCGCTGGATCACCACCGGCCGGCCGGTGGACCAGACAGAGAGCCTTCCTCTCTGTCTGGATCACCAGCGGCCGGCCGGTGCTGAGCCAGCGGCCGGCCGATGGTCCAGACAGAGAGGAAGGCTCTCTGTCTGGTCCACCGGCCGGCCGGTGGTGATCCAGCGGCCGGCCGGTGGTCCAGACAGAGAAAGGCTGTCTGGTCCACCGGCCGGCCGGTGGTGAGCCAGCGGCCGGCCGGTGGCACCAGGCAGTGGGCAAGTCTACTGCCTGGGTCCTCCGGCTGGCCGGTGTGCTCACACCGGCCGACCGGTGGACTCAGTGAGTCCACGTTTCAGCTTTCTTGGGCCAACACTTTGGCAACCTTTTGCCTATGTTTACCATGTTTATCATTGTTTAACATGCTTACCATATTACCAATGTTTACTATTATGTAATTTATTACACTTTTCTATTTGTGAACTATTGTTTGTTTTTTTGATTTGAAGGAAAATGACAGATCAATCAGTTGATCAGCCACATGATTCTGGAGATGAGCATATTGGTCATACATCTGGGGAGGAACATTCACATGCTCCTATTACGAAAAAGAGTTCAAAGGTTGGTAAGCGTGGGTGCACACGTTTACCAAAATTATCACTTGCCCGTACGAAGGAGGAGAGGATAGTCGTGGAGTTTGATGATGATGATCTTCCTAGAGGTCCAAATGCTAAAGATTTTAAGGGTTTTGTAGCAACTCAGGCTAAGAGCAAAGTAAGCATTCTCTATGATGATTGGAGAAGTGTGGATAAGGCTTTAATTTCTCAGCTGTGGGAGACCATTTTGGTAAGATCTTTTTCTATTGTTTGACTGTTCTTTAAATGTTTCTAGTATATATAATATTTTTAACCTCTTTTTTATCAGATGACATTTGATATTCCTGACACTGGAGGAGTCAGGAAGAAATGCTTATCGTTGGCTGCTAGGAGATGGAGGGATTTCAAATCAACCCTCTCATCTGATTTCATTTATGGTCATAGGAGTCGTGAGAATCCATGTCGTATATATCCATTTATAGATGAAGACACATGGAGACAATTTTTTGAAAGTAGAAGAAAAGAATCATTTTTGGTAAGGGCAATGTAAACTTTTATAAGCTTTCTTATATAAATGATCTTATTATTGTTTTGTTAATGATTACTTATTCTTAATTTACAGCAAACAAGGAAAGCTCATCAAGAGATCCAATCTAAAAATGTATACCCTCATAGTTTATCTCGGGGAGGGTATGCATTATTGGAAGAACAAATGATGGCAGAAAAATTTCAACAACTAAGAGCTGAGTCTTCAAGCTCTGGAGAGGTGGCCCCTCCATCCCCTCCATCTAGACATGAGAAATGGAAAAGAGCTCGGAAGGGCAAAAAAGGACAATATCTTTCGGAAGAATCGAGACTCGTAGTTGAGAGGATTGTAAGATATCTATTTTATTTATTTAAGTTTACTATTTTCGTCATATATTTCCAATCATTATAAAAATGTTCAAATAATTATTACAGGACTCTCTTGAGGAGCAGAGTTCACAGGGGACATTTACACCATCTGGGAGGGAAGATATTTTATCTGTGGCATTGGGAAAGCCCGAACATCCTGGCCGTGTAAGAGGATATCCGGCAGGTGTATCGGTAAGAAAAGTGTTGCCACGTTCCTCAACTTCTAACGTTGAGGGAGTTTATAAAAAAAAATAGAATCCTTGGAGGCTGAAGTCCATAATATTAATGCGACAATGGAGGACAAGATTAGAGCATCGGTGCAGTTAATGTTTGCAGACTTGCAAAGACAATTTCAGGGTGCAGCTCCCACTCCACCTCTCCCAGTAGCTCCCACTCCCCCACCTCAGCCTGTGGACCCCATTTTTGATCCTCCTCCTCCGCCGCAGCTACCTACTTATTGTGAGTTGTATGTTGATGATCCTCAACATCATATAGTTGCATATGGGATGGTATATTGTATAGGAGATACAGTTCATCATCAACAGTTAGAGGTAGAGAATCATAGGGTCACTGTACAGGATATTATAGATAGATCAGCTCGGATACCATTACCTACAGATGAGGTGACGACAGTTGGACATAGTATCGGCCATTTTTTACTTTGGCCATCCAGACTTCTTCGACTCATTACCATAGAAGTATGGATGTTATATCTTTTATTTTATATTTTTATTAATGTTTTATCATTTGAAAACTAATATATTTTTCAATTTATTTTTACAGGAATACTTCAAAGGTAAAGAAATACTGTATAGACAACAACAAAGACAGATAGCTATGACATCAGATGCAGATACTAGCAGTCTTGACAAATTGTCAAGATATTCAAATTTGTTGGCGGATCATTATGACTTTACAATGGAAGCTCATGTCTGTGGACGTGAACTATGTGTGGGGATTATGAAAACTGATATCATGGAGTTAGTCACTGGAGATAAGTTGGGCATCAACGTGGTGCAAATTTTTATCATGTAAGTCTTAACACCTTTTCCTTGCATTATATTTATTAAAAATGTATACTTATGTCTGCTTTGTATTAGGTATCTGTATAAAATTTGTGAGAGGAATGAGCTGACAGATGTATATGGATTCGTGGACCCACAATTGATTTCCCCTGAAGCATGTGCATTGGATGAGGAACAAAGAATGCTTTATATTGCTGATAGATTTGAAAAGAATGTAATCACACAGTGTTGGATGATGCCTTTTTGTGAGAGGTATGAAACACATCCCTCTCAAAGAGTTAATTATCTTTTAACATAAAAACCACTAACGTTAAATTTCCTTTTATCAGGGATCATTGGATGTTAGGGGTTTTTTGCCCTAGGGAGAAAACACTTTATTGGATATGCTCTCTCTATGATGATGTGCGAGAAAGTTTTAAGAATATATTGGAAACGTAAGTTTCAATTTCACAATAGTTTTATATATTATAATGAATTTTAAATTTACCCCATTCGTATTATTTTCTAACAGGGCATGGGTCCACTTTCGAAAAAGCGCAAAGAAAAGGAATTTCAAGATCAAATATGTACATGCGAAGGTAAATATCCATTTATAATTTGTACATTTTGATTTATTACATAAAAATAATATATTGAATTTACACTCATTCAAACAGAAATGTCATGAGCAACAAGGCATCATCGAATGCGGATATTACATGTTAAGATTTATGTATGAAATAATAACAACTGGGACAGTTCTGAGTTTTGACCTGGTAAGATTTCCTCTTTCTCATAATATTTCAATTTGATTTATTCATTATACACGTTGACTACTATCCTTTTCCATTGTAGCTTTTTGATGACCCTCAACCCTTTACTGCTGAAGATATCAAACACTTACAAGTGGAGTGGTCAAATTATTTTACAGGTTTGATTGACTTTTAGTTGTTTGTAATGTAAATTGTAATTTTGAATATTATCAATGTAATTGTGTATTTCGTAGTCGTTTAGGTTGGATTTAGTTTTTTTTAAGTTGACAGTGTAAGTTTTGAATGTTATATAAGTGAATGTTTAATTTTTCTCTACTTCTTGTTTTGGTCTACTGTTGATGGTTTTTCTGGTCTGGATTTTGGTATGGGGGGAGAGGTTCCAAGGGGGTGGGTGGGTGTTTGGGGGGTGTCCAAGGGATATGGGAGGGGTGTACAAGGTGTGTTTGGGGCTGTCCTAGGGGTCGGGGGGGGGGTGTAAATGAGGGTGGGGGTGTCCAAGGGGTGGGGGGTGTCCAAGGGATATGGGAGGGGTGTCCAAGGTGTCTTTGGGGATGTCCAAGGAGTCGGTTGGGTGTAGATGAGGGTGGGGGTGTCCAAGTGGTGGGGGGGTGTCCAAGGGATATAGGAGGGGTGTTTGGGGCTGTCCAAGGGGATGGGGGGGTTTCCAAGGGGTAGGGGGGGTTTCCAAGGGGTCGGGGGGGGGGGGGTGTCTAGGGGGTGGGGGGTTGTCCAAGGGGTGGGGGGGTGTCCAAGGGGTGGGGGGGTGTCCAAGGGATATGGGAGGGGTGTCCAAGGGGTGTTCGGGGGGTGTAAATGAGGGTGGGGGGGCTGTCGAAGGGGTGTCCAAGGGGTGGGGGGGGGGTCCAAGGGATATGGGAGTGGTGTCCAAGGTGTCTGGGAGTTCTGTCCAAGGGGCCGGTTGGGTGTAAATGAGGGTGGGGGGGCTGTCCAAGGGGTGGGGGGTGTCCAAGGGATATGGGAGTGGTGTCCAAGGTGTCTGGGAGTTCTGTCCAAGGGGCCGGTTGGGTGTAAATGAGGGTGGGGGGCTGTCCAAGGGGTGGGGGGTGTCCAAGGGATATGGGAGGGGTGTCCAAGGGGTCTGGGAGGGCTGTCAAGGTGTGGGGGGTGTCCAATGGGTGTTTGAGGCTGTACTAGGGGTCTTGGGGGTGTAAATGAGGGTGGGGGGGGCTGTCCAAGGGGTGGGGGGGGGGGTTTCCAAGGGGTGGAGGGTGTCCAAGGGATATGGGAGGGGTTTCCAATGGGTGTTTGAGGCTGTACTAGGGGTCGTGGGGGTGTAAATGAGGGTGGGGGGGCTGTCCAAGGGGTGGGGGGGTGTCCAAGGGTTGTGGTGGGGCTCCAATGTGGTGGGGGAGGGCTGGCCAGGTTGTTAGGTGGGTATAGATGAGGGTGGGGTTCAGTTGGGGCTTGGGGGAGGGCTGGCATTGTTATTTTTGTTTGGTTTCTGGTTGCTTTTTGGTGAGAGTAGTGCAATTATTTAAAAAAAAAAAATTTTCTTTCACGTCGGTTATTTTATAACCGACGTGGTAAATAAATCGCTAGGGGTTTATCACGTCGGGTTTTTCTAAAACCGACGTGATAAACCGTTCCCGGGGCTTTTATCACGTCGGTTCTTAATATAACCGACGTGCTAAAAGGCCTGGGAATCGATTTACCACGTCGGTTATTGGATAACCGACGTGCTAAAACGTTTCCCAGGCCTTTTTATCACGTCGGTTTCTTAAATAACCGACGTGATAATAGGCCAGGGGAAGGGTTTATCACGTCGGTTATGTCATAACCGACGTGATAAACGATATCCCAGGCGTTTTATCACGTCGGTTTAGGGAATAACCAATGTGATAAAGCCCCCCCGCGCATATTTATCACGTCGGTTATTATATGAACCGACGTGATAACCACCGTGATGTTAGGGATATTACGTCGGGTTTTAAATAACCGATGTAAAAAACGTTATTTATAACGTCGTCCGTATTAACGTCGCCTAAAAACCGACGTAAATAATAAAAAATAACCGACGTAAAAAATGTTTTCTGCACTAGTGCCTTTTTAAAAAGAGATGTCATATTAATTTTGGGTAGTCACTATATCCCTGTAATTCCACTATGGCAAGGAGTTTGAAGCTATGTCATGACAACGAACACAAACATAATGAGGATCAACAATGACATAGACCTCCATTCATTATAAACGTCTGATCTAATCATATAGGTAGGTTGTCGATCTATTTGTGATTCAATTTCCCCTTATTAGAATCAAATGAGAAAATTGAACCATCCCATGAATAGGTTGATCTATAATTTGTCATTATTGTAGTGTGTATAATTATTTCAGGATTAAATAGAATAGATCTTGATTATTTTTATACTATTGGTTTCTCTATGATCCTGGAAACATAAAAAGATCACCTTTGGATGAACAAGGACAAGATCTTTTAATTAGGTGTTCATTTTCATAATCTCATCCAAGCTAAATCAATCAGTTTCTTTATTGGTTCTTCACCCCTTGAAACCCTAAAAAATGATCGATCATTACACACATGATCCATAGCACAACAGTCTGAGACCGAATGTTGTGTTATATGATGAAATTTTGGAGTTGCACCATGATTGAAAAAGGAAGGTGTCAGCTAATTGAGGTGGGAAAAATGAATGGTGGGCCACCGTTATGGTGTTCGGTGGTGAAGACATCACACATCCTATCGGGATGCCGAGTTCTTGTGTGGCACACTTCTGCGGACTAGCAAGACCGCACTAGAGGAGGATCTCATATTAGCATAGGTTGTGGGTGGTAGATTGGAGTTGTGATAGGGGGACTTAGTGGCAACTGTAGTGGAATGAAGCTCAGCGGCCACATCGGTGGGATACCACAACAGGGGGACATCGTATTTTGCGATCGGGATGGGACAATTGCAGTCGGACACACTATTGTGGTCTGCATGGAACCCATGGTGGCGAAAGACATGGGGAAGGGTGTCACGATGTACTAACATCCATGTTGAATGAAACATCAGCATTTACTGGGAGATCATGGCTGAGCCATGTGTTAGAGGAGTTGGCCCACATGAGGTTGTTCCTTCTAGAGAATTGAGCCCCTCCAGCATCCCAGCGGGTTGAACCACATGGCCCAACAAGCTGTGTTATAGTAACTGGATGGGTCAGTACCATCGGATTGGTTCAGTTAGGGCTAGCACAAACCGATCGAGTTGGGTAGGGTTTGATAAATGGGATCAGGTTGGTAGGCTAGACTGGGTTGGGTCAACCCCAAATCGAACTGGCCCCTTTTAACTAAATCTCCCATATCATTCATATCGTGTGTCTATTCGATGAGTCTCTTGTGTTGTTCATAACCTTACGAAAAGACTTTCCTTTTTAGATACTCTATGCGATTTTTTGTGAATTTTGGTTGATGAACTATTGGTTCATGGGGTTGGTGCTTTTGGAACGGGAGCACTACAAGCATATTCCTATAGTTAGATGTGACTTTGTGGTATTGGAGACTATATTACATGGGGATTACATGATCCATCCATTATCTATACACTATTTATTCTTCATACACCATAAAAACTATGTGCCCTATCGATGCCCAGGGTTCCATCATTGCTCCAGTTTCCATTGATGCTACATGATCCATCGACACTCTATGTGCCATCGATACTCTGTGCTCCATCAAAGCTTTGTATTCAATAAATGCTCTTTACACAACCAACACTTATAGTTTCATAGATACTGGGAGATATGTGGAGTATATATGGAAATCCTTTGTTTCGTTCTTTATAGTTATAAATGTGTTACCATACCATATTGATTGTACTTAATGTGATTCCTTTGTGGTTTACTTTGTGTGTTTTCTTAATGGTATACATCATGTATTTAATGGTAGTGTAACTTTGTGGTTTTAGTGTCCCTATTGATTATTGTAATACTCACCCAAGAAAGTGTTATTCTTGCATGTGTCATGTCTTGTACAGACTATTGACACATTGATGGAGCCCTTTGAAGACCAAGGCTGGGTGGTACTTAGAGAGAGCCCAGATAGACGAGGTGTGGTTCAGCGTATTCAAAAATGTATTTCAGTAGCTACACTTCATGTAGCATTTTCTATGGATGAGATTAAAGAGATTGTACTTTTCCTTTTGGTTGGTCTTGTATCTATCCCAATTTACATTCTTAGTTTGGTAGTGTCGTACACAGTTGTTGGTATCCTAGTGGTACACAAGATTTTTTACTAGGTGTTTCAATTTCATCATTTTGGGCTTGGAGATGGATGCATGTGTGGAGGTACGTATAAAAATTCCTTTCATTTTTTGGAATATACTTACTCAGTGCTAGTCAAAATTCCATAGCCTATTGAAGAAGGCATGTGGTATTTAAGACACAGGCCCCGGGGGATGGGTCATGCAACAGTAGGCTTCCAAATTCCATTGAGGAGGTGATGAAAATATTATACCCAATGAGATTGGGGTATAAAATGATACATGATTGAACCAATGATCGTTTGTTTTATAGGAAGGAATAGAAATATTTACCATGTTCTCCTAAATTTAGAACATCACTCTATTAGATAGATGAAAAAGTATTCTTAGATTTACTCTCAGGGACTATCATCTTACCACAAGAAAAAACATTTTTGTACATTATAATGATATCATCAAATAATTCATTAAATAATTTCTGATAATTATGCAATGCCTCATTCTTAGGTATCAGAATCAATGTACCTACTAAACAAAATTAGTACCTTCCATGAATACATTATTAGACGCATGTATTTGGCAATTCAATTGACGTAAAAATGATAAGATGACATTCAGATAAGAGAATCTCTGATGGAATATTACATCACCAAGATACTTACCACAATGGAAGAGATTTGGTAACCAATTTTATAATTTAGGATGTGAAATTGAAATATTATTATTGTATTTTTTACTGATGTAATGAATCCATGTTAGATCTTAAGTGGACCACATAGTTAATGGTCTTTTTTTAGTAGTTTATAACTTTTCACTACATCTATATATGAATAAGATATATGTTATGATGAGTATGATTATTTAATGACCAAAATATCTTGTAAATGATATTTATATATATCATTAAAAATTTATTGATGATTTTAAACTACTATATGAGACATGTGATAATGTTTTTTTTCATTCATAATGAGTATATTCTTTTGTGTGCTATGATAAATTTCACTATAAACATACTTCATGCATATGGAAACTTATCTGGATATAGTGTTAATGTAAATAACCCATGTACAATTTGGGAAGAATAAACTTTTTATTATCAATTTTATAGGACATCGAATATTTTTTATAATTGATCATCCTTAATGTAGGTAGGAAAAATAATTTAACGGTTAATAGGAATAAAATATCTGACTATGACCACTCTTCGTTGATGAATATTATGATAGGGTGAAAAATATTGATTCGATATTTGTAAATAAACGATGTTTAGGTCTTCAAAAAAATATCAATATGAAATATTCTATCACTTTTAAACTACATAATTGGATATTTTTTGAAATAAAACATAACATCATTGATATTATTATTGATTAAAACATATGTTACTGTGTTATTGAAACATTTTTAGATATAAAAGGAATGAAAAAAATATTGATTTCGTGCTATATTAGACATGATATCAATGTTAATTCATTTGTATTTATCACCCACTATGAACGGAAACCAAATATATTTACCATCGGCTTGTCATACATTAAAAAATATTGAACAAATGAATTTTTGTTAGTGTATTCATCATATAGATGTACCTGGTGTTTATTCATAAAATGTGAAGAATTTGGTGCATTGAAGGATTACAAATTTATAGGAATGGAATCTCAGGATTTTCATGTATTGATGAAATTAATTCTATCAGTCGCACTACATGGTATATTGCTTAATTCTTTCAGAAATCCTGTCATCAGGCTGTGTCATTTTTTCAAATATATTATATGAAAATTTATTATAAAAAATTATTAGATATGCTAGATAATATATTTAATCTTAGTATTTATCAAATTTAATTGTATTTATTAAATATGTATTTTGATATAATGGTTCATCCAGTGATTCATTGTTGTGTGAGATAAAAAATATGGGAATTTTTATTTATGAAGGATGTATCATTTTCAACGATATATTAAAATTTATAATGTATTTGTCAAAACTACTTATCGACCAGAGGCCTATATTGTTCCAAAATATGAATCAGATGTGGTGACTGAGTTTAGTTCTAATTATTTGTCTGAAGTAGAGAATATAGGTCTCTTTATTTTCTACATATGACAGTTGATAGTCACGGTAGAGGGATTTGAGGATCCGATGTAATGTTCATTCAATGGGATTAAGTAATGTAGTAACATTTATACGTTTTGAACAAAGAATATTAGGTTCAATCATATATATCATTAAATATTTATGAATCAGTGTTTTGATATCTGAAACAAAATGAAATGTGGATAATTATTAAGCATAAAAATTCATTTATTTCACGGTTTGAAAAAAAGTCACTCATGATATATCTGTATCAGAAACAGTAAAGTGGTTGGTAGGGGGACCATCTCTACCTGTGATCACATGGTCTAATGATGATATGAATGTGCATCAATTTTACTTAAAAACGTGGATGAAAAGATTACTATTCATAATAGTGGCGTAATGGTCTTCACCGAAGAACTACATTTTTCGAGTCCTAAAGATAAAAACACAACTATTCCATCAACTCCATAGTTTTGAGTTCTTTAAGGCATATGGAAAATTTATTATATTAAATTTCGAGTCCTCATGTTTAAGTGTAATTGGGAATCAAGTATTAGGGGAATGAAACATAATGAATATGGTTTTAAACAATATGATTTGAAAAAATTAGTTTCAATTAGTAACCATATATCATTCCTACACATGAAAAACAAATAATTAATGTCATTGACCCATAAAATAAACAGTGCTCCAAAAGTTTTCAAAGGAAAAAAGAATCAATTTTTTTGATGATGATGATGATAATGATTTTATTGATGTATATTATCCTTTTTATTATTCTATTAAATGATTTATTGATAACAATGACTATAATGTAGTCATAGTGCTTGGTGTAAAAAATAAGCATGTTGAAGGGATAAGGGAGAACACTAAATTACTCTCAAAATTAATCTTGTAATTATTTATTTTTATTGTATTTTTTAAAATTTCTCATGAGTCAAAACTATATTATTTAATAAATATTTGATATTTAAATTTATAAATGTTTCAATAATTTTATAAGTAATTCATATGTTAATAGACTAGCATCTAATTTTTTGGGTTAAGAGTCCTAAATACATTATTTTTTAATTTAAATTACACATGTGTTTCCTTTTTTAATTATATATTTTTTTATTTCTTGTTTTCTAATTATTAAATTGGATAATAATATATAGGAATACACAATTTTGTTTATAACAGTTTGTTTTTAAAATGGATATTGATAAAGTGAGAAAAGAACATGTATCAAAGTATTTTTTTTCATATTATTAAATATCTATTAATATAAATATTTATTGAAAGAAACAACTTTATTAAAAAAAATAGTAATTACAAGAATACTGGGGATACCTCAATGGTAGAGTCCCATTCATTTACTATTATGAAATCGAGTTCTCGTGTACTTAAACACGACATTACACATTAACCCAAATTGTCACATACTCGTGGATATGGGCGATATCATATTTATTTTATAATAATAATGAAAATTGAACCAATTAGACATAATTTATCATATATATCTCCATGTATAGAGTTTTCAAGAATAGTATATTATAACCTTATTGGAAGGTCATCTACAAGATTGAAAACGATCTTCCTTGGGTGGGTGAATTGGTGTAATATCTGGATTGATTGATTTTTTCATATATTTTTAATATGATATATTTTAAATGATTTTTCTTTGTTTTATTAAATTAAGGATTAAATTGATTTTTGATGAAAGAAATGCAATTAAGTAAACATGTCTTACATTTGAAGTAGTTAGATTGAGTGAATTCAAAATGATATTTAATGAATATTATGTTTTTAGAAAAAGGGAAAATGAAAACCTATTCCTCATGTGTGTGTTTATATATAAAGAAATGTGGAAGAAAACATTTTACAGCCGACATGATGAAGCCTTTTTTGTATTATAATTATATTATTCTGTAAAATTTTATATATACATATATATTTACATATTAGTTTACTTTTCATATAAAATTTCTCCCAGAGATCATATCTATTCATCCAGTTATAGATAATATTCCATCATACATTATCACGTTGAGGGTATAATTTTTATAGAAAAAAATGATTGAGGAAAATTTTGAATCACTAATATCTCACTCTCCTAGTTGTTCTTATGAGGTCTAGTTTGTTCCCCCCATCTCCCACAAATCTCAATGAAAAATGGGATAAAGCTAGAAGATTAAAAAATTGAAATGTATCTTACACAGAAATCTAAATAAGTAGCTCATAAAATTATAATTAAATATTATCTATTTTTCATGAAATATTCTATTTTATATGTTATAAAATCTAATATAACATTTTATTAATTAATTCTATTAATAACATTATGAGCAAGATACAAAAAGCTATTTTATCTAGAAGTATTGGATGGACATCCAATAAACAACTTTTAGAATGGCATAACACCAACGCTATGTTATAGGATGTTTGGTTGGTGTTAGTATTTAAAAAAATTAGCCATTAGAGTAATAAATGAAGTGACCTAGAGATATAATCCTTAAAATCATAATTGAAAGATATTAAGTAGTCTACGGTTGATCAAATTATAGCATCCATGTAGAATGATTTATTAGAAAAAATGAAAATATAGTCACAATCTATGTAACCTTCCTATTCATCCAAGCCTGAACAGTCTACTCAGCCCATTGTGTAGCCTCTACATCCATCCCAGTCAGGAAACCTTGCCTAACCTTCCTTCTATGATTCTTCACCTATTCACTCAGACCAAATGTTATACTATGTGTTGAATTATGGTGATTCTAATTAAAATATTGTAGCATTAAGACTCGTGCATTATTTGGGGGATTATTTACATCACTAGAATATGTATATTGGTCAGGGTAGAGTATTAGTACTTGATATTTTTTATCCTAATGCTCATCTACGATATCCTACTAACGAGGTTACCAAAGTTGTGGATTTTCTGGGTCATTTTTTACCTTTTATAGCTAGTCTTCCTCATTATATTTCATGTGTGGTATAAACATTTTTAATATTAATCACATATGGATGAAACATACTTGTAATGTTTTCAATCATTTATCTTATTTAAAATTATCTAAAATAAAATGAAATTTCACAAATGAAATAAACGGTTCTAGAATAATTGTCTTTAGAATTATCTGATATTTCTAATTGGACACAATGATTCCCTCATGCTTCTTCATCAGAGGATATTACCTATGAGTTTCAATTAATGTCTCATATATGCTGAAGAGACTATCCATCTAAGATAATTAGACATGATATAATTTATCTAGTTTATTTTTATGAGCCCAGTGTGAATGTGATGTAACTATTTTCTGTGTAAGTAAATCGATGATTCAATTTTTATTCCGTTAATTAATGATTGTGTAAATTGATTGACTATATTTATTTTTTAAATTTGGTATCTACAGATAAATATTATAAAAAATTAAATCACATGAATTTTTGGTTTGATAGATCTAGAATAAATTTTCATGGATGTGCTATATGTTAAAAAACCTATGATATTTTTGTTTACATGTGAGAGATTATAATAGATGGATATTGGGTGTTGGTTGTTTTTCATTTTTTAATAAGTAAAAACAAAAGAATAATTATATAATAATTATCATTATAATGTAATTAATTATGAAATTTTTGTATTGTTGGGTTAATTTAAGGTAAATAATATTTCTCCAATGTGAATTCACTTTGTATTGGATTTTCACATTATCGGGGGGTGTTCGTCAAGCATTATACACCTTATTAAGCAGATATGTTTTTGGTTTTTTATTTGTACATTATGTTTAACTCTTTTTGTTCATTCATATATTTGAATTTCATATATTTGAAAATCACATCATGTAATTTAATAATGAACACAAGTGGATAAATAATCCAAATGAAATCTATTATGTGGAAGTAATGGTAATTATTTATTATACTAGATATTATTCTGATATATATAAATATATATATATATATATATATTTGTTTTTATAATCAAGTTAATGTTTTATAATGTAAGTTTCATCATTAACAAGTATATGTGTAATACGGTTAATATGTTCTAGGATTCATTTATGGGATATTCAAAAGAGGGGTAACTACAACATTTGATAAGGTTAGTTATATTAATTATTTTATATTTCCTATCATTGTATTCTATTTTTTATCCTCATATCATTCAATCATATTGTGTACATTCTATGATGGCTAGTATTATATTAAAAACAAACTTACCCATCTTCTATCATTATTTACAAACTATTTGTTATGTATGATAATGAATAATGGTTTGTATATTAATGTTAATCAATAATATTACATTTTTATTATAAAATGTGTTAAATACTAATTATTTTTTTGTAATAAGTTTTTAAAAAATATAATATCAAATGAATGCTTCAAATATAACAAAAAATGATCGTGTTATTAATTTCAAGTAAGTGTTTATTAAAACATCATTATAATACTAATTGATATATAATTTTTTGATTAACTAGATCAAATTAAGTATGTATTTATCGATTTTTAGTCAATGTTAAATGTATTATGATTGGGGTGTACTTTTATTATATTACAAGGATTATACTTATTTGAGATGAATAATATTTTAAAATTTCTAAAAAAATATTTTTATTTTTTTGCGTGGCTTTCATAAAAACTAGAATCAAATCATTTTAAATAATTATGATGTTTTCGGTGTCTGGTTATATAATAAATCAATGCATAAAAAAATTTTTGTTCTCAGTTTATTTAATAAACTGATTCAAAAAGCTAATCCTAGAATTACTTTTAGTATTGAACATTTTTTTAAAATCACCTTATAGACGTCGGTTAAATACCAATGTCAAAAATGAAAACAAAACAACGTTAAATCAGGTTTTTCTCTAGTGTTATGAACTCCTTGGAAAATTTACCTTGAAATGTATATAACAAATATGTTAGTTATATGTTTTATATGATGATACCCACTAGACCGGCTGTGACCAGCAAACAATCCCACTATGAAGGTTATTGATTACAAGAAAAGTATGCATGATATAGGATTCCCTAGCCTTTAAAAATTTCCTAAAAAAAAGTTCTACAATTTCCCAATTTAAAAAATGTTGGGATTTAGAAAAGAACTCGATAGGATAAACCCATTGAATTGATATGTTCTCGAATATCCAAAATGAATATATTTTTTCTTAGAAATTATTATTTATAAAAAAATTTATAAATAAAGAAATTTTTTAAAAGTACAATTTTTTATTAATTCATATCTTATTCAATAAATCCATGAATATTAAAAATATAAATGATATCATGTATGAATATGAAAACTGATAATGGAAATTCCATAAGATAATAATGTGAGAAAATATACATGACATAGTCTTTAAAGAGATAAATCATGTATAAATTAAAAATAAGTACACTTGGGATCTGTCATTTGTGAATATGTACTAGAAATAAAATAAAAAATAATAAAAAATTTGTTTTTAACTAATATCGATCCCTTTTATAGTCTATTCATTTCAAAAAATCACTATTTAAATTACAAAAACTAAGGTGACAGGTCCATTTTATAAATCACCCAAGATTCTCAATTATCTCATGTCTGTTAAAAACATTTCAAAATAGACTATCAAAATTAATAAAACATTTTCACATCAAATAAAATCAATTTTTCCCAATTGTCATTAAAATCATGAATAATTTCCAAAAAAAAGTTTCAAATTTCATACACAAATTTATTCAATAACACAATGTAATTCACATGAACATATAATAAGTCAAGTCATAAAATGTATTTCATAGAAAAACTTTCATCATGAATGATGGAATCCTAGATGAGTTTGACAATCAAGGCTTGAAAAAAATTGATCATGTATTGAATTAAATTAAATGAAATGTTATAATTAACGATTGATAGAAAATACAAACCAATCATAATATTAATCACAAAATCATGAAATATGATACCATGACCAATGAAAATGATGTAGTAGGAAGACCGCTTACCAGGGAAATGTGATGCAAACACCATAGGCCTAAAATATCAAATAGTGTGAGATGAAAGGTGAGATGTCATCAAAAAATAAATAAATATATTTAAGAAGGTCTATGAATCAGATAAAATAAATGTGATGTGTGAATCATGGTTAAAATCATTGATCCTAAATAATTCTTTCCATGAACCCATTTATGGAAAAAATTCCAGGAATTTCATGTTGTCAAATATACAAATCGCCATGGGTTATTTTACAACCGAATAGACACATTCCTTATTTTTAATGGTTTTATGGATTGTAAATTTTTACACTCTGAACAAAACTCCCAACATCTACACTAAAAAAGTTTAACATCTTCTAACTCATTCACAATTTTAATATGTCCATAAGGTTTTTCTTAGTCTAGTTTCATATAGAAAATACATGAACAAATTTTTATATAAATACATTTATTACATAAAACACACATGTATACCATGAAATTAGGTCATTTTTAATAGAAATTGATCTCCACCCCTAAGAATCCTGAAATTCACCCAAACAAACATATAAAACCAAAAAAAAGTAAAATATTTCCTAAATTATGGTAACAAAGTGGTGTTAACAAGAATCATTTATAAGAGGGAGCTTCAGGGGGGTGTGATGATGTTTTCTCTAAATCTGTGATGGTCGTAACATTTCAATTCCATCCCCATATAGCGGGGGAAGGAACTTCGTCATCATTAATGAGAGGAGAGTCCCCTTTCCCCCCTTATCCAACAATGGATTTCTTCCACTATTCTCACAATGCTTTATCGGCCCTAATGTACCAGATCTGTATAATGGAAAACCTAATATTTTTTTTGGCTAGAGGATTTCAATGGAGACTCATATCAACTAAACCAGAACATGGTCACTCTATTCCCTCAAATATGACATCAGTAGACTCCTTTTATAGGGTTGTTTTCAAAAAAAAAATTGTATTTACGTGAAATGGAATCCATTGGTTTGCTTGACAACAAGCACATAATGATCTTTTTTTAATTAGAGGAATATTAAATCAGAGAATGGTCTAGCACTCCTCACAATTGAAGTGTGTCTTGTTTCAACCTATTACATTGGTCTGATGACTTCTGCATTAAGTGCGACTCCCCTTCATTTTCCATATGGTATTGTTTCCCTAATCATTCCCTTCCTTTCCAAAAACCCTTCTACTATTAGGATGCTCGAGACCCTTGTACCTATTCTAATATAGTCATACCATATAATTGTGTCATTATAATAGCCCTTATGTTTGTGTTGTTGTTGATGCATCAAAATTTCCTGCTGATTTTGTTTGGATCATAGTAGATGAAGAATAATATTTGAGGCAGTTGGTGGTTTAGGAATTGTCGGTTGAATTTTTCTTTGTCTGTAATCATTTGGTGCATTTGTTAGAATCCTAAAAATGTTGATCTAGAAAACATGAGAATGATTGGTACAAAATAAATGATATTTTGTATTGTAGCCTATGAAATGTGAATGGATCAGTTGATAAAGGATCTAAATGATTCTAATTAGATGAACAAATTTATTTTAGACAATATGATTTCAGAGGATGATATGGATTCTAGATATGTGGAATATCAGATTCCCGATGGTCCCCAAGGTTGTTGTGTGCATGATGATATATTGGATCCTGAACCCGAGGAATTCCGTAATTCCATTTTTTCATCCAATGTTGTGGGGGTGCATCCCAAGAGTGATACCAATGATAATGGGTAAGTTGATGTTTCTATGTAACCAAGGGCATAAATTCCTATATGTTGTTATAAATCCTCAATGAAGGGTTATCCGATTGACATGGAAGGACAACTAAATGTTGATTATCTAATGAGGAATTTTCAGGGAGAGATACAATATGATTCTAATAGAATATTGAATACTAATGGAAATCATTCATATTTTGTGGGGAATTGGGTCGTAGGCTAGTTTTAGAGACATGAGGCCTTCTCAATATGTAATTTGTCTGCTTGTCTGGATGGCCTGGCATAAGAAAATTTGAATATCGTTGAAGCTAAAATAAAATTACGTGTAGATATAGATTAGATTCACCCTGGAATGAACTCAACAGATTGATTATTGACTTCTGAGAAGAAAAACAAAGGTCATATGTACAACTTATATCTTCCAAAGATAATGGAGGCCATCTGAGGTAAAAAATTAAATACAAGGAGTTTGGATGTATTCTTTCAACCAGTGTTAATATGATGGGATTCCCAATGGTCGATTATTAACATTTTCACATAGAACAATATATGGTTACATATTTTATTTAAATTAATGATATACAAGAATGTGTGGGAAAAGAGCGGGAATGCGCTATGGGTGGATGCCAATAGTGATCAAGCTTCATGGGTCGACAAATATGACCTTCTTCTGATAAGGGGTTTCAATGAAGGGAATATTAGTCAAGATGGGTATTCTTAAACATTTAAAAAGTTTTCATACCCCTTTGAGGACTACATTATCGACAAGCTGGATTCTTAGGTGCACTCTCTCTCTCTTGGACAATTTTTAGGGAGGATTCCACAAAGAGTTATAAATTCTATTTTAATAATCTTGTGATTTTTTTGGATGGATGTATTCCTAATTGAACTATGTGGTTTATCAGTTTCTCTTAAATGTAATTTCTAATAAATATTTAATATTCATTTATTAAAATCAATAACACGATATATTAGTTATGTAAAAAGTATATTATTTAATTAATATATACAATTGTGCAGTAATTTATGTAAATTAGTGATGAAAAGGAATTGTATATCTTTATGGATATGGGATTATAGATTTATTCATGACAAATGATATATTTTTCGAATAAATGTGATGATAATAAGGTAGATAATATATTATAATTACGTAATAATAATTATGTAACAAAAATATTTTATCAATACTAAACCCATAATAATAACCAACCATTAATTTTGGGGATAGATAATGAATCATATCACTATTTGGTGGTAGTATTCTACACATAAGAAAAAGTGTTATATTAATTTATTATTAAATATAAAAGAGGTTAGAACTTGATAAAATGTTGATATAATAACCTTTTAGTATATTTTTTGAAACTATAGTAATTATTCTTTGATGGATATAATATTATTAGAAAAATTGAAATGAGAAAAAAAATAAATTACATAGGTTAGAGGATTAACTCTTATTGGGTACATCTCCTTTGGATAATACAATATGACTTATTAGTATAGTATTAGGGTAATATCAGGAGGACAATTATGAATGCTAATCATATTAGAATGTTTTTGGTCATTTATTTTATGATCTTGAATATCTAATGTATGTGAATAACGATGGAGAATATTTTTTTTATAGTGATTTTGGGATACATATTGAATTACTTAAAAAATATTTCAATAATATAGGTCACTTTTATTTAAAATTGTATAAATATTGAAAATAAATGAGAGATGAGATGATAAAACTTTTAAATATGTTCAAAAAATAATATTTATACACATTTATGTCAAACATTTAACATTATCTCAATCCATAACCCCTACCTACCAGTAAACATGTATTAAACGTTACCAAGATAACGAATTTTTTAATTGGTTATATAATCTACATGACCAACAATAGAATTAAAATCATAAAAAAATCACAATTATGATTTCAAATTTAATGAATATTTGATAAAATTTAATTTCTATACTTCCTAGAAATCAATTTCAAAATAAATCCCAAATATCTAAAAAAGTGCATTTTTACAAACATAAACTTTTAAGCATAAAAATAATGTTTATTTAATTATTTAAATACTCAAAATTATTAAATTAATTTTAAATTAAATGATTGAATTTTAAATTTATATATTTCATTTAAATAGTTGACTAAAAAATTAATTTAATTTAATTTGTTATGTACACAACAAACATTTAAAAGCATTATTCTAAAAAATAATTTTATTTACCTTCAAAAGATTTTATATTCATTCCCAATCATTAAATTAATATTTTTCAATGGTTATTCATAAATTATAGATAAAATTAATTAAAATAATTTTGAGTCATAAATATATATATATAATACCTACAATCGTTTTAGTAAATATGACTTTTAATCATGGAGGGATATCATTTAAAATTTAATGATAATTTCAACACAAAAAAAACATAAATATCAATTATGGAATAAAATAAATATATATTTTATAATTTCGATTGAACTATTAATAAGTTTCAATTAAATGACTAGTTTTTATAGGCCAAAATATTTTAAGGATCATTTATAAATGGGGTTGGTTGAAATGAAACCTATTGAATAAATTAAATTTATTTCAAATAAATAAATATTTATATTTTGGTGATACATGATATTTTCATTAAGATATTAGATTAATATTAACATGATATTTAAATAAGAAGGGTACCATTTATGCGACTAAATATTTCACCAAGGTATCATTTGAAGGGCATGTGGGTGCCATTGTACTTCTTCTCACTAAGGGGAGAATAATTCATGGATTTATCAGTTGTTTTTTCTTCCTAATTATTGATTTGTAACCATCATATGTGGGTTTTGATTATATTTTCATATCCCTTATTGATATTTATCTAGAACTGAAAATCGTATAGTATATACATCTATATAATTATTTATGGAATTTATTTATTTTTATAATTCAATAATTAGAGTTCTGCATGATGTATATATATTATGAATTTAGTTTCAATAATGTATCATTAAATTATTATATAATAATGATAAAATAAAATAATTGCATCTATTTTGTTTTGAAATTGATTTGGAACTTATCCATAGTTTTTAAATTGTATGAAATCAATTTTTAATTCCCCTAGGACATTTGGGACAAGACAACGTTGAATGCTTTATTATAAGAAAACCACAATAAATAAAATTTCATCGCCTTGGTAAGATAATAGATCTCGTGACCTTTTTCCAAGATTTATTTTATCTTATCAAATGATATCTTAAATTAATAATCATAAAAAATCAGTTTCCCATTTTTGTATGTTTGTCTGGGGAAATCATAATTTTTTCAAAGTCCCTAATAATTCTTCTATATAAATCCTGACATTAAAATGATAAAAAATGCTTCAGAGGTATGAGATTATAAATTTTATAAATTATATTATCCATTTCATTTTATTTTATTCATTAATTGAATCCTAATAAATTTTATGTCATTGAAAATTTCCCTTCTCCACCCTAAAATAGAAATTTTTAAATTCAAAAACCTATTTATTTCAATGAACTTATTTTAATCATTTTTGTTATTTTCGAAATCAAATATTCAATGTGAGTTTACAAATAGTAAAATCATCAATAATTACCTCCAATTATATCTAAATCAGGACTAAAATGATAATTAAAATACATCATAAAATGGTACATGGGGATTTTAATCACCCAAATATAATCCTTCAATAATAAAATGTATAAAATGTATAGTTGAATGAGATATTATATTTTTATATTGGTGTTATTGAAACCAAAACATACCTACATAATAAAGAAGAATACAATAATAACCTTTATTATATTTTCCATCATCATTTGGTCTATCAATGAATGGGTAAATTAAATTTTCATGTCCATGGATTCAGTTTTCTAGAGTCAATATAAACCCTACATCATTTTTTTGTTTCTATTAGGAATGTCATCCTTATTATCATTTTTTATAATGGTGAGTCAAGTTTTTGGGGAAAATTTTAATGGAACTGACCAATTTTGAATCTGAAATAGGGAATATGATTCCATATGAATATAATATTTTGATTCTGGTTTTCAAAATCATCAATCTATATTGGGTTAATTCATATGTTGGCTTATTATATAAAATTAAAGTTAATTTATACGAGTATTTGGTGTAAAACAGGTTTTAGAATTATTCCTAGTATAAATCCTAATTATGACCCAATTTCAATAATTTTGTTTTCTAGAATGTTTAGAGAATTTATTATTCATTTATTTCCATGTTGTATTAAAATTTTAGTAGCAGTTTTTCCGTTAACATACAAAAACATTATACATGAGGGAAATTGAATTACATGTAGTTCATGTGGGTGATCTACTAATGGTTTTACCTTAGTAATATCTGTTCTTATAAGAGACACATGAAATGTAAATGTTTCAGTAGAATATTTGGGAAAATTTCCCAATATACATTCTCTTGATTCCCAAAAATATTAAACACATAAATCATTTTCCCAAATTTATTTCTTATTCAAAACATATTCTTCAAAAAAAATAAATTTATTCAAAAAATTATCTAAGTCAAAGTATTTCATAAAAAATATCTACTTATTACATATATAAATAAGGAGTTTAATACCTGTACATTGTAATAACATATTTTTCACTATTTAGATATTTAATCAAATATCAAAAGATAATTTTTAATTTCTCATCCATAAAATACATTGAATTATAATGTTTATAAGAATTTATTATTTTTTTAATATTCCTAATAAATTTACTACCCAAAATTATTGGGGAATTAATTTTTCTATTTAAATAATCCATTTTTAAAATTTTATAAATTAATAGAGATAAATAGATTTTCATGGTTACCTGAAAAAACAATGAAACTAAAATTTTATAGGCTATAGTGTGGTTAGAAATTTTACCCATTTCTCAGGTAAATTTGAGTTGTCCTATATAGGATTATTAATTAAATGAATAATTCAGGAATTAATTGATGATCATTAATTAAAAAACTATAAATGTGATAAATTATATGAAAAAATGAATATTATAAGGGCGTTGATTTTCATATATGAAATTTATTTTCAATTTTATCATAAATAACCATTTACAAAAAAATCATCCTATTATTTCATTAATATTCCCTATTCTTAGAAAATATTCCTTTGAGGATCCTTCCATACATTTATATTTGGTTATGAGTACAAACATAGGGATATTGACATATGTGTTCATAAATGATTCCAATATCTCTTATTGTAATTATTTTTACAAGTTCATTTGGTTATTTAATTCATTTATATAATAGTTGCATTGGTGTTGGACATCTATTTTTTATAATAAATTTTCATTATTTTTCTATGTATATACAAAGATATAAAAATTAGATTTATTTTGAGGAATATATTCTTAAATTTCTGTCGGATATCCACTTTTGAAATTATCAACGAAAGGATATTGTTCAATATAAATAAATAATTTTCTCTCTATAATGAAATAGAACTAACATTAACCATGGTATTAAGAATTTACTTAAGATGTAATTTTCATTAACCTTGTGTTACCATGTCATTGAATGTAAATATAATATTACAAAAATATCCTTTTAGAATCAATATCTCTAATATATGATATATGATAGTGGATTATTGTTTAGATGTAGAATTCACAATATATCTCATTAGGTCCATCCTTTAGTTTTTATTATTATTTTCCTACTAGTACATTATAAAATGTTAAGAGTTATTCATGTGAAATGGTGGTGGCTCAAAAGTTAGTTTTAATTATTTAATAAATGTGGCTTTGATTCTTACATATTTATATAACCATATTGGATGTTTTAGTAATCATTAAAATCTTGGATATATTTTTTTCATACTAGTACTACTTATGGTTTTTGTTTCATAGACCTATTTTACATGATGTGATAAAAAAGTGCAATAATCTAAATAATGGAAATTTTTTCCCACACCATGAGGGAGAATGGATGGTGGGGCCTACATAACCATATTCAATTCCAAATATCTAATAAGTGGGATAGTTTATCATGATTGTTTTTATGAAAATGAGATATGGTAATATTAACCTCATGTACCCCTATAGTAATGTATCTTGAACTAAAATGTTTATATTTTTTGACATCCACATTATTAGTGCTCAAGATTGAGCTGGTGAATCAACATTTAGATCTCCTCTAGCAGAGGCATTAAAAACAATTATGTCCCTATATTTATTTTTTAATTAACACATTACAATTATAATCCAAAAATGGTTGATGAGGGTGGTTCATGTCAGTCACATAGAGGGTTTCCCCACCTTTATTCTACATCCCATAGTTTTCATTCCAATGTATGGTGATATTTAAATATGGGATGAATAATTTGGTGAAATTATTAATGACGCTTTTCCTTGGTGGTGAAGTCTCCTCATTAAAATTTGTATAACAATTACTTCATCAGTCCTTCTAAAGATAATGGAATATCCATCCATATGATTTTAGTCTCACGGAATCACATTTACATTTAGATAATATATGAAATAATTTATTATTATAGGGTTCATATAATAAAATATCAAGAAATTTATATAGTAGTTTGATAATTCTACATAAAATAACAAGATATTTTTTCTATACAAATGTAATAAAATATTATTATTAATAGTTACAGGTTTATAAATATCTATTAAATACAAATATGTTTAGAAAATTTTTTGTCCCTATGTTCAAATCCTATGGTAAATCTAATTGAGGTAGTAATGGAGTAGGAGAGTTTATAATTTTTTGGTGCAAAACAAACTCTCCCTTTTATTATTGATTCATATATTAATAAATATTTCTTATAATGTTCTTTAAATAATTAGATATAATATAATTAGGTGATAAGAACATTATATCAATATTTTTCAAATTTTTATTTTAGTAAACACTACCCAATCACATAAAATAACACAACATAGGTATGCCTCCTTTGAAATGATTTAGTGTTTATGAGAGATTGTCTGGAAAATTATATCAAAAAATATTCTGAACCCATTTAATGTTGTAAACAATTGTAATTAAGTTTAATTTGGAGAAGTGGGTTTTTTTTATTTTATTATAATCTTGAATTGTGTGGGTCTAGTGTCATTAAAAAAATGCGTGTGATTATTAAAGCAAAGAAAACAAGATTTTTAGAACAATTTTAAATGTTAATAGTCTAGCATGGAATATCCCTTCATGTAACTATTAAAAAATTATTCAATTTTACTAATCTACCCACTCTCTCTAATCAGGTGGTAAATCATTAATTTCCCAAAAAAAATTCATTGTTAAATGAATGTGTAATTTTAATCAACACTTTTATGGATTACCTTCTTTTTAATATATAAAACATTCATAACATTGTACTTAATATGTGATATTTTATGATATTTTTCATAAATAAAAGTACATAATACATGAAACTATAAAACCATATTATAAAAAAAGTGAATGGATTATTCATTATTTCATAATAATTACTTTTATTTTAACTCATTACTTGATGAAATTTGTTATATATATGTGTGACCATAAGGCCTAGTAAGTGAAAGATAGTGAAATACACTACATGTAGTTTCAAAAAATATCAATAAGAAATTGAGGAATATAACAAAGGAATGAAAATGAGGTATAAAATACAAATAGAAACATAAACCATAAAATATAAATATGGCTCTAAAATTTTAATTTAACATTCATAAGCCTATCACTCAGGCTTTCATCTAGGTGTTATAAAAATTTTCCATGATTAATCATCAACAAATCGTAAAACATGCCTTCTCTAGAGATTATGTTTTTCTGATAATTACTTGTGGAGATATAATTGTGAACCCTTTATAAATATTAATTAATTTGAGCCACAAATATCAATATAAATAATTTCAAAAATATTCTATGGAGATTATAAGAAGCATATTCATTTAAAAATCAAGTTTCTTTAAAAAGATCATAAAGACATGATATTTTGTAATTTATGACCCATGGAAATGGATTTAAGGATATATGTATGTTAATAGAATAAATAATTTATAGGTTTTAAAAATTATTTAATACCCCTTGAAAATAAATAGGTTCATGTATTCACATAATTATAAAAGGGAATTTCTTAAGAAGATGAGAGGTAGTTTTAGAAATAAAATCACTAGCATAACGAGTATAAAATTGTTTTTATAAAAGAATAAAAATAGATAAGAAATGGGTACCCTATTCATAAATTAATTTTATTATATAATCTAAAATAATAAATTGGAAATAAGATTTTTTTGTAAATTTTAAAGACATATCACAAAAGAGGAATCATGAATGGAAAAGAGAAGTGGGGATTTCCATTTCATTGAAAAGTCTTTCCTAAAACATGATTATCTGGACCTTGGGTTTTTGATAACATAATGAGGTAAATACTAGGTGGGTAAACCTATTATATATTCATGGATTAGGAATTGGGAGTAAATTTAAATGTGTTAATGTGTGGGTATTTATAGGAAAAGTTATAGATTTATTTATAAATATCTAAATTTAGGCCTTTGAAACATATGTTGTTGTAAATGTAGAATCATTGGACTTACCCAAGTATTTTTAAATGATATTGGAAAATGGGGACATATTTTATGTTATTTAAATCCAAATTTGTCAAAAACAAATTTATATTACATAATTTGGAACATAAAATTAATGCTTTCAAAAAATAACTTTTTTAAAGTTAATACTTCTAATTTAAAATTTGGTAAGTGAAATATATAATTTAAATTTATTAAACTATTTAAAAACTAATATATATTAAAATAATAATAAATATTATTTTTTTCATTAAATAGTCATTACATCATTATTATATAATTTTGATGTCATTAAACATTCTGAAATACTCAAAATATATGTTCACTTTTCATGAAGAAATATATTATTTTAGAAAATTTTAAAAATGTATCCCTAAGATAATTTAGATATGCTAATTTAAAAAATGATATTTTTTTCATCATAATAATTCGATTAATATGAGACATGAAACATTAAACTATAAAAATTAATATTTAATAAAAATAAAAATGGATTAAAAATTTATAGTAAAATTTATGATTCTTGCAAAAAATTTATTTTATCATTTATATTAAAATAAGAATGGATTAGTAGACTATTTTTTATAAATTAATATTTTTTATAATATATTAGTTAATTATAAATATTTAAATTTTTTTGGAATGTAAAATTTCTATACAAAAAAATTATTAAATTCTATCACAATTTTATTAATAAAAACGATTTTTAAAACAAAAATGATGGATAATATTTTATTAAAAATTTAGAAATAATCATAATGAAAGTAATTCCTCAAAACATAACCAAATGTAACTCCAAAATATAACCTATGTTTATGTTTTTCTGTGGTTATAGATTCATTGGGTGGCTTGGATAACATCACATTAGTGGAAATTTCCACTAACTTGATCTTCCCTAATAAGAGATTTCATTCAAGATTTTCACATTGAATCTTATATTTGGCTTGTTCAAGAGTGAAGCCATGTGAAGCTATGTCCCGCCCATGTTTTGAAAAGTTTCATTTATACTACAAGAATCTACTAGTTGAGGCCACTATTTCTAATTTATTCCTTAATTATCATTTTTCATTTCAAATTATAAAAACATAATATAGAAATAAAATTTCTATCAAGAGTATTGTTCCCAAATATCATTTTGACCAAATGCTATGATTGACCAATGGACATATAACAGTCAATGGTCGATAGTAAAAATTCAAATTATACTCACTTCATTATTAATGAGATATAGTTATGTTCAGAAAAAAATAAAATAGCGCACATTTTCTTGGGAAAAAATTATTAATAAAAATGTCAGGGTCATTACCTTCTTCCCATTAAGATATTTTTTCCAAAAAAATTACTTTCATTTTATCAATTGAAAAACATTGTGTGTACATATGTCTCATTTTAACCACTATTTCCTATATCGGTTCATCATATTTATGGTTAATCCACAAACTTTGAAGAGGTGTGTAATCTTTTTTCATAGAACATTATCAGTATAATCAATGATCTCCGCCGACTGCTCCTCGGAATAGAGGTCATGTTCCTATTGAACAACATTGGGATTCAATAGATGTGATGGGTCATGTATGTACTTCCTCAAGGGATATACATGGAATAAATCATTAAAATGATCTATATTTGGAGAATGTAAAAGATGATAGGCCACTGGTCATTTATGATCAATGATTTTATAAGGGTCGTTATACCTAGGGATATGCTTCCCTTTCTACCCAAACTACATATCCCTCTTCCATAGTTATATTGAATGGGAAACATTCCCCAAACATCAAAATCCATGACACTTTAATTTTTTTTTATAAATTTCTCTTCTTCGAACATTATTTATCCATATTCTATTTTTAAAATTGAAGGAACCATTTCTTCAATATTTTGTACAGTATCTATCCCAAGAAAATTTCTCCCACAAAATTCTTCCCAACATGTAATAGTTATACATATCTTCCCATGTAGATTTTAAAAGAATTTATTTTAATAGTCAAATGTATGATTCTATATTATAAAAACTCAAATAATGTTATATTTTATGTCATAACCATTAAATTCAATTGAACAGGTTATCATTATTTCATGAGTGTATGAAAAAAAAATTTCATATTGAAAATTATTTTGGGGGTGATAGGTCGTACTGAAATTTAATTTTATATTTATAGAATGATGAATTGTTCTCCAAATTATTGGTTTTTGACATGGATCAGGATCAAATATGTCAGAAACCTAATACCCCATAATTATTCACAACATCCTTCACTTATATCTTTATAATTTATCTTGGAGAGATACAATCATAGAAAGTGATTAAATAGGAAGTATTTGTGAATCGATCCTCTATTACCCATATCACATTGTTTCTATTTGATGTTTTCAAGAGACCAGGGATATTTTGTATATTGAATTATCCCACTTCAATGTTAGTATGGAATTGGATTCAACACCCCTTTATGATATCATCACTCCCCTTCACCAACTAGTATACTAGATACGTCTTACTGTAATAAAAAATCTTCATTTTCATGTTATTACACCAATAATGATCATGAAGGTCCCTAAAAATTGTATTCATTCAAAGATGTATTGAGAATATAGAGCTATGCGCTTTATCAATATGTCCCTTATTTATTTCTAGATTATGTGGAACACGTATCCTTTTACTAAATTTTATTACACCTTCTTGATCAATATTTAACTCCAGAAACTACCCTTTTGTCACAACCTCTATCTTCTTCTGTAATAAAGGTTCTTACCCTCTAACTTTGGAAATCATCTCCAGTAATGGTGGTTCATAAACAATTTGGGATAGGGTAACTGATACAACTACCCTCATGATTCCAATGTCTACGTTTACTATTTATTTTATTAACAAAACTCCTTGAATCCTCATCATTTCCATCATAACAAGGTCATTATAAATTAATGAATCAGAAACATTGTTTTCACTTCTAGGATGATATAGATTAAAAAATATTGTACTTTAGGAATTTATATTTATCTCCAATGAATCTGGTTCAAATAATTTTCTATTAATATATACATAAATAATTTGTGGTATATGTAAATATCACATTTCACCCTATAATTATAGTGTCGACATATCTTCAGAGTAAATAAAAATACATCTGGCACCATGTCATGAATATGATAATTCTTATCATGAGGCATCATGTGTAATAATGAATATGAAATCACCATGTCATTTTTTATAAGGATTCACCCAATCCCTTTTATATATTCATCTCTAAAAAATATTAATCATTCTCCGATTGAGGGTATAGTTAACATAGCTGTAGTATGAAATCTCATCTCGATCTCTTGGAAAATTTATTCACACTCTTATTTCTATATTATCATATCCCCTTTTCGAGTTTTCTTGGTTAGTGGATTATAAAGTCATGAATTTTGTTTCAAAATCCTACTATAATATCCTGTTAATCCATAAAAATATATATTTTCCCCATCATTTAGAAATACAATGATTTATTAGTGTTTAATTCAAGACTATTGATTCTTCTATAATAATATAATGGAGCTTATTATTACACATTAAGACAGAGTTTATCCCATGTCTAATGTTGAATTACATCATGGGAATGACTAGTATATTATTGATGATATTGTGATCTCCATATTGAATAATAATGTTTCTATACACTATTGATAGTCGGATAATACCTCCATATGTATTGAATGATAAATATACTTCTATAAGTTTAGTTATTGATTATATATTCTTTAAAAACATAGAAGAAATAATTTAATTCATAGAACATCAACCAAACAATGTACTTTTTTATCATTTAGAAAAAAAATTATAATACCTTCCACCACATCATTTTTAGATTCAACATCATCTATTTTGATAAAAAAAATACCATTCACCCTTGACCAACTCTATGGATTTTTCTAATTACCTTACATTAAATTTATACTCATAATGTTATTGGAAAAGTGGCTATGATTTACACACATGAAGCAATAAGAATTCAAGATGGGAATAAATCATATTCCCATTGTTGTTATTGTTGATATTATAAGGATTTTCCTCATCATGATAGTATAGAGAATAGGCCCATCACTTCCACAAATGTGAAATTTTCCACTCCCATGAAATATGTTCCATAAATAATTCTTCCAACATTGTGACATATAGAAATTTATCTTGCATTCTTCCAATTCTGTTCTCAATGTTTCTCGCCATGTTTCTATTTAGATATAAATTCGTTTAATTTGATGTATGGGACCATTGCATATCTTTGAACTCCCATTAAACCTTCACACCACTAAGAATTATCTTTTCATAGTTATAAGACTCTCAATTGGGTAGATTATATTATAGATGTAGTGTGTGTCCACCTAATTATCTATATTCTTTTCCATTAGGATCAATGATAATTATTTTTGCGGTGGTGGTACTGTAGCAGCCCCTGTACTATAGAATTACTATTCATTAAAGGGCTCCTTAGGAAAAAATAATGGGCTTTCAGGCCTTGTATTCGGACCACATGTTCTTGGGCCTTCGAGCTATGTAATGGGTCCCCCTCTAACCAGTTCGAAAGAGGTATTTTCTTTAAATAATAAATGTGGCTTCGGCCCTATCTATAAAAAAAAGAAATGATAATTCATTAGGTTTAATGTGAATGTATTATAAAATTCATATCACATAATACCATATTTATGTTTTATTTTTTCATTAACTATAAGAATTATTTATCCATTTTTTCCTACATTGAACATGGGAGACAATTATTGAAAAATGATCTCATGAACTCTTTCCACACCATATCATAACTCTCAATTTTTGGATACTTTTTTTAATCAGATTCCCATATTGAGAAGTGTCTCCCACTAATATGTACATAATAATGGTGAAATTATCATGTTCCGAACAATGACGCTCAAAAATTATATTTTATATAGATCTTATCTATTGTGTATTTGTCAATGGGTTGATACATCCAGTAAATGGAATCTTTCTTTGACACCTAATGAACTCAACATAATGTTTTTTCCTTCAAGGTGAATCTAGTATCTCAATATGATTCAAGATATTTCTTATAACTCTAGTCAGTTGATTCACCATTCTTATGATTTTTTAATTTCTGGATTTCACTACAGGGTCATCAATGTGTTGTCCGTTGCACTGAACATGATTTTTTTCCTCCTATTTTCCAAAATTTTATAATATAGTAATTAATTATTGAGTAATGTATTATTTTATGAATCATGTAATTATAAAATAATTTTATATCATTAAAAATCATACATTAAATAATATATTCAATAACAGTAATCTGTATCATTCCAATATTATCCGATGTCTTCGAAGAGACCATTAACTACAATCACATATTCTATAAATCATTCATAATGGATTACGAAAATCATATGATTAATTGAACAAACCCCATGGGGGTGTCATACAAATAGTACATAAAATTTAATATTCATGCTCATGATCCAAATATACTCTATCTCAAAGTGAGGTTTTCAGATTTTACCCTTAGATACATTAGTTCAAGAGCCACATCAACTTTTTGGTATTCAAATAGTGATTTATTTGATCGAAAACCACTCAATTAATACATTAAAAAAATGACATCTTGTTTTCTTATATTTAAACATTTCTTTATGGATATTCCAAATTTTTTTCAAGTACTAATTCACACAAATAACTAAAACATCATTTGATAGTAATTATGGCATACCACATTCTTAATAACTAAATATTTCATTACATTATAATAAATATAGGATATTCCCATGATTAGTTTCTTGGAAAAGAATGTAAATAACACTTGAAAAAGTAAGAAATATTTCTAAACAACATCAAAGGATTATTAATCGATTAATACTAAGTACATTTTCTATATCTCACAACCTGGGGGCATACATCCAAAAAAGAGACATGATGGTGCACAAGGAAGGGAAATAATGGTAAATCTTTTACTTTTGATCCCGATAAAATAAATGAGAAAATGATGAATATCACAAATGAATTAGAAAGTGGAATATAATAATATTATGATCTTGAATAGAACCATTTAAATTTGTCTACAAAATATAAATGATATATTCTTAATAATATGAATAGTTTTTATCACTATGGTGTTATTAAAATTTACCAAGTTTAATCACCCAGGTATTATAAAACATTTCATCACTATAGATTAAATTACTTACACAATGAATTGGAGATCTGTCCTAGTGAACCCTTTATATTTATTCATAAATGTGATCTACATATTTAATAATAAATCATTTTAGTAATAACACATTTATAAAAAATAAATAGGCTTCATATAATAATCATGAGTTTTAAAATAATTCTTAATGACAAGATCGTTATGTCATTTATAGACCATATAAATAGAATGAGAGTTTCATGTATATTAATAGAGAATAAATTATATTATTTTAACACCTTAGTGACTACCCCAAAAAGATAATGTGGGTTTGGTTTCCACATAATGAAAGTAAAAGATAATTTACTGAGGATAAGAGATAACTTTTTTGAAGTAAAATCACCAGTGTAACAAGTATTAAACATTGTTTTAGAAAAATGGAAAAATATAGGGAAAAGGTGTATACAATTCATAAATAAACCTTATTATAGTAAATGTGTAAAATAAATTGTATATAAGAACTTATCTTGTAAATTTTAATGTAATAATGGATAAAAAGGATTCCAGAATAGAAAATAGAAGTGGAGGTTTACCTTACCTTGATGAGTTGTTCCTCAAACATGAGGACCAAAACATTTGGGGGTTTGGAAAACCATGGGAGGTAAAAATATCAGATATTCAGGGAGAAAGATTTTTTAGGGAAGGTAAATGGATAAATGGGTGTGTTTTTACAGAAAAATTGTGGGATTGGTTTATTAATTTGAAAAATTTTGATCTGGGAAACTATGTAGTGGTAAATGAGAGAATTTCGTCATTTATAAGGTATTTTACAATGGTATTGGACACTAGAAAGTTATTTAATGTCATTTTAATCCAAAAGAGTCAACTATAATAATATATGACTTATTATGGTAAATAAATATTATTTTTCCCAAAAAATTACAATTTTAAAGATAATGTTTCGATTTTATAATTTAGAATGTGAATTATATATTTGTAAATTGATTAAAATATATTAAATTAATATCTATCAACAACATAGCACCTTTAATGTCAAAGATCTAGATAATTTTTTTATATAATTATGAGACTGTTATGATCTCATTAAACATACCAAAATAATCAAATGTAATATTAATATTCGTGAAAAAATATAGTTTTTTAGAAAATTCTCTTAAATTCATCCTAAATTGTTTTTGAAATGTTGATTTAGAAAATCATAATTTTTTTCTCTTAATAATTATTTGAATATGATAATTCTATCAATTAAATATAAAAATAATTTTTTAATCTAAATAATTGCATATTGGAAATGTGTAGTAAAATTTGTGACACCTAAGAACAGAATTTATTTTATCATTTATATTAAAATAATAATTTTTTATCAAAACATTTTTATCAAAATAAATATTATTCATACTATGTTTGATATTCATAATTATATATATATTTTATGGAAAGTATAATTTCATTCCAAGTATTCAATTTATCAAATTCTATCTAAATATTATTAAGAAAAACTATTCTTAACATAGAATAGATGGAATAAAAATTTGTTTATACAATGGAATAACACATTAAGTAACTAAGGTGTCTAAACATAACCTCTTATAACTGGGGAATATGATCTAAGGTTAAGGTATGTAATGGTGATTGTTTCATGGGGTGACTCAAATAACATCATCCAAGTGGTAGTTTCCACTAACATGATCTCCTCATGTAGGCGATTTAATTCAAGTTTCCGTTTTTGAATCTCAACATGGGCTTGTTCAAGATAGAATCCCACTTACTCTATCTCCCACCTATGTTAGGAAAAATGAGCTTCATATGGATTTTCTATAATTTTTTAGGCCATATTTTCTCTTTTATTTATTAATTATTTTTTTACATATCTACTTATAATGAAATATTATAATATTCAATATTTCACAGGATAATTTCATCCAACGATTGTATAGACTATTAGTCACAATTTACCAATAGTCAAATAACAGTCAAATCATAGAGGTTTCATTTTAACATATACTCACAAAATTATTAATGTTATATAATTTTTTTGAGTACATACTTATTAACGCAAATTTTCTCACGAAAATGTATCACTCAAAAAGGATAGGCCGTTACAACATCTTCAATATATTTTGTCCTATATGAGTCATATAATATCCCTAATTACATATCTATGAACACACTACTCATTATCTCATACATGGAATAAGGACTAGTTTGCATTATATTGTAATTCAAGAATGAGATAAAGACAATTAAAATTCATATTAAAATTATTTTTTTACTTCATATAATAATTAATATAAATTCCAACTATATAAAAAGAAGAGGATTAATAGTGAAGAATAGAAATAATTACGAGGGTGATATTATTTTTATCTAATCCAATATGGTTCTTTTTTTCCTTCATTACATATTAACAGAAATACTCAAATAGGCTCTATTGTATTATACTTATGTCGTATGGATTCAGTGTGAAAAAATTGGATGATTTCATTCCTTATTTAGATCGACCATGGTAATAAATTTTAAATTTAAATGTAGGATCATTTATTTTGAGAATATTAGTTTTATTTCACTTCATCAAATTTTGGAAAAGGGTTGGATCACCATTCTATAGGGAAATTTTTTATAAAATTGATGATATGAGGTTTTTTGAATATTACATAAATTAAACACACAGAGATTACTTGTATTCAAATATCATATGTTCCATATTTCATCTTGGAGTCTCATATACATAGCATGACATTACCAATTGTAGTACATATGTCACTTAGAGAGGACACTTGACGACTCATATATTGACACATATGAATTCTTTGGTTAAAATTTATAGAAAGAAAATGACATGTATGATTGAATCCCAAATACTCATGAACTCTTAATCCATTACAATTTATTCCATAACCCTAAATCATGAATAATGAATAATAAATATAGTATTATAAATTCAATTCGAAATTTATTTATATGACAATAAATTATATTATATGGTATTATAACCTAATAAAAACACAACATAGAATTAATTTTATAGATTCAAATTAAATAAAAAAATTAATACAGAACTAAAAAACATGTTTAAATCCATTTGAAAAATGATTTCCAGATTTAACAAATGTCTCAAAAATTCTGATGTTTTTTTATTTTTTTCCTAATTTTTCTATTAATAATCTTTTTTTAATTAGGTATAAGTAATTGAAATGTAGGATTTCATTATGGTTTTAAGATATATGACATTATTTTTTTGATATGAGATTATTTTAGTGGTTTTGATTGGATTTCTATGAATGATGTCAATTTCCAAATGTATATTGTTGTATCATTTTATGATTTTTCTATAAAAGGTACTTTAAAAATGAATTTTTAAATTGTGTAATGTAATGTGGCATAAAATTATTAATTTTGATATACCATTGGCACATTATGAAAGGATTTTATATGAGATATAACAGAATAATTTTTTCCCCTTTATTCATTGTTATGAATTAAATTTCTCTCAATTTCGGGGACATGGATTGAATTTAATTTTTTCAAGCTTGAATGTTAAAAATAGGTTCTTTATTGAGAGGGTGTTGGAGGTGTGATGAGGTTAATTTTAAAATATTATTCATTAATTTTGAATTGATGATAATCTTTTTACAAAATACATTGGTTAATTTTATTGGAATAATTATAAATTAGTTGATGCCCTATATTAGTGGAATCCAAACTTTATATTGTGAGCTGACAATGAAATATTTCTCAATTACACTGTGAGATAACATGTTAGTTTTTGGACCAAAGCACCTCAATAACTTTTATAGTGGATTATGTTTCTCAACTATCTGGATGTGTATATGTGTATTTCTCACAGGGTCATTTAGGTGAGAAAAATATCGAATTGTTATTTCATGATTATTATACTTATTTCTTAGTGTTTTTTCAGTGATACCTAGTTGCCATTGAGCTTTTATAGAGGATTATATTGTTCGTTATTTGAATATCATTAATTTTATGACACTATTTGTTAGATGTTATTGATATTTTTATACATTATTGATATCATGGTGAATTTTTGCTTATGATATTTTCCCACCCTCAATTTTTTTTTAAATTCAAACTAATTTCTAATTTTTTTTTAAATTGTGAATTTTTAAGAAACCCATCGTTATTTCATATACATGACTTATGAAATTTTTTTGAAATTATATTTTTAGATGAAACTGTTTATGTAATACTGAGAATTAAATTTTAATAAATTTTTTATTAATGTGTAATGGAAAAGTGTTTCAATTTTTCTTTTCTATTTAATGGTCATCCTTCCAATCTTTGAAAATTGCTATTTAAAATATTGGTACCACATTTTTTATTTAAATATGTTTTATGTTTTATAAAATGTTATGATAAAATGTTATATGGATTCATTACATTTACAAGAGAAATCCCTATCTCATAATTATGGTCAACCATGTATTTATTGAATTTAAAATGAAATTATATTCATAATCTGATTATTGGAATAATTTTTTTCATTTTATTCCCATAATTTATATATACATAAATGTATATATGTATATATTTGTGTGTGTGTGTATATTTATTGGATTTTATTTTCTATTATCCCCCTATATTTTAATAATTATTATGTTCTCTTTTTTGGATTTTATGGGTTGTGGTGAGTGATCATTTGTTATGTGGGGGTTCTACTGGAGCCTTGCAGGTTATCTTTTATCATTGAAGTGTTGCATTTTCCAACTCATCTTGATGTGTTTTAATTTTTTTGTACTGTATTTTTTTCATATTTTATTTAGTGAAAAAAATTTATTTATGTATTAATATTTATTATATATAATTCCTCCTTTTGATTTATAATTAATTTAAAACAATATATTTTGAATTCATGGGTGTTCAATGTATGAATAGGTCACTGTAGATTCTCTATAGTTTTTACTTAATGGTAATACTATTTTTCTGGGTAAAACTATTACCATGTATATATTCATAATAATCATGAAACCGTTTCCGACCAATGGGGATCAAGAATTCTCTTAGTCCCTAGTGGCTATCCTGATCCGGTAACATATCAGGTCACCTTAAGACATTTCATTGTAGGGGAATTTATTTTATATTTATGTGGATAAAAAATAGTGTATCCTTCCATGTCTATGTATAAGGATATCAAAAAAATGGGTTACCATAAAAAGGATTATTTTAAGATATCACAAGAATATTATATACACATCATACCATATATTATATAACATAAAAATGTTATTTTAAGTAAAATACATGAGAATAACAATTTGTTATATCAAAATGATAGACATATGTCGTCACCATATATATATATTTGGTACTCATATATGATATCATTATTCCCCAAACTAGAAATATGAAATTATATAGTTTCAACCATTATAGTAAGAATAAATGTTTGATATTACTATTTCTGATATGCTTTTTCAAGACAAAATATGTATTCTAACAAATATACATGAAACTCGAAAAATAGTTGTTTTATTTGATATTATTATATTATAAATCACTTATAAGAAATATTAATTATATGAATTTAATATTTATTTATCTAATCCATACGTTTAGAAATTTTGAATATTAATTGATTACATTATGAATATTTTTAAAAATTCATTTATGTTGTTTAAATTTATTATTATAAAAATTATTTAATAATATCAATGAGACATAAGATAATGTATAGTATTCTACAAATGAATGTTTAAATTTTTTTAATTTTAATGTAACTAATTTTTATTACGTATTGAGATTTAATTTTTTTGTAATATAAGATCAAATATATGAAATAATAAATTTATAGTTTGATTTGGATAACCTTTTCACAATCCTTGGATATTAAAACCAATTATATAAAATTATTCTATCTTAACATAAAGAATAAAAATTATTCTTCTATATTATTCTGGAATCATACGATTATAATCCATCATGTTGAAGTATCTCATGTTTTATCTTCATTATATATATATATGTATTCGATAATAGAATGAAATGATTATTATTATAATATACAGCACATTATTGTTTGTGTAATATTAATACATTAAAATACATGACTTGTAAATTTAAATGCAAAAAATATGAAAGAATTAAATTATTAAAATACTATAAACATATAATAATTTTATGAGTCTGATATAAATATTATGATAAATTTAAAACCCTATAAAATAATAAGGTATCACATTACATGAAAAGTAATTAATCCTGAAGCCATCAATCATTCCAAGTTGGTGAACCAAAATTAATCATTATATGGTTTGTTTCTATAATGAATATAAATAATAAAAATTCATAAATGTTATATAAGTATGTCCCACTATAATATCTTGGTATTCACCAATATATATATCTTTAATAATTTTTTCACACAATTAATAATTTTTTTATTGTATATTAGAATATTTTGAAAAATATGTTCTTTACTAAACTATCCATGATCAATATATCATATACATGGTGTCATTTTCTACCTATATTTTAATTTCTTATAATAAACAATATATTGGATTCATGAAATAATGAAATATTATTACTTTCATTCAAATAGATATGATATATGAAATCATTACTATAGTAGGAATACATTCAAGAAATATTCCTTTTCAACACCATTTTAAAACATGAACCCCAACCAATAAAATAATTTATTTATTTTACCTATAGTAAAAATAATAAACCCAAATCAGAATTATATTTTTTTAGTTTTGTTTTTTGACCTCATTTATTTTTACTACAATTTTTTAATTATTTTTAATTATGAAAAAAATTCATGTGTATATGGAACTATTAATTTTATATATCATTCATTATAAATTTAACTCATTGATATTAGATAAATGTTTCCATACTCACATTTATAAGACGTATATAAACTAAAAAATAAATAATATTTAACATAGGGAAGATTATTCTATGTGGTGTAAATAGAGGAAGGGTTATTTCTTTGAAGGATAAGAATATCTGATCAATTTCTACATAGTTTACTCACATTATAATTAACAAAAAATTTATTATTGTCTGATAATAAATAGATTCCCTATATTTATTGTCTAAAAGAGAGTGTATATTATTAAATTGTTATGAATAAAAAATCATATAATCACTGATTAAATATTTTATGGTTTTGAGAATATTATTAATTACTTATATATTCATAAAATTAATGAAATAAATATTAATAATAAAAATATGAATTTTATGGAAAAGGATTCTAACACTTACTACCATTGAAATCATTATGATGGATATATAAATGTGACATTATTCCAAAGAATAATTATATATGGATTATTATAATTATATTATTATTATATATTCAATACATAGAAGTCTTATTTATAATATTATATACCCATATATTATTTTCATATAATTGGATACTTGGATAAAGAGGTATTATGATTAATATATTTTTTTTTCTATCAAATGATCATACTTCATAGATAAGGTTGTTTGAACTTATAATATCGGGGACCTTACTATAGTAAATAAAAAACATATCATGATATATCTCAAAATTTCCATTATAAACATCCATTATAGATATTAATTTATAAAATTTTAATTTTTAATTATAATAAATTTATTTTATAAAACATATATTCATTTTTTCAATCATTATAATGATATTATATTATGATAATTTTTGGGACTTTTCATAAAATCATATTTTATTCTTGAAAATGTTAAACATTATTATATATATTAATTAAATATTAAAAAACTAAAATTATATTCACAATAAATATATAAAATTATTTATCTAATAAAACATTATTTATAATCATTGAATATAAAATACATAGGATAAATATTAATTACATGATAAAAGTAAACTAGATCTTTTTGATGAATTATTTTTATTAGTTTTATAAAATATTTATCTAAATAAATTAGGTTAAAATAATTTATAAAATTACTCTTATATGGTGACTAATAACATAAATTATAATATAAACACTAATTAAATTAATAATAACTATGATATAATATTTAAAATACTTAATATAAAAAACTAATTTTTTGTATAATAACATTTTATCTTTTATATTTTCTCTATAATTTAAAGGAAATGTTTTCATGTATATAAACTGAAATATAATGAAAGGAAAAAATATTCAGATCATGAATGCCTAAATATGGTAGAATGTGTCATCATATGTTTTTATTAATAATAATAATCAGGTTATATTTTTAATTAATGTTAATAAGCATAAAATGTGTCAATTAGGTAGCTTAAATTATTGTCAATTAAAAGGTCACATACACATTATTAAAATCCTTGTAAGATATCAATTTCATTATGAAAATAATAATGTTTCGTTTATATAATTAATTAATGTAGTTTTGAAATCCCACCTAACACTGATGAGATTCCATTCCTGTCGCTTTATTGAAATTAGTTTCTACTAAAATCAATTTATTCTCACCTACAAAATGGGCCTCTAAAAATAACCTTAAATAAAACACTTTAAATTATTTTTCATCCATAGAACCAATAATATATCCTTAATATAGCATAAAAATTCACCCTCAGATGATTTTGGTCTAAATATAATATCCCAAACTCATTGTTTCTATGAAATTTACTAAGATAAGGCCAACGTTCTCAACAAAATAAAAATATATTCACCGATTTATTTTCCTTATTATCATAAAATATGAAATTAATTTTTCCAAATATTATATGATAAAATAAGTATTTATATTATATAAAAGTTTTATTTTTTTAAGCATAACCCACATTTTCCCATGTAATTTGGAAAGAATCATTATTCATGATTACTGTGGACAACTGCACAGGCCACAATGTGTTTTATTTTCCAATACTACTTTATAGTGATGAAAAACAGGGTTGAAATAAAAGATATATGTTATTTATATGATATATTTATATTTCTCCAAGGAAAATTGTTCGAAATTATTATTCATATGATCAAAAAATGGCCATCATAAATTTCATAATTTAAAATAAGTGTATTAAAAGGATAATATTTTATTGAAATTTTGTAATATTTTAATATCCAATAATTATTATTTCCATTCATTCCAATTTTTCTACATCAAACTAATAACCACTAAATAAACATATCAATATTATAGTATAATAATATCCGAAAAGGTGACCTCATAATCATTATTTAAATCAAGGTATGTTAATATTTTAGTCTATTTACAATATACATGAATAATGGTATTAATTTATATCATGAATGAATATAAGAAGATAATTAATTGTTTAATATGACATTAATATTTAGTTAATGAGTTTATTTTTTTTATATGTTATAAGAATTTAATTTATTAAATAAAATACAAACATCAACTGTAATGAATCACTAAAATTTTTCAATTACCAATTTCATCTTCAATGATAATGACTACAACAACCATGAAAGGTATTTAAAACATGAAAAATTATTATAAATCCTTAAAAAATGTAACTTTATTAATTTATTAATAATTAAAATTTGATAAAAAATGAATAGATACATTTCTAATATTAAATGTGTTCAAATGATCAAAACTAAAAATAGTAGATGTTGAAAATTAGACAAATTATTATAAATAATGTCCAATTATGATGTTTTTATATGAAAATAGATATGATTAATGTTATGAAATTGGATATTATGATAGATATGTATTCTTGTCCGGAAATTCAAGATATCTTGTAACGGCTTTCATCATTAAATACCTATCTTTTCCGTCATGTATTGCATATACTACATATGTGAGATAATATATAATTAATTGATATTTTCTTCATCGAAATTTTAGATAAATTTAAATCCATATCTTTAATTAGGTTACGATTGAATTTCTATAAATGACATAGGTGACTTTTTATTTTCAATTTTAATTTATTGGGACTCATGTAACATATAAATCACATTTTTTTAATATTTATATTTGCAAGTAATAATTTGACTATATTAATCATCGGATATAAGGTATCTACATGCCATTTTTACCCATACCTCAAATCCTTTTGATTCATAAGTCTCCAAAAAATGTAAAACTCTAATTTTGATATTGTGAAAGGACAATCCATTTTTTGTAATGTAAAAGATTGATTTTTTTTATTGTAAAATAAATCATTACCTAGATACTAGATGTTGGATACCATTATTAACCTGATTCAAATAGTAGAAGTAACAAAAAAATTGGTTGATCATTTACTCAATCATTACCTTGATTTTGGATGAGGGGGCCTAGGACTGCACACCAACCAATACACTCTATTGGGATTTGATATGGAATATTGATTCAATCATTGTGAACAATAATGATCGATTTCTTCCAACATTTTCTTAGTCTCTAGTATATAAATACTATTTATCCTAATTAATATTATCTGGGGAAAGCCTTACATAATGGAAGGACTATTGTCGTTATATTTTATTGACATGTTTAATTACTATAACATTGATTATACCCCATGTATTCTATATTTATTAAGAGATGTTATCATAGAAATAATAATTATTATATTATAAAATGTTGTATTAGATTTATATATTTCACATTATATAGACAGTAATGTTTTTTCAATAAGAGATTCTATATAGATTTGTATGAAATCTCTCAATTACTATTGTGGTGAATGAATTGAAGATAAGTATATTTTGAGTGGCCACCAAAATTATATAGACCCACGATGAATCGATGGGTATAATTGGGAAAAAAAGTGTGGGTTTTCGTATAATTTAAACCATTATTAAAATGTTTCTTCTCACAAGGACAATAAATCGTTTTTATGTCTATTATTTTACATTCAATTAGTTTGATAAATATGATAATTGTTATACAAGTTTTCATTTGTTTTTAGGGATTTAATATCCCTGTGTTTTCAGTTTATTATGGATTCAATCAATTCATTTATTATTATAAAATCACTTAATCAATGGTAATGTCATTATGATTCCACTATATTCTACTCCTTAATTAAAATATGAGTTCACCCATATTTGGTTTCCATTCTGATGGTATACTAGAATAGGAATATGTTTTTTTTAGGATATGATAGATGTTACAATATTGTTTTGTAAATATGTTCATTATACATCATATTTTTTGAAATTTAGTTTTTCAGTGCATTAATATTCTAGGAATTTTGAAGTATAATTTTTTTTGGAAATAATTTATTTTTTACCAATAATGAAATATAACTATAGATATGTGTTTCTAGTGTTTGGGATGTTACAATTGGTATCAAAAGATGATTTGTAGGAACCTTGGGCCCCATATTTTGCGGGAACAAGTTAGATAGTAAAAATTCTACGAATAAACACAATTATTTCTACAGAAAACCCTATAAAACATAATAGGAATTATATGATAACATTAAATATCATAACCAAATTAAATATATGAAAATTTTTAGATAATGTGAATATATAAAGAAAATTAGAATATATTAAGGTGGAATATAACCACTTGCATTTAGGGAAGTATATCCACCTTCTAATTTATGTCTTTATATTAACCTATTTTACATATTTAATGTAATTTTTATAATATAAGAATATCATAAATGATATATGGATGCAAGTGGATGTTAATGCTCGTTTCGTTACAGAGTATAAAGACTATAAAAGGGGAATATTGTAGCCCAAAGTTATTCATCCTTTGAAAAAAAATTATAAAAAATTGACAAAGGAATGAACAAGAAGAATATTGCCTAAGGGTCGCGCATGTTCTACCATGGTTGCGCAAGTACACATGCGCGTAGCATTTTCGGTCGGGCAAGTCACTTGCGCGCCCAAAGTGATAACCGCCCAAGGTCTTCTCTAGACTATAAAAACCTCTTGTGGTCCCCCTATTTGAAGAGGAATTTTTCCAAATTCAGATACAGAGCTCTGAATGCTCAAGTCTCTTCTTCAGGTCTTCTAAACACTTCTAAGGTAATTCAATACCTATAATGGAAGGTCTAAACAAGAGGAGTAAGGTCTAAGTGTTATAATTCACTAAAACTTGTGCGCCTAAGAGTTTTACCCTTAAGGGAAATGGACACACTTCCATGCCGCCCTAATTCTACAACATAACTTGCGCGCCATCTTCTGGAAATCCTCTAAGGATAATACAAAGGGTTTGATCCAAGTCTCGACCAAGTATTACCCTAAGGGCTGAAAATCGCGCAAGTACCCATGTGCCACACAGTTATACCTGCGCGCCAGGACTTGTGCACCAATGTAGTACCTGCACGCCTTCCATGACTTGTGCGCGCTTCTATTTTTGGGTGCCCTTCTTACCCATTTATCCCCACTTATGCCATTCCACCTCTCCTATTCAAGATTCAATCTTCAAGACACATATCAAAGCCATTTATAGAATGTTTTTTTGATTGAATTCCTTATCTAAAGGGAATTCCTTAAAATATCTCTCAATACCTAGTGATTTACACATCATTATTTCACTAAAATTATAGATTTCATTCATTCAACCTCATCCTTTAAGATGAGAGAACCCTATTCTTGGGAATCCTCATTAAGAGTAACCCCCAAGTCCTCATTAATTAGGGCCTCCTTTTCAAGAGTAATCCCCAATTTCAAATCCTCTTAATATGTGCATCCTCCTCATGAGTAATCCCCAATCATAATTCCATTAACCTGGGCTCCCATTTCAGGAATAAACCCCAGTCTTAAAGTTCCAAAATATGGGAATCCTCCTTTAGAGTAAGCCCCAAGTCCCTTAATTTTTCAAAAAACATAACCTGGGCCTTCTTCTCAGAAGTAAGCCCTGGTTTTAATTTCTCTTAATTAGTCTTAATCTCCTTTTTGATCTAGGCTTCATTCTCAGGAGTAAAACCCAATCATAAGTTCCCTCCTAACATGGGTATCTTCCATAGGAGTAAGCCCCAAGATTAGAGTATCCAAATCTCTATGAAGAACATATACCATTATGGACCTTTTTCGTGGAATTCTTCCCTAATGTAAATCTTAATCCTCATCTATTTGGGAAGTCATAGACACATAAGATCCACATCATTGCATCTTTCATGGCACGATTTTCTGGTTTCACCAATTCCTCTTGTTTCTCACACCGAGCATGTCTCTCACGAGCTTAGAGTGTAAAATTAATCATGACATCTTTCGTTGAGCCATCAATTATGCATAAACATCATACTGACTTACTCAAACTATGTGGGTTATGATTCCTTTTCCAAATCAAAGGATATGTAGGTAGCCCATCTGCGGGTACGATCCCAACTATGAAATAATCCATGTCCTTCTGAATGACAATAAAATTCAAGTTCCCCACGGAGTGGCTTTAAAACCAATATGGTGATCATAATGACCAAGATACTTTCATGTATTAAAGGATACCATTGACTAAGAATCTCTAACAAATACAGATGATTCTCTATCGATGAAGAACCTCAAATAAATATAAAAGATTATCTAAATTTACTACATATCAATCATTGATTGTCAGATCTAAAGGAAAGCTCATTTAATACTTGGTAATGTAATAAGGATTCATGAACATTACTTAAATCTAAAAAGAGATCTCTGGAGTAGACAATAATTCCCCAAAAAAGTGTGATGAGTCCAACCTCCCATCCCCTCGACCAATGAAAATTCCTAATCCTCATCAGGCCACAATTAATGAGCGCCTACCTTTTGAAAGTAGTTTCAAATGGATATGGAATCATTGGATGTTTCCTGTTCTACGAACAAACCTGTTAGAAACCACTTGGATTGTTCGAATCTTAAATCAATGAGAACATCCCCCATTCCAGAGGGAAACAAAAGATGGTGAACTGACATGAATGTTTAACCAAGTTTAAATGATTGATTACCTACTTGTTAGGCCCTATTTAAAACTCAATGAGAGGGCCAACAAGACAATCAATAACATATGTGTTTATCCAAAATATGTTGTGGTCAGACTTATCTATATTATGTCTGTTATATCAAATATTCACTCTTTTCCAAGATCTTCAGCATTTCCACAATTGCTTCTCTTAAGTTAACACCTGTGAATACGTCTGCTGTAAAAACCTCAGCTGCGAATGCCACTACTGCTACTCCTGATGGATCGCCGTCCACTCTGAGGATGACATCACCTACTCAGCGTCTTCAACACTTGGTATCAAACGCACTGGTTGAGGAGTACCATCAACACGGTACCATTCCAACTCTAGAGGTTGCCCGAAAATCCCTCCAAGTGAAAAACTCACACCGGTCGTCCGCACAACGACGACCACTGATCAAGAAGCAGGCGGTTCTAACCACCGTCTCCAACCGTTTTGGGTCGTTATCCCCAGAACTCAATCATCATTCACACCCATATTCTAAGGAGGTGACTGAGAAGGCCCCTCAAGGCCTTAATTCAAAGAAACGAGAGTTCTTCCCAAGGGCTCCTATCAACAATCACCACCATACTCGTATGGAAGTGCACTCTCAACATGATGAGGGTATTGACTCCAGGCATTCAGCTCAGGTTCCTTGAACCCGAGTATGCAAGACGAATTGCCAGAGGCGAAATCCGGTTAACAGTGAGTAGGTTCTTATCTATGCCATCTCCGGAGAATTCTACCATCCTAACTTGGTGGAAATCAATGAGCGGGAACATACACCCATCTATTTTAATCCCGCTGTCTAGCAGACTCATCTGGCAGTAGCACACTAATCCCTCCATGCAATTCCAGCGGAGTACTATAGGCAGGAACATACACCTGTTTATACGTCATCAGCTAGTCAACAGGATCGGCTGACTACATATGATGGATCTCTTCAACCATGTTCAGTGAAGTACAATCATCTGGAACATACACCTTCTAGTATTGATCAAGCCTACCAACTGTCTCGTTTGGTAGCATCTGGAGAAGTCAGTCAGAAAGCTCCAGTGAAAACCAGGTGGTAGACTCAATTCTCTACCCCCAAAATTGAGTCCTAACAGGATTCACTGACAGGAAAGGAAGTACATGAGTAGGAACACATACCTACTCCATCCATGGAATGGACGTATATTCCTGTTCCGGCAGCTGAAGTCACCATGCACATTCTGTCAATGGTGAAAGAGCAGAAGCAAATCCATGCTCATATCCTGGATGCCTGTCATGATATAATAATAGCTTCAGCATCATCTCAGGGAATGAAATAAAAATCTATCCCCACCAGTGGAGTGACTCATCAACAGATCACTCCGTAGCAGATATACACCTCTGTTCCAGTCCAAGAGGTTTGTGGTCCATACTCCCCCATACCATATAGACAACCAAGTCAGACACACACACCTGATTTGAGTGTAAATTGTCATCCTAACCTGGCCATCTCTCCTAATCAGGTACATACACCTGCTCAGAGTAGCCACTTTCGTCAACAGGTGGTCTCCAAGGCGAGTAAGAAGGCATCTACGAAGAAAACCCACCAAGCACAGTCAGGAAATCAAGATCCAATATGTAACAAGGCCTTTCTCAATGCTGGAGTTCTTGAAGCCCTCAGACAATTATCTGTGGGAATCCAAGATTCTACTCCCTCATTTCCCAATAGTGGGAACATTAATTCTGATGTTCTTCAACAGATACTTCCTCATGAAGTCTTGCTTCATGACAGTTCGGTCGATCTTCAAGTTTCATCTTTAGAAGAGAGCTAAAATAACCCGCTGTGTGGCCAGAAGAACAAGGAGCAAGAGATCTCATATTTTGTTATAACCCACCATGGTGGTCCTCCCCATGATGATGAATTTCACTGCGAAAGTCCTCTCCCCACTAGTGATTCACATTGCCCAGAAAATGATCTAGTGGAAAATGTAGTGCCGAGAAATCCCTCTAATCTTGAGGCACTTGGAAATGTGAAAATAGTCATGTCTGATGCTTCATCGCTACCAGGTGAAATACTTTCTCAATCAGAAGATAGACCAGGGTGTAGGACATTCTCCAAACCACCCTTATGTCATGAATCTTCTAGTTTAATCAGTGATTTCTCGACCAATATTGTTGAATCCGATGAAGCAACAAGGAAGCACCAACTCTGCCCAAATCAGGTAGAAGAATCGACATTGAATGATAAAGAGGAAGTGATGAATATGAGAAAAAAACTGGGGAAAGGTGAAGTTCCAGTCATGTTTTGGCCTTTGGCTGACTCTCAGTATGACATTCCAAAAGTGTTGACAGAATATTTTATTCAACACATTCGTCTCAACATATGGAAAACTCTTTGTCAGTTGAAAAAGAAAATATTATCTTATGATGAATATAAAAATCATGTCATGATAATAGAAGGGTTACAATGCCAGATTGATTTGGCATCTCTCTCAGTCTCTCGGTATTTGAAGGCTAAAAAACAGCAGAGATCCCTTCAGCGTTCATGCCTTGGCACACTATGAAGATTGCACCAGCTAATTTCCAATTCCCCATCTGGTATTCATATCAGGGGATGGGGTGTTCATGGAGCACTACACTTCACTGTGCTCTACATTCAGCAAAGCTCGCCGAAAATGGTTTCATGCTATTTTATTTCCCATGGTCGGCCAAATTCAATGCGTTTTGTTTGTAATCAAAGGCTTGCCCAAGAACAGGCTTCAACTATTTCCTCTCAAAATGTAGAATATAGAGAAACAGTTGTTGAATTACTCCAGCATAAAGAGAACGAGAATATTGAATAGACCTATCATATGAAGCAAGCACATAATCAAGTGACAGAAGTGTCAGAAATCATCCAATGGTCTTTTGAGCTGGGTGATAAAAGTGGATGTCGATTAATGCATCCAGCTAAATTTCGGACCAAGGTCCGCAAGATCAAGAGAGCTTTTAAGAAAGTCCCAGATATAGCATGTCAAGAGCCACCCTAGCTTGCCAGACTGGGGACTCTTATAACCCAACCCTCAGAATCAACAAATAGGATTCGAGGAGTTGAGAGAGAACAGTAGGAACAGCCCCAGTCCACTAGACTGGGGACTTTTTTAAATCATCAATCCCCTCCTCTATGAAAGTCGGTCTTCTCTCGATTGGGAAAGAAGCCACAAGAGGAACAAAGACCCAAATTATCAGGATATTCTCTCCAAATTACGGTTCACCAAGAAGTTCCTAAGGGGTCAAATCAACAAAAGGCAATGTCTCGTCAGGGGCATGGTAAGAAGACAATATCATAGAAGTGTTTATATAAGGGATGAAATGTGTTATGAATCAATTAATGTCATTAATTCCATTGTTGTTGACCCTTCAGAACACGAGGCTCACTCTGTGGACTCAGATGAAGAGTTTCCTACTCAAGAAGGTGTAGGCACTGACACAAATGAAGAAGGTGTGCGTACATGAAATCAATGGTTTACCTAGAATCTGGGTGTTCCTTCAAATAACCCACTTCCCCCTCTCCAAAAGGGATCAAAAAAGGGAAAAGGAAAGAATCAGGTTACATATCTTTCCTCTGGAGAAGCCGAATCACTATATCTAGAGCAATGATTTTCACAACAAGAGGAAGAGATGAAGGAATTGAGGAGGTTGAATGCAGAACTACTTTAGGGTTGTCTTCTTCCTAAAAGTGATAGAGTTGGTCAGCCAAGGGAGTTTGTTGCTGCTACTGAGATTGATCAATAATATCTTCCTCTATCAGTACACCCTCACAGTTCTAATCCTATGGTTCAAGTGCAACAACAGTTGCTGGTGTTACCATCAATTTCATCACCAACCACCATACCTGTCCAAACTCCAATTATTGCACCTACCTAAGTCCTAGTTCAACCGGATGTTTCTCATAATTTAATAACTACCATTGAGTCATTAATAGCTCTGTTAGAGACTATGGAAGGGAAGAGTGTACAGGTTCAACCAGAAATGAGAGATTACCCTGAATCGGTTGATGCAATCCCTCCCCCATCATGTTTTGGGAACCATGTATTCCCTATTTTCAATAGATCAGGCAATCCTGAATAGAATTTGATGCATTACGTGTCTTTTTGCGATCCTATGATGGGAACTTCAGAGCAGAAAGAAGAAGTGAAACTATGATGCCTCGTGCGAGCCTTACAAGGACCAGCTTTTGTTTGGTATACGAGCTTACAATCTCGGTCAATTACCGGATGGGAAGATCTCTTTCAACGATTTCTTCATCACTTCAGCTCAAAATTTCCAATGACAACAGTTTTTTATCATACAAACTGTAAGCAAAGGGAGAATGAAAGAGTCTCAGATTTCATTGCTCGCTAGAAGTTATTAACATATTCCTTAAGCTTAGCACTCCCTCAAGAAGTACTATTGCCAATCTGTGTGGAAAATTTGCGTGATGAGTTGCACACGCCAATGATCCCTGTGAAATACACAGGTGGGTTTCGAGACCTTACACCAATCCCTCAACAGATTGAAGATTCTCTTATAAAGACTAAGGATTATGTTCGTGTAATTCCATCATCTCCAGGAAGGAGAATGGGTAAAGTAGAGATTGCTATAGTTATGCTTAAACAAGCACCTGTACCTGCTTCTACCTCAAAACATTCATCTTCTCGAAGGGCTCCACCTCCTGAGCGTCAACAACAGAGTCTGTTTCATCATGCCGATCAAAGAGATCAAAGACAGAAATAGTTTGTTGAGTTGAAGAGTAAAGTTTATTCTTTCCGAAATGAACAAGTTCTTAGTTACGTCATTTCGTCCGTAATGAATAATTTGGTTCAGCTGCCAAGACCCAAGAGGCCAAACAAGGAAGGAGATGATAACCGTCCAAATTATTTCCCATTTCATCAGATCTTGGGGAATCCCATCCATGAGTGTTTTGTCTTCCAAGACCTCCTGCAAAAGATGGTCGACTCAGTACAAGTCTAACTAAAAGGCTCTTCATCCTAGGTAGCATGTGATACTGCTACAGTTCAAGAAGAATAAGGCAAATTGAAAGAAGTTATAAGTAAAAATGCACAAAAATATGATGATTGGATGGTTAGAAAAATGATGAACCAAACTCATGCAATTTTGCGAACGCAATTGAAGAAACCAATTGTCTCTTCTTTTATGGATTCCACAACAAAATCCTCTTCAGAGGAAAAATCCTCAAAAGGGAGGCATAATTATAAGAAAGAGGAACAATCAGAATAAGATGAGTATGTGTCAAATCCTAAGCTATCTTTGACTCTAGAATATTTCATGCCATCTACTTCAATGACACGGGCACCACCCCACCAAATGGAACAACCTAAATTGGCTTGTCAGGAAGAGTCTTCATCGGATGAAGAGTTAATCTTTGGTTCTGTTAATATGATTCACTTAACATATCATTATGTCAGTCACAATTTCGATTTTGATGAGCCCTAATTCCCTATATCAAATAGAGGAATCAGAGGGAGTTCTAGGGGTTTGGGATACAGATGAAGGCGTGGAAATCCCAAAAGCCACGATTCCAATTCTACCCCTGCTAGAACTATGTACGTAGCAGAAACTCGTGGTAGAGCCCTTCAGCGAGCTCAACAAGAACAAGCATGTTCTTCCACCAATAGAAAATTTAGTAATGGAACAGTTATTCTGGAGGATTGGTTGGGGGTTCCATATTCATCCTCTCAAAATTTAAATGGATCTAATCTGTCTAATATTCCAAAGCCATGAATATTTCCAACTCCTATCCCGACACAAGATGAATCAACATCCAAAGCATCAACTTCAAAGGCACTTTCTAAACTACATATTCTTGTTGAGAAATGCGGACATCTGGATCAAAAGTATGTTATATTGAAACACCTGGCCCAAGTACCATCCAAGTTATCAATTATGGATGCTTTGAATCTGTCAAAAGATCTTCGGGAGGCTCTCATCTAGGCTTTTTCAAGTCCTCAGGAGTTTGAAACTGAAATTGCTGCAGCTGAAGTCTATCACGTAGAGAATAATCCTGTTGAATGCCATGCAGTGATATCGTTCACAGATGAAGATGAAGATGATGTCGTGCATATACATATTATACCTTTGTACTTATCTGGAAAGGTTAATTTCATAGACATCTGAAGAGCTTTCATTGATAATGGTTCAGGAGTCAACCTCATCCCCATTCATACACTTCATCGATTGGGCCTCAAGGAATCTAATTTATCTCCTTCTACTATGATGTTACAAGGATATAATAAAAATGAACAAGAACCACTGGGCAAGATTATACTCAGAAATCAGTTTTGAGATCTTTTATCCAATTCAGATTTCATGGTTGTTGATCAAGACTTAGCCTTCAACATCTTGCTTGGAAGACCCTGGCTACATCGACATGAGGCTATCCCTTCATCATACCTTCAATATCTCAAGTATTGTTTCGATGGTCATGTTGAGACATTTTGTGGTGATAAGGTCTCATTCAAGACATGTGAGTCTCAATACATTGAGGTAAAATTCTATCACATGAAGGGAAAGGATAAATCCACTACAAGGGAGACTACCAAAGTTAATGCTCCATATGGTTTGGAGAAGATTCCAGTAAATCCACTTGCACATGTGAGTATAGATTATGTGTTTCCGATCTATCAAATTGACAAGATAGACTCAAGTCAAAATACTCTTATGGAAAAATCCATAATGTCAATTACGGTAATCGAGCCAGACGACATGGGAGAAATTGGTAACCAACCAAGCAGCGATTAAAGCCCAAATGGTGACGTCTTTATTTCATCTGCCGAAATCCAGCAAGTCTATACTTTTCCAACTATGCTAGAAGAAGTGATAGAAAGATCAGAGGTGAACAATGATGTGAATTCTCAATCCATAATCTCCTCTTTATTACCCATGGAGGACCCTTCATCATCAATTGGGTCATAAATGGAAGCCTCTTCTTCAAGATGTTCAAATTTTAACATATCACTTAATCATGTAAATTCTACTTCATCATCTACTATTAAAGTAGAAATGGAATAAGTAAAACATGTTAATGAAGAAGAGGAAGATCTCAGAGAAGCTCTTCCAGCATTTGAGGAGGGTATCTCTACCACCATGGATGAACTCAGAGAAATAAATTTGGGTAAAAAAGAAGATCCACGCCCCCACTTTAATCATTGCGGCCATGACACTTGAAGAACAAGAGATGTATATTTACTTTTTAAAGAAAAAATGATATATATTTTCTTGGAACTTACAGAGATGCCAGGGATTGATCCTGATGTTTCCACTCATTACATGGGTTTTCCAGAAGAACATGGAGGATTTGAGCAAGCCGCGAGAAGAACACACCCAACTTCTTCTTCCAAAATTGAAGCTGATGTGGATAATCTAATCAAATCTACCTTCATCAGAGAAGTTCAATATCCCATGTTTTTTGCTAATATTGTCCCTATGAAGAAGAGGAACGTACAAATTAGAGTTTGCATCGATTTCATGGATCTTAATTGGCATTATTCTAAGGATGATTTTCTAGTTCCTATTACAGAAATTTTAATCGATGCAACATCTGGCTATGAAAAACATTCCCTCATGGATGTATATTTCAGATATAAACAAATCTAAATGGCTCCAGAAGATGAGGAATCCACAGCCTTCAGAGCCCCTTAGGGTGTTTTTTGCTACTGGGAACTGCCCTTTGGCTTAAAGAATGCAAGTGAAACATATCAGCATTCCATGCATCGTATCTTCAAACCCTTTTTAGTGAAGTTTGATGAATGTTATGTGGCTGATTTGGTGGTTAAATCCAAACCACGTTCTATTCACTTGGATGATTTGGAAGTCATATTCCGCAAGCTTTGACAGCATAATTTGAAGATGAACCCCTTAAAATGTGCTTTTGGGGTAACCTTAGGAAAATTTATCATCATTGATATACGCCATCGTGGTATTGAAGTCGATCTTGAGGATAACATGTCACTCCATGGTATGTCACCTCCTCAAAATTTGAAAGAATGAATAAGACTTCAAGGACACTTAGCCTATATTCGGAATTTCTTCGCCGATTTGGCAGGCAAATGATTACCATTCACCAAATTGATGAATAAGGGAGTCACTTACCAGTGGACTGAAGAATGTCAAGAATCATTTGATATTCTTAAGAAATACCTCTTGAGCCCACCGGTACTTATTCCACCTGTTCAAGGAAGGCCACTTATCCTCTACATGACAGCCTAAGACCGATCATTGTGTGCCTTTCTTACTCAGAAGAATGATGTTGGGAATGAAAACAACCTTTACTATCCCATTCGGACAATGCATGCTGCAGAAACCTGGTATTCAAATATTGAGAAGTGCTGCCTTGCATTAATCTTTGCAGTTCAAAAGTTGAGACACTACCTTCAACGTCACGAGGCCCAATTGGTATCTCTCAATAACCTGCTCAAATTCATCCTTACTCATCCAATGCTTACAGGACGTTTGGTAAGGTGGGCAGTTATTTTTCAGAAATTCTACATTCAGTATGTGTCTCAAAAGGAAATAATGGGCCATGCCCTGGCAAATTTCCTTTCTAAACATCCTTCAGTAGATGATTTATCTTCAGATATTGAACTCCTTGATGAGGAATTCTTCTCTCTTCAGTATAGTCATCAGGTATGGGAAATGTATTTTGATGGTGCTTCTAGAAGTCCAATAGGGATGAAAATAGAAGATCCTAAATTCAACAATGTTGGATTAGGAGTTATTCTTATTTCCCCAGAAAAGGAAGTGTTACCTTATTCATTCTTATTGTGGAAAGGTGCTACCAATAATGAAGCAGAATACCATGCTATCATTGCAGGCTTGGTGTTGGCTCTTTATGCACAAGTGACTCACTTAAGAGTGAAAGGTGATTCAGACCTGGTAATCAAACATGTCAATGGGGATTATGCAATTAGAAAAGAAGAATTGATCCCTTTGTATGATTATGTCAGAGAGTTAATGTTGTAATTTCCTACGGAACTGAAATTTTCTTATGTCTCCCGATCACAAAATGCTTAAGCTGATGCACTGGCTAATATAGCAACAGCTCTGGAAGATCCAAATCAGGACAAAAAAACCACTAGTATTTCCCATCGTCGTAAAATTTCACCTTATGTTCAAACCAGAACAGAGGATATCAATGAAATTAGTCCCATTCCTGAACCGTATGGTCATACTGTAGGATGGATGACACCTATCAGGAAATACATTCAAAATGAAACAATTCCTTCTGATAGAGCTAGTAAAGAACAAATTCGGCGACGTGTGGTCAATTTTACTCTTTATGATAGACCAGATCACATAGAGAAAATTCACTACAATTGTGGTTTTGAGGGAGTTCTCTTCAGATGCATTGATGGTGAAGAGACAATGTATCTCATGAAGGAAGTGAATGTCAGAGTCTGTGGTTCCCACCAATCTAGACATAGACTATCTAATCAGATTCGAAGGCTTGGGAACTTTCAGCCATCAATGATACAAGATTTTCTTGATTTCACAAAGAAGTGTCATCCATGCCAAGTACATGCCAATTTCATTCATCAGCCTCTAGTATTTCTTCATACAGCTAAATACTCATGGCCATTTTCCACATGGGGAATGGATGTGGTGGGACCTTAACCTTCAGCTACGGCCAAGAAGTTTAAGTATATAATCTTATTGCTACTGACTTCTTTTCCAAATGGGTAGAGGAAATACATCTCAAAGAAATTATTTCTAACATCATTGTTAGCCTCATCAAGTCTAACATCATTACCAGATTTTGTGTCTCTCATATAATATTGACGGACAATAGCACCAACTTCTCTTCATCCGAGGTGAAGAAGTTGTATCAAGAATATAACATCAAATCCAATCATTCATCTCGGTATCATGCAGCGGACAATGTCCAGATAGAAGCCTTCAACAAGAATATTTCAAACATACTACAAAAGATTGTGGATAAAGATAAGAAGCCATTTCCTGATAAACTCTTTCATGCTTTATGGTCTTATCGGACCACCACCCGCATTGCAAGACGGTCAACTCCATATTCATTTGTATATGGAACAGAAGGAGTCTTTCCCATTGAAATTCAATTTCCTTTTCTCACAGTAGCCATTTGTGATCAGTCATCTACAAATGAGAAATCTCAAAAGTGATTGGATGAATTGGAATGGTTAGATGAGAAAATATTGTGCACACTGCACCACATGGAAGTTTATCAGAATCGAATAGCACGAGCTCTTGATAAAAAAGTTCGTCTTTGTTCATCATTCAGGGAGAACTGGTATTAGTTCATAGAACTCCAATGATACCATGAAAGAATCCTCCCAAGCTTGAACCAAAGTGGGAATCACCTTATTCAATACATAAGGTCTACTCCAATGGAGCATATTCATTAATCTTTATGGATGGAGAACTCATCACTACTCCAACCAATGCCATATTTCTGAAGAAGTATTTTGTATAAACACAAAATATATCATCATTGGTCTGGTATAACCTTAAAACCCCTCATAAAGTCCAGCAATACGTTAAACTACATAACCAATGTACCATTCATATGACCTTAAACTATTCACATTTTTCGTCGAACATGATGTTAAACTGTGAAAAAGTTACCTAGTTCGTCCAACATGACGTTAAACTGTGTCCCCTTTACCGTCCTTTCTATATGACATTAAACAATACAGCAATGGTCCATGCATACGAACATAAACTATTTGCATGTCCCTTACGTCCAGCACGACGTTAAACTGTGACGTCCTAACTACATGACGCTATACTTTAAAGAAGTCCCTTATGTCCAGCAAGACGTTAAACTGCAAAACCAACAGTCCATGCATTTTTCCATAAACTATTCGCACTTTCATTTAACATGGCGTTAAACTGTGAAAAAGTTCCCTAATATATCTAACATGATGTTAAAATGTGTCCTCTTTTGTCCTTACTACAAGACATTAAACTGCACAATCCTCTTTTTGTCCAACATGACATTAAACTGTATTGTCCCCATCGTCCTAACTACATGACACTAAACTGTACAGAAAGTCCTTTAATACATCCTACATGGAATTAAACTATGCATATTTAAGGTTCTTTTTACCTCTTGTTTCTCAAACCGAGTATGACTCACATGAGCATAGAGGAAACTTCAACCATGACACTCTTTCTGGGCTACTAACCATGTGTAAGTCCCAACACTATTTTTTTAGATCATTATTACCAAGAACAACGTGATCACTAATTCATTCATTAATTTAACAACATGGAATTTGATCCTTGCCTTCTAGGCTGGGTACGTAGGCAACCTCCCAAGGTTCAATCCCAAAAACAATCTCTTCACATCGGTTCACCTCCATCTCATAGGATGTTGATTTGTGAAACCACCTCTAGAATCAATATCTTTACAGTGGTTCACCTTCATCCTTTCTATATGAAGTTAAATTGTACAATACTTTTGTCCTGTATGAAAATAAACTATAACATTCTTGGATACCCTCACCTTAGAGGGAATCATTTTTTACATTGATTTTCAATCATGTTTTATTCAAAAGAATATGTGCATACATGGAAATGAACGAACCTTTTATTTTGGGTCAAACCATCATTGCACTAAAATCCCATGTTCACCCTTCACATGTATGAACCATATCTGTACATAGGGTATTTCTAGAACTATGTGGGCTTGATTCCCATCCTTTTGGGATACGTAAGAACGTTCGAGTGTCCCTCGAATCCAGCCCCAATCCTTCTGGACCTAACCCCAAATTCCACTTTCAGTCCCTTGGCTGAAAAGTCCCCATGAAAACACACACTGTGTATTTCTTATAATGGTCCGAGATCTATGACCCAAATCTAAGATCTCCTATACTTTCATCCCACACGACGTTAAACTATAGTTCAAGAACTATTTACGTCTTGATTCCCATCCTTACGGGATACGTAGTGAAGTCCAACATTTCAATTCAGGACCCAACCACAACATGAATATGGTTAGCATCGATCTGTGTATTTCTGCATACATTTGGACAATACCCATCATTATGTTTCATAATCCAAACCTTAAATATTTTCGTATCTTCATATCCCTTTTCTTAACTTCTAATCAAAAAAGTCTTGAAATTCTGAGAGTTCTTTTTCATGACCATGCAGCATGTGCCCTTAGGCGGCCTTGCATAAACAGTATACATAACGGACCTATCAGCCAAAGGATGATATTATTTGACTATGCAGCAAATGCCTTTAGGTTGCCCTGCATAATTCAACACCCTAATGGGTTTTCTAAATAGTCATAACTTTATTCTTGGGAGAAAAACCTCTTTTGTCCTTAATTTTCTTAATGATAATATGTATGGATCCGCAAAAATAACCATCCTTAACATATTGGTCCCATATCCTTTTTCATGATCTGAAAGTATTCAAGTCTATGGTTTATATTCTACTTCCCTACATTTTAGTCAGACCGTCGTAGGATTGATATCCATCCATTTCATCAAAATTATTGTTTGGAAATATCTTCTCCATATTCAAGTACCTTTTTTCATACATCAAACTCTATACATTGGAAAATTTGAATCTCCATAAACATTCACTGGCTTTTTAGCACTATGAACGTAATTTTATGAGAGTTCTTTTTCCTGACTATACAGTACGTTCCCTTAGGCAGCCTTACATAAGTAGTCTACATAACGGACCTGTCAGCCAAACGATGATATTTATTTGACTATGCAGCCAATTCCCTTAGGTGGCCCAACATAATTCAACCCCCTAACGGGTTTGTTAAATAATTGTAACTTCATTCATGGGAACTACTTCTTCTAATTCCTTTTAACCTCATTTTCATATCATTCATCATATTCAAATTTTCTTAATCCATAGTTTACATTTTTTCCCTCATACTTGAGTATGGTAATGTGTTTTCAGATGAATTGTCAAGGAATTGAGTCAATTCTAATTCATTCAGTCAAAGCTATTTCGAACATAAAAATTAGCCTTTTTATGACCGACCTGCATGACATTAAACTCCCCACAACAGAAAATGGAACTCTGAATAAAAGCCATGTTTCAGCTCAGTAAACATACATTTTGTATGATTTAGGTAATGATGAGAAATTAAGAGATTCAAAGTTTGTAGGGTTATTTATATTAATACTAGTAAAAAACAATCTATGCTCACTAGGCCCATTGTCTTAAGTAAATTTAAAGCAGGTACCAGGAAAATACGGGCACAAGTGATTGAACATGAAAGCATTCTTTCCATTTGATGCACAAGAATTATAAGGACATCCAAAAATTGGAGTCTTTCCTCTTTTCCAAGAAATTACAGGAGGCTGTTAACTTAATTATTCACTTGATGTACAGCATTGCAAGCTTCATCAACAGCCACTTGAAGCTCATGCACCTGAAAAACTTCACTCTTTTCAACTTGATGGAGTGATTTCTTTGCATCTGCAATGGTTTTCATACCATTTGTTTGAGCTCCCTCCAGTGAATTATTGAGTTGGTCAAGTTCCCCAGTAACATCATCTAACTATTGGTGAAGGTGCATCTTCTGAATGACTTTATCATTGATCTTATGCTTCATCTCCTTCATCTTTGTTGCGTAGTAAGCCTCAACTCGGGATACTGCAAGCTCAAATTCGCTGATATTGACTGACAGCTTCACCCTAGATAGATCTTCACTGCACTTTTGCTCCTGCTCCCTTATTGAGATGACTTGTTTCACTGCAGTATGGATCTCTTGGTATCCAAAACAGCCAAGTTCTAGCATAGAAAACTGGGACGAAAATCAGGAAATTTTTTATGACAGCTCGTTAAGAGGAACTTAAGATATGATTTTCCATATGTTGTTCAATTCCTTGCGTCATGAATAGATGAGAACCTTAAGCACCTCTGTGTCTAATTCGACATCATCATCACAGGGGGGCATGTAATCTGGGATTAATGCACTTAAGGAAGTGACATATTCTTCCCCTTCCCCCCTGATCCCGGTTGCTTCGCCTTCTACTACTGCTTGGGTGGAGGTTGAGACTTCACCTCCAGTTATATCCATTGAAGTTGATAGACCTATTTGATCAATTAAAAGTATGGTATGTTTCATAGAATAATGGAATTTGGTTTTATATATTGAAAACTCAGTACAATCATTACCTAAAAATAGATCAGCAGCTTGAGAAGAATCGTCCACATCTTTCCTAGTTTCAAAAGGATCTTTAAGATGTGTCTCTGGAGGGTTTACTGGGTTTAGCTCCACTTGAGATAATGTTTCTACAATGGTATGTTTGACGTCAATGTCCACACCCTCTTCAGGAATTGGAAATTCCGCAGCTTCTACGGATAGAACTGCATATTATTTTCAGTCATGATTAGAAGTGTAAATTATAAGAAAATTTACTGGATGAAGGATAACAATCATGCCCAAGGTCTTCTAACTCACATGATAACATAGCATGATCATAAAATTCTTCTAAAGGCATGCCACGATTCATTATTTCATCCAATGATATTTCAGAATCCTGGTTAGTCTCATCAGTGGGATCATTTGATGTGTCCTCTTTGAGACCCTCATTCTGTGGCCCCTGACCCTGGACAGCTTCTTCAGGAAGGATGGCAGATTCAGTTGCTGCTGCCACTAATGATTCTGGTGCAGCTTCTTCTCTACTTGTAGAATTAGAAGGAGTAGTACCGGGAATAGATGTTGGCTCTTTTTCAGAAGCAGCCAAGTCATCCTGAATTTTCATTTGTTCCGCAGCACCCTCTATGGTCCTCAAAGGAGGATCAATCCTTTCTCTCAGAGGGGTAATTGAAGAATCCCCTGCAATCCCATGGAAAATGAGCAATCTTTTTCATTGTTTAAAATTTCATGATTATTCGAAGCACTTACCACTACTGATAAAGCATTTAGCAGTGGAATTCATCCTTCGTCGCCTTTGTCCTTTTGGTTTTTCGGGAGTATCGGTAGTCTCCCTTATAGGAACATGAATGGGGGAATGGAAAGCCATGTCCAACTCCTCATTCATGGCCTATTTTCCTGGAGATATCTTTCCCGACTCACAAAGATATTCATAGTAGTCCAGATGGCAGTACGACCAGGGCTATATTGTGGCGAAAGAACATCAATAGTTCCTTTCTTTTCAAGCTGGAAAATGAAGAGAATAATTTCCTTATGTAACAAAGCTTTGACTAAAATCAAGTTTCAATGAAAATAAGGAATGAAAATGCACATCTTCAGGAGCCACGTACTCATGCGACTCCTCCTCAGTGGCACTGTGATCCATCATTTCCTTAACCCACTTAGTTATAGGGAACGAATCATCAGTGGCATATATATAGGTCCTCAACTATTTGACATAGGCTCTTACTTCATCAGGATTATCCTTGAAATGAATATTTAAATGATCTTGAAGATTCCCTATTCCAGGAAGATGTATCCCTTCACATAGCTCCAGGCAGATAGTTTCAGTATCGGAGTATACATCCCTCCATGTGTCGATGGCCTCTGGTCATAGATATGCTGGTGTACTAGAAGGCTGCGAAGAAGTTCCTACAACCATGGATTTTAATTTCTTTTTATCTCCTGCAACTATAAAAAGAGAATGAATACTTGTTACTCTATAAATTTAATGGAAATTAAATTGCCTCAATAAAGTAACTCCCCAGGAGTTGATGGAGTAGCTCTCTTGATTCAGACAGGAGGATTATATACGACCCGTGGCCGCTCTGACACATGTCGTATCTCCTGAGGATCTGATGAACCAGCCTCGGTTGAAGAACTCGGTGAACCAACTTCAAGAGTGGAAGAATCACCTGCCACCTGAATTGTTTCTTTCTCAATGGTTCTCTTATTCTTCCCAAACCAACAAATAGGTTTATTCAATATGGCCTCAGGATATGATGCTATCCAGTTTTCAGCATACCATATGGTCAAATTGCTTACCGGTTCAGTATCTGGTAAGTCAAAGACTTCCCCAGTCATTTCCATATCCATTAGAAACCATAGTTTCCAAGCAACCATTGGATGCTGCTCTAATATGACATGCACTGGAGGAGATACACCAGTTGTCTGCAGACACTTGAGTTGGTGTGCAAAGCGATATAGAGCATAGGCCTCACATATAATTTCCCCATCAATTATGGTGGCCAGTACACCATCTCTGCAGGCCAGCATGTAAGACCTCTGTTCCATGCTGGCTGATACATCATCAAAAAATCACCCTGTCGGTGGATTTCCATTGGGAAAGAAGTGGAATTCTTTATGCATACCCAACCTTGGTCTAATATCATAGCCATTGAGGGCCAAAAGACAAACACCAGAGAAGGCCTGAACAGATGGCCTGAAAGAACATCCGGGAATCTGTATTCCGTTCTGAATAGCATATGTCCAGAAGTGAGTGGCGATCCATCCCCATAAAATAGGAATGGTCCCACTAATCTCAAAGGAGACTTACCCATATAGACATGGAGTAAGCTCTTCTGAATATTTGCCAAAACCAGGGTAGCCAACCCCAACATCTTCCTCTCAGCCAACTTGGATGAGATAACAAAGGTCTCTGGCTTCATGCCTCCCTTCGAATCTCTGATGGGAAAGAGATAGACAATGATCCATAAGGCAATAAAGCCTACTAGATGGGTCTTCTACAGAATTTTATGAATCACTTAATACCCCCATTTCTCAAACTCTCCTGCTTCTAGAGTCGGCCAGAATGTGCCAGGAACACCTCTCTTATCTGCTTTTGGGCAGCTAGCAGGTTGAGTACAGGTGGGCCCCTTTTCTCTCTTCTCCTTGAAAAACACATCCATCCATTCCTCTGGGTGAATATCCCTTCTAGAATGGGTTTTTTTATGTCTTTGAGATTTTGATTTTATGATAAATCTTCAATAACTCTCGAACCAAATTTGGAGTCTTCTCCTGATCATTCAAGGATGCCTTTGGAGGGATTAATTCTCCAGACATATCACCCAAAATTGGAACCCCTGAGATCTTGTAGACATCCCACAAACTAATGCCTACTTCTCCATGGGTCAGATGAAAAGAATTAGTTTCTGTGCTCAAGCGGCTAAGCAACTCCGGTGAAAAAATATCATTCCTATAAAAATACATCTGCCCAGCCCAGACGGCTTCATAAATTGCAGCTCCCTTCATATCCTCGAGAAACTCTTCAGAAGTTTGTCTCACCCAATAATCCCACATCCAAGATGGCTTCACCCCTCCTCCAGAACGGAATTCCCATTTCTTCTTCCAGCCTTTGGATTGATCCATCTAAGAATTTCGAAATATTGAAGGATAACAATGTGGTTGGAGCTCAGTTTTGTGAGGTTTTAGATCTGGTGCACACGAGCTATGATGCATTATATAGGCTTTATGTACTATTCCAGCATTATAAAATGTTCCTGCGATTGAGACATTTTCTAAAGAAAAGTTTATATATGACTGAAACCAGGAATGCGGGAGACAGTTCTTTTCTTCTAGAATATTGAAATCTTGCTGATGACCATGGCCATATAGAGGAAGATAGATGATGTATGGGAAATTAAATAAATATTTCATCAGATAATTGGCTAAATCCGGAAGAGTTCTATCACATATGGAATAGTAATCATGGCCAATGATGCCCATCATATCATCAATTCATTTGATTGCCAGTTCATCAGCCATTCCGATTCTCTTGGGAGCCATTAGATCTGTACAAAAGTTAAATAATTAACTCTTAAACTAAGTTAATGTTTCATAAAATTTGTAGAGGATTTTAAAAAATTGACAAAGGCATTTAGGCGCGCAAGTCCCATAGTTTGTGTGGAAGTCTCCTTCTGTCGCGCAAGTATTGGACACACAGGTATCACTGCGCAAGTCCAAATACATTATCAGAAGCGTGACGCAAGAAAGAAGAAGCGCAGATGAGAAGCACGGATGAGCGAAAGCCGGGAGTCCACTTGCGCGCCGAGAGCAGAAAACAAGCGAGAGTATGGTGCTTTTAACAAAGTGAGGCTCTCAATTTATAGACGAGGCCATACCCCTCTGCGCCGGACTCTGTGCGCCCAAAGCTCATTTCTGTGTTCCGGACCCTGCACGCCTGAAGCCCATTTGTGCGTCATACCATCCGCTCCCTAATTTCCTTTTTATTCTCGATTTTCTCAGAGTCAAATCCTCATTTCCTTTTGGATCCAACTCTGAGGGGAGACTTTTTTTTATTCTCCTTTCGTCATAGTGTCTAAAGACTGGAAAAGGGGAATATCTTAGCCCAAAGTGATTCATCCTTTGAAAAAAATATCAAAAATTGAAAAAGGAATGAATAAGAAGAACATTGCACAAGGGTCGCGCAAGTTCTACCATGGTCGTGCAAGTACACTTGTGCGCCACATTTTTGATCACGCAAGTCACTTGCATGCCCTAAGTGATAACCACCCAAGGTCTTCTCCTGCCTATAAATACCTCCAATGGGCCCCCCATTTGAAGAGTAATTTTTCCAGAATTCAGATACAGAGCTTTGAACGCCCAAGACTCTTCTTCAGGTCTTGCGAACACTTATAAGGTAATTCTTTACATAGAATGGAAGGTCTAAACAAGAGGAGTAAGGTATAAGTATTAGAATTCACTAACACTTGTGTGCCTATGTGTTTTACCCTTACTGGAAATGGACACACTTGCACGCCACCCTACTTCTTCACTATAACTAGCGCGCTATCTTCTGGAAATCCTTTAGGGATAATACCAAGGGTTTGATCCAAGTCTCTCCAATGTATTACCCAAAGGGCTGAAAATCATGCAAGTACCCATGTGCCATGCAGGTATACCTGTGCGCCCACGTAGTACCTGCGCGCCTGCTATGACTTGCGCACCCTTCTATTTTTGGGTGCCCTTCTAGCCCATTTAACCCCTCTTATGCCATTCCACCTCTCTTATTCAAGATTCAGTCTTCAAGACACTCTTCAAAGCCATTTATGGCATGTTTTCTTGATTTACTTCTTTATCCTAATGGAATTACGTAAAACATATCTCAAAACCTAGTGATTTACACATCTTTATTTCACTAAAATTAGAGATTTCATTCATTCAACCTCATCCTTTAAGATGAGAGAACCCTATTCTTGGGCATCCTCCTTAGGAGTAAGCCCCATGTCCTCATTAATCTAGGAATCCTTTTCAGAAGTAAGCCCCAATTTCAAATCCTCTTAATATGGGCATCCTCCTCAGAAGTAATCCCCAACCACAATTCCTTTAACTTGGGCTCCCTTTTTAGGAATAAACCCCAGTCTTAATGTTCTAAAATATTGGCATCCTCCTTAGAAGTAAGCCCTAAGTCCCTTAATTTTTCAAAACCCTTAACCTGGGCCTTCTTCTCATGAGTATTCCCTAGTTTTAATTTCTCTTAACCATTCTTAATTTCCTTTTTGATCTGGGCTTCCTTCTCAGGAGTAAAACCCAATAATAAGCTCCCTCCTATCTTGGGTATCTTCCTTAGGAGTATGTCCCAAGATTAGAGTATCCAAATATCCATGAAGAAAATATACATTTATGGACCGTGTTTTTGGATTTCTTCCTTGAAGTTAATCTAAATCCTCATCTATTTGGGCATTCATACACACATAATCCCCACATCATTGCATCTTTCATGGAACGATTGTCTGGCTTCACCAATACCACTTGTTTCTCACACCAATCATGACTCACTTGATCTTAGAGAGTAAAAGTAATCATGAAATCTTTCATTGAGCCATCAATTATTCATAAACATCATACTCCCTTACTCGAACTATGTGGGTTCTGATTCCTTTTCCAAAACAAAAGATATGTAGGAAGCCCATCTGCGGGTATGATCCCAACTTTGAAATATTCCATGTCCTTCGGAATGAGAATAAAATTCAAGTGCCCCACTGAGTGGCTTTAAAACCAGTATGGTCATCATAAGGACCAAGAGACATTCATGTATTAAAGGATACCACTGACTAAGAATCTCTTAAAAATATAGATGATTCTGTATTGATGAAGAAACTCGAATAAATATAAAATATTTTCTAAATTTCCTACATATCAATCATTTTTTGTTAGATCTAAAGGAAATCTCATTTTATACTTGGTAGTGTAATTAGGATTCACGAACATAACTTAAATCTATAAAGAGAGTCCTAGAGTAGACAATATTTCCCCTAAAAAAAGGTGTGATGATTCTGACCTCCCATTCTTTCGATCAATGAAAATTCTTATGCCTCATCAGTCCACAATTAATGAGCGCCTACCTTTGAAAAGTGGGGTCAAATAGATATTGAATCATTGGATGTTTCTGGTTCTAGGAACAAACCCGTTAGAAACCGCTTGGAATGTTAGAATATTAAATCAATGAGATCATCCCCCATTCCAGAGGGAAACAGTGGTATTATATTAATAGTGGATATACCTATTGTACAAAACCACTTTGGTGTTATACAAAAAAAATTACCTGGTCAACCACCAATGCGTGTTGTCAAGTTACCTATTGAACAAAATCATTATAAAAGACCCCTATAAAATATAATGCACCTGTAGGTTTATTATACATGAATAAATAGATACAAGATATATTTGATAAGGGTTTTATGTATTAGTGCTTCTCTTAAGGGATTCCATGTTTTTTTGGAAAAAATGAACGATATATGGGATTTTTCATCAATTATAAATAGATAAATTTTTTATTATAAATAATATAAATATTTATCATGAATTGAGGGGTTACATAACCAAGTTATAAAATTAAAATACTTATTTAAGACACAGCTTCACTCTGGTCCGCATCTTTTAATGGTAATGGACAATTATTTACATTATTTTTTTTTATAATGAAGGTAAACTCATCATATATTTATATTAATTCCTTTTGTATTAACTAATGAACATTGTGACTTTTATGGATCTGAAGAATAAATAATTCTATGTGTATCTTGAATTTTTTTTAATAAATTAATGATATCTTAATATAATCTATGAACTAGTATGTGAATTATAGTCCTCCAAAAATACGTTTGGAGGCCCTAAAAAATGAATTATATGTAAAAGGTAGTGTGTGAAATTTTTGGAACACTGGAGTTTCTTTTCACGGACATATTGTCTCAAAATATTTAATACCTATTTACGCTTCCATGGAAAATGAAATCACATAATGGAATAAAACATGAACATAAATTAAATTAAATGATTCCGGGGATTTGATGGTTACTATATATATTCCATTTGTTGTTATCCCTTTCATCCAACCCCATAACAAGTTTGACATGTAAAGGGTTGAAATATACATGGTCATGGGAATGTTTCGAATGTTTGGAAGAGATGAGAAGAATATTGATTATTGAATTGGTATTCACATTACCATTAGGTGGGAAATTATTTTTAATATATACTAATGAAATAAATAATGGTCTTGGTTGTATGATATTTTGAATGATCAAGTGATTAAATATGCATCAAATAAACAAAAAACTTATGAATATAATTATACAACTTTTATCATGGAGCTAGAGGTGGTAATCTTCTCTCCAAAATATATAAGTGAATAATGAAAGGGAAAATATGATAAATATATATATATATAACAAACTGGTTTAAAATATATCTTATTTTAGAAAGACAAATACATGAGGCCAATAAGATAATTAGAATGAATCATGGACTATTATATCCTAATATTGTTATACATTACGAAGGAAACAAAGGTGTATGATGCATTGATAAACAAGGACCATTTTGTTTCAATAGTTATGATGATTAACAAAACTTATTTATAATTGTTTTTAGTAAAGATATATATGGTTATAACTAAACCATAAATAATATAAATGATAATTAAATCACAATTGGTGATAGGAATTATAAAGGAATATTAAATCAATAAATGATAGGAAATAAAAAAATATCAATAAAATTTATTATTGTTTGTTTGGGATGATTTTACTTTTTCCAATTATATCATGGTTCATCTAAGCATAGTGTTTCATGTAATGTAAAATATTAAAAAATAAAATTTATTTAGAGATATATATATGCTAAATTCTTAGCGTGTTACATTAGACACTGTTAAAAAAAATTCATCACAATTTTATCTTTTACTCAATAATAAAGTTTTTGATTTTTTAAAATTACTTTAGAGAAAATACAAAGTGAAAAATGGGTTAATGAAACATCCTCTTAAAAATTGGGAAAGTGAAATATGATTTTCATCACATAACTCGGTATCCACGTATATTATAATTGGTGGAAAGTTAAAACCCATTCTTGGATGAAATGAATATATAAGTATGGGGATTTATAGATATCATTTAAAATAATAATTTGAATTATCAAAATAAATTTGACAAATTGAAAACCAAATATTTATTCCCAATTATAAAACCCTTGATTCATTAGATATGAGGGAAATAGAATGGAATTTGTTTCTCAATAACCTTTTCTTATAGTTAAGGTACTGTATTTATATCAATATATAAATCCCCAAAATCTATATTTACATGATATATTTTAATTTCATAAACATAATTTCGTCCATTAATTTTGCATTGATAAATTTAAACATCACCTTTAACTCTATGGAATGAATATATAATTTTTTTATTTCTGATGCACTAAAATTAACATTTATAAGACCATAAGATTCATAATACAACAATAATATATTAATATTATCTCTATTAAAGTATAATTGGAGACCATAAGGTATGATAATATCTCAAATGAATAGTAATATATAAATATATCAAATCAAACAATAAACCAAATGGTTGACATAAATCTTTCTAAAAATTAGTAAAGCTATATTCCAAATAACCTCAATCAAATAAACATGAAATAATGATTTAACCTAAAATATTATATCATACCATTTATATTACATCTCCAAAAACGTAATAGTATCATTACAAAATAATAATTCTGGATAATACTAGAGGTTATATTGATCTCAATAGAATAAAACATTTCCCAAAATATCATTCATCACCTCCAAATCATAAAAATTAAAAAATATGTTATAATCTAATATGTTTCAAAAAGTCTATTGATTATTTTTAAAATAAAATATTTATGATAATAAAATGTCACAATAACCATAAAATAATGTAGGTCATTGTTAGTTGTTTTACCCATATCGCCCATTACATGTGGTTTCAATCACCACGACCTTACCAGATGCGGAGGTTTGTCCCCTGATTTATAGGTTGTTCTTTTTTTAAAATAATCAAAAAATATTTCTATTGGTCATATTAAGAATTTTAATTTATTATATAGCTCTATATAAAATATACTTATCATATTCAAAAATATCATTATAATCATAAAACATTTATTATACTCTATGGTTTTCTTTCAATATCATTCTCTTCTAAAAAATCACTTAATTTTATTTTGCAATAATTAACTCAAAATTCATAAAATCTATCTTTTTTTATTTTACTCAATATTTTTTTTCAATTGAATATAACCTTACCATTAAATTACCCTTTTATTTCATTATTACCCTTTGACATATTCTTGAAAATAGATAAATAAAAAAAATTATAATAATTATTATAAGATTCATGATTATTACTTCCATAACACCATTAATAAAAACACATCAACACATGATTATTGATTACAAAAACCTATAAACAACAATATTTAAATATAAATTATTTTTCTAACATATTCCCTTAGAAATTAATAATTTTTTTATAGAATTTTCCTGGATAATTACTTTGTTAACTATATTTATGACATTTAACAATTTGTGGTGCTTTAGGTTGATCATTATTTCATTATGTCTTGTTAACAAGACTACACATTTTTCTTTATTAGTTAATTGTTTGGTGCCTTCATTTTCCACAAATAATGCATCTAACACTTCCTTTCATGAATTTTCATATAAGTGATTTCCACATTTTTGACATGTAAAAAATTAAATATTCATTCCATAATAAAATTTAGCACTTGAATATCTATGATAATCTATCCTTATCATCTTTGGTGTGTTTGGAAATTCTACTAAATTCTAGTTTTTTAAACAAATTCATGAAAGGTACATTGGAATGATCATTATATGTCTAAAAAATATTCCCATAACGTTTTGAATCTCCTTACAGAAATAATTACTTATCACATCATATTTTGTGTTGAAATTTATTAAATTATTTACCACAATTAAATAAAATTACTAAAGGAAGATGATTATAAATTAAAATAACCATATCAAATCACATAAATATATAATTAAGAACTTATAAAATATTAAAATATAATTTTTTTATGTGATTCTATGTTTCAACCTAAATTCCATTATTATAATACTTTTGAGGTTTCCTAACTGAAAATGTTTTTCATGTCCATTATAATTGTTCCTAAACTATTTAGAAACCTCCAAAACATATCCCTAGGGAGTATCAAACCAGGTATATATTGTGGTATATTATTGTTTACCTTGTAATTATTAATCAATCCCAACATGAATTTTTGGATTTATGACCCCTAGGAACATCAATTTCAAAACATCATCCACTTTTATTATACAAACAGGGACATAATTTCTCATAACCCATTGATATTATACTTTAATTTGAATATAGAATATTTTTAAATTCATGTTCTTATCCTTATATGTATAACTAGGGTGATTAATTGTTTTTTATTATCCTAGATTCCATTTTTTAATGGAAAATTTTATCTAAAACAAATTATATAAACCCATAACATTTAAAAATATTATTATTTTTAGATATATATCCATTAATTATGAGGCAATGATCATGATAATTATTTTATTATTAATATATATTTCATAATCCATTAATGTGACTGAAACAAATCATATTTATTCCATCATTAGTGTGATCTCCAATATAGTTTACTTTTAAAACTAAATTGGAAAATTTAGGGATACGTGAATGAAATTGGGGAGACAAAAATCCAAGTAAGGGTATAATCATGATGAGGGAATAAAACATGTGATTGAAAAGAATCACATAATATCATATAATGTAGATATTATGAATAATTTAAAGGAATTATTACATAACTAAAATTGCATCATAATATCGTGGAATCATAGGAAACGTGGAAACAACATATAACATGAAATATGAATATTTCAAGGCCATCTACTAGGAAAAAAATATAATTGATGAAAATGTATCATAATGGATTTGGTTCACTCCCTGATCCCCTAAATGAGGTCTCAAGAGACTAAAAATTTACTAAATTCACTATAGGGATATATAATCCTATCACCCCACATCACATTCATTTAGTGTGCATTAAATTGTTTTCTACATTAGGAAATAAATAATAAGGATTAAAAAAATAATAACCCATGGAAGTAAAATCGATTAAATAATCCTTTCACACATCATAATAAAAAAAATTTCATAAAGAACGAAATTGAATAATGATCAAAATGAATGTTGTAACCAATAAAATGAGTATAGAGTGAGAAAGATATATATGTATGATATAAATATTAAAAATATAACATTATTATATAACATTAGGGTTTATTACCATGGATGATATATAATAAAATAAAAAACATCACAAAATCATTCATTAGAAAAATAACATTTTCAATTTGAAAATCACAATGGAAATACAAAAGGAAATTAAGAAAAATATTTTATTCAAAAATCATTAAAGGATCTATAAAAAAAATTGATGGTATTAATATTTTATTAGTAATTACATGGAGTAATTTTATTCATACCTAGATTGAAAAAACAATTTGGTAATACCCCGACCCTAGTTAACCATAGTCGGTGCATTATTTTAATACATTAGAAATATTACAAGGAATCAAGTCCTAGAGGACTGATCAGTTTAACAGTATTGAAAAATACATTACATATATGAATGTTACTTTATAATTTCATAAATAAAACACAACATAAATACTCCATTGAGAATGCCATTATTCCTCTAGCTTAACCATGAATGTCAATCGTAAAACACTTCTTCGCTTCCTGGGAAAATAAAACATAATAATGGGGTGATATCAAATGCTCAGTAAGGGTAAATAATTTAGAGGAAGATATAAAATATAAAGGAAAGATGTGTAATAAAAACAACATAATTTTTAAAAATAAACATCATCATAATACAAAAAATATATATCAAACATTACCAAATAAACATGCACATGGATATTGAACTATAATAATAATCACAAGTAACAGCTAATTTCATAATGATGGAATACATAATGCTGGACATTATAATCACATAGTCGAGGCCTCATGCCCATAATACAGCTAAGTCTTCTTCAATTCCATATTCCAAGACTCTATTTTGTCTCAAGAGACCTAACAATGCATCGAGGAGTTATTGCGGGCTCCACCCATCACTTACTAAGTCCAATGCATTCCTCGTATGAAAATGGTTAAACATTACATTAACATTCGTATTAAAACAATCACAAGAACTGTATATACTTTTACCCTAAAACATGAATGGTTTTAAAATAGATCATCCATAGTTAATAATATCATAACATATTCAATACAATTGAAATATTGTATTATAATAAAACAACCTCAATAAAGAATAATATCTAGTAAAGGATGTTGACATAGTTAAAAATGATCAGTAAAACACTTTGAGAGAAATACCCTATTTTCGTGAAATCATTTAAAAGTCTCACAATTTATAAAGGAATTAATTTAAAATATATTTTTTAATCAATGTGTCCCATAACACTTTATAAAATTTGGAAATAATTAATATTTTAAAACAATTAATTCTAGATGAACAAATCCTCAAAATCATTTTAAAAACATAGACATTAATTGAATTGTTTTCCAAATAATATCTTTAAAACATTTAAAATGTTGATATATTTAATGGGTCCCTTAAATAAAACCTTAAAATATTCCTTTTGAAAACATTTTAAAAAAACATGGATGATAAATACTTCCTAGTATATACATACAAATATACTATCTTGGTTAATAATGACATTGAAGAATTAACACTTACCTTGTATGTTACTTTAGCCAAGGGTACGTTTAGCCTCTTGTATAATGATCATAGTATGTTATTAAATTACACAAGAACCATATTAATATTTATTATATAATTAATTATTTATTTATGACTTTATTTTTCCCATTTAATAATGAATTCCATGTTAAATTAACATTTCAGGTAATAATAACTTTCTTTATCATATGTGTTTTAACATGTTATTATTGATCATATAATTTAGATCTTCTTTTAAATAATTCCAGAATATAAAAAATTATTTATAAAACATATATATTTGGAATATAAGTATGTATAATAGATATATATATGAAATGGAAAACACTGTATATGGAGACGGTAGGTTGTACCTACGCATAAACGATGTTTCCATTTTCATATTGTATGGAACGTGAGTAAGGGAATAAGATATATGTTAGTACACACATATATATATTCAATAGAATTATTATGTCATATATTACATACCTATTAATAATATATATTTTTATAATCATCATTTAATGGTGAACCTTGAAATGAATCTTATCTCGTCATGTAAACAGTAAGTTGTACGTACACACAAGCCACGATATCATTTCCTTAATCATTAAATGCTGCAGAATTGGATGGTATATGAATTTTACAGAGAATGTAGATTTTTATTTTCATTATTCATATAAATATTACTCATCATTATATCTTCCAAAATAACATAATGTTGAATAAAAAATTACACCATGGTGTGGTGATGGTAAGTCATACGTACACTCGCATGGTGAAATTATCATTCATAGGATGGATAGAATAATGAGTATAGATTTACCATATTTATAATAATTTCATAGAATGTATAAGTTACTATATTTATTATTTTTGTATGGAAATAATAAATAAATAGAAAGTGGAAGAAGAAAAGAATATTAAAAGAGGTGGTAAAATAATTACCTCTTTTTTTGGGTGTTTCATTTTGATTTGAACTAATGTTCTATTAAGGTTGCAATTATAAGGTATGGCCTCTAGGATTATATGAGGGAAGTCAGAATGAGAGAAGGGTAAGTATACTTTTACAAGAGAGGTTTGGGTCACTTTAACAAATGTTTGAAATGTTATTTTATTATAAAATTATTTTCAGTTCCTAATTGCACCAAATTGATTTATTTTGAAGATATGGTGGGGATGGGTCTAAATCCTCTCAACCAATAGGTTTTAGAAATATTTATGTCACCATATTATCCTTATCTTTTAGAATTAACTCTTAGTTAAATAGTTTAACTTTTACCGTGTCCTCTTGTATTATAATAAATGGTTAATAATCATACTATAAAAAGGAAATCGAACCCCCAGAGTTTCATTAATGATATATATAACCTTATCTAATTCCTTTGGCCGAACCTTATATTTTTAATAAGATTATAATAGTTAATAATATAGTTTTTGTTTTAAAAAAATAATTTATGTCAACTTGGACACTATTGTATATTTTGTTTTTGTTAAAGTCATAACAACATTATCACATCAAAAAAATATTTAATCAACCCTAAAAAGTCATATTTTTCTTATAAAATTACTGGATGGAATTAAAATCCTAAATTTACATTTATTTTTATATTTATAACATCAATTATTTTAATCATTCCTTGATAAAGTAATTACAGTATCATCATTGTGTCATAAATAAATTTTGATATTTAATCTCAAAATATTATAAATAAAATTCCATTATGTATAAAAATCATTTTACCCTTCTAATTAATACATATATTCTAATTTATCTTATGTTTAAATGTGTATTACAAATGGTTTATTTATTAACCATTATATTTGACACTTTAAACTAGTCTTTAAATAAAATAGGTTCTTATTTTATTCCTAACATTTATTGTTTTTCAAAAAACACATATCCAATAGAATTATGACATGTCTTAGGGTATTTATAATTTCTAATTAACCATTAATTTCCCTATTTACTTTTAACCATGGTAAATAAAATTCAAAAGTTACTACTCACCAAAAATTATTTTCATCTAATTGAACCACATTTTATATACTGATTTCAATCACGTCTCTTATATTTTTGAAATTCAATTCACAAAAGTAGTAAACTTACATTTTATGAAAATTAGCAAATGTTCATAGAAGGTGGGTAAAAGACAGTAAAAAGTTCAATAAAATTTTATATAGCTAAACATATTATAAAATGACTCTAATGAATTACATTGAAAAGATATAGGTATTATGTATTTATTTTTAATTAAAATAAATATACATAAAATATAAATAATTATTTAAATAAAAAGTCGGTTTTGAACAATAATGTAGTGTTTTTCACTAAAAATTGAATGTTTTCTGAAAAATAAAAAAAATGAACCGTATGATAATTTTCAAATCCAAAATCCAAAAATGATGTCTATTTTACCAAAATTCAAAACATAGTAGTTTCGTTAATTTATTTAAAATTTATTCCCATTGTCCAAATCAGAAAGCGGTTTTTTGAGAAGTAAAAACTACCAAAAGATTGATATGTGTTTATGTCCAATGTAAAGTTGAACATACTTACAATGAGCAACATTGGATTAAATGATAAAAATATATTCTAATTATACTTCAAAACCATTAAAAAATAAAATTTAACACAATAAAATATTTTAATTAAAAAAATTCTTTTAATATTTAGTATCTTTCACATTTGATCAAAATAAGAAAGTCTTCAGGAAAACACTACAAATTTATCCAAAATAAATTTTTAGTTCCGGATTATAAATAATATTTTAATTTCGTCAAATATAATATATTTAGGTGTAAAATATTGGACTAAGAAAGGGTTCTCAATTTAAAGGTGTAAAAACAGCATTTTTGAAAAATACTTCATTTTTCGAAAAATTTGAATTTGTGCTTATTTTATGTCTATGAAAAATAAAAAAATAATCTTAAAAATATATGGGATATATATAAAATTAAAAATGAGGTTATTAATATTCATAACATTATTTTAAATGACTAGTTTGGTATGTCGTGGTATGCTTGAACTCAGTGTTCCGTACATCGTACACTGTTGTATTATTCAAAGAGAAACGTACCATGGATGCTTGGGGTGTTACATTCTTCACTCCATCAATAAATTGTGTCCTCATAATTTGAAATCTTTCTTCGAAATTAAAAGAATAAAAAAATAAAATACCTTTGTGCAAAAACCACATTGAAAATAGGGTTAATAAAATGTAGTATTAAAGATAGGAAATGGGAAATGAAAAAAGTCACCACCAAATTAGGATTTGTAATAGAAAAACATTGGTGGAAAGTATTGTTGGTGGGAAAACGTAAATATTTATAGGGAGTGATTGAGGCCATAAATCACAAACAATTTAATGGAAAACTAATGGCCTCAAAGACCTAAATCTGTGATGATTTAAAATATCATCAGTTCAACAAAACATAGGGTATTAGGATAAAAAAAATTTGCTTTTAAGATCATTTCCCTAATATTTATGAATTTATTTATTCATAGAAAAATTAAATAATTAATACATGAAAAGTATAGTTCCATCAGTTAACAAATTTATACCATAAACTCATCTTTCACTCCAAAAGAAAATAAAAATCAAAAATATTTTGTTTTTATAAATTGTATAGGGTTCCAAAAAAATAATTTATAATTCATATGTAATCCCATTATAAATAAACTACATTATAAAAATGAGGACACCATGTAGGCTAGTGGTTGGTGATGCACCCTTGTCACCCTTCGATTTCGGGTTCAAGTCTCACGACCTTGTTAGATGTGACAGGTTGTCTCCCATGCTTCGGGTATTAATTTTATAACAATCCAAGAATAATCATAAGAAATGATTTAACCTTAATAATAGTATCCAATTTAAAACATAATCCATTCCTACATTTAGACTTATCCAAAATAATTCTGCCAAAACTCACAGTCCGAAATTTATAATGAAGTTAAACACAATGATGATCTTCTTTTTTACTTAATAACGTGTGAATACAGTCATCATGCATTCTTTTAAAACATGGAAACACCATGAATTTCTATGAAAACATATTTATTGAATTCATGCTCTCTTATTCATTATATAATACTAGATATACTCCTTATATCCAAAAAAAAGTTTTAAACTCCATCAATAATGGTATAGACAAACAATTAATTTGTTTCAATGTAGTCAAGAACATCTAATATAATTTTTCAAAATAAATCATATCTTATTCAAAAATCACTACATCATTATCAGATCCATATTAATGTTTATCTTTCCTTCAGCTATGTATTTTCCAAAAAATTTAACTTGATATTGAGTCTCTTTTATTGGGACCACACAATCTCAATTCCTTGATGAAATTATACTGCAGTACAATCCTTTTGTACTCTATAATTCTTATAACCATTACATAGATGATACAACACTCAAATGACATAATTAATTAATATCAACATAAGAACACTAGTCATTCCACTTCATCTGTGGTAGTATCACCACTTGATAATTATCCAATAGAATCATTTGTGATAAACTCGGATGATTGGGACATTGACTCACATAGTGTCCCAAATCCTTGCAGATGAAGCATTATAAATTTGAATCATTGTTCTTACCCTTACAATAACATAATTCGTGTCCCTTTTCTCCACACTTTAAAAAACTCAAATTCCCTTCGAGAATTTTCCAAGGTGATTATTTCCACAGTTATCACAAATGAGAAAATAATTCTTTCCCGTTTTCCCTTTATCCATCTTTTTCTCTACCATCTTTTTCTTCTCTCGCTTCTTTTCAAAGACATATCACTCTGAAAATTCATTAATCATCTTATTAACACATAATACTATTTATTCATATGATTAGAATACATGGTATATTATTTCCTTTCTACATGTTGTATTAATACCATGAATGATATGGTCCTTCTTACTCTCTCAATCATGAGTACTACTGGAGTTCTCATTCCTTTAACTGCGCATAATTTTTATACAATGGTATAGAGTATGTTAGTTTATGAATCGTAATGCATAATTCTAATATTATAAAATACCTAACAAAAATTGAAAAATTTATGCATATGATCTAAAGTAATAAAAAATGTTTTCTTTGATGAGTTATTTACACATAAATTCTTCTTAATGGTTTGTAGTGAAAATTGGAATTATCCAAAGAATATCCCTTAGGATTTTCATAACCAAAATTGCAGAAATGCTTGTTGTCATGTACCCAGATACCTTAGGTCAATCCCAAAACTCCTTGTTGGAGTTTTCACTATTAGGTACATCTGTACCAGAGCTTTCTCTACCTTCACATATCATGATAGGGTTGTATTACATGGATAATTCACAAATATCTAAATTACAAAAATTATAGGAAGTTATTCTACACTAATCCTTATAGTCTATCATAGGGTAATGTTTCAAAACTTGAGTTTATCAATGTTTATTTACACGGTTTTTGATAAACATATCCTGATACAAAATGTTACACCCAAACCATAGTTACCCAGTGTCGATACATTATTTTAATAAAATGGCATGATTATAAGGAAACATATTTAGAAATATCGATCAATTTAGCTGTCTAGGAAAATATATTACATATATGAAAATTACATTAAAATTTCAAAAACAAAACAAAACATAAATAATCATTTGAGAATGCCATTATTCCCCTAGCTTAACCCCACATATCAATCATAAAACACTTCTCTGCATCATTGGAAAATAAAACATAAGAAATTAGTGGACTCAGATGCTTTTTAAAGGTATATTATTTAGCGGAAGATATAAAAATTTAAGGAAATATTTGTAATAAAAACCACATTCTTTTTAAACATAAAAATTAACATAATATAGAAAAAATAAATCAAACATTACAATATAAACATGCTCATGGATATTCTACTAGTTATAAAGTCGAATATATTATCTAATTTAATAATGAGTTAATGCATAATCCAGATATCATAACTACATAGTCAAAGCCTCGTGCCAAGACTACAAATAATAATTTTTGTCAAGGACTTATGCCAAAACACTAGTTTGTCTCATGAGACGGACTGATTCATCAAAGTGTTATTGAGGGCTCCACCAATCACATACTAGGTCCAATGCATTCCTCATATAGAATTGGTGAAACATAATATAAACATTTTTATTAAAACTAACATACAAAATGTCAATAATTTAACCATATACCATGAATAATATAAAAACAGCACATCCACCGCAAAACATATCATAAATCATTAAAAAATTTATAAATATTGTATTATAATAAAACAACTTCAACAATGAATAATATCAAGTAAATGATGTTGACATATTTGAAAATGATCACTAAAAAGATTTGATAGAAACAGCCCATTTTTTTTGTGAAATCATTTAAAAGTCTCACAATTTATACATGAATTAAGTAAAAAGTGATTTTTGAATCAAAGTGTCCCATACCAATTTTATAATTTTTAAAGGAATTAAAATTTTAAAACAATTATGTTCCTATGAATAAATCCTTAAAATCCTTTAGAAAACATGAAAATTAATTAAATAGATATTGAAAATAAATCTTTAAAACATTTATATTAATGATATAATTAAAGAGTCCCTTCCATAAAACCTTAAAATATTCCTTCTGAAATTTTTTTATTAAAAAATGACATGGATGATAAATATGTCCTATTATATACATTTATATAAATAATCTTGTATAATGATGAGATTGAGGAATTAACCCTTACCTTATATTCTCTTTTGGTCGATGGTACGTTTAACCTCCAATATAATGAACATAGTATGTTATTATTTTAAACCAGAACCATATTTATATTTATTATATAATACATGATTCATTTATGACTTTATACTACCCGTTTAATAATTATTTCCATATTAAATTAACATTTCAGCTAACAATCGCTTTCATTATCGTACATGTTTTAACTTGTTATTCTTAATTGTATCATTTAGATCATGATTTAAATGATTTCAGAATATAAAAAATGGTTTATATGCCTTATATATTTAGAATATAAATTTGTATAATATATAGATATATGAAATGGAAAACTCTATTTATGTAGACGGTAGGTCGTACGTACACATAAACGTTGTTTCTATTTTCATATCATATTGGACGAGTGTAAGTGAATAAGACAGATGTAAGTAAATACACATATATATATATTATAATTTTTATGTCATATATTACGTACTTATTAGTAATATATATTTTTATAATCATCGTTGAATAGTGCATCTGGAAAATAATCTTATCACGTCATGGAGACGGTAAGCCGTACGTACCCACAAGTGATGATATCATTTATTTAATGATTAAAAGGTGTGGAATTGGATGGTATATTAATTTTACAATGAAATTATAATTTTATTTCATTATTTATATACATATTACTAATCATCATATCCATTCAAATATCATAGTTTCGAATAACAAATTACACCCCATCGGGGAGATGGTAAGATGTACGTACGCATTCATAGTGACATTAACATTCATATGATGGATTGAATAATGAGTATGAGTGTGCCATATTTATAATAACATCATAGTACCTATAAGGTATTGGAGTTATTATTTTAGTATTGAAATAACCAAGAAATATAATGTGGAAGAAGAAAAGAACTTTGAAAGGGGTCATAAAATAATTACCTCTTCTTTGGGTGTTTTCATTTAATTTAAAGAAAATGAATCCATAGGTAGGTTTTTTGCTAAAGTTAAATAATTTAGGTTGATATTGTGGAAGTTGGTAAAAGATTTCAGAAGGGTTTGTCCATGTCAAATAGCATTGGAGGTGTGATTTTGAGAGAAGGAGAAGTACCCTTTTATAAGAGAGGTGAGGCTCACTTTAAGAAATGTTTGAACTTTTATTTTATTATAAAATACTTTTCAGCTTCTAATTTGCTCCAAATTTATTTATTTATAATATAAGGTGGGGATGGTTCTAAATCCTCTCAAAAAAATAGGTTTTATAAAAGGTTAGGTCACAGTATTAACCGTATATATTTGATTTAACTCTTAGTTAAATAGTTTATCTTTTACCATGCCCTCTTGTATTATTATAATATATGGTTAATAAATATACTATAAAAATCCAATAGAACCACAAGTGGTTCATTGTTGATATATATAATATTATTTATTTCCTTTGACCTAAACTTATAATTTTGATAATATTATATCAATTAATAATACAGTATTTGTTTTAAAATCCCATTTATGTCAATTTTGACACAATTTGGTATTTTGTTTATGTTATAGCCATAACATCTTTATCACTTAAAAATTATTTAATCATCCGTAAAGTTTCATATAAACCATGAAAATTCAGGGATTTCAACAAAAGACTCAATTTACATTTATTTTTATATTTATTATATCAATTATTTTAATATTTTATTAATAAAGTAATTATTGAATCAACATTGTGTCATAAATAAATTTAATTATATAATATATAATAAATATAAATAAAATACAATTATTTATAAAATATTTTTATCTTTATAATGAGTATTTATAGTCAAATTTATCTTCTGTATAACACTATATGAAAATTGTTTTATTTATTAAAATTTTAATTTAACACATTTAACTTGTCTTTAAATAAAATTATAATAAATGTCCTAATCTAATCCAAGTGGACCAAAGAGGTTAATATTTTTATTCCAAAGGTTGATTTTGGTCGAAAAACACTAATCCAAAATAATTAGGACATGTTTTAGGGTATTTATTTAATTTTTTTAACTATAATAGCCCTATTTATTTTTAACCGTGGTGAATAATAATCAAAAGTTAATTTTCAACAAAAAATATTTTCCTCTTATTGAAAAAAAAAATTGATAATGACTTCAAATGCGTCACTTGGATATTTTAAATTCAATTCATAGAAGTAGTATAATTATGTTTTATGCAAATTTGTAAATGTTCCTAGATGTGCTTAAACTCAATTTTGCATACATCACATGCTATTGTATGGAATTTATAACATTATTTAATGAAACACAAAATATGAATGTGGTTATTAATACACATAACATTTTTTCAATAAATGTGGTTATTAATACACATAACATTTTTTTAATTTGTTATTTTGAATGGTCTTGATGTGCTTAAACTCGGTTTTGCATACATCACATGCTATTGTATTATTCAAAGATAAATGTTTCATTGAAGCTTGAGGTGTTACATATTCCATTCAAATTTTTGTAAGTAATTTATAATGTGAATTTCTTGTATAAGTATAAGAAGATTACTTTTAAAAATATTTAATAAATCCAATCATGGGTAAAAATTAATTTATAAAATCATATGAGAATATTAAAAACAGTTTTTTGAAACACATTAAATAATTTATGGATATAGAATAGTAAGTATTTTTTGAACGAAATGAAAAAAAATAAACCTGGTTTTCATTAAAAACCATTTTCCTTATAATTCCAGGTAACAAAAAGAGTAAATTGTTAATATTACATGAAAATTTCATGAAAATCCTTATGATAATAATGTTAATGGATTTGAATATAAATTAATCAAAAAAACTTCCATTTAAAAAATATTCATAAATAATCCTAATTAATATTATATAGAAAATTAATCCCTTAAAACTTTGGTATGTTTTGATTAATAACATATATGAAATGAATAAAAACAATTATTAATTAAATGATCATTTATTATAATAGATTCATGATATTATTTTTAAAGGTTAATTATATACACAATTCAAGTATGAGTAAATTTTCAGGAATATCAAATACTATTATTAAAAACATCATCATAAATAAGTTCAGTATGAAATAGTTGAAAACGGTTTACAACAGTTCATTAGGCGGTAATCCGTCGTAAAAAGGATTGATGATTTATTTTATAATTTCATAAAAGATGTCATAAATGAATATTAATCCAGAAAAATAATAAAATAAAATTATATAGGATATAAATTCATTGTTAATTTTTAATTTTTAATAAATAATTTATTTTTGATAATTTTGAAAATAGGAGACCAGTGAAGACTATTACATCTTCTTTAGACCAGCTCATTACAATTATAAATAAAACTTCCAAGATTTTAGTTTAAACTAAAACATGGATTGTTTAATGAGTATAGGGATGTAATGAAGTTATTTTTATTTTTTATTTTTCAATATAATGTGTTTTTGAAGTGTTGAAATGGGTGAATATGGGTTCCCCTTTATAATATAGTAGGAGTGATGTTCTTCCAAAAACACAAAACAATTCAATAATGCGAAGTCACTCTCATGCCAAGTGCCTAAAAAATAAAAAATAAATATTTTTAGGTGATATAAGTTCAATAAATATATATACCAATAATAATAAAAATAATTAAACATTTTATCATCATTACATCTAAGGTTACACAATGACATCCGTTATAAAATTTAACCATGGTAAATTTGATTTTTACTATTTTTATGATTCATAATGACAAAAAACTAATTTTATCTTATTGTATAATTTAAATTATTCGTTTAAACATATTGAATCCAGTTTATCAAACTATATTCACTATATAGGAACTATATAGTATAAAACTAAACATATGGATGTTTTGAAAAAAATGGTTTTCAAGAAATGTATTTTTAAAGTATGAGATGATATTTTAATAAATTAATGAAAAATAATAATAATTAAATAAAAATAATTAAATAAATATGTATATATAATTAATATTTAAATCTAATTTAAATAAATACATATTCGGGGTTCTTTTAATTAGTTAGAAATAGAGAAACATTATTCACTTTAAAAGAGGATTCATAATGAAAAGTTTTTTAATGCCAAGAAATAAACATATATTAAAAACCAGTATAAACATGAGAAAAGTGAAATTAATTGTGTATAATAAAATTAAAAAATTATATTAATTAAAAACCATTTTAATGAATAATTAATCTTTTCAATTTAATAATTTTTTATAATTATACCATGATATCTCAAAATTGATATTTTCACTATTCATTTAAAAATAGATATTTTCCCATAAATCCTAACATTTACACAAAGTTAAAAACTATATTTTGATTTAAAAATAGATTTAAAGATTATAATATATAATATATAAAATTTATTATAATTTATTATACTATTTTCTCATAATTGAAATATAAATAATATTTGAAAGAGACGTGTTTTTTTGAAGAATAAAATATATTTAATAAATATGAGTTCTTAGTTATTAATAATTTCATAATAAATTTATATTTTTAGGACCATTATATGTATTTCATAAATTATTTAAAACTATTTATACTTGTTAATTTAATGTCCCGGTTATGTGGGTCATGTTAAAATAATGATATATTAATATTATATCATATTTTATAAAACTAAGTGGTCGGTGTAATATATGATATCAGGGAAATAATATTTATTTAAGGATAAATATATTAAAAATTATATAGGGGTTACATGTACATCCTCATGTTGTTGATTCTATATTTACAATTTTTTTACTTATATATGTTCATCAAATTTTTTGATTCCTTTTATGCTATTTATTGTTGAATCATAGTTCCTAAAAGCCTGAGAGCCATAGTGATATCAAATTCATTAGGTGGTATATTGGTTGGACCAATTTAAAATTCTAGTGGTATTTTCCATTATAAAAGGTCCATTAGTTCTCTTGTATTCACATAGTGGGTGTTGAATCATACACATGACTTAGTGATGGGTGGTTAAACAAAATTGCGATGTGGGATGGGTTAACCATTTCAACATAGGCCCGTATGATTTAGTGGATACATTTAAGTTGCGTTTTAGTTACAGGTGATAAGAAAATTGGGGTCAGTTGATAATCATATCTATAAGTTATTATTTTTTATTCTTTATATGTTACATATTATCGTTAAAATTACTATAAGATCAATGAGATTGGAATTAATCGGTAAGGAAATTGTTAACATGTATTCATGATTAGTTCAAGGGATGTTATAAATTTAAGTGAGAGATGAGGGAGACACTAGTGCATCAAGATTTTTTATAATAGTGTGTAAAATATGATGATACTATTTGACCTGGGGATCATAGTAGTTGGAAAGACATTAGTGTCAAGATTTGTTTTCAGTAAAACCAAAGGTCTTGGGATCATCATTAAAGATGTGTGGCTGTAAATTGGGTTGGCAAGTGTAGATTGTGAGTTTAAACATGGAATATTATATTGTGTCAGGTGTACTTCACTCTAGTTGGGATCTAGGTTGTGATATGGGATAACCAAGATTTCGCTATGGTCTGTGTTTTCCATGAATATATTTTTTACAACATGGATATGTGTATGTAGTTGATATCTAATTTCGTATGAGATGATTTATAAGTCCTTTCCCTGAGTGAGACCATTTTAGTGTTCTGTGTATTTTCTGATAGTGTGACACCTTATCATATGTCTTATGGTATATGATTATTATTATTCATAACACCACACCTTGAGTGAGATTGTGGTTGTATAGGATTTTTTAAGAGTATAGTATGTAATGTCAACCTATGTAATAGGTGGTAGTATATGAGTTGATAGGTTTATAGTATAATACCTCACCCTAAGTGAGAGGATGGAGGTATGTGACATGTTATGGGATGTGGTATCAGTCCTCAACCATTATGATATAGTGTAGTAATGTGATGTGGAATGAGTTATGAGGTATGACATCACCTTGAGTGAGAGGGTGAAAGACCATACATTGGTGAGGTATGTGATATGGTTAATGATCACATCTTGAGTGAGAGGGTGGTTTTATGTGATTGGATATGAAATCCGGACTTGGTATAACACCCAATCCATAGTGATAAGGTTGTATGTGGGGCTATGTTTTTTATCAATAACAAGAGTAAGGTGGTGTGTGTTATGATGTGTTTCAAGATGAATCATTCCATAGTTATTTCCTAATGTATGTTGGTTTACAAATCATTGATTCCTACTTACTATATTATGTAATAAAGGGTGATTATTATTAGGTTTATTTTTAGTTATGAATCCAGGTGTGTGGGTTTCATGTAAAAAACATGAACTATTCTATATTTTTCATGGATACCTCCTTGGTCATAGAATCACTCAATGTATTTATTTCAATTTAGATAACCCACATTGTTATTGGACTCAACCATACCCACATACATTGAATGTATTTTGATGCATTTTGGGGGATCTTATTCGTTCCATTTGATGGATAAAAACCATGAATAATTTATTTTTGTTGTTTTTATTGATATTATTGCTTTATTGGTTATATAATCAATTCCTTTTTTGGTTTTATGTTTTCTGTAATGAGTCACATGTATTTGGAGTTTGGAATTTTTTTATAAGATCAAAAAATATACGATATGTTTTAGGTATTATGTTTGATAAAAAAAGGTGAAATCTCTCACATATGTGTCAAATAATTATAAGACATATCCCATAAGAATCATGACATTTAATGATATAATGATCTATTTATATATAACACTAATAATAATAGAAATATATACTGTGTTGTTTCTTGTTTCATGTTTCAATATAATTTCATATCATCATCTCTAATTAACAACAAATCCATCAACATTGTAAATATTAATGAATCATCTAGGTAGTATCTTTAGAAATAAATGTATAATAATTCCAATAATAGTAGGGAGTGAAATTTCCATGGATCCATGGTGTTTGTGTGAATATAATGGAGTTGAAGGTAACTATTTATTAATGATTGTAATATAGGCTATTATGCTATGTGGGATAGATTGTGGATCATAGGGAAATCCTAAACCAAAAAATAAGGCATTTTACATGAATGATTATATATAATGAATATATTTATAAATTTTAACAAAAAATTGAAATTATCAGGTTATTTTTGAAATATTGATTCAATTAAACCAGTGTACAAGTCATTTCATTGGTGTGTTTTTTTGGTTTGGTCCCATGGTAATATAAAGTTTGTACTCTGAATGATATTATATCCTTGTCCTAGTGAGCTGATATGGGACCCTCCTATTATAAAGATATATTTCTTATATCCTGAGATGAATAAAAATGTTCTTCCCTAGTAACTATTTAAATAATAATGGTATTCACCATGCATATTTAAATAGAGTACATTCCATTTTGAAGAAAAATTCTAGAACTCAAAAGAACATATTTTGACATTATTTTAGAAACTAAAAGTATATTTATTTTGGATAAACATTAAATAATTACAAATAAATCATCTAGGATTTAAACATAGATCCAATGTGGTATACATATGGAGATATATTATATAATTAAATTTTACTGAAAAGGCGATTTTATATTGTAATTAATGGTTTTTTCCATTACCAATTAAATTCTATTTTTTATGATGATCATTTTTGGGTACTACATACAGGATTAATGGGTACATTTAATTTTTATTTTAGGTTTTTTTCTACACAATCGTATGGTTATTATGAGGGGTAACTCATTTCTATTTTGTTCTATAAAAAATCCAAATTTGATATTCTAGTATGTTAAATTATAATGAAAATTTCCTTTTTTCATCCAAATACATTACCTATTCCTTATGTCTATTAGTTATTAATGAATATTGTGTATTTAAGGTTGATATTTCTTTTAGTGTATTGAATAATTTTTTATATTAATGAAAAACCAGTTTATGAGTTAGAGTTGTCACGATTAAACATTGATTTGGATCACCTTATTTCTAAATAAACAAGAGTTCTAGACCAAAAAAATATGGGTGTTTATAAATTAATTTTTTATGAAGATTTAATTATATCCAATTTTCACAGTAACATGATTATAAAAAAATTATGATTCATTATTTAGGATCATAGATCTTCAATTTCTAAATACACATAAATAATTAATAGTTTTATTTCCTTTTTATGTGTTTATTTTTAATAAAAAAGTTTATATTATTTATTAGATTTGGTTTTTTTCTTGTTATTTACTTGATGTTGAGTGTTTGAACGCAAACTTGACCACCTAATATGATTCATTATCCATGATTGAAAAATGCAATATAAATTTCACAAATTAATTCATGGTGAAAATTAATAATGTCCCAATGTACCATTAGTGTTATAAATTCCATTTTCATGGACAAGATATTTAATTGGAGAAATTGATTTAATAGACTGAAAAAATATATTTCCCATCACATATTATTTATTTTAAATTTTATTTTTTACTCATATATGTTAGGATGTTATTTATTATTATGGATGGTTCAAAATGAGTAAAGAGTAAATAAATAATGTTTTTCTAGGTTGATTGATATCGTTGACATTATATTACTCAACTTAAAGAGAAGAAAAAAATTCATGGAGTATAAGTCCAACAACAATACCAAAGGATGATGAAGTAAACCTATATATATATTGAATTATGTTATTAATGATGTTTCTAATGACTTTGTAAAAAATAAACTAGTTTTGTAAACTAATGGATGTAACAGAATATGAACCATTATTATTATAAAAAAGAAAACTCTAATGTATTTTTGAATTGGTGGTTGAATCTAAGGTTACATCCAATGATTAGTATGAATATAAAATATTTCCTAGGGAACACTCTATAAAAATTTATAAACATGCGGAGAAACAAGGATAATTATTTTTATATTATTTGAATAAGGAAGAAGAGGTGATATCAACTAAAATAAATAATAGTATTCTTGATTCTAAAGAAAAAGAAATGGAAAAAAGAATCTGTAAAAGGGAATCATTATAGTGATTTGTTGATTAATGGTTTATTTTTATAATATTTAATACAAATTGTCTATTTTCACCTCACAATAGAGTAATTCATCATTAAATGAAGGGATGAGGGAGTATCAATTTAATAAGTAAAAAATTTCAGTAATGGTCAAATCCATACTTGGTAATTTCTTTCTACACTCTATTATGTGGCACATATTGAGGTTATATTTAGAAAATTGACATTGAAAATACCTTATGGGAGGAAGTCTTATATTTTTTACATTATTATCACGTTTTTTATGATTTCATGAATGTGAATTTATTTAGGATGTATATTCAATCATGTTTAATAGTTATGATTTTATATGAAATGGATATTCAATATTCACATGTCTATATTTATTCTGTGGTTTAGCCATGATTTAATGAAAAATATGATAAAAATGAGATAGAATGAAAAGATTCAATGTGAAAGTGATTTATATTTGGAATTATAGGTATCAATTTTATCGATAACATTTTAATATTAATTTTCATATAAAAATTTTAGATACAACACATATATTTTAGGATATATTTTTTATACAGGATGAATATTAAGAATTCCATAATACCATGTTTTATTTGAGTTTTTTCATAATATTTAATGTGTAAGATAATGGATGCATTATTAAATATAAGAATTATATTATTTATATGATGAATCGTCATTTATGGAATCAGTTTATTTATATTGATATATATCCACAATAATAATTATACTTTTATTTTCTAAGGATAATTTTAATATACATTTCATTTTTATTATTATATGTGTGATATTATAATACGATTTATACAATTAATAAGAGGTGTCCTGAACCATTGTTAGATTATTCATTATTAAATCCTATTTATTGGGAGAATTAATAATATTCACACATTTAGAAAATTATTTTTATCTCATTGAAGTATAAAAATTACCAACCATTTTGATTCTGTTAAATTAATTATATTTATCGCATTTGATATTTAGTCCGACTGTATATCAGCTCATCTGAAAATACACAGAAACATTAAATTTCATTTTGAAAATTCTATACTAAAATTTTATTTATCATTCATTTGAATATTATTTCATATTATCACAATATTTCTCTTTTGATATTTACGTATGGATTTAGGTTACTAATGGCATAAATATGTTATAGTTACATGAAAAAGTGTAGTATAGATATGTTTTATTAGTTTAGGGATTATTTTCTCAATATGTCAATAATTTTTTAGAATTTTCCCAAAAAATGTTTTAAAAATCGCTACAATTAATGATATATTATTTGGAATAATTGTTTTTCAAAAAAATGAAAAAAAATATTCCAAAACATTTATTTATTTGTTTATAATCCTATGAAAAAAATATAGGAGTGGATATGATTTATTTTTAATGGAAGTTGAATGATTATGTGTATTTTTTTATTTTAATTGAATATCAGGATTTATATAATTCGAAATTTTCCCAACTTTTTTCAAACATCTAATTTTTTTTATCTGGATTACCTACACAATCTTTAACCTCGAATTCATTATAACTTTAATGAAATCCTTCTTAATTTTTATGTTATCATTTTTATGTGAATGTTTACATTTATTTTATACATATATATATAGTACATCATATTTTGGTTGATGATAACACCATTTCATATGATCTTGAGGGATAAGAAAAGATTTTTCTAATAAGAATGAAAAACACTAGAATAGATATTTATAAAAGGTTGAAATATTTGAATATAATATATAAGATGTATTGTAATAACATCCAGGTAAAAGGTATGTTTATTTTTAATCTTATTTTTTCAATTTTTATATTCAATAATATTTCTATTTTTAGGGAGAAATAAATATTGTTTTTTAGGAAACTGTCTAGGAACATGGTTTTATATCATGCTTAGTAGTAACCAATAATATATCTATTTAACATGTAACTATTTTTTCTTACGGTGATTTTTTAAAAAATTATTTTTTTATTTTAAAATTTTAAATGAAATGATTAAATTTATTTTTTGTTTATAAATTTCAATATCAGATTTATATGAGTTTGTAGTATTTCCCATAAAATGTAATGTCTGTGAATAGTGAAAAAACAGTTCTTAAAAATAATGTTACCTTTAGGAAATTGTTATTATATATTATAAATTCTAAATTGATAAATTTTATTCTAAAAATATTTATTTATGTTACAAGGGACTTAAATTTATTTAAATTATATTTTAATTTAAAAACTCATATTTGTTATTTTAAAACATAATTAATCTAAATGGAAAATATATTTTTAATACATTATATGAATATAATTGAAAAATATAATTTTATCAATTTAATAAATTTAATTAAAGAAAAAAATCATTTTTTTATCATTTGGTCCAAAATAATGGATAAGGGAAAAATATTTTTCCATAAAGAAATGAATTATCAAAATAAAATCATGTTTTAGGGTTGAAAACAAAAATGGAAAAAAAATAATAGTAGAGTTAGAGGGCCCCTCATTTTTTTATAAAATTTCTGTTTGTGTTTTTTAGGTGTGGATACAACTTATATATTCTCTAAGACATTAATTTTCATTTTTGATCCACTTTACATGAGAGTGACGACCCATTATAAGAAATATTTAAGTATTCAAAAAAATACCAATCATTTCCACTCATTTAAGTGTCACTCCAATCCTCATTTCCCAATACCCCAAAATCCAATATGTTTTTTCCAAAATATACTCAAAAATCTATTCATCACACCTACACTACTAAAAGTATTTTAGGTTTAATCGAAATACCATCTCTTAATGTTTAAGTCCAAAAAAAATGGAGAAAATATATGAAGTGATGTATAGAATCCTAATATCTCGTTATTTTTTCTATTTACTTTTGTGCCTTTTTTATTGCTACAAATTTATTTTAACCATATTAAAATGGTAAAATAATAATTATTTTTTATGGGTGTGTTATTAAAATTATTTATCAATTATTAACCCCTCCACATTTTCATTAAGAAAAAAATGTAAACATGAATCGTGTACCTATTGGAATACCACCACCATGAAGAAACATGATTCATTTCGATTCGACACCATTCAAGGGTGGTGATAATATAGATGTTAATACGTAATTATGATATTTGTTAAATATCTAATATAGTGGAATGATAAACTATATTGGACCTTTTAAAAATTCAGTGGAATAAAAAATCATTATCCATCTACATGTGTGGACTATCGCATCCATGGAACAATTAATTTATCTTTTTCATTTCATCACCACCATAAATTATCTTTCATGAAATTTTTTTAATGACATAAAATTATTTTTATGATACGAACAGGGGGTTGATAAACTAAATTCAATAACCCTATTAATGATATTAATAGTGAAAAATAATATATCACGGATGATTATTAAAACATAAATACCAGATAGTCCGATCCAAGCAAGCTTGGACCACCAAATTTATTAATAAAATAAAAGTGCAGAAACTGGAGAAGGAAGAGAGAGAGATTACAAGTCAAAACATTCATAGTCACCACCCCCATACCCGATCGTGTCATCAGCATCAGATGATTCCCATTCTGATTGGGTCTCGTATTGTTTAAGAAGCTTCTTATAGAACTTCCGTTTGTCCATCTCCTCCTTTGATCGCTTCTCAGTCTCCTTCTTGGCAGATTCCCTAGTGGTCACGGTCCTCGGAACTGCAGAGTAGTCCTTCCTTGGTTTCCTTGAAACAGGGGCAGATCTGACACCCTCATTGTCAGAGCCTCTTTTCTTTTCTCCTCGGACAATATCACTATATGATATCGTAGTTGCATCCATACCTCTTCCCTCGGTCTCAACATGAGAGGCACCCCCTTTGCAGAGGGTTAGGTGCCCAACTTTAGGAGTGGGTTCCTCCGCCCTTCCTTTCTCAGTAGTCTTTGACTTGTCACCATTGCCCGAGACCCTGATCGGTGTACACACCCTCCCCTGTTCATCTTCAGAAATGTTCCCCCATTTCTCATGTAACTCAGATATCCGAAATTGCTTCTGGATTTCATGATGATAATCAACATGAAGTTTCACATCACTCTGATTATAAACATCAACCTGGTGAGAGTCAGGGATCAAACTATCAGAAGTGATAACCTCCTGATCTCTAGAAGGGCCGCCATAAGATCTTTCCGGAGTAGAATCAACAATCAACTCTTTGCCCTTTGAAGGAGTCGGCACTTCAGGGACTGCCTTCATAGGAGGGTCGCTGTCCTTGGTGACATGCTTTAGAGAGGACGATTCCTTCAAAGTATCCTTTTTTCGACAGAGATTGGAGGGGTGTCCTCGCATCCCACACTCTTTACAAGAGTTTTTTTTACGACACAACTCCAAAGTGTGCCCCACAGTCATGCATTTAGTGCAGAAAAGAGACATCTTTTCATATTCAACATCAATTTGAATTTGATCAGACGGAATAGAAAGAGTTACCGTATCAATGAGAGTGGATCTGAGATCAACTTCCACCAGCATTCTAGCGAAGTGCCCAAATCTGACATCAGTTGTTTCCTTGTCAAGGAGGATGGGAGTTCCAATTGCCGTTCCAATATCATGCAGGATCTCTGGATGCCAAAGAACCCAATTAAGACCATGAAGACGCACCCATACCTGAGCGAAGACATTTTTTGCATTCGAGACATTAAAGTCAAGTGACCATTCGTGCAGATGAAGCCATCCCGGTTTTAGAAACTTGGAACCAGAGCTCCATGCCCTAATCTTGAGATCCTCTGATGGTACAAACAGTGAAAGAATCCCCACCCAAGGGAGACACATTTCCAGCTAGCAAAGCCCCACAACATCGAAATTCTACAGAATAAATCTTCACATTTCCTGGGTTGCGCACCTTTAGGAAGAACAATGCGAGCAATCAATGAGTTCTCACCCAATGCCAACCTTTCGGCAATCACACCGGGGTTCGCCTCAACGTGAGCCAAATATCCCTTTCGTAGAATCCTTCTAAAGTAGGAGTTCTCAATCTTTTTCTGATCCGATAAAGAATCCTTCATCACATCAACAAATGAACATTGTCCACATGATGCGGCACCAGAAGGAACCCTCATAGATTCCTGAAACTGACCAATATTGACATAGGAAGAGGCAATCTTCAAAACCTTTTTTACCATGGACCTCGAAGAATCCCAAGCAGACTGGTTAAGGGATTTGCCGGGCGGAGGCCGGTCCACCCTCGCCGCACCATCCTCCGATCTCAGCAAAGCAGTCTCACAAGAGGAGACCTTCGCGCCACCAGCCGATGCGACATCAGCAGAGGAAGCCTCCAGATTTTTGAAGCTACTCGGGTCCGCATCCTTCCCAGAAGGCCGTTGCTCGCCGGAGGAGACCACACCACCGACCGACGCGAGCAAATCACGAGAGGAAGCCACTGGTTTTCTGACATCGGAACTCGGCGCTGGTTTTCTGAAATCGGAACTCGGCACAGAGGAAATACCGCTCGGAGCCGGATCCTTCCCCACCGTTCTCATGTCGAGGCGATTGAAACCAAGGAAGTTCGGAATCGCCATCTCGGTAGAAAACCCTAGCAGACGCCATCCCGCGCCGTCGCTCGGTTCGCCTCCCGTCTCGCCTCCCGTCTCGCCATCTTTCCCCCCTTTATTCATTACTAAATTAATATGTAATAAATTTATAAATACCCATATTTTCATTATATAAAGAATATATAAATATTTAAATTAATAATAAAGATAACAACATTCATAGATCAAAAATTAACGAAAAATAGTCATTGTTGGTTTTAAATTTTAAGATAAATACTATAGTAATCATGAATTTATATTTAAACACCATAAATCATTATAATCAATCCAATATAATAAATATATTTAATTTTTTAATATTTTATTCCAGATAATATAAATTATCAACCCCAAAATTAAAAAAACTGGTACAAATTGATCAAATTACAGACACCCAATATCAAATATTCCAAACAACTATCTTATCAAATATAAGTAATAATTATTAATGATTTATATAGAATATTTTGAATACAAAATTTATTCTAAAAAATTTATTTAAGATATTTATGTTTATTATATAGGATCATAGACTGCATTCAACTAATCAGAGAGCTATGGTTGGGGGTTTTCATATCAAATTCAACTATTTCATATATGTTTTGTATAATGAAAATGATTTATTTTAATATGTGAATATGGTACCTAATTGATATTTTTTATCATAAAATAGCCTATAATTAGGATATTTTATATTTAATATAATTCCACTCTCCTTCATTTTTTTTACATCCACTCAATCCATAATGGTTTTTTTCAAACGTAATTTTAAAATTTTGACTTCTCAAAAATTATAACCCATGTGGGGAATTATTATTGTATTCAATTATATAGTCACAATCATTATATTTCCCTCTACTAATTCATTGGGGATATAATCCATCTCATTACATTTTTTTGAATGAAATTATTTATAATATTTTAATTAAATGTAATTTTTAGAAAAATATATCATAATTTTAACTATTTTTATGAAACGTCTTAATTTTTTGGGATATTCCTAAATATATTAAAAAAAATATACAAATTTCATGTTAGACAACATTGATCATTTTGATAAAAAAATAAATGAAAAACATATACTAATTTCAATATGGATCTTCTTGGACAAAAAAAAATTTGTTTTAATTTCATTTGAATGTATCCATCCTCAATCTTTGTAATTTTATAATAAACATCATATATTTTATTTCATGATTTATAAATTAAAATATTTTGTTAAATTTTTAATAACATTTTTTTTAAAATAATCCAATAAATCCCATGTTTTTCTTATTTTCAATGGGATCCTATTTCAAAAATAAATTGAATGTTAATATTAGTCATCCTACCTTTATATAGATCTTTCTTTATTGATGAAATATATTAAAATTCCATAATTTATATTATAGGATTTATCCTGATCCAAAATGGTACACAAGAGGTTTGACCCTATTAAAAAGGGTATACATGACGATTAACCCAAGCCCAGAAAGGTATAGGGGTTGTTAGAAAAATCATACTGTTGGATGAATTTTTAAGTAGGTATCCTAGAGAAAATTATTCTATAAATATGGTTTTCTATTTTGCAATTGTGTTTTAATATTTAATTCTTATTCTTAGGGATATTTTATTCTCTAATGGCTCATTTCTATTGAAACACTCTTTTGATTCCAGTCTAATTTTATGTCATGATTTATGCCAGGATTATAACCTCATATTTTTTGGGAATGATTTTATTATATATCGTTATTATACCAATAGTCAAATTTTATTCTCAATTGTGATCTTATATTGTTATAACTTATTTTTAAAATTACTGAGTATCCAAGATAATCTTTTCATATCTTTTCATTTCCCTATATTATGAACAAAAGTAATATGAATGATGTGTTCAAAATGGTATAATAAAATATGAGTTTTTGGGAGATGATTAATATCTATTATGGGTTAATTAATTGTTTACATAGTAGCAAATATTTAATTACATGAAAAATAAATGAGCTTCATTACTTATGTCTTATAATATTTCTTTAAAACTCTACACCTATAAGGTTTTAGCTAATTATTGTCATAAAATATTTTCTTAAATTCGTATACATACTAGAAAAGTAAGTTGAAGATTCAATACATGGACTATTAATATGTATAATAATATTAGATATTGGTATTTGTTATCGGGTGTGAGATGGAAAATTTCAGATTTTGTTTCCCGGTTCCCCATATTGAATAAGATCGTTGTATAGGACTAGAGACCGAATGTTTTTTCATTCATTTCCTATCCTTTTATGGAATATTGTATATGTCTACAAGGACATTATTGTTGGTTTCCTATAGACACCTAGTGGGAACGATGTGATTTGTTTGATCATTGATTGACAGATGAAATCATCTTATTCTGTTCATATTTGGGAGATGATAAATGTGTAATATATAAATTACTTAAATAACCAAGTGATTGTGAAACAATATAGGTTCCCTTCATTTTTTTCTTGAATAAGGATATGTTATTTGATTTTTTTTGTAATGGTTTTCAAAAGGTGATGGGAACCGAGTTGAAATTATTCATGGTGTTTTACCCTCATTTGGATCGAAATTTTGAGTGACCCAACCAAGTTCATGATGATATGATTTCAGCATGTCATCTTAATTTGTGTGGTACATGGGGAAGAACTTTTTAATTTTTAGAAATATCATACAACTATAAAAAAAATTGAAAATTGATCCCATTGAATAAATTTATGGGAACCTAAAAAATTATTTTGTGATGGGATGAGTTAGGATAACATTCCTTGGTTGGACAGATTATAATTTAATAGTCAATAGAAAAAAAATTATCTGAATGCAATTTGGAATACCTTAAAACTTACAAAATCTCATTTGAAACATCATCATCTCGCATTAGATTTTGGGGTTGTTGATTTTTATGTTCTCATAGATTCACCTTGACTTCAACATAATTGTTTTGGTATGAAATGGAATGTTATCACCATGGTTTTTTCTCTATTATGAAATCATTGAATGGCTTAGAATGGGGGAATTTATGTGGGACTCAACATATCACTTGACATCAAATCGTTATATTTTTTTATTTCTCAATTTTTTTTATCAACAATACCCTCCCAATGTTATTGAATGATAGGACTTTGATATTAATCTCTACAACTCGGTGATTTATAATATAGTATAAATTGTGGATCTTGTAAGATACTATCTTTATTTGGAGGCTCCTCAGAGTTATTTTAAGGTACTCTTGTGACTAATTATTAGTAATTTTTATTTTGATTTTACATTGGGGTGAATTTAAGATAAAATTTAAAATTTTGGAATCAAGAGGGCATGTGAATGGTTGGTAAATAGTATTCACAAACAGTGTGCCCAAGCCTAATAAACCATGAAAACCCAAAAAGAGGCTATTAGCCTTGCTAGAACACAGTTTTCAGATTCTGTTCCTTATTTGAAAAAACCATCCCCCCAAGAAGTGGAGAAGTGTTAAGGCACATGGTTTTAAAAACCATACACCCCTACCGAGAAACTCATAAATAAATTTTTAATTAAAAGAAATTTGTTTTTAAAATACATAAACCCACATGTTAACTCTAATTCAACCCCACTAATCCGTTTACAATTCCTATAAAAATTAGATCATCTGAGATGATTTGATAAGCCTTTCAACCCCTATTCATCTCAATTTGAATCCACAATAAAACATTATCCCCTATCCCTATATGTGAATATCACCTTGATTGGATTCCCATATCTCTCACAGGTTTATATCCCCTTTTTAAGGGTTGTTATCCTCTTTTTTATGGACCATGATATAGGTTTTATTGGATCACACCCGTTAAAATCGTTGATATAGGAATTGAATTAAGATCCTATTATTTATTATGATAGGGGTTCTCCATTTAAAATTGATGATTTCTTATTGGCGGTCATTTGTCATCAAATTGAGGAAGCTGGGACATTATTCAAATATAAATGACTTTTTTCAACAACATGTATGTGATTGTATTATTTATATTATATTAATATCAATTGAGTTCATTATATTGGTAAATTTAATTTTGATGACTAATTAATTAAAGGATTTTGAGATGGGAATATTGGGATTCTGAATTGGAATTATTTATTATCTAATAAATTTGTTAAATATTATGAATATGAAATTAGAATAAATAATTTTTTAATTTATTATTTTTTTATTTTGAATGCTAAATTGGTTAATTAATTTTCGAATTAGTAATTGAAGAATTATGAATATGGAAAATATAGAAATGGACTAATTAATTGATGAATTATTTTGTGGATTTTTTGGATATTACATTAGGTGATTTAGATTAATAAATTGTTGAAATAATCAATTATAATTTCATGACGTTTTCATTGATTGAAATGGTTTAATTATTAATTGAATTATCTAATATATATTTTGACTATGAATTGGGAAAATATTTAGTAATTTTTGATTAACCTGGACTAATGTGATTTTTTCTAAAATGTGATAAATTTATATTTTTTGTATGACAAGGAATATAGAAGCTAATGATAACAGGAAAAAATTGATATTATTATGTGGGAAAATTATTTCTTCATCAAAATCCTATATTTATAAATAATATATTCTTTTCTAGGAAAAGACTGGCTACATCAATATCCCATAGTGGTTTATTAAAATTCATGTGTGGGACAAGGTTTACTACCTAGGAAGCCTAGTAGGTCCTAAATATGGAGACTAAGACCAAAAAAGTTCACCTTGGACAACAGTTCCAATTGGAAATAATATGAATGGAAATTAAATGGATGCTAAAATTGAATTTTCCATAATGAGTTTTGAATTGAATATCTGGTATGGTTCAGAATCTAGAATGGTATGAAGCAGGTATTCATTTTTTGGGTGTCGTTGGGAACCTAGGGATTATGTGGTTAAATAAATATTAATTTAATAAATATAAACAATTAAATTTTTTGATTTTATATATTAATTATATATCTTGATACACTATTTGAATAGATATAGTTTTACATTTCATCGGTGGTTTCCTATGGATATGTACTCACAAACTATTTAGGATGCCTGATCTATACACGAATAACCTTTAGGTTTTCAGTAGAAGATAATGGAAAAGTCTATATGACATATGGCGGATTTTTGGTAGAGCATGGGTGAGAGAGTCATACACGGTATAGGACACACTTAAGAGTAGTTTGTTTTTTTTACTTATTTTGGGTTTCCCATTTTGAAACATGGAATGTGTTGACATTTCATGTCTAATATTTAGTTTGGGATATTTTGTTTGATGTTCTGGTGATTTTGTAATCTTGTACTTGTTCTAGATAAGGTTATATCAAATTGATTATTCCTAATTCATTATTTTTTTCTTATACATTGATAATGATGTTATAATGTCTCCATTATTGATATTATACGACCACAACTACTCAATAAAACAAGGCATACGTGGTGTCACATTTGAGGTCATGTGACCGATTGACTCAGGGCACCATTGTGTGGCATTCGGGTTAGGACCTTATAAAGTGATATCATAGTATCTTCATTTCTTTCACATTTTTTATGCTGTTTGGGAATAATATAAATGAGAATATGATGAGTTGGTACATGAATAAGAAATCATTCATGCAAGTAGTTATCCCATATACAAGGGTAAACACCATGTACCATGGGTGGGGATATTTTTATTGAGATGTGTGGTTAAAGTTGATGCAATTTCACCTCAAGTGATGCACTTATTGTGTGATGTGATTATTATTTCTGTGTTAGTAGATATTTAACTCTTGGATTATACTAACAGGATTATGGAGAATTCATGCATCATTCCAATGACTCGGTATTATATTGTTATATACATCATTTAGGCATGAACGGATAAATGGTTTTTGGGTATGTTGTTATAATTAAACTATTTTCCCTTTGTGGTGGAATGAAATTATAAATGTTTCATAATTAGTACTCCAATTTTTTAAATGATGAAAACTATAATATAAATAGGTGTATAATGATATTCAAAAATGAGAATAGTTTTTCCCTTGCTAACCATGACACATATGTATCATGGTTAAAGGTAGTGATAGTGCCTCGTTTTTTAATGTGTGGCAGGGATTGGAGAACTGAACTATTATGGTTTATTTTAAATCCCCATAATTTAGTTAATATTTAATCTGTCTTCAAAAGTTCGTATTTGGAATTTTATAGTTATTACTCCAAGAATATTCTTATTTGTAGGATGAAATGAGGACATGGCAGGAAACGTACCTCTAACAGTGGAACCCAAGGAACTGGTAGTTCCAGGTGCAGAAGTCAAAACATAGTTCTAGGAGAACATTTCTTGGTTCATGAAACTCATTGAAACAATCCCATGGTGGGTTCGGATCGGAATTTCTAGTATAAAGAGGGAGTTCCAATTTCATCACCCCCCATACTTTATCCATATAGGGTTGACCTGAGGCAGCTGCGTCCTTGATTTATTTTATCCTCAATATTCATGACCACATGGGTAATCCTACTATGTGGATAGTCCAATTGGTTACATACATGGTGTGATGATAATATAAGTGATAGTGGTACATCTATACATTACAAAGATAACTGCAAATTATGTAGTGGAAAATATTTCTAGATATTTCTGGGAGAAGCTCTATCTAGAGACTCTGAGTCAGGGGAGAGAAGGTGAGATTATGGGGATGAATCAGGGGATCATATTTGTTATGGACTATGTTGGGCACATTACGAGTTTGTATAGATTTTTTCTAGAATAGGTAGGAAATTACGGAATGAGGAAATAATAGTTTTACTAAATAATTAAATGTGAAATTAAGTATGAGTTGATTTTCTTCCAACTGAATATGTTTTCTTAATCATGTGAATCTTGATATCATTTATAAAGGGGTCCTAAAGTAAAAATCCCATGGAAGACAAGTGGATTATACAGGAGAGTCATGATGTATAATTTTTAAGAGTATGAAGCATCATTATAATAATTTTATCTAGTGCACTGGATGAAAAGTGGCCAAACAGAATGGTTAATTACAAAGTTCTTCGTTCAAAAGATCTATTTCCAAAGTGGTAGGGTGAGAAAATTACATATATAGTTCCCCCAACCACTGATAGAGTGTTGAAAATGTTGAATTATGGGAAATATATAGGGGATCTTCAGAAATCCTTTATATACAGGAAATGATGGAGTAGCTGGATAGAGTTGGAGTGTAATAAAAGAATACTCACTATAATATCATTATGGTTGTTTGTGTTCTACTATCCATGGAGGTAGAGGTATTGGATTTGTAGTTTTTATTATAATGAACTAGAATCAGTATTGTGGTGTATCATAGGGGGCATAGACTGCATGACAAGGAATTTGGGAAGAATAGTTACCTTCTATGAATCTTACACTTGTGGGAAGTGAGTATAGAACATTGATTGTTATAGGTACCATTCTAGTATATCATACACTACCTAGTTCTTTATTCGATACAGTTTCCTATCATTACATTATTCCTTCACAAATTCTGAATTGTTTGATCCTTGTTGTGGAATTCATGAGGGGATGTCAATGATAGATACACCTTTGAGAGTATAGTCAAGAGTATTCTATTTGTGGAAAGTGTGTTCTATCAAGAACGGGCATATCATTTTTTATGGTATCTTTATATTTATGACATTTCATGATTTCACTTAATTTATGGGTATTTAATGGTAAGGGGTATACCGATCCACATATATTTTTACCCAAAAATCGTAACTATTATTTTATCTATTGGTTAATACTGCATTCATCATATGGAATGGTGTATCTAGGCATACATAGTAGGGATAATTACTCACCAACATGGAGAAATAAAATCCTTGGTTTCTAGTTTGATTTTGGATTACGTAGGTGTAAAGCATGATTTAATTCTACCTGAGATAGAAAGGTTTTTGTATTTTTTTCTTGAAGAAATATTATGGTTTCCACTTTAGAGAGACTTGAAATTAATAATTTATCTTATTCCTAGAGAAAAGCACATTTCTTTTTCACCATATCGAATGTCACAAACATAACATCAATATTTAAGGACTCAGATGTAATTTTTGATGGATTAGTGGTTTATCTATCTGAATACACTAACTTTGGGTTCTCAATTAATGTTTGGTCATAAAGATGACAGAACTCAATAATAATTAGATGATTACCAGAATTTGAATCAGATGACTATGAAGAACCGGTATACACTTTAGTGTATCGATGATCTCTATGTCTAGTTGAGGGTAGATTGAATATTATCAAGAATTGATTAGAGATCAAGGTATCATCAGTTGGGATTTAGGCCAATTGATATACTTATTGCTAGTTTTTTTGGGGTAGGTATGGCCTTTATGAGTTATTCACAGTGTCGTTTGGGTTTGCTAATGCACTAGAAGTATTTATTGTCAAGATGAAATAAATCGTTCATATATACCTAGATTATTTTCTTTTCTTGATTATGGATAACATTAAAGTGTAAAATAAAACTTCGTATGGCTATTCACAGCATCATCATATCCTCCTGAGTACACTTAGAGAGCCTTATTTACACACCAATATTTCTTAGTATCAATTTTTGAATGACCTCGTAAACTTTTTTGGTCACCACATCTTGGAAGAAGGTGTGTTAGTGGACTAAAATAATGTGAAGTATGTGGTTTATTGTGAGGTTCACAATAATGTGTCCAATATCCATATCTTTCTAGGGTTATCATGTTATTATAAGAGATTCAACTAGTAATTTTCCTTATTTGTAGGGAAACATTCAAACATGGCCAAGAATGGGATAAAGTAGGAATGGTTTGAATAATACAAGAATACCATCCACGTAAGAAATAAGTGATTGAATTTGACAACAATTGTGATCCTACTAGAGATAGGTGAGGAGTATAAAGTTTGTGGTGATTTTTATGGATAATGTATTCGAGAATTGTTAATATTGGGAAATAGATTTGTGGTGAATGGGTCTTTATAGTTGTGGCCACATGAACGGAACTATCCTTTTCATGATCTCTAGAAGGAATCAATTGTTTATGATTTTATTTGTTGGTATCATTATCTATTAGGATAGAAGTTTACATTGAATACTAACCACCATAGCATAAATAATATCATTTTCTAGTGATATATCAATATTTGGATGTGGATATGGGTCATATACAAACTGTCATTTGATTTTAAGAAATCATTACCCCAAATAATGGAAATAGTATGGTTAATAAATTAATAAGGAAAAATAATAATCCACAAGTTTAGGAGTCAAATTCTGGGTGGAAGTGATCACATTTCTTATTGATATGTATGTTGTGATTCATGAGAGTCAAGAGAAGATGACTCTCTTACCAGTTTAAGTAGATTATAAACATTTTAAGAAATTTAGAGATAAGAATTATGAGGATTATGAGTATATATCTTTGTGTTAAATCCATGATTAAGTGAATTTACCTTCATATTAAAAAATAGATGAGGGAGAGATCATCTATTTCAGGAATCGCATCATTGTCCCTTTGAGTATGTGGGAGGAGATGATGCAAGAATTTAATGCATCAATGTTTTTGGTACATTCTGGTGGGACCAAAATTTATTGTTTATTTCATCGATAATTTTGGTGGACGTGCATGAACAAGGAGATATTTGCATTTGTGACATGATACACCGACCTATAGGTGTTGGTAGAGCATTATTGACAATGTGGTTTACTACATTCGTTTCCCATTATAAAATTTAAATGGGATGATGATAAAATGAATTTTGAGGTGAGTCCAGAGAGGATTCCTCAGAGTAATGAATCAATATGTGTGATTGAGGATCCTTTTACAATGCTAGAATATTTTATTCCTCTATGGGATATATTTATAGTAGGGTTGATGAGAGATTTTTATGTTCGGAATATATTCCATCTATATGGGGTGACACTGAAAATTTTTCTAGACCATAACTAACAGTTTACTTCATGATTGTAGAAGGGATTACATATTGTGAATTAAAAATAAGTATTATAGAGTATTTAATTTCACCTAGACATATATTGGAAGAAGGAACATAGTGTACATTTTCTTGAGGATATGATCCATGCATGTTTCAACATCTTTAGTGTATAATAGTATAAATTCCATTATTTGATGGAGTTTTCCTATAATCACAATTATCCAGAAACGATGAAAATTAAAACACATGTTTCAATTTATCATTGACCTTGCAGATCACCTCTGTGTTGGATGGATATTGGATAGATATAGTTGTATGGACTAAGAACCATGAAGAAGAATTTAGCTTAAGTTTATATTATTTTAAAATGTATAGATGTGGATCATAATATATATAATTCATATTCTAATAGAAATTTATAACCCCAAGATTCTTTAGAGTGTTTTCATGTATTTATCTAGTGTCAACTAGATTGGGTCACCCCGTGATATGGAGACTAGAAAAATTAGTGCCTTAGATTGTCAGACCATTTGATGTTGTGCAAAGAATCAGACTAGTGGTGTGCCTACTGTGTATATACATGGAATTTCTATGGATTTTGTTTCTAAATAAATGGAAATTTTTCTAGTCTACCAAAATTGACGGCTATTGATTCCGAGGCCCGGTGTTCCAGGAATCAATTTCAGAAGTTTTTCTTGCATACGTTTAGTAAACATGCGGGCGGGATTTTATAACTCTTGAAATGGTGATCAGAATTGACTTCCGATGGCACTGTTGAACTCGTAGTGTCGATGATTTCTTTGTAATACCTTCACTGCAGATTCGTTTTAACGTGTTTGGAAGATAGATTTTGGGACTGTTTAATAAAGTTAAATAAAAATAAGGTTATAGCTTATTTTTATTTCATTGTGGGTATATGCTCTATGAGGAGGTTAGTGGTGGGGCCACCACAACATAACCTCACATGAGAGGATATGAAGGTGGGTCCCACCCACACATAACCTCCCTTGGGAGGATATTTAGCGTGGGGACCACATGGGCTTTAACCCCCTGTAACTCTCTATAATGTGGGGGGAACCCTTGATCTTCCCCAACTAATTAAATGTGCCAACCCACTTAGAATTAATTAAACCCCCTCATTGAATTAATTCAACTTTTGAGTTATTTTGAAATCAGGACAGTGTTTAAATAATAGACAAAGCTATTATTTCATTTGGTGGGAAATTCATTTGGGTTGGACTTGAGAGTGATCTTCATCCTCTAATTGAATAACGTGAAGAACGCTCCTTCCACTGAAGATCAATGAACACCATCTTCATCCTTCTTCAACCAGGGTAAGAAAGGGAGGCGTCAACCACAAAAAACATCGACACCATCCATGGATTCTTCTTTCCCAGCGTCAATGAAATGATGACACCTTTTCCAGTGAATTCTTCAATTAACAATCGTCAAGAAAGTTAGGGGGATTTGAGTTGTTTTGTTTCTCCTCTACGTCATTAATATTTTTCTATTTGTTATGTCGAATCTTATAAACATAACATGCGGGGGTTTGGGCTGAACCAACATGGATGATCCGCCCCCTTTGGTTGATCTTGTTTGTTGACGATGAAGGAACGAACCACAGTGAAAAACGGTGGTCAGCGACGGGCTATCCGTGAAAGAAACCGGCAGTGAAAAGGGCTCGGGGTCGCCAAGAGGGTGTGGTACCGCCTCGCTAGCCGCAACCATGATGGTACATGACGGAGGTGGGAAACTCCATCGCGTCGTGCCGGTTGTGCAGGACCACGGCCAGGGTAGACCACGGTGGGAGAGTAGGGGTGTGGCGTCGTCGCGCCATGCTGGAAAAGACCAACGACCTAAGGCTGAGGTGGAAAAGGGAGGGTGGCTGGCTGAGCTGGCCACCAGTGCACGCTACACATGATGGAATTTTCGAGTCCCATGATTATAGGGGCCGGTGACATGCACTGTTGGTTACCAAAAAAAGGGGGGGCATGACACCCCTGCACGGTGTGGCCTGCTGGGTCACGCGGTGTGGCCAGCCAGGCCGCAGGCCTCGCCGGGCCAGGCCATGCGGCCAGCTGGACCAGGCCTTGCAGCCAGCTGGGAAAGGCTGCAGGGCCAGCTGTGCCGGGCCACACGGCCAGCCGAGCCGGTCCACACGGCTAGCCGAGCTGGGCCACATGGTGAGTCGGGTCAGGCTACATGCCCATCCGGGCCGGGCCCTAGGGCCAGCAGGGCCGGGCCACACAGCCAGCGAACTGGGTTGGGCCGCCTTATGGCCGGGTTAGACCCCAGTCCGGACCCATCTGACCCGAAACACCTTTACGCCCATAACATGGGCTATGGGTGTTGAATCTAAAATCTGTCTATGGTGACAAAAATCTTAGTGTGAGATGGTTCTTCTGGAATATCCAACATGATTTTTGGACACAGTTGGAATACGGTCATGATGTTTTGAACCTAAAAACCAACGGGACCCCTGGAATGGAAATGCCAATAATCTCATAGAACGAGCGTCTGATTGATGCATTTTTTGTTGCGTTGAGACCCCTATGAAGTGGCGGTCCATTGAGATACTTTCACGTGAGACATCGTGACTTTTGGAGTATCGCCCAGTAGCTCGTGGAGTAGTTCCTCCCAAAGATGAGCATACAGATTGCGAAGACCTAGTAGCTGAAAGACCTGATGACTGCTTGACTGATAAGACTTGGAGAGATTCGACTAGACTAGTGGGGAGCTCCTGGTAGTTGTCAGTAGACCCATGGCGGAGGAGAACCCGGTATTTGGTGGCATACCCGCGGTACTCGGTAGGAGAAGTACCTATGCAGGCTATTAAGGGGAGTGCCTGGTATTTGGCAGCATACCCATAGAGAACGGAGCACCTGGTAGTTGGCAGCAGACCCACGGTACTCGACAGGAGGAGTACCTCAGTAGTCCAATGTTAGTGAGAAGCACCTTGGTGTCGTGACAGGCCCCCTGTACATGACAGAGGAGGAGTTCTCTAGCATCTGTTGTTTTGATAATGAAAGTATTAGTTTGAACTGAGTCAATGACCTTTTTGTTTTTCTCATGATTGAGACGGGTTACTTGATAACATAGGTATATGTATGGGCATATACCTAAGTAATGGTTATCTGTTGATTTCATACTTTGTGTTTTATCATTGTTGAATTTTGTGAGATATTGTGGGTCTTAGGTCCCTACTGAGTATCGTTATACTCACCCCTGCATGGGCTATGCCCGCACCTCGTTGTGATGGATGCAGACGACGGACAACACTGAAGGAGGCCTGGAGAGCCAAGACTGGACAGTACCTAGAGGAGGACCTTACGACCGATGGGTACACGATGGAGTCTTATGGACGTGGAGTGTTGTGGAGGCAATTTGTAACTACCTTTATGGTTGGAACAACATAGGAAGATCTAGGAGCTGATTCCACCTTTCAGTTGTTTGTCCCTTTTTCAGTTGTACTTATAATTTACAGTTGGGCTAGTATTCTGGCCTCCTGTACTTTTAGAACACTAGTTATACATTTTTTATTTATTGTTTTCTTCCGCTTGAGCTCTGTATGATTTTGTTTCTATTTATGAAAGAAATTCTTTCTGAGTTTTTAGGGATTTACGCCTTTTGTTCTAGTCTCCATCCTCTGGCCTATGGAATGAGGGCTTGGGGTAGACACGATACGGGCCCCAAAGGACGGGTCATGACAAATTGGTATCAAAGGGAGGATCTACCACAGTACATAGGAATCTGATATTTCTTTTCTGTTAACGAATAGTGTTAAGGGTACTAAGTTTTGTTTTTAGTTCAAGTAGTCCAGTATTGGTGGGGGTGGCCGATGTATCCATACACCACGACCCTAACCTCTAATTCCCAACACAGTGCACAAAAACATTGATTGTGTGTGTGTTTTCAAATGTTTTTTTAAGTCATCTAAACCAGGTCATCTCATAAGGTATAGTTTTTTGACCGTGTCACATATGTTTCTTTCAATATGTCTCCCCACAGATAAACGTCTAGTCCCCCAAGAGTCGTACGTACAGACAGCCTTCCGAGCAATGAGACCTCATTACATGTCCCTCTACTAGTTGAGGCACCAGCGGAGGCCCCAGTGGTACCACTCCTCGTTGGGCCACTGATGCCACCAGCACCTTCAGCAGAGGGTGCACGCCTCTTGAGCGCACTTCATGAGTTCCAGCACCAGAGGCCACCTAGGTTCCAGGGAGAGGTATACCCACAGGCGGTTGATAATTGGTTGGTGGCTGTGGTGAGAGTCTTCAGGCTCGTAGGGACAACAGCAGACATTATGGTTATCCTTACTGTCAGCCTCCTTCAGACAGGAGCAGAAGATGGTGGAGCCTGATGCTCCAAGTACACGAGGAGGCAACACTTCTATGGGAAGAATTTGAGAGCCTGTTTCAGGCGAAGTTTATACCAGCCACCCTTTGAGTGGTGCGGATATAGGAGCTACTTATTCTGCAGCAGGGCGGCATGAGAGTAGATAATTACTCAGCGAGGCTCACAGACCTCTCGTGATACTCCAATGATATAGTACAGACCCGTTATTCAGGAACCCGACCTTTGAGCAGGGACTCAGACGAGAGATCAGAGCATCAGTTATCTACCACATAATCCCGACACTGACGGGGGTGTTGGAGCGAGCCCTCCTATTGGAACGTTTCCTTGATGAGTAGTCTCTAGTAGCGAGACCCACCACTAGTCAACTTGTACCAGATTCTTCTACAGTTGGTAGTAGATAGATGACGCAGAGGTCCAAGAGGAATAGGCCCACAGGTGGTTGACTGCATGACTCAGGATTGGTTCTGCAGGGCACCTAGAGTAGAGACAGAGAAAGACATGCTAGGAGTGGATAGTGTTACTCCTGCTGTGGGCTTGGTAACATGGCTCGTGACTATCCGACCCACCGCTCCGATGATCAGCAGATAGTTTAAATACCTCCCATGAAGAGGCATAGGATCGATCAAAGGGGTATGCAGGGTGGATGCGGTCATAGAAAAGGAGATGGTCATGTAGCTTGAGGTGGACACGATACGAGGTTATACCGTCAACACCACTACGAGGTCCACCCCAGCCGCAGGGAGCACGTGGACAGGAGAGATCTCAGCATTAGGTAGCTGAGGCCTATGGCCATGGCACTCTGGTGATTATACGAGTTACGTTCTGTGTCTACTCCACCATAGTTTTAGTTCTTATAGATATAGGTTCCAGTCACTCTTTCATTGCCACTTCCCTTGTTCTGATCTCAGAGATTCTGACGGAACCTTTAGCTCAATCTTTAAGGCTAGAAACTTCTACGAGAGCAGACTCAATGATTACGCACTAGTGATAGTAGTTTGAGATTATTCTAGGAGGCGAGAGCTTCGGCTGGGATCTCCTCATAGCAGCGTCGAGGCCTTACGACGTCATCTTGTGTATGGACTAGTTATATACAATCCATTCTTAGATTGACTATTCTAGGCACAAAGTGTGGTTTGTCCACATGGATGGGACCAGGTATACCTTCACCGGTGAGATGGGAGCCTTTGTAGAACATGATAGACTTACTCAGAGGAGGGAGCAGCCAATAACTCACAAGTGGGTTGGCCTTACCCTCGGAGTAGTTGACGTGAAGAGTCTGACTTATCCTGTAGTGGTGGACAAGTAAGAAGATGTTTTCCCTGATGACATCACAGGTCTACCTCCACATAAAAAGGTGGAATTCTAGATTGACATGTACCCTGGGATGGCACCGATATCTACCCCATCATATTGGATGGCTCCCACGGATCTTCGTGAGCTGCGGGTACAGCTGGAGGACTAGTAAGGAAAAGGATTCATCCGGCCCACTGTTTCTCCATGGGCAGCCTCGATTCCGTTTTCCAAGAAGGCGGATGGGAGCATGAGGATCTGTGTCAACTATCGTCTCTTGAACCAGGTGACTACGATGAACATGTACCCACTTTTGAGGACTGACGACCACTTTGATCAGTTCAAGGTATCACGATGATTCTCGAAGATAGAATTCACATTAGGCTATCACCAGCTCACAGTTCGAGATGAGGATGTGCAGAAGACGGACTTCAGGTGTTGATACGACCACTATTAGTTCATGGTTATTCCCTTCGGCGTAACCAATGCTCCTGAAGTGTTCATGTGTCTCATGAATAGGATCACCCTGCCTTACCTCTATCGCTTTGTCATGGTCATAATCGACAACATTTTGATATACTCAACTACTGAGGTGGAGCATGCCTACCATTTGTAGGTAGTATTGGACACACTATGAGAGCACCAGCTTTATGGTAATCTCTCGAAGTGCCAGTTTTGGATTTGAGAGTTTCACTTATTAAGACACGTCATCTTGGAGGCTGTAGTTGTAGTGGATCCAGTGAATATTGAAGCAGTACTTTCTTGGGAGGCCCCCATAAGTGTGTCGGAGGTACGGAGTTTCTTGGGTTTGGCTGGATACTACTGGAGATTCATTCCAGACTTTTCCATAGTTTCAGCACCATTTTCAGCCTTGACGAAGAAGGGGAAACACATCATGTGGTCGGAGAGATTCCATCAGAGCTTTCAGGAGCTAAGGTATAGGCTGACTAGTGCTCCAATTTTAAGGCATAGAGATGAAGGCATAGGGTACGTAGTCTACTGCGATGTATCAGGGACTGGACACAGGTGTGTCCGGATGCAAGAGTGAGCAGTGATCGCGTATGGGTCTTGGAATCTACAACAACTTGAGCAGAACTATGATGCCCATGACCTGGAGTTAGCAGCAGTGGTTTTCGCCTTCTAGATGTGGTGACACTATCTGATGGTTTATTGTTTTACCATGTACTCATATCACAAGAGTCTTAAGTATATCTTCTCTCAAAAGGACCTGATCCTGAGACAGTGGTTATGGCTTGAGTTCATCCAGGACTATGACTTTGATAGATTCTATAATCCTGGGAAACTTTTCTGCAGATGCACTAAGAAAGAGGTCTGGTATACTATTTCTAGGAGAGGTGACAAACCAGTTGGTCGCTTCACAGATATACTTTGTGGAAAGTGATGGAGCAGCCTATCTACAGTCTCTTACAGTCACTCCCCCACTTCATCAGCGAGTCAGGGAGGCATAGCATGGGGATACTGACAGCGAGATGCGACGTGCTCAGATATCCACAGGGCAGGCACCGAATGGATTTTATGAAGGTGGTAGCATGTTATCCTCTTTAGAGTACGTACCATGGTACCAGTTGCATTTCAGGAGGGTGTTTTGAGGGAGTTTCACACTTCCCATCTAGCGGTTCATCCAAGAGTGGATAAGATGTATCAAGACCTTTGACGAAAGCACTGGTGGCCAGTTGTGATGAAGGTAGTAGGAGAGTTTTTCTCACGATGCCCTACTTGCCAGTAATTGAAGGAAGAGCACCAGGTACTAGCAGGCATCATTCAACCCTTAGAGGTCTCAGAGTGGAAGTGGGAATGGATATCCATGGACTTCGTGACATGCCTTCCACGTACATCTAGGGGTTATTAATCAATTTAGGTTATTATCGACCGACTCACCAAGTCAGCACACATCCTACTGATCCGAGAGCTGGGCTTAGTGTAGAGATTGGGACACCTCTATGTGCAAGAGATTGTGCATTTTCATGGAGTTCCTTATTCTATTGTCTCTGACCGTGACGAACGATTTACATCCCAGTTATGGAAGGGGTTGTGGGATGCTTTTGGGACACAGCTTCGCTTGAGCACTGCCTTCCATCCTCAAACTGAGAGAACCATCCAGACCTTTGAGGACATGCTCCATGCAAGTGTCCTCTACTTCGGTCATAGTTGGGAGGAACATATATTTTTTTGTGGAGTTTTCCTACAACAACATCTATCACTCACCATTGGTATGACAACTTTTGAGTCCTTGCACGAATGACCTTGAAGAGCGCCACTATGCTAGACAGACCGGGGGGAGTTAGCAATAGTGGGATGAGAGATGGTACGGGCTACTTCTGAGAAGGTATAGATCATCAAGGAGTAGATGAAGACTGCACATAGCAGACAAAAGTCATATACTGATAGGAGACCGAGACCTCTGGAGTTCTAGGATGGCGACCATGTTTTCTTACAGGTCTCACCTCGATGAGGACTACGGAGATTTGGCCTAGGCAGCAAGCTAACTTCGAGATTCATCAGACCATTCCAGTTCCTTAGTAGAGTAGGTGAGGTGGATTACCACTTATCTCTTCCTCCTCAGTTGCACTAGGTGCACGACGTCTTCCAAATATCTCAAAAGCGGAGATACGTTCACGACCCATCCCACATCATTGACCACTGGGAGCTGGACATCGCTAACGGGGTGACTTTCACATAGGTTCCAGTTGAGATTGAGGATCAAAAGGAGCGGGTCCTACCTGGATGGTACATACCTTTGGTGCACGTACAGTGGCTGCACGGGAACCTCCAGGATATCACATGGGAGCAGGTGGATCAGAAACGTTCTCTGTACCCTCATTAGTTTCTTTAGTGTGATTTTTAGCTTGCGGGGATGTAAAGCCCTGCGGTGGGGAGAATGTAATGAACTATAATTTCCAAGGATTTTTTTTAAATACATGGGAATGTTTCGAGACTACAAAAATTGACGGTGATTGATTCTGAGGCCTAGTTTTCTTAGAATCAATTTCAGAATTATTTTTTGGGTACATTCAATAAATTTGCGAGCAAGATTTTATAACTCTTGAACCGGTGCTCATAATCAAATTCTAAGGGAACCGCTGAACTCACAGCATCAGTGATTTCTTAGTATGTCCTTCACTGCAGTTTCATTTTATCGTCTTTAGAAGACAGATTTTTGGATTCCTTAATAATGTTAAATAAAAATAAGGTGATAGCTTTTTTTTATTTCATGGTGGTTATAAGATCCAAGAGAAGATTACTGGTGGGTTCCACCACACTATAACCTCCCATGAGAGGTTATGGAGGTGGGTACCACCTGCACATATCCTCCCCTTGGAGGATATTTAGCATGGGGACCTCACGGGCATTAACCCCTTATAACTCTCAATAAAGTGGGGGGGGGGGAACCCTTGAACTTCCCCCACTAATTAAATGTTCCAACCCACTTAGAATTTATTGAACCCCCTTGTTTAATTAATTCAACTTTTGAATTATTCTGAATTCAATCCAACGATTTAATAATAGACAAAGATATTATTTCATTTGGTTGGAAATTCTTTTGGGTGGTTCTTGAGAGAGAACTTCATCATCTCAACGAAGAACACAAAGAACGCTCCTTCCACCGAAGATCAGAGAACACCATCTTCATACTTCTTCGACCGGGGCAGGAAAGGGGAGAGAAACCCATGAAGAACGCTGATGCAATCCTCGGAATCTTCTTTAATGACGTCAATGAAATGACGACGTGTTTTCTCACGACATCATCAACAAACTATCCCTAAGAAACCTAGCGGGATATGAGTTGTTCTGTTCCCATTCTACATCATTAATATGTTGTCATTTGTTATGCAGAATGTTATCAACATTACATGGGGGATCAGACTGCACCAACACGGCCGACCCTCCTCCTTTGGTTGATCTAGTTTGTTGACGACGGAGGAACGGACCGCGGAGAATAATGACAGTCGGCGATGGGCAGACCGCAAGAGAAACATGTGGTGCAAAGGCAGTTGGGTCGCCAAGAGGGCACATCAATGCCTTGATATGCGGAGGGGAGCAGCGGCCACGACAGGCCGTGATGGAGACATGTGGTGTCATCGCGCCGCGCGGAGGGCAATAGGAGGCCGCGACTGAGGCAGGTCGCGGCAGAGGGGAGAGCCTCTTTCAAGCTGCACCGGTTGTGTAGGACTGCGACCAGGGCGGGCCTTGTCGGGAGAGCATGGGTGTGGAGCCGTCACGCCGCACCATAGAAGACCTGCGGCCTAAGGCCACGGTGGATAGGGGAGGGCGGCCGGCTGAGCGGGCCTCCAGTGCACGCTACATAGGCAGGACCCCTCAGGTCCTGCGTTTACAGGGGATGGTTCCATGTAATGGTCATTACGAATAAAGGGGGGCATTGCACCCCCCCCCCCCCCCACATGGTGCGGCTGGCCGGGCCATGCGGCATGGCCAGCCAGGCCACACGACCAGCTGGGCCAGGCCCCGTGGCCGGCTAGGCCAGGCTGCACTGCATGCCGGACCGGGCCACACGGTAAGCTGGGCCAGGCCACACAGCAAGCTGGGCCGGGCCACAAGGCTATCCAACCAGTCCAGGCTTCGTTCGGGCTGGGTCAGACTCGTGGACCGAGTCATACCCCAGTCTGGACCCATCAGACTCGAAACTCCTTTACGCGCATAAGTTGGGCTACGAGTGTCTGATCGAAGAACCGTCTGAGGAAACAGAAAGCTTAGAGTGAGACGGTTCTTTTGGAATATCCCACTTGAGTTTTTGACACAATTGAAATATGGTCGAGTTGGTTTGAACCTAAAAACCATCCGGGCCCCTAGGATGGAAATGCCAATTTTCACATATAACGGGCATCTGGTTGATGCATCATCTGTTGTGTTGAGACCCCAATGATGTGGCAGTCCTTTAAGATACTTTAATTTGAGACATTGTGACTTTTGGAGTATTGACTAGTAGCTCGTTGAGCAAATCCTCCCAGAGATGAGTGTACAGATTGTGAATACCTAGTAGATAACAGACCTGATGACTTCTTGATTGATTCATCTCAGAGTGATTAGAATAGCCCAGTGGAGAGCGCCTCGTAGTTGGAGGCAGACCCATTGAGGAGGAGCGCCCAGTAATTTTTAGTAGACCCGTGGTACTCGACAGGAGGAGTACCACTACAGGATATTAGTGGGAGCACCCTGTTTTTGGTGGCAGACCCACTACAGATGGAGCGCTTGGTAGTCGGAAGCATACCCACAGTACTCAATATGAGGAGTACTATAGCAGTCCAAGGTTAGTGAAAAGTGCCTCGGTGCCCTGACAGGCCCACTGTACTTGACGTAGGAGGATTTTTCCGGTAGTAATGGATTCTATAATGAAAATCCTTTTTTGAGATGAGTCAATGACCTTTGTGTTTTCCTAATGATTTAGATGGGTTACTTGATAACTTTGGTATATGTATGGGCATATATCTAAGTAATGGTTATCCATTTATTTCATACTTTTTGGTTTATCTTTGTTGGATTTTGTGGGACCATGAGGGTCTCATGGTCCCTACGGAGTATTGTTATACTCACCCACGCATGGGCTATACCCACACCTCGTTGTGTTGGATGCAGACGACAAACAGCACTGACGGAGGCCGAGAGCGCCACGATTGGATGGTACCCGGAGGAGGACATTAAGATGTATCGGTACATGGTGGAGTCTGATGGACATGGAGTGTTGTGGATGCCATTTGTACCTACCATTTAGGTAGGAACCTCGAAGGTTGATCCAAGAGCAGCTTTCACCTTTCAGTTGTTTGTCCCTTTTTCAGTTTTAGTTTGTAATTTACAGGTGGACATGTATTCGGACCCCCTTAACATTCAGTACACTAGTTATACATTTTTTACTTACTGTTTTCATTATCTTTTGATCTGTTTGAGTGTGTTTCTGTTTATAAAGCCAATGCCTTCCCAGTTTTTGGGATTTACGCCTTTTGTGCAAGTCACCAGCCCCTGGCCTATGGAAGGCGGGCTTGGGGTAGACACGATACGGGCTCGGGGGATGGGTTATGACAAATTGGCTCTTTAATAGAGTTATAGTGTCATGAATTATTTTTTTTAGGTAACAACTTCAGCAATATGACCTCAAAACATATCATGTGATCCTCGAGAGTGATGTTTTTCTTGAGTATGATGTGTCCTTCATCGACGACATACTGATTTACTCAACTACAGAGGAGGAGCACGCCTGCCACTTGTGGGTTGTACTAGACACACTCTGAGAGCAACAGCATTATGGTAAGCTCTCGAAGTGTCAGTTCTGGATTCTAGAGGTCCACTTCGTGGGGCACGTTATCTCTGAGGCGGGTGTTTCTATGGATCCTATGAAGATCGCGGCAGTACTTGCTTGGGAGCCACCCAGGAGTGTGATAGAGGTGCGGAGTTTCCTAGGTCTTGCTGGGTACTATCAGAGATTTGTTCCAGACTTCTCCAGAGCTGCAGAACCACTTTCCGCATTGAAAAAGAAGGAGAAATCTTTCGTGTGGTCAAATAGATGTCATCAGAGCTTCCAGAAGTTGTGACTGAGATTGACCAGTGCACCCATCTTGAGGCTACCGAAGGAGGGAGTAGGGTACGTAGTTTACTACGATGCATCAGGGACCATACTCGGGTGTGTCCTAATACAGGAGCAGGCAGTGATCACCTTTGAATCATGATAGTTGAGGCATCATGATCATAACTATGCTACCCATGACCTTGAGTTAGCAACAGTGGTCTTCGCCTTGATGATGTGGCGGCACTATCTGATGGGAGAGCGCCTTACAGTCTACTCTGACCACCAGAGTCTCAGTTACATATTCTCACATAAGGACCTGAACCTGAGAGAGTGGCGATGGCTCGAGTTCCTCCAAGACTATGACTATGAGATAGTCTATATTACTGGGAAGGAGAATGTAGTAGCGGATGCTCTCAGCATGAGGTCGGGCATTCAACTACTTGGAGAGGCGACAAAGCAGTTAGCCGCTTTGCAGATATCTTTCATTGATAGAGATGGGGAAGCCTTTCTAGAGTTTCTCGTAGTCAATCCTCAACTACTTCAGCGGGTCGGTAAGGCACAGCGTGGGGACGTTGACTATGAGGTGCGACCTGCTCAGATATCCTCAGGACTGGAACCCGATTGATTTTCTGAAGGCGGGGAGCACGTCATCCTCTTCATGGGACGTACCATGGTACCAGTTGCATTACAGGAGGTGGTTCTAAGTGAGTTTCGCATTTCCCCATTGTCGGTACGTCCCGGTGTAGTGAAGATTTACCGGGATATAAGACGACATCACTGGTGGTCGGGTATGAAGAAGGTTGTGGAAGAGTTCGTTTCACGATGCCTCACCTGCCAGCAGATGAAGGTGGAGCACCAGGTACTAGCAGGCTTGGTATAACCCATAGAGGTTCTGGAGTGGAAGTGGGACGTGATATCCATGGACATTGTGACAATACATCCACGTACTTCTGGAGGACACGACTCCATATGGGTGATCGTCGACCGACTCACCATGTCGGCTGTAACACCCCAAGCTTCTATGGTACGTTTCCCTTCGAATAATGCGATAGCGTGTGTTGTACGCAACCTCGAGTTCTAACACACACCACAACTAATTAAACTAGCCGTTGTGAATAGTAATACCTACTTTTTGAAATCATATATTTTCTATATTTCAAAATGGACTTCATTTTTGGATTCGGAATATCAAAATTAGCCTAGGGTGAAATTTTGGTACATTTCGGATAACTTTCATATTTTGATGAATAGTGAAAATTACTAAATTTTAATTAAAAAAAACTTTTTTAATCAAAATAATTAATAGTGATAAATTGTGAATTTGAGTGTTTTTAAAGTATATTTAGAATATATTTTTACCATTTAATATAATCTTGGTCATTGGACATAATTTACAATTAAACCGAACATAAACAAGTGTCAATCTTTTGATAGTTATTATCTCTTAAAAACACGCTTTTTGTTTTGACAGCGGGAATTAATTTTAAATTAATTTCTGCCACTTCTGTGTTTTGAATTTAGAAAAATGGATTCCATATTTGGAATCAGGATGTTCAAATTGTGTAAATAGGTAACTTTTATTTTTAGACATTTTGAATAATTACTGCGGTAAATATTTTATTTACCATGGTTAAGGGTAAATCCGGTAAATAAGGGTTAAAAAAAATAATATTATAATAATAATAAATTACCCTAAAACGTGTCTCAACCCTATTGGTTGATACATGGTCGACCATGGGCATCTTTGGGTCTTTTTTGGGACCCCATGGATCCACTTGTAAGTGATAATGACACATTATATTAATAAAGCTAAAATAAAAATAAAAATGGCATAAGCTTACATCTTTTAGAAGAACAATTTTTACATAGGGTTATACATGTTGGATTTTCGATTATAAATATTCATTAGAAAGCTAAAAAGATTACCTACATGATGATATTTTATTTATAATTTTTAGACATTAAATAAGTTAAATTATTAATGACACAATAATGATGCAAAGTTTACCTCATTAATAAATCATTTAAATAAATAAGATTATAATGATTAAAATATTATATAAAACCTGTCCAATTCTTATTGGTTGATGTTATTTAGAATATGAGTCATCTTATCATCGACCTCAATGATTTTTGGACCATTATAAACCGAATACAAATATATTATAAAGTAATACTTTCACACTTTCCTAAAGATCCCCTCCTCTCCCTTATAAAAGGAGACCACTTCTACTCATTCCTCACACCTCTCAAGCCACTTGGCTCGTCCAAACTCTGCCCAACTAAGCTCCCCACATCCCTGTCCTCCTCCTTGAAGCTTCCCCTTAGGCAGAAAGCATTTCAAGAAGTCCTTTGGTTCCAACCAAAGTGAATTACCTAAATTAAAGGTAACGATTTCTCTTAAATTATTTTCATTTATTTTGCTTCTTCAACCCCCAAAATCTATTTATTTCCTTTCTTTTGTAACAACACCAGTATCCACAATATACTAGGGTGTTGTTATAAGAAGGATTAAAACTACACATACACACAACTCCATCTAATGGATGATGAACATAATGTTTCTGTGGATGGCAAACTAACGCCTCACGAAACGATGATTGTTCAAAAACATCTTACCGCCTCTCATGGTGGCCATTATGATGGCACTGTAATTAAATATGATATTAATGATATATATTTTATATATAAGCTTCTGTAATACCATTTTATTTCATACCATTATTCGTTTCATGTTGTATATACATACGATAATTTCATTTGAGGAAGTGCGGACTACCGCCCCCTTAAAATGATATGACTCGTTCATACCACACATGGAACGTATAAAGGATGGTGTTAATGAACATAAGTAACATATATAAAATATTATATTATACTGGAATAGTAATATACCTATTTATCATTTGGATTCGATTCTTTTAAAATAAAAATTAAATGGAAGTAGCGTTCGTGCGTACGTACGGACTACCGTCTCCACGAACGCGATGATTTTCATTCTCCATCGTATCCATTCAAGTATAATTATCATTTAATGATTTAAAAATGATGTTTAAGGACTTGATATCAATCTGGATATGAATAAGATACAACAAACATGACTTATGTAACAAAACATATAAAAGAAAACGAGTAAGTTAACACCCGAAACGGCGATAATTCTAAGATATGATTAACAAATCAATGTTAAAAGATCATATATGATATCATATTAATATATATGATTCTTGTATAATTTAATAACAATTATTTCACCATTATACAGGAGGTTAACCTACCCCAACCAAGGAAAAGTACAAGGTAAGGGTTATTTCACAATCTCTTCATTATTCGAGGTTGTTTATACGTAATAATCTACTGGGATCTCTTTATCATCCACATCCATGTTTCTTAAAAATGTATTTCAAAACATTTTTACTATTTACAAGAATATGGGTTAAAGTCATTTATTCCTTTGTTTGACTTTTTATTAGAGGTTTATAAAGGAATCTTTCCGTCGTTTTCAAAACAAGGTCCTTTTTATCCTTTTCGACAGAATTGAGGTAAGAATGTTTTTTTTAACTTATACGGCGGGTGCGGTTATTTTCCGCCATTATAAAATCGTCGAAGCTTTCCATACAAGCTTATAAGAATATTTTCAAAGAAAATGTTTTATTTTATATGGATTTTAAATGATTTCAAAATAAAAGGAGATACTTCTTTAAAAAGAATTTTGATTTCATCTATGTCAACATCCTTTGATGGATTTTAAGATTATTTGAAGTTGATTTATTATGATACAAAACTTCTATATTGTATTGAAGGTTTTGTGATATGTTTGACTGTGGATGTGCTATTTTTATACCATTCATAGTTTATGGTGAAATTATTGACATTTCGTATGCTAGTTTTAATACGAACGTTTATGTTATGTTTAAACCTTTTCATATGGGAATGCATTGGACTTAATAAGTGACGGGTGGAGCCCGCTATAGCTCCTCGATGCATCGGTAGGTCTCATGAGACAAACTAGTGTCTTGGCAGAAGGCCTTAACAAAATCTTATTTGTAGTCTTGGCATGAGGCCTTGGCTATGTGGTTATGATAGTCTGGCATTATGCATTCCAACATTATGAAAGTGGTTATTGATATTGCATGTGATTATTCAATTAGTAGAATATCCATGTGAACAAGTAAATGGCATTATTTCATTTTACTTTTGCCATACTATGTTGAAGTTCAAGTTTAAAAGGCTTTTGTTTTAGTAATTCATTGCCTTAAATGTTTACGCTTATTTTGAATGTTCCTCTATATTGTTATCCTTACTGGGCATTTGAGCTCACCCCTTTTCTATGTTTTATTTTTCCCAGGTAGTGAAGAAGTAAATTATGATTGACTTGCAGGGATATTATGAGGGGTTAATAGTGTGGATATGAAGACTTTGTTGTTGTAGTAGTTTTTCACTTTGAAATGTAATGTAAAACTTTATGATTATATCTAGTGTTTCCAAGGCTACTAAACTAATCGGTCTTTCGAGATTTGATCTTTCTTGTGATCATGCCAATGTTAAGAAGTAATGCACCGACTCTGGGTAGCTGGGGTCCGGGCGTTACAGTTGGTATCAGAGGAAGTTTAGTACAAACCTTGGAAGCTAGATTTAGATAAACTCTGATTAGAGCACGTAGACCTAAGATGAACTTTGAGGATTAGTATAGAAGAATTTCCTAAAATTTTGGTATTGTAGAGATTTTGTGAGTTTTCTGAGCAATACATCCCTGTCTGGATACGAGCAGGTAGAGGCGGCTCTGGCACAGATGTACCTAGGGGTAAAACCCGAAAACACCGCTTTGAGCTAGACTCGAACGGAAACTGGTGCACGACAACGGGCCTTGCTGCACTCTTGGTTACGACACTCCCGGGGGATATGCTTTGGATAACTCTCATTTTCTTTACAAATCATTATGAAGGGTTTATGAGTATGTACTTCCTCAAAGAAAACATTTTTATGATTATGGATTATATCCATAAATAGTTCAATTTATGTTAAGTGTTTTATAAGTATGGGATTATGTATTTTGATTCATAAACTGATCTAGTTTATGCCATTGTTTAGAAATGGCGCCTAGTGGAAGAAATGGAAACTGTATCAATACACGCACTCCATGTAGGGATTGCCCTCCTGCTCAAGATAATTATAGTGGGGCTGGTGATGCAACTGGTGCCGATCAGCTAATCACCATACTAGGACAACTTACTCAGGTTATGAATAATAACCTTACCCGTATGGAGCACCCTGATCCGCAGCGTGGAGGATCAATGTTAGATCGATTCATGAGGCAAAAACCACCAACGTTCAATGGGAGTACAAATCCCTTAGTAGCTGAGCAATGGATATTTTCCCTAGAGAAAATATTTCAGGCTATGGGGAGCAGTGAAAGAGAAAAAGTTATCATGGCAGTTTACCGCCTCACTGGAGATGCTGATCAATGGTGGTCATTAATTCAAAACATGAAGGAAGATGATGAAGTATCAAATATGGAATGGAGGGAGTTCAAAGATCTGTTTTTAGAAAAATACTTTCCTCGCGACCATCGAGCAGATATGGAAAGACAATTTCTGAGTCTGAGACAAAAGGAGGATGAGAATGTCACAAAGTATGAGGCTAACTTTACAAGGTTAGCGAGGTACGCTGGTGATTATATTCGCAACCCAAGAAGTAATATTGATCGTTTCTTTGATGGGTTAAAACCATTTCTCCGTCGAGCATTAGTCTCACAATCCTTTTCATCGTACGAAGACATTGTCTCATGTGCTATCAAGACCGAAAAGGAATTCTCTAAGTCTTATGACTTTAAAGCAAAGCAAGAGAAGAAGAGACATGCTGATCAATCTGGGAATGGAAATAAGGGGAAGAAGGGAAAGGTTGAATATCCATCTTGTGGTAAGTGCGGGAAGAAACACCCCGGTGCTTGCCTGAAGGGAATGGGAGTCTGTTACAAGTGTGGTGAAAAAGGCCACCAAACTCATGATTGCAAGGGGAAGAAGGAAGCTACCAACGTTCAATGCTACAATTGCAGGGAGATGGGGCATTATGCAAATGCATGTCCTAAGCGTCAGGAGAACTTACCTCAGAAAAGGCCAAGGGATCAAGGCCAGGCTTATGCTATCACTACTGCTGAGGTAGAAGCTCCGAAAGATGTGGTGGCAGGTAATTTAATGGTTTCCTCAAGTTTAGCAAATGCATTATTTGATTCTGGATCATCGCATTGTTTCATATCTTCCTAGTTTTCTAAGAAAATTAGATATTTCCAATTTGATTTAATAAGGGAGTTGTCAGTTAAAACTCCTAAGGGAAATATCATTGCAACAAAGTTTTGTGAATCAGTCCCCATTAGAGCACATAAATTTTCATTATCTGCTGATCTCATCATCATACCTATGATTGAGTTTGATATAATCCTCGGTATGGACTAGCTTTCGGACTATGATGCGAAGATTTATTGTAAGAAGAAAGAGGTTACGATTCTTGATGATAATGATAAGGAACACCTTATTTTTAGAGCAGAATCGTCACCACCTAATTCTTATTTAGATCCACCCTCAATAGCTCAACTAAATTCAATTATTGGGGAGGAAGAGAATGAAATAACTGCGGGTGAGGAAAGGAATGTTCAAATAGAGGATGTACCTGTTGTGAAAGAATTTGTAGATGTATTTCCAGAAGATTTACCTGGACATCCTCCAGAACGAGAAGTTGAGTTTTCTATTGATTTGATTCCTAGATCAAGGCCTATATCGAAGACCCCTTATAGAATGGCCACTGTAGAGTTAGTCGAACTAAAGAAACAACTAGAGTAATTGAGTAATAAGGGATTTATTCGCCCTAGGGTTTCTCCATGGGGATCCCCTGTTCTTTTTGTTAAAAAGAAAGATGGATCTATGAGGTTATGTATCGACTACAGGGAGATCAATGCTATAACGATAAAGAACAAGTATCCCCTACCTCGTATTGATGATTTATTTGACCAACTGCATGGAGCTCAATACTTTTCAAAGATTGACCTTCGATCTGGATACCATCAGTTGTGTGTAAAGAAGGAAGACATTCCGAAGACAGCATTTCGAACCAGGTACGGGCATTACGAGTTTACTGTAATGCCGTTTGGATTGACTAATGCACCCTTGGTATTCATGGATCTGATGAATAGAGTTTTCAAGGAGTATCTTGATGAATTTGTGGTGGTATTTATTGATGATATCTTGGTATACTCCAAAACCTACGAAGATCATGAAAATCACTTGCGCATTATCTTGAAGACTCTGAGGAGGCATGAATTATATGGGAAGTTTAGCAAGTGTGAATTCTGGCTTCAGGGGATTTCTTTTCTTGGCCATATTGTCTCTAAAGATGGAATCTCTGTTGATCCTTCTAAGAACAAGGAAATCCAAGAATGGCCAGCACCTACGAGTATAACTGAGGTACGTAGTTTTATTGGTTTGGCAGGTTATTATCGACGTTTCGTCCAGAATTTTTCCCGATTGGCTAAACCATTAACGAAGCTCACATGTAAAGGGGTTAAATTTGTTTGGACAAAAGAGTGTGAAGAATGTTTCGAAGAACTGAAGAGAAGATTAGTCAATGCTCCTATATTGACTCTACCATCGGGGAATGATGGGTTTGTTATTTATAGTGATGCATCAAAGAAAGGACTTGGTTGTGTCCTTATGCAGAATGATAGAGTTATTGCCTATGCATCACGACATTTGAAAATTCATGAACAAAACTATCCTACTCATGATCTTGAGTTAGCAGCTGTGATATTTGCTTTGATGATATGGAGGCACTACCTCTATGGTGAAAAATGTGAGATTTATACTGATCACAAGAGTTTGAAGTATATTTTCTCACAAAAAGAACTCAACATGAGGCAAAGGAGATGGCTTGAATTACTCAAGGATTATGATTGCACAATACACTACCACCCGGGGAAAGCAAACAAAGTAGCAGATGCTTTGAGCAGAAAAGACCATGGAGTTCTGAACATGATGAGAATTGAAAGGGATCCAATTTTCATGGATCTAGAGAAGATGGACATGGGAATAACCAGGGAAGGTAAAACATCAATGCTTTTTCAAATGGTTGCCAAACCATCTTTACTAGAAAGTATTAAGAGTTCTCAGACCGATGATGAAGAATTTCAGAAGAAGATTAATGATGTGAATGATGGGAGATTGAGAGACATTGTGTATGAAGATGGGATTTTGAAATTCGGGAAGAGACTTTGTGTTCCCAATATACCTGATCTAAAAAGGGAATTGCTGGATGACGCTCATAGTTCCAATTTCTCTATACACCCTGGGAGCACCAAAATGTATAGAGATTTGAAGGAACATTTTTGGTGGGACAACATGAAGAGGGAGATTGCTGATTTTGTGTCAAGATGTATGGTTTGTCAACAAGTGAAAGCTGGAAGGCAACAGCCTGGAGGAGTCATGCAACCTCTTCCCATACCGGAGTGGAAATGGGACAATATTACGATGGACTTTGTCATGGGGCTACCAAAGACTCCTAGAAGGAACGATGAAATATGGGTTATTGTTGATCGTCTTACCAAGTCAGCACATTTTCTTGCTATAAGAGAAGATCTACCCCTGGAACGTCTAGCAAGACTATATATTAATGAAGTTGTGAGACTTCATGGAGTACCCCTATCAATTGTTTCTGATCGTGATCCCCGTTTTACTTCAAGATTTTGGAAAAGTCTTCAGAAATCCCTGGATACTGAACTTCATTTGAGCACTGCTTACCACCCTTAGACAGACGGACAATCAGAACAGACTATTCAGACCTTAGAAGACATGTTGAGATCTTGCTCACTTGATTTTCAGGGTATGTGGGATCAATATTTACCACTAGTAGAATTTTCCTATAACAATAGCTTCCATTCGAGTATTCAGATGGCACCATATGAAGCGTTATACGGAAAGAGATGTCGTACACCAACCTGTTGGGATGACGTTGGTGAATGAAAACTTGTAGGCCCAGAACTGGTGGAGGAAACGGTGGAAAAGGTGAAGGTAATCCAAAATCACATCAAAGCAGCTCAAAGTAGGCAGAAGAGCTATGCCGATAATCGAAGGAAGGATTTGGAATTTCAAGTCGGTGATCATGTTTTCCTAAAGGTATCTCCGTGGAAGGGAGTCATACGTTTTGGTAAGAAAGGTAAATTGAGTCCCAGGTACATCGGACCTTTCGAAATTCTAGAACGAATTGGGGCTGTAGCTTACCGATTAGCAATGCCGCCAAGTCTCTCCAAAGTTCACGATGTGTTCCACGTATCTCTATTGAGAAAATACATGCCTGACCCAACGCATGTACTCACCTATGAGGAATTAGAACTGGAACCCGATCTGTCTTATTGCAAAGAGCCCGTCAGGATTCTTGATACAAGAGAACAAGTACTGAGATACCGGACGACGTGTCTGGTAAAAGTTTTGTGGAGAAACCATAAGATGGAAGAGGCAACGTGGGAACCCGAGGAACTTATGATGAAGAACCGCCCGAGTCTTTTTATGTAGTAATACCCTAGAAATTGCGAGGACGCAATTATTTGAAGGAGGGGAGAATGTAACACCCCAAGCTTCTATGGTACGTTTCCCTTCGAATAATGCGATAGCGTGTGTTGTACGCAACCTCGAGTTCTAACTCACACCACAACTAATTAAACTAGCCGTTGTGAATAGTAATACCTACTTTTTGAAATCATATATATTCTATATTTCAAAATGGACTTCATTTTTGGATTCCTAATATCAAAATTAGCCTAGGGTGAAATTTTGGTACATTTCGGATAACTTTCATATTTTGATGAATAGTGAAAATTACTAAATTTTAATTAAAAACAACTTTTTAATCAAAATAATTAATAGTGATAAATTGTGAATTTGAGTGGTTTTAAAGTATATTTAGAATATATTTTTACCATTTAATATAATCTTGGTCATTGGACATAATTTACAATTAAACCGAACATAAACAAGTGTCAATCTTTTGATAGTTATTATCTCTTAAAAACACGCTTTTTGTTTTGACAGCGGGAATTAATTATAAATTAATTTCTTCCACTTCTGTGTTTTGAATTTAGAAAAATGGATTCCATATTTGGAATCAGGATGTTCAAATTTTGTAAATAGGTAACTTTTATTTTTAGACATTTTGAATAATTACTGCTGTAAATATTTTATTTACCATGGTTAAGGGTAAATCCGGTAAATAAGGGTTAAAAAAAATAATATTATAATAATACTAAATTACCCTAAAACGTGTCTCAACCCTATTGGTTGATACATGGTCGACCATGGGCATCTTCGGGTCTATTTTGGGACCCCATGGATCCACTTGTAAGTGATAATGACACATTATATTAATAAAGCTAAAATAAAAATAAAAATGGCATAAGCTTACATCATTCAAAAGAACAATTTTTACATAGGGTTATACATGTTGGATTTTCGATTATAAATATTCATTAGAAAGCTAAAAAGATTACCTACATGATGATATTTTATTTATAATTTTTAGACATCAAATAAGTTAAATTATTAATGACACAATAATGATGCAATGTTTACCTCATTAATAAATCATTTAAATAAATAATATTATAATGATTAAAATTTTATCTAAAACCTGTCCAATTCTTATTGGTTGATTTTATTTAGAATATGAGTCATCTTATCTTCGACCTAAATGATTTTTGGACCATTAAAAACCGAATACAAATATATTATAAAGTAATACTTTCACACTTTCCTAAAGAGCCCCTCCTCTCCCTTATAAAAGGAGACCACTTCTACTCATTCCTCACACCTCTCAAGCCACTTGGCTCGTCCAAACTCTGCCCAAATAAGCTCCCCACATCCCTCTCCTCCTCCTTGAAGCTTCCCCTTAGGCATAAAGCATTTCATGAAGTCCTTTGGTTCCAACCAAAGTGAGTTACCTAAATTTAAGGTAACGATTTCTCTTAAATTATTTTCATTTATTTTGCTTGTTCAACCCCCAAACTCTTTTTATTTCCTTTATTTTGTAACAACACCAGTATCCACAATATACTAGGATGTTGTTATAAGAAGGATTGAAACTACACATACACACAACTCCATCTAATGGATGATGAACATAATGTTTCTGTGGATGGGAAACTAACGCCTCACGAAACGATGATTGTTCAAAAACATCTTACCGCCTCTCATGGTGGCCATTATGATGGCACTGTAATTAAATATGATATTAATGATATATATTTTATATATAAGCTTCTGTAATACCATTTTATTTCATACCATTATTCGTTTCATGTTGTATATACATACGATAATTTCATTTGAGGAAATGCGGACTACCGCCCCCTTAAAATGATATGACTCGTTCATACCACACATGGAACGTATAAAGGATGGTGTTAATGAACTTAAGTAACATATATAAAATATTATATTATACTGGAATAGTAATATACCTATGTATCATTTGGATTCGATTCTTTTAAAATAAAAATTTAATGGAAGTAGAGTTCGTGCGTACGTACGGACTACCGTCTCCACGAACGCGATGAGATTCATTCTTCATCATATCCATTCAAGTATAATTATCATTTAATGATTTAAAAATGATGTTTAAGGACTTGATATCATTCTGGATATGAATAAGATACAACAAACATGACTTATGTAACAAAACATATAAAAGAAAATGAGTAAGTTAACACCCGAAACGACGATAATTCTAAGATATTATTAACAAATCAATGTTAAAAGATCATATATGATATCATATTAATATATATGATTCTTGTATAATTTAATAACAATTATTTCACCATTATAAAGGAGGTTAACCTACCCCAACCAAGGAAAAGTACAAGGTAAGGGTTATTTCACAATCTCTTCATTATTCGAGGTTGTTTATACGTAATAATCTACTGGGATCTCTTTATCATCCACATCCATGTTTCTTAAAAATGTATTTCAAAACATTTTTACTATTTACAAGAATATGGGTTAAAGTCATCTATACCCTTGTTTGACTTTTTATTAGAGGTTTATAAAGGAATCTTTCCGTCGTTTTCAAAACAAGGTCCTTTTTAACCTTTTCGACAGAATTGAGGTAAGAATGTTTTTTTTAACTTATACGGCGGGTGCGGTTATTTTCCGCCGTTATAAAATCGTCGAAGCTTTCCATACAAGCTTATAAGAATATTTTCAAAGAAAATGTTTTATTTTATATGGATTTTAAATGATTTCAAAATAAAATGAGATACTTCTTTAAAAAGAATTTTGATTTCATCTATGTCAACATCCTTTGATAGATTTTAAGATTATTTGAAGTTGATTTATTATGATACAAAACTTCTATATTGTATTGATGGTTTTGTGATATGTTTGACTGTGGATGTGCTATTTTTATACCATTCATAGTTTATGGTGAAATTATTGACATTTCGTATGCTAGTTTTAATACGAACGTTTATGTTATGTTTAAACCTTTTCATATGGGAATGCATTGGACTTAATAAGTGACGGGTGGAGCCCGCTATAGCTCCTCGATGCATCGGTAGGTCTCATTAGACAAACTAGTGTCTTGGCACAAGGCCTTGACAAAATCTTATTTGTAGTCTTGGCACGAGTCCTTGGCTATGTGGTTATGATAGTCTGGCATTACGCATTCCAACATTATGAAAGTGGTTATTGATATTTCATGTGATTATTCAATTAGTAGAATATCCATGTGAACAAGTAAATGGCATTATTTCATTTTACTTTTGCCATACTATGTTGAAGTTCAAGTTTAAAAGGCTTTTGTTTTAGTAATTCATTGCCTTAAATGTTTACGCTTATTTTGAATGTTCCGCTATATTGTTATCCTTAATGGGCATTTGAGCTCACCCCTTTTCTATGTTTTATTTTTCCCAGGTAGTGAAGAAGTAAATTATGATTGACTTGCAGGGATATTATGAGGGGTTAATATTGTGGATATGAAGACTTTGTTGTTGTAGTAGTTTTTCACTTTGAAATGTAATGTAAAACTTTATGATTATATCTAGTGTTTCCAAGGCTACTAAACTAATCGGTCTTTCGAGATTTGATCTTTCTTGTGATCATGCCAATGTTACGAAGTAATGCACCGACTCTGGGTAGCTGGGGTCCGGGAATTACATCGGCCCACTTCCTACCTATCAGAGAGCAGGGATCAGTGGAGACCTTGGGATGCCTCTACGTTCAGGAGATTGCACGGCTTCATGGCATTCCATCGTCTGTTGTCTCCGATCGAGATTCCATGTTTACTTCCCGGCTTTGGAAGGGTTGTAGGAGGCATTGGAGACGCAGCTACACCTGAGCACCGCCTGGCATCCCCAGACGGAGAGGACCATTCAGACTCTCGAGGACATGCTTTGTGCATGTGTCCTCGACAATGGTCACAACTGGGTGGATTATCGAACCTTGTTGGAGTTTGCATACAGCAACAACTACCAATCCACCATCAGGATGGAACCATATGAGGTATTGTATGACCGACCATGCAGATCAACTCTGTGCTGGACTGACCCTAGGGAGTCAGCACTCATAGGACTAGGGATGGTTCGTGCAACGATAGAGAAGGTGCATATCATCCAGGAGTGGATGAAGACTACACATAGTATACAGAATTCTTATGATGATTGGAGGCAGAGACCACTGGAGTTCAAGGATGGTGACCACGTATTCTTATGGGTCTCACCTCGACGTGGATTACAGAGATTTGGCGGAGGCGGCAAGTTATCTCTGCACTTCATTAAGCCATTCCAGGTTCTCAGCAGGGTAGGAAAGGTGGCTTATCACCTGGTTCTTCCACCTCAGTTACACCGAGTTCATGACGTCTTCCACGTATCTCATATGAGGAGATACGTGCACAACCTGATGCATATCATTGCTCACGGGGAGCTAGACATTGATGATGGGGTGACATTTGCAGAGGTTCTTGTGGAGATCGAGGATTGATAGGAGCAAGTCCAACGTGGATGGTTGATTCCTCTAGTGTGCATCCGTTGGCAGCACGGGAACCTCCACGAGAGCACATGGGAGTGGGAGGCTCAGATGCATGCACAGTACCCTCATTTGTTTCCATAATTTATGATGTAGCTTTATGGGGACGTAAATCCCTGAGGTGGGAGTAATGTAAAGACTGGAAATGTCATGGAATTTTTTTTTCATAAATTCTTTGGGATTTTACAATTACGTAGTTTCTGATGGCACTTGATTCTGAGGCCCGGTTTGCCCAGAATCAATTTCCGAAGATTAGCGCGGGTACGTTTAGTGATCGAACGAGCGGGGTTTTTTTATCTTTTGAACAAGTGCTCGAAATTGAAATTTGATGGCACCAATTAAAACTACTGCGCTGGTAATTTCATAATAGGACCTTTACCAAAGATGCATTTTCTCAGAATGAAGTGTTAAAAAATGAGTATTAAATAAGAGCTGAATAAAATTGTGGGACCATTTTATTCTTTTATTTAAAGTTGTTTTTATCCTTCATGGGGGAGTTGGGGTGGGACCCACTAACAACCTACCTACCCTTGTGGGGATGAATGTGAGGTGGGTCCCACACGAGCCCCAACCCTTCACATTCCCTAAAACCCCTTAAACCACCCATTAATCTCCTTTGATTAATGTTGGAAACCCTCTTTGAATTTGTTTGGGTAACTCTTCTCCCCACTCTCCAACATTAATTCATGCCAACACACACTTAATTAATTAATTGAACCTCATCAATTAATGAAATTAAGTGTTTGAGTTTTTTAATTTTTAATGCATGGAAATGCAAAATAAAATAAGGAGAAGCTTATTTTATTTTGTGGTTAGAATTATTGTGTGAGGAGGATTTGGGAAGGGAGCCTTGTGTGAAGGAAAAAAGGAAGCTCCTCCATCATTGAAGAACATCATCCTATCCACGAATAACGACAGCTCTTCGAAATAGATAACTGAATCCATGAAGATCAAAGACGTGCAATACTCTTCTTCACTCCGTGACAAAAATAGGAGATGTTGCTTCCTCCTCGGGCGGACTTCTACGTCACCTTCCAACGACAACGAACGACTCCACCTCTACACAGATCGCGTCACGAGGTAGGGGTGTGTTCGGATTGAGTAATGATTGCTTCTCCTTCCATGTTTTTGTTCTTATTAAACCGCATGTTATTAGACTAATGAGGAAGGGACTGGAATAAACTAACATGGCCTGATTCCTCCGACGTTCTTGTTAATTTGTGGAATTCTTCGGCCGTTCCTGATCGGTGAATCAAGCTATGTTTTCGGAGCCAATCAGAGGCCCGAAAACATCATAAATGACCTCCGAGTGTCGGGGAGACCTTGAAGCGGAAGTCTCATAGAAATCGGATCATCGGAATGAATAAAGGACACCTCGGGAGGCGTGCTAGCCAGAGGCATCGTTTTCTAGAAAATTCCAGAATACACGGCGTATCCTCTAGGAGCACACATCGTGTAGTACAAGCGTATTGTGGCTTCCATTTCGGATGTCAGAAAGGTAGTACACTATGTGTGACTCTAGTCACATGGCATGTACTCTCGACAATGTTTGACAGAGGAGACATCGATGGACATGGCATGTATTCAGGGAAAATACATGGACACAGACATAAATACACGGCCAAGTAACACGACATGTATTCTCTTCATAAAAAGGAAGAAGCAGATTTGAAAGGCTCGGATCTTAATCTGGGAGATACACAGACACAGGAAGAATTACACCGCCACGAGTCACAGCTTGTACTACCTTCACCATGGATGAAGCGGCTTCGTGATGACTCGGCTTGTATTCCGGGAATACACGGACACGAGGTAGAGTACACGGGCATGTACTCCACCACACGGCTAGGCATGGATTGCGCACATGGAAATGACCCTAGAGGTATAGACACCGTTTGTTACCATACCACACACCGTGTACTTACTTATCTACATGACTAGCCCTACGACACGGGCCGTTTCACACGGGCAGTACCCGGTGACTAATGACATGGTGTGTATCGCTTACCCTCACATTGTGTACTTTAGGGAAATGTCTTGGTAGTCTTGTTCTCCATGACTTGGTCACATCTTTCTTGGTTTTCCCCCTATGATGTGGGATGAAACTACGAGATACATCAACTCTGGACTTCATGACAGTTGATGTATCGACCCCCTTGGCTCGTGGAGCGGACCCTCCCGGAATCGAACGTGCTGTGTGCGGGACCCCTAGAGCTGGTTGCGACTGCGATGACTACTGTGTTGTGATCCTCTGTGGGTTCAACGATGATGATGACTGTACTTGGATCCTCCATGGGTTTGGCAGCGGGGACGACTGTACATGGATCCTCCGTGGGTTCGTTAGCGATGGTGAATGTTATTGGATCCTACGTGGGTTCGACAGCGATTGTTACTGTACTTGGATCCTACGTGGTTTCGGCAGCAATGACTTCTATACTAGGATCCAACATGGGATCAGTAGAGGAGATGATTCAGAGGAAACATTTAATCATCTCCACCCCACTTTGTGAGTAGTATACCTGTGTGTGCTGAGTCTTGACTTTCAATCAATATCATCGATATGATTGACTTGCTTTCCTGTGTGGACTGGGTTGTACTTGGGCTCGTGAGTTGGAGTCGAACAGGAATTGATGACTTAGGTATATGTATGGGAATATACCTAAGTAGATTTGGTTGATAATTCGTGTTTGTGTATTTCCTTTTTGATTTATTCTTTGTGGATTCTGAGAGGCCTTCTGGGGTATCGGGGTCCCTAGTGAGTATCGTATACTCACCCCTGCATGGGCTATGCCTACACTACGTTGTGTTGGTTACAGACGACAGACATCACTGATCATAGTTCAGGCATGAGGTGCAGGACGGTATCTGGTGGAGGAATATCAGAAGGGACGTACACGGTGCGGACGGACGGATTCGAGGAGCAAAGGAGACCATCTGTACCCACCCTTCAGGTGGGGTTTTCGAAGGACGAATTGGGGGTTGCTTCTTTACATTTCAGATGTTGTACTTTATTTTCTCAGTTGTACTGTACTTCTATTTGGGTTGGTATACTGGCCCATTTACTTTCTAGCACATACCTTTGTACTCAGTTTACTTAGTTTTTACTTCAGCTTGCGTACCCTGTGGTGTCTGTTTTCTTATATAAAGGAAATGCCTTCCCTTATATCGGGATTTACGCCTTTGGTGATAGTCTCCAGCCTCTGGCCTATGAAAGGAGGGCTTGGGGTAGTCACGACACGGGCCCCGAGGACGGGTCATGACAACCTTCTTCATTAATATTGAACTCTTATGATTTTAATTTTCTTATTGTTACTACTTTATTCTAAATTCACACATAAATCCTTTGAGTATCCTTTCAATTGTACATAATATATGGATGAATGATAATTTCTGAATGTATTTATGATTTATCTTTATTTTTGATTCCCATGTAAATCCTCTTCATGTTTAATAATATTAGTTACTTCCCAATTCTCATTAATAATACAATCATTGGATACTTTCTCCCTAGAGTTTATACCACTTTATATTCCTTAGGGGATGGTAGTGAATTGAGAAATCCTAGACTTCGATTAGCTATAACCATATTCTTTGGCTCATATTTATCTCTTTCTATGTAAGTATGTACAATAGGCTTTTTTGATTCCTATATATTTCACACCTTTCCCCAATGTTATAATAAATATATATTATCAATCAATATATCACTATATACAACCATATATCATGTGTTCGGTAGTATTTTTAAGGAATTTTCAACTACTTTTATCATAGTTTAGGGATTTTTCATTTCTCATTAACGAAAAACCCAATCCGTCCGTTGAAGAATCGCTGAATACCATGAAAAGAATCCCACTTATGGGTAGTGTGAGAATAGGTATAGTGATAAGATTAATTTGAAACTCCTTAAAAATATCATCACATTCCTCATTCAATGAAATCATGAATCCTTTTTAAGTTAGCTTCATTATATTGTTTCATTATTTCATGAAATTTATCACAAATCGACTATAGTACCATGATAACTTATGAAACAGATAAATATATTTGTCACATATATTGGCCTCGACCATCAGTCAAATGCTTATATTTTTAATGGGTCAATATATATCCCATTTCATGTGATTATATGTCCCAATTGTGAGTCTTCCTTCAAAAAAACTCACATTTGATGTTTATTTCACAAATCATATCCTTTCACATAGTTTTATCATAGTGCTAACATGCTCCTCATGCTCCTCCTTGTTTTTGGAGTATATTATGATATTTTCTATATAGAATACAGTAAATATTTCATGATAATATCAAAAATCTCTATTAATCATGTACATAAATATTTCAATAATATCAGTGTGTCTGAATTGAATTACTATAAAATCATTGGTACAGTTCCTTCTTCGAAATGAATTTTGGTGGATATCCATATTCTTCACCATATGTTAGAAATATCTCGACCATAGATCCATCAGATAGTATTATTGTCCTCCATCTAGAAAATAAAACATGTAATCAATCTATAGAAGAGGATATGTTTTAATTACTGTGATCTTGTAGGGATGATGATATTCAATGAAAATATGCATTAACCCATATTGCATTAGAGGAATTGGAACGGTTCCTCCATAGAAAAGTACATGGGAATATTATAACATTATCTAGATTATCCTATATTTGTTTCATCAACTCATAATTGTCCAAAAAAACATTATATATGGATTATTGTTTAATGGAATTACCCTAGTTATATAGTTAATTTAAAATTAAACTACTTGTCTAGGATGGAGACCCGGAAATTCATTAAAAAAAACATCAGTGCATTCCATTAAAATAGGAAAGTCTGTGGGTGTGGTTATTTCATTAGGATAATTAATTTCATATATACAAACATTCACATAGTGAAATAATATCCATGTATGAGATTATGGTGCTAAATAAAATTCATACTCCTTTGCGAACTTGTATAGAATCTAGGGTCAATTTTTAATACGAAGACAGATTTAATTTTTATAAAGATTCATGTTTTCTCCATATAAGTAAAGTGAATCCATCAAAAAATATCACAAAATTCCTATAATGGGAGTACATTAAGGTTTTCCAGAATTTTTATCTCACAAATTTTGATTTGGAGGAGATATATTCTTGAGAATCAGTTAATTCCCCATTTTCCAATTACATCCACTTCTCTACTTCCATGAATTGTCTCACTATTTGAATAAGTTTAATAATCTTTTATTTTATTTTGCAATATGTAGATGTAGAAAAAAATGTATTTTCTATATTCTGGAATGAATAACTAGTGTATCAGCCACTTCTTCATTGTTAGGATCCATGTCATTGGTTGTGATATAAAACGATCACCCTTGATTCCTTGGAAATTTTTGGTTCCCACAAAAAACTCATGGCTTAGAGAATTGATTTTCAAATTTCCATGATTCCTTATTATTCAAACAATGAAAAATTTACTAAGGGTCAACTGGAGAATTCCATTACACCATCTTTTTAGTTAGTTTCTTATGTCAGCAACCGCTAGCTATGTTACCTTCCTTTACTGAAAAAATTATTTTCCTCACCCACTTAACCAATTTCTAGGGTGATTCCTTCAACACCATGGAAAAGTTGGATATTCACATTTCTTGGAACCATTATATTTCTCTATCACCCCACCATAATTAAATTCCACTTTTCCCTTATTGTCCCCTGATACCCTTGATTTTATCAAATATCCATGTCAACTTTGATGGAATATAAAAATATTTCCTCATAGATATCAAATTCACGAATCCCTGGTGCATTTTAGAGACTAGGTTTTATAACACCAAAGAAGTAGTTCACCATTCACTATAGGGTAACAACAATGATGGAGGCATATTTTACATGTCTTGTGATGTTTTCCTCAAATGACATGATATATTATATATGTATCTTCATGAGCGAACATAAATCCAAATCCATTTTAAGAAAAATATAGAGAGTAAAATATTTATCAAAAAACATTTTCTGTAATTCTTTCAACCCCTTCACTTATATCACTTACATAAGATTTATATTCATTATAAATCCCACCATTTTTAAGCATCCCACACCATATGATCAATATCTAGTATAAAATTCTCTTTATCATTGCATTGGAACATAGAGAAAAGATTCTCAATTGAGTAGATCAATTGTTCCATGACTAAGAGATCATATTATTCATTGAATGTCAGATGCCTTTGTCATATAATGGTTTCAATCACAACATGTAATCTCTTAGAGGTATTTTTACATTCCCCTTGAACCATGTTTCTATATAGAAAATGATTCATCTTGTCACGAACCATCCCCCAAGGCCAATTCTATGACTACTCCAATACCCCCTCCCATAGGCCAAGGGGATGGCGACAAGAGCTGTGTAGGTGTTCCCCACAAAGGGGAGGAATTTTCCTATAAACCTGAACACATGAACCTATCCCCAAGAAAAGTACTAAAACTGAAAACACCGAGTAAACAAATCTGAATCCCACTATGAAAACCACTGAGAGTATCAATAGAAACAAAAAAGTAAATGAGCCAAAATTCATGTGCAACTGATATAGAAAACTACAAGCTCAGGGATCTCATCAGAAAAATAAAATATTGGGTGATTGGTATAGTATGATTTCTGAATTTTGAGGATTCATACCACATATATTGGGTCACCCTAAAACACCGCTATCCTTATCCCACAATGGACTCTGTCAAAGCTGTCGATAGACTGCACAAGACAAGATAGGTTCCAGTGAAGCCAGTGCATGGATGAGTAAAAAATACTCAGTAGGGACCCTAAAACAAAATGGAATTACAATAATTAAACCACAATTAATCACAAGAAATATACAAAAAATATGATCAAAATAAAAAAATCCATGTAGACTAAAAAATACGTACAATATGTGTAACCTCTATGAAGCTTAATCAAGAGAGCCACTCGAGTCAGCTAACACAAAGTATTGGTATATGGTAAGTAAATAGTATTGTCATAAGAATACATAGTACCCTTATGTAGTGACACATATATCCCTAGTAACACATGTACATTAGGTAATACATGGATTTTTGGTAACACACAGAGTGTTGGAATCACACGGATTGTAGGTAACACAAAGATTGTATATAACACATGTAGTGTTGGTGACAGCCGAAGTGTGTATCACAGGGATTGTTTTCAAACCCTAGAGGACCCACACTCTGGTGGGAAAGGGGGTAATAGATTAGTCTTGGTAAGACACAATGTCTAGATAATACACGTAGTCTAGGTAAGACATGCAGTCAAGGTAATGAAATAACATTTAGGTTGATGCTAGCCCTAGGATTCCATCCTTAGCATGCTCATTCAAGGACCACTTACTTCTCGATCCAATAGTCCATATTCCAATATCCAAAGAGTCTCCCTTAGAGTTTTTCAAAATAACAGCCTCATCATAAAGGTCCTAATGCCACAAACTAGTCATAAAACAGACACATGTTTTAAGCGTTATGTGACTTTTTGTGAAAAGGGGCCAATTGGTTTCAGGTCCGAACCGACTTAGGTATACCGACCCGACCCAAATCGAACCTGTGTCTGTTATCCCAAACCATTGGTTTTGACCAAAGCCAATGGGAACAACTCATTTCCCCAGCCCAACCTATCGGGCTGATGAACCCCAACTGGCTAGGCCACATGGTCTAGCACGGGGGCTGGTTCTCCCGGTCTATCCCACGTCACACGAGCCAGCTACTCTAACATGCGGCCAAGCTGCATGCTTCACCACACAAACCCACATACACACAAATTTTTCCTACTTACATTCCAGTTCACTCACATAGACCAGAGATCTCACACGTGGCCAGTCAACGCATGTGTCGATATGTCCCGCCACCCCTATGACATCTATCATGGAATCCAACTGACATCATCCACCACACTAATAAGTGTCCACCAGATTAGGAACCCCGGGGGACCATTATTTATTCCACTAGAATTTATCTGATAGTCTTATTTTTTATTCAAAATATGTTCTTGAATTCTCGGGTTTTCACCATCACTGTCGTGGGATGCAAACACAGCCACGCTCCATCTCGGTGAAAATCCATTCGAGCGACGATATCTCAAACACCTCTTTGATCAATACTACACCATCATTGACTTATATGAATAATTCCATGATGATTCCATGTTTTTAATTTTGGATCATCGTGCCAATGTTTTTGTGTGCAACGATCGATCGATCCCAAGGCGTCGAGTCACAGGACAAACAAAGAACATCCACAATAAATGAAATGGGGGAGAAATTCAAGAATCAATTAATTAGAATGGACCTCGATCAATGTTACTATCGATATTGGTTTATTTAAGTAAGTATGGAAATACATATCCAACAAAAAATAATAATCAAATCAGATAAACAATCCCCAAAACAATCCTTCCAAAAGAAACCCTCCCATGAGAAAAACTGATAAGCATGGTCAACCTGTTCATGGGTTGATCCAGTTCTATGTTAATTACACGAATTGTGAAAATATAGAATTGAAATAAAACACCTTTCCTTGGATGTGATCATTTTTTTCTGTAGATTCATTGTTGTTTACGATCAGTTGATGAACAATCTCGATTTACGTCTTTGATCCTGATTCTTCGATGTTTGTCATTAAGGGAGACTCAACTCTTTGTCTTAGGGAACTCCAAGGATTTCATTATAATACTGAATTTCTAAAGAATATATTATTAAAAATAGGTTCCTTTTTTATAAAAAATATTTGTATTTAAAATATTTTAATTATGGATACGTCGAAAATCTATCATTTTTATGTGGCCCGAACTGGATTATTTTATGCCCCGTCTAAGTAAAACGACACATTACAAACTCAACTGTGGTTAGGGATTTTCAATCTAAGACATTGATCATGAGTTATTATGATTTTAATATAAAATAATTTTATTTAATTGTCTTATTTATGGTTATGTACTTTTCATTATTTCTCAAAAAATTCATGCGCTGACTAATGTTCGGTTTCACATTGGGTAAACCTGCTATTTCGAGTGAAATAATGCTCTTATATATTTGATATGTGGCCCCATTTAAGTTTTATACAACTTTTTAAAAAAAACCAATCATCCACACTATTAAAAACATAAAAATTTTCATTTAACCATTCTGGTAAAACTAGGCCTGAGAATCAAATTTCATCTCAGCGCCTAGTATCAATATTTTCCAAAAAATTCATTAAAAATAAAACTAGGAATATTGATTTCATTATAATCTCCCCAAATTAAAAATTTATGTCCAAGAAAGCTAAACCAAGTGATACCCAAACAGACGAGGGTATGGGAATGGACATGAGCCCCCTACTCCCATGTGCTCATCCAGAGATACTCAGGATTCCACTGGGAACAAACTATAAGACCGAGTTCCCATATAGGGTTATCCCTTGTTATTACTCATTATTCAAAACTAGGATGCAAAGGGATAACTCCGATCAGAAACTATCATTTATGGGATTCAATGGACTCAAGGTATCTCTTGAATGTAGTGGAATCCAAAGCTGTCTACTGAACTCTTCTCCTGAAGATCTAAGATGAAACTAAATTGGTGAGTCATTCAATGATCACCTAGATGGTTTTGTGTCTCCTAGACATATGTGGTAAACTTATCATAAAGCCTTTTGATATCATTTCTCACTCCCTTGCACCCAAAATAAGGAAAGTTAAACCCCCTTCCAAGCAATAGGAAACTATCACAATCTGGTCCTTAATTTTAAAATATTAGATATATTATTGGATTGAAATTTACTTATTTCATAATCCCATATCCATATTCCATGAAAATATTCATTTTCATGACTTCTCAACAAAATTGAAATCCAAATCTCACCATCAAATATTATGCTATCATTCGATCAAATTTTATCATTTTTTATATCCTAAGGAAAGGATTTGACCTTATATACCATTTCAATATATAGTTTGGTACCCAATATCTTTATTTCTCAAAATTAATCTAATCATGTAAAATTTAATCAATTATTTCCACATTGGGCATCATAAGTATCATAATAATTCTTTAGTAAATGCTATTTTTATAAGTACATTTGATATTAAGGAGGAATTGATCACAACATCTTCTTAAACATAGAGAACATGATCTCATAATGTCCCCCAACATTCAAATGGTTGTATCTGAATGAACATATGAATGAGGATGATATAAAGTTATTAAACTTAACTCTATATCTAGGGTTACCGACGACTTCCCTAAAATAATTAGTTAGTACTCTGATCTTCATCAAATTCCATAGTATTTGGTACACCATAAAACCATTAATCATTTTTAATGTATATTTTTGAAATATTATCCAGGGATAAATATTCATTTATATAAATATAATGTTCTTACATCACAAGGTGATCACTAGAAACCCAAATAGTAATATGGAAATTGTATTTTCTAGATTATCCAATGCTAAAATCTATGGTTATGTTATTCTCTTTCCAACCTAGTGTGTTTAAATATTGGAACATCCGCTCATAATTGTTTCACTATTCATGAAGATATATTCAAACAAAGGACTAAGATACATACTCAACAATACATATCATCATGTGTTCCACCTAATAAAAGACTTTCATATATCTATACATCTTCTTAATTCCTCAATTAATAGAAAAGAATAAACTATTAGCATCATCGGATAACTCCTTAATCATATTTGATATTGATATTAAACATATTCAATTTTTAAAACATGTAATTTCATAAAATAATTGTTAAATAAAATAAAATTTTTCTTCTCCTTAATATGATCATTATCAATTCCTTTTGATTTTATTGTCCATCCTGTAAAAAATATGTATTAGATCTCCTTAAATCAACATCATGGATAAACTGGCATTGTCATTCTAACACATATCATATGCCACCAAATTTTCCTTCCAGCGATGGTAATATACTTAGTAGTCATAACTATTAACTAATTCCAACCATATCATATGATTAATTTTTTAATGAGTCGTTGTAACCATATAATTCATGATTTTATGAGTCGTACAAATAACATCCCTTATAGAATAATGATTATACCACTATATTTTCACTTCAATAAATACTACTACTAACTTCAAATCATATATAGGGTAATTTTTATAAATAAATTTAAATTACTGTGAGGAAAACTCTATCTCTATATCATTATGCAAGAGGATTTATACTAGTCCCTTTTTATTTTATCATCATATATCACAATACCATCTCATTCGCATGGTAGTATGAGAACCAGTGCAATGTCCAAATTTCTTTTCAATTTTTTAAAATAATTATCACATTATTTTGTCTAATAGGACTTATATCCCTTATATGTAAACCTAGTTATTCGATTCTATATATTCGAGAATAAATTCACCAACCTTTGTTAATATAATAGTAATAAATGAAAACTAGGAATCCCAATCACAATGGTTAATATTTGAATTTTTTCAATTACATCAATCATTGAACAATCCTATAATATACATAATCATTGGATTATATGAACAAATAGTGAATCCTTTTGAATCGTGACTTCACACATGATGATTTTTTTATAAAATATACCCTTTATCAAGGGCTTCAATTTAGTCATAAAATGATATATAACCTCTTCCTTATTATTGTAATATATAAAAATATAATCTATATAGACAACCATAAACTTATTTATGTAATCAATGAAGAGAATATTCATTAAATCCAAGAATATAAAATGGGAATTTTTTTATCAAAATTATATTACATTTAATTCATAATGACTATACAGTGAATATATGGTTTAATGGTACATCCTACATTTGGAACCATAATTGATGGTATTAGTAATGAAGTAAAATCATAGATAATTGTTGGGATTCTCGAAATTGATCAATGAAATCATCAAAATGGGGAATTAGATACCTATTATTAATCCTGATCATTTTATATTTGAAATTATAAATATTGATTCACTTTGATTCAAAATTAATTTTAATGAAAATAAGAAGTTCACCCCATAGTGATACACATGGCATAATTAATCCCTTATAGAGATTATATTGTAGTTGAATCATATATTCCTATAATTAAATCGAGGACATTCTTTATGGAGTCTTTGAAATCCGTAAATCTCCAAGAATGGGTTCTATTGAAAAATCAATTTCTATATTTCATGGACTGATAGTAATGTCTTGAAAAAATACATCACAATCCTCCTAAAAAAATTCATATCTTCAATGTTTAGCTCCTCTCCTAACATTTTCAATATAAAATCATCAATAGGAAACAATACTACTATAATAGAAGAAGTTTTCATAAATATTTAATTTTCATCTTAACACCTATATATGATAATAATATTATTTGGAATATAAAAATTTAATTTTTATTCTATAATTTAAATGTTATCAATATAATGAGAACTAGTAAATTCACAATATCACATTAAATTCCCCTAAAAAATCTTATTATATTTATGGGGCATATTATAACAATAATTAACATGAAATCTCCAAAATCAGTGTTGATGACTTGTATAAAATTGCAATCAAGATAAACCATAGTGATTGACAAAACATATCCATTATACTGGAATATAGTTATACATTTCCATAGTTCTTTTACTATGATAATTCCAAAGTTCCCCACACATAGTATATTGAATTAAAAATTCTACATTATCATATTCATTATTTTCTTCTATGAATTTATTTTTTGTTTCTTTAATATTACAATATTTATTATATTATTTCTCTTATATAAAACCTCATTGATTTCATTCAATACATTTACTGAGGTTTCTCTTCCACATTCTTGAAATGTAGGAATAAGAATATTCTTCCCACCATATAATTTATCACCCAATAATCCTAAAACATTATTTTCTATGAATTGTTGATTTGGAAAACTCACATATGATAATTTTAATAATTATTACTATATATTAGAGATTTTGAATATTAAAAAAAATTAACATTTAAACTCAAAAATAATTTGGTTCCTCATTAGAAAATTCATTTAATTATCTTTAAAATTCATTGTTGACATGATTTTCAAAGGTTCTAATCTTTTTAAAAAAACCAAAAATGATATTTTTGAAATAATACACAAAAAGGTAAATAATTTAACAATGAATAATCATTGATGTGTTATCTAAATCATGATTCCATAGAATTACCTAGGGTAATATATAGTCATTATAAACTCAAATCCTTTAAATTTTTTCATAAAAAATTGATTTTACCCAATCATATCATCCATGGATTTCTAAGAATGTGTGTATTCGGACACCGACTCATCAGGAACTTGTTATGACTGATTTAATATCCTACCTACCCATTTCGGATCTATTACACTAGAATTTTCAGTGCCATAATGGAATCCAATATCTATATATATATATACACATATTTTTTAGTAAACTTATATTATATTTTTACCTAAATGTAGGGTCTTCTCCAAAACATGTGATTTTCATAAGGGTTTTTATTAGTTTATATACAAATAATCTAAAAAAATAATTCAACCAATCTATTGTATAATATGATGTGACGGGATAATTTCATATATATTGTGGAATCATTTTAGGTTAAAATTCAATAAATTGAAAAAAAATACACTGTCAGGAACTATATGTGTTTATCATCTTTTGTAACTAGATGCACAATATTTTCATGTATGGAAAGATATTAATCATCTCCCACTATTTTCTTCTCTTGTAGAAAAAATTTTAATAATAAAAAACTCAAAATCATTCATAATAACTCGAGGAAGGGAAAAATATGTAATTTTGATCACCTATTCATACTATTGTTACACATGGGGGATATTAGTGAATGACCTTATTTAAGAATAACATGATAATAATTGTATGATAATATGTGATTAACATTTTAATATCATACCAAATTATTCCTAGATCATAATAATAGAATATAGATTTTTATGTTTGTAAGATAGTACTCAATGACGAATCAATGGTCATGATCAATGAAATAATAACATTACTATAAGAATGTGTCATAAGAAAATTCCATAAAATATGTGGCATAATCATAATCAATGAAATAGTTTTTCTAGTACATCTACAAATATATTCTTTAAATTTTATCCTTGGTATATCCAATCATGTCCCATATTTGGGATTTGTATAGAATATTATAAAAACTATTTCAATGTTTGGATAGCCACCGATTTAGCCTCATTAGGCTCATGATTTCGTTTTATGTATGCTCTTTCTGAATTGGGATAACCACATGTGTACCCGATTTTAGGGTTTGGAATACCTCCTATGTGACTGTTGAGATCGCTGACATTAAACATTAAAAATCAATTTAGAGGTTTTTTATGGACCCATACAGATAATAATCATGCCACAATCTTATGTATTCTACAAGACCATTAAGAAATTTCACATTTATTAATATATTGAACTATATAAATTGAAAAAACATTACAATTTAATAATTATATTTAATAATCTTATTGTGAAATATTATTGATAATATCATTGAATCATATCCTTATTAATTAATAAGAATCATATATATATATGTTTTAATTGATGAATTTACCATTAAAAACACTTAAACATTTATTATATGAAATACCATTCTCGATTTCAAATCAATCTTTTAAAAAAATTAAAATAATATTGAAAATAAAATTTTATATAAACAACCATGTAATGTTATACTAGAATATACACATCCATGAGTTGAGATGATGATATAAAATTCATCCATGTGGTAACTGTTAAAATAAAGATACTTTTCATACCATTGTAACAACTATATCATTCAAAATGATATATGAATATTTATAAAAAAATTTATACTAAGAAAAATATGCATAAAAACATAAATATTTATAGAATACTAAAAACATTCTTTAAAAAAAATAAAATAATAATATGAATATATAAGTATATTAATGCAAAAAAAAGAGGCAATTTAAGTATGATTTTCATTAAAAATCAGTCATTCGGTAGTATGAGTACTTAGAGAGATGGAATGATAAGAGACATGTAAAATATAAAATAAAAAATGGATTAATAAATGATATAATACTTCTTAGGGATATATTATAGAATTTAGTTATATTAATTTTAAAAACAAAATATTTTTTACAGTGTGATTTTGTAATAAAAACCCATAAAAAATTGGTAATATTTTAATTATTACCCTTTGAATTAAATAAATTCAAAAGTAACATATAATATAGAGATTACCTATGATATGACTCTTATAACATATCAAAGGGGTGGTATTTATAAAACCTTATGCTTTTATGATTTACTATTAATCATTAATAAATTAATTTTCATTAATTGGTTCTGTTACATTAAAAAAAGGGTTTATCTTATGTTACATATGACACCAAATGTAAACATACCTCAATATTTTGTAAATATTATTATATAAATATAATAGCTATAACATATATTTCAAAAATAGAGGTATTAATTGTAAAAAAATATTTTAAAATTTTATTTAAATTTTTTTATATAAATAAAAAATATTTTTAGAAAATACTTAATTTTTAATAATGCCTTTATATGTTTCGAAAATACTATTTTCAATGGAAATTATATTTTATTATCTTGAAAAAATTTAAAATAATTTTTGAAAAAAAAATTATGAAGTTAATTTTACTAAACTTGAATAATTTTTGTAATCATCAATTATAAATTAATTTATTGTGATTTTTTTTTATTTTTATGAAATGGTTAATTTTTTAGTGAATAATGACAAATAAATTTTTTTATTGAAAAAATCATTTTTATTTAAATAATATATAAGTTTCATATTTTTTTAAAAATGATATAAAAATTAATATTAAATTTATCATCTATAATTTAATAACATTCAGTTCCTCGGAATTATTCAAATATTCAATTTTGATATGAGAACTTTTTAAAAAAATTATCATTTTCTCATTGGAAAACCGTTCTTTCATCACTTACATCGGTTTATTTTTTAATTAAATTATTCCATATCGTTGAATGAACATTGTAGAAAAGGATTCCATATTATTAATAAGAATAATTGTTGTTATCTAATATGTTCAGCTTCATTTTATTCATAATAAATAGTAAAAAAGTTTAAAAAAATGTATAGTTAAGGTAATAATTGTTAATTGGGGATTAAAATTAAAAGGTAAGGGTAAAAATGACCCACGACATGTACAGTTCCCATGTTATTGAATTATAGGAAACATATATATTATTATATCTAGAATAATCCATTTTGGATCATTTTCCATGGGGAAATGTGGGTACAAATTTTTCTTTTCAAAAATTACAAGTGCACACTTGCCTAACTAACAATTAGACACCACTTCTCCTCTCCTCTTCACACGTTCGAAACCCTTGGATTCAGAAATTTACTTCCCAATTAAATCACTTACATCCATATTCCCACTTTATAAGCCATATTTTTGTCTTAAATATATCATAATAATACTATTACTGAAACCAAATGAAATTCTCTGAAGGAGATTCAACACCCCAAACTGGGCGTTTTATATGATTTCTTAGTCCACCCCATTAAATTATTTGGAATGTTTTTTTATATAATAAGAACAGTATATTCAATACACATTTAAGGATTCTTGTTAATGTAATGACCTACTACTATCTCATATTACATTAAATAAGATAAAAATTTAGTTTTTGTGTGTGGTGTAGACATTTGCCCCATGAACCATTGTTATTCGTTTTCCATCACCACCCCTCACAGAAAGATAAAATGTTGTTTTCAATATTTATAAATGTTGTTTATGATATTATTATACTTATGTGATTACTATTCCACATATATATTCATAAATTATATTGTATGGGAATACAACAACGTCGCTTGTGTCTAGGACAGATTTCTACGTCACGAAGGATTTTGATTCCTTCACACATTACACAGAAGCTAATAAGGATGAAATTAATTAAAATATGTGATATAAATAAAAAATATATATATTTATTAATTTTAATATGTAACTTACCTGTATTTCTTTCAATCCTTCATTAAAATTTAAATAAACATCATATGTACATATAGTCTATCATCTACATGAATGATATATTTCATTTTATATCACTAAATCCTATTTATTACTGTAAAAAAATATATAATATATATAATTGATTATTTAATAATTTTTATCATTATTTATATGATAAAAATTGATAAATATAAGTGGAAGAAAAATAAAAAAACAAAACATACATAAAAAACAAAGTAGATGTTGCCCAAAACGAGCCTTTAGCATTTAATTTTTAACAAAATGTTAGTTGAAGCATATAAAAATATCATATCGATTAATTTATATAATATGTGTTCATTATTTATTTATAATAAACATATATTAATTATATAAGAAGTTTAAACATTTACAAAATAATTCATGACTTTAGGTAAGACGTTTTTTTCATGAATTTCATTCCTTAATACAAAAGTATGGTTATGCACATATATTCTTATACGATGTGTATATACACCCCATTTGAAATATAATATCATGAATGTGTCTATTCTAGATATAAATTATGTATAATTAAATATTCTACTTTAATGTGTATTATAATTAAATTTTATGAAATTTGTAAAGATCTTATGTTACAATATCATTGTTTATCAAGATTTTTTATGATGATATATTCCATTATAAAATATTATTGTCAATACCTTTAGAAAATCATGATATTTCATTTACTCTTATTATTAATGATATTATCATTTTATTGTATGGTTTGTACACTCATTATTACATATAATTATAGAATAATTTTTTAAATAGAAATTATCTTTATTTCCCTCTTCATTTGAAAACACTATTAATTGTAAAACCATGTTTTCCAAAAAAAATTGTAAAATAATTTAAAAAATTTTTAAATAAATTTTTAAAATAAAATTTACCTATGTTTTAGATTCTTGGAAAAAATGAATGAAATATTCTTGTCCTTTTCCAAACAACAACCATTTAGATTTTATTGAATATGTGTATGGAACCTTCTTTTACATGTTTGTAATGAATGAAATTTCCAGCATTCATGAATGTTATTTTCATTGAATCTTACATTATGCGTTTTCAATTTTATTTGCAAATAAAATGATTTCTAATAAAATTTGTTTTTAAAAAAGTTTTTTGTAGCCAAAACTGGATAATTTAGTTCAGAAATGGTTTAAATGAATTTTAATTTTTCATTTATATGTTTTCAAAGTTGTATTCAGTGAAAATGAAAATGAATTTTTTTCATTCAATATTGTTTTTCATGTTGAAATGACATCTTACTGGTGTATTTTTTAGTTGATCATATGAGATTATTTTAATATAAATTTATTTGGAATTTTTTTAAAGGTTTTTTTCAAATTAGAAAGTATTTTACCCACAAGATGTATATTAAAATATCAGTAAAACATAATTAAAGAAATTATTTTTCAAATGATTTCTAATTCAGAATGTTCTTTTAAAATAGGAATCACTATTTTCCACAAGAAAAATGAAAATTAATATTTCAAAATATTTTTCTATATAATATATGTTCTATGAATGTTACATTTACTATATATGAGATTTGATCAATGAATACCATTATTAGTTATTCTCATAATGGTTTATGATTATGATGACATGATATTTATGAAACCTATTTTCCTTCCATGGGTTATACAATTGTTAAATTATTATGAACATTGTTTTTTTCATGAGCTATGCTACAATGAAATGATGAAATTATATTCAAACATGTATCTTTTCAAAATTTAATGATATAATGAAATGTTTATTTAACCCAAATAATATCAAAGTTCAGTATAGGATCAATGTTTTACGATCTTGTGGAAAATATACATATGATTTTTATTTTGTTATGGGTGGTATATACATCTCCCTCTAATACATTTTATAATTATTTATATGTCATTTTATAGTTTAGATTGAAATGGGTAGTGAACTTTTTAATATAAGGAACTTTGTTAAATATGATGGTCTTGGGAGTTAACCATTACAAATATGGTGGTTTGGAGAGTGAACCAATTCCAATATTATAACTTCAATAGTGATCCTTGAATACTATAGAAATGATTCCCTATTCTTATTTTTATACCAACTACCAATGAATTATGTCAATGTTATAGTCACATGTCTCATGATATTTTATTTCATCATTATCTATTTCTAATGAATCCCCATTATTTATTCAATCACTCAGTATTGTGATATTTTATATGCCAGCTATGGTTTTCAATTGTGATTCTCAAGTTATTATACCCCAATTATTATAAATAAGATTGTGGGAGATGTTGTAGTTAATATATGAATAGGTTGTTTATGTTTTCATGTTTCCAATAAAAAATTTAAATATACCATCTACAAGAATGTGTTTGGGTAATGTAATGAATATTCATTTAAAAAAATTTACATCTACATATGATATGCATGTGTCTCCATATATGGTATCATATGATTGGTTTATTTAGCTTTTGGAAGTTAGGTTGAAAAATGTTTATTAGTATCCATAATTAAATGTGTAAGGATATGTAAAATAATGATCCATAAAAATATCCATTAATTTTTTTAAAAAGAGAGAGATTGGGTTCTGAGATATTAATCATTGGATTAAACAAGGGGATAAAACTCTAGAAAAGAGGTTACATGGGTTAAAAATCCAAAAAGGGTGCATTGATATGGATATAATCACCCATGATGCATGAAACCCGTCCTTGATGAAAACCTAGTTTGACAATCCAAGGGATATTGTTTTTTGGAAATTCTATCTTTATAGACCATTGTAAAAGATTTAATTAGTTAATGAATATATATAAATTAGGATAATCATATTTTTTCATTGATTAAAAATAATGTTTCATAATTTAGAATACATATATGTTGTTTTTCAAGATTATGTGGTTCCCCACTATGATTATTGTTCCTTATTCTCTATTTTATGGGTTTATTGAACGGAAAGAACTAAAAATATCCATGTTAATGATGTGGATGATAAAAGATGAAGTCTTTTACACCTCATTAGCCAAACATTTTAGGAGGTTGAATGTAAAATATTATCTCATTACTCACACAACATTCTCAAGACATGAATCATATTGAACATAAAAAATGGAAAATTGAGGAAAAAATTTTATGTTGTGTCCCTCATGTACAAACATCAACCTGCCTATAGTGGATACACTAATTATATGGTTACATAGCATATGGATTATTAAAACTGAAGATATTTTTTTATCAGGTGTTTCTGAAATGAGAAATTAAATTTGTATGTCTATCGTAAGGAAGGTTAAGTTGATCAAAAGTATACTCCCATCCAGAATACTTTGGAAAATGATGAAATTTATGCCATAGATTCAGATGAGTTCATGAACATATTTTACAATTAGTAATTTTCTCATATTCTCTATATGATTATTGTGATGTAGTTTAATGAGATAAAGAACAAGGATGATAATAATGTTTGTGCCTTTGAGGAAATTTTGACAAGACATTGGGGGTAAAATAATGGTATGATCATCCAATCTAAATTAATTGTTGATCAATTATTCAATGTATTTAAACCATGATATAGAGGGGTGTTTTCAAAATGTAATATCATTGGATATGAATAGACTTTTCTATGTTCTATTAAGGTGGAAATGGAGGACGTAGTTATGTATTAATGTCCCTGTTTTAATAAAAATTAAAAAATAGAGTTCAATGGAAAATCATAAAAAATGAGAGAAAATTATTAGACATCTATTATGATTATTGTGGGGTAAGAATCATGGGGGAAAATATATTTAGGGAATAATAAATATTTTATGTGTAGAAGGGAAGGTCATGTAGAAATTAAATTTTTAAGTGATTGGAAGAAACTATCTAAGGATGATGATTGAGAGAAAGACTCACCAAATGTACCACAAAAACTAAACTCATTCAAATACAAGGATAACCAGAACTATTCATACTAGTTATCAAATCTGAAGGATATGGATAATGACAGATGCCTACAATATTATATGTCAATGGAAAATAGTAAATCTCATGCAATCACTATTTTCAATGAGTGGTGTGATAATGGAATCGGTAATGGGACACATAAAATAAACTATACAATAGATAATGTATTATTTGAATATATATCTACCCATTTATTCATAGTTGAAGAAATTTATAAGGGTATTAACATACCACCTGAATGATTATATGTATAACTGTTAGTGAAAAAACCTAATTTTATGATGATTTCATAATAATTCTAGTTTTTTCATAAAATTTATTTATGTTATATTGTTCTTCAATAAAATCATGTAATTCAAACTCTCGTTTAATTTTATTTTATCTTTTGAATTGATTGGTTTTCTCTCTATAAATCTCATAAAAATTTCTAAGGAGGTAACATCACATTTTATATTGCAAACAATGATAATAATTTTTATTAGTGTGATGATAAATATGAAAATTTAATGGAAATCAGGTTTATTATATAGTTTTTATTCTTATTAAATAGGGTTGTTTATCATATATGGTTCGGTAGAAATAGAAAGTTGATTATACACCTATTTGGTGGGGATCTTTTTATATATTTCCTAAATAGTTCCCAAGACATCCACCAAAATTTTATGTTTAATTCACAATAGATCCCATATATAGTGCCACACCAATTTCAATGAATCCTCATTATAGTGGGATGAAATAATTCATAGGAATAGAAAATGAAACACCATGAGAACCATGAATAGATATTCATTCAGAATTTTTTTTTACCTTAGGATAGACCTGTTCCTTCTGATAAAGAGAAAATGGATAAACGTGACTCAACATAGATTATCAGTATATGAGCATGATCAAGACCATGAAAAAGTACCATATACACCATATTAATGAACTATTTGATCAAATTTAGAAGGATCATTAATATTACCTGATTTAAATTCACTCTAGATATCAACAATTATGTTTCATGAAGGTTTATATACCCATGACCGCATTTCATACAAGGTATAGACACTAAAATTATTTTGTGATTCCATTCAGTCAAACTAACTCCTCGTTATCTTTGTGGATTTAATGAATAGTGTCCTTATATATTACCTTCATCAGTTCGTGGTAGTGTATATAGATGATATTCATATCTATTAAAAGATAAATTATGATCATGAAGATCACATTATAATTGTACTAAATACCCTATAGGGAAACTATATGAATAATTTACAATATGATAATTTTAGATCCAAATGATATATTTTTTTAATATAATCTCAAAAGAGGGTATATATAACACCCCGAGATTTTTTGAAAAATATTCTTTTTAATTTTATTGATGTCTTGTGTTGTACACTACACCAAAAAGAGCTTACACTACATGCATCCCTGACTTGGCTTGCATTACACGCAATCTCGACCTTCCATGATACCGTGTGTTGTACGAAATACCATGTTTCACTAAAAAACAATATGTTATATAAACTAGCCGTTATGAATAGTAATACACACTTTTTAAAATTTTATAAATTTTATCTTTCTAAATGGACTTCATTTTTGGATTTGGAATATAGAAATTAGCCTAGGGTGAATATTTTGTATTTTTTCTGAAAACATTCAATTTTTGATGAATAGTTTAAACACTGGGTAACTATTTAAAAACCGACTTTTTATTTAAATAATTATTTATTTTATTTAAATATATTTCAGGTCAAAATTTCTACATAATACCTATATATGTTCATTGTAATTCATTGGAGTCATTTCATAATAATTTTAGATATATAAAAATTTTATTGAACTTTTCACCGTCTTTTACGCACCTCCTAGGAGATTTTGCAAATTTACATAAAACATAATTTTACCGCTTTTGTGAGTGGAATTTCGAAAATCCGAGAGACATGGTTAATATCAAGGAATAAAATGTGGTTCAATGAGATGAAAATTATTTTTGGTGAATAGTATCTTTTTACTTTTTTTATCACGGTTAAAAGTAAATAGAGTAATTAAGGGTAAAAATGATATTGTTATTACCCGAACACAAGTCCTAATTCCATTGGATAAGTTTAATTCGACCAAAAACAACCTTAGGAATAAAATATGACCATTTAGGCCCACTTGGATTAGATTAGGACATTTAATATTATTTTATTTAAAGAATAGTTAAAATAGTTAAAATCAATGTTTAATAACTAAAAAAATTTAATATAGGGTTATACATAAGATAAATTCGACTATAAATATTTATTAGAAAGATGAAAAGATTTCCTAAATAATGGTATTTTGTTTATAATTTTTATACTTTATATAATTTAATTTATTTATGACACAATGATGATGCAGTAATTATCTTATTAATAAAATATTGACATAATTGATGTTATAAATACCCAAATAAATGTAATTTTAGACATTTTATGAATTCCACTAATTTTAAAGGTTAATATTACATGTTATTATTTATTTAAATATCTTTTTTTAACTAATCATTCATATATGATTTTCACAAAAGTCAAGTACCAAAAATTTTCAAAATTGACATAAAATAGTTTTTTAAACAAATATTATATTTTTAATTGTTATTTTATTCTTAAGAATCTATGGTTGGGCCAAATAACGTAGATAAGGTTATAAATATTAATAATAAATAACTTGGGGTTTTTTGGATTGTTATAGTATGTTTATTAACCATATTGTGTAAGAAAACAAGAAGACCTGGTAAAAGTAAAATTATTTAACATAAAGATAAATATAAATGATAAGGTTAAAATATAAACCTAAACTTTTCTAAATTAGATTGTATGAGAGGATTTCAACCCATAACCACCTTATATTCTAAATAAATCAATTTGGAGATATTAAAAACCGAACATGACTTTATAATAAAACAATATTTTTAGTTTTTTCAAAGGTGCCCCTCTCCTCCCTTATAAAACGGCACCTCCTCCCTCTCTTCCTCACACCACTTTGAGCCTTCATTATCAGCCAAACCCTGCCAATTACACTTCTCCTCTTCCCTAGAAACATCCTAGAGGTCTTTGTCTTCTTCAAAGGACATTTTTAGTGCCCTAAGAGGAGGTTAAGAAGAGAAGCTTCAAAGAAGAGCTAATGTCTGTTACCGATTCTTTAAACTTTATTTCTTCTTCTACTTCTTATTCATTAGTTGTTTCATTATGAGGTAATAACATCAGTATCACTCATATACTGATATTTTATTATATGTATGAAACAATACTATTTCACCATCTATCCATCCAATGGAAAAAATGAAATCACCGCGCGTGCGTACGTACGGAATACCGTCTCCACACCGTGGTCTAATCAATTTTCCACCACCACCTTACTTGGATGGGTATAATGGTGTAAATAATAACTATATATGATTATTTTAAAGGGATATTGATTCTGTAATATTATACATACACTTAAATACAATTCCACGATAATGGGAATGACATCATTGCTCGTGCGTACGTACGGACTACCATCTCCACAAACGCGATGAGATTCATTTTCCAGGATTAACCATTCAAGAATGACTATAAAGTATATATAACGAATAATAAGGAAATATATGACATAATTAAGCTACTGAATTTATGTGTATATATATATATGTCATCTACTTACTTCCATTCAAGTCAATAAAGAAAGGAAAACAGCGTTCATACGTGCGTACGACCTACCGTCTCCATGAACGGTGTATTTCATTACATTTATCGATTTATAATATATATATATATGTGTGTGTGTTTATATATTATATATAAATATATATAATTTTTTACATTTAGAAATTAATTAAATCAGGATATAAGTAATAATATCAAGAACAACAAGTCCAAACATGTACGATATATAAAACGATTTTACCCTAAATGCTGCTTTAACATGGAAATTACAAAAGAATGTGTAATATAAAGTCATAACTGAACCATTTATGACATCATAACAATGAATATAATTCTATAATAAGTCAATGACATTATTTAAATCATTATACAGGAGGTTTGCGGACCTAAGGTAAGGGATAATTATTCCAATCTCATTCTTATCCGAGATTGTTTATTCGTAAGTATTTACTGGGGGTTATGTTTATTATCACGGTCCATATGTTCTCAAAATGTTTTCATAAAATGTTTAATTTTATTACAATTATGTTTAAAGTCATTCTTACCACTTTTTTTTCATTTACCACATCGTATGGAAGGAATCATTCTTTTGTTTACCATACGAGGTACTTTTTGACTTTTCCAAAAAATGTACGAGAAGAATGTTATTTTTAACTTATACGGTGTGAACGGATTTTTACGGTTTGGTAACAACTAATTTTCATGAAGATTACTCAACAAGATTTTATGACTATTTTCAACAAAATACATTTCTTTCAAAAATTCATGGAATTTTATTAAAAGAAAATGATTTTGAAGAGGAAAGGATATTTTCCTCAAAAATTCATTTCAAGTGTTTTATCAAAACCATTTTCCATATAAGATAACATTATTTCATATGTGTATGTTTCAAGTATAATGTGTCTATGATTTACATGGTCTCACTTTTCTTATGATGAAACGATATCCATTTGTTTTATATGTATTATGTTATGATGGGATTATGTTTATGAAACCCATTTTTATTCTTTGGATTATGATGAATGATTTATGTTTATATTGTGGCACTATTAAGAATGATTTAATTATGAGATGGGTGGGACCTATATCTCCCTTAAATGCATTGGGTAAAGATTTATATCTCATGAGATAGACATGGTTGGAATGGTAAGTTAATCTGATTCAGTGATACAGGACTGGAACGATAAGTGAACTCGATTTAGAAAGGTACTTTGTCCACTAAGATGGTCTTGGCACCAATTCCATGGATACTATGGAAATCATAACAAGTTCTGAATGGTTTCCATAATTAAATGATTTATTCCCATGCTATTTTATCAACATTGATGTTCCATTATGATACATGCCTTACGTACTTCCAAGATTTATGTCTTTGGTCAAGATTTTGATGTTTAAACATTATGTTCATGTTTTTAGGTTCAAATGTATATGGTTTGTTTTATTTTCTCCATGCTTACCCTTACTAAACATTTGATCTCACCCATTATATGTTTCCTCTTCCCCAGAATTTCAAGAAAGGTTTTAGATAAGAAAACCAAAAGGGGATGATCATTATGGGAGATGTTGAAGATCTTTCACCTCGATTAGAAGATTACGTTCCGAGTTATCAAATACACTAAACTATTACGGTCCTTTGGAGTCTATTTTTGTTATGTATTAAGTATTCCGCAAAAGTAATGTAACGTTTATGTACGTCAATCTTTGGGCCACTACAGTTGGTATTAGAGGAAAGGTTTAGTTAACCTTTGGAAACTAGGATGTGAATACTTTTGTGAGATCCCTAGAGATATTTCTAAGGTATGTCTAGGGATGTCCCAACGGTTAAGTTTAAGTATATTTTATAGTCCTAGAATTATGGTAACGATCTTAGAATATAACCTAAGATGTTAGATATTGAAGGTAATCCCCCTTTTTTATGTTGTTTTACCTAGAATAATTTTTTCCTCTCACACCATTCTTTTTGGGTTTTAGAAAATGGCTGGAATCCGGAAGATTCCCGATAATGGAGAATATGATGGACAATAGAACGATATTCTTCATGATAAATTAAATGAAATGGGATTTGGAAGGAGAAACATCGTTATTATGCCTAATCATAAATCTCATAATATAATCAATAATCTCAACTTCAGATAGTTTCCCAACTCAAATAATAAGAGAATGATGGATTTTCATGATGATCATAGAGGAAAGAATGTTCAATTTCCCTCATGTAAATCATGTGGGAAGAGGCATCAGGGCGATTGTTTCAAAGGAATTGTAAGATGCTTTGGGTGTGGAAAAGAATGACACAAAGCCAGTAAGTGAAAAAGGAAATGTTCAGTTAAAACCATAGACAAGGATAATGGTATTGATACGATATCAACAATCATTAAATGTTTTCAACGTGGGATGTATGGGCATTATTCAAACCAATTCCCTAAGGGAAAATCTCATGAAGTGAATCAGCATGGTCGAATGGGTAGTATTTATGTTGTTGACGATGAGGAGACTACAAATGATATATGAGATGAAAGAAATGACAAAGCTCAGTCAGTGGTTTATGATGGTAGTGGAATGATTTATGTTTATCAAGAGTTATGTTTTATACGTAATGGTACTATGGAATAAAGACACATCTATGGATTGTTACACTATTATATTTTATAAATTATTTGAAATTATATGTTGAATGGTAACGGTAACCATGAATGGTTATTCAGATATTTTTTGGAAAGTAGATGATATGTGCATAATGAAGGGATAATGAGATAATGAGATGTTTGATAGTATTCATGAGCTCATGATTGATATAAGGACTATGTGATATCATGGTTTGATTATATAGAATTTTTGGGATTTTGGTATGTGGACAGAGTTAACTTTTGACAGCATTCATGTTTTCACTAAGGTTCAATGGGTATTCATTTTTCAAGAGAATACATGATTAAGGTACTCACATGATTGGAATGTGACCAACAAGATATATGAGGGATAAATGATGGTATTCGTGTTCTTGTTATATGACCATTTTAGTAATCGTTCTCTTTAGACTATGAGTTTGGAAAGAAGTATTTTTGATAAGCCTAAAGATTGGAATGGATTATGTGGGACATCAGAAACTATTGATTAAGTCAAGAACTTTTTGTTATAATAGTAGTGTTGTTGAAAAAGGATAACCTGCATGACAGGCGACAACTCGTTGCGTCGGAAAAGGCTGTGGGAATCGAACCCACAACCGAAGTGTGACATGCATTTATCTCTTTCCAATGGCCTACAGGAAGTCCCTGGTTAGTAGAAACTAGTTTTATTTTATTAATTGGTGTGATAGATAAAGTATAAGTCCATTTTCGGAACCATATATGATTAATCTCACTATAGATGGACTAATGTATTTTTGATATCTTTTTCTAACCTTTTGTTTGAGAATGATGGAATGACCCATCATTCTATCACATGATCTTCTAACACTTCATGAATGAGAAATTCAACATCATTTATTTAATAGATGAATTGGACATTGTCCAAGGAATGACCAATGGTTAGACTATACCAGAATCACGAAAGTATTTCTTCTAATTCAAATTTCGTCAACTTTAGGGATATGATCATGAAAACAAAAAATGTTGTCCTAGTGCCCTTATATATGGTGAATTAGATGGTAGCTTAGATCATCACAAATCTATGGCTTTGTGATTGTTTTATTTTTCAGAGACATGTTCTCCACCACTCTTTAGCAGAACATGATGATTATATTTCCCTTTCATATCCATATTTCCACCTATGTTCTTCTATGTGGAATCCCAGTGATTAGTAAATTTGGGAAACCGTTATGTTTCATACATTAGATTTTAATGATTTGTTTTGGTATTCCTTTTTATGTTGTGGGTTTCTATTAAATAAACATTCTAATAGTAAACCATTTATAACCCCGATGAATTTCATGGGCGAAATTCATTTTAAGGGGGGTAGATTGTAACACACCGAGATTTTATGAAAATTATTCTTTTTAATTTTATTGATGTCTTGTGTTGTACGCTACACCAAAAGGATCTTGCACTAAATGCATCCCTGACTTGGCTTTCATTACACGGAATCACAACCCTCCACGATACCGTGTGTTGTACGCAATACCGAGTTTCACTGAACAACGATATGTTATATAAACTAGCCATTATGAATAGTAATATGCACTTTTTTAAATTTTATAAATTTTATCATTCGAAATGGACTTCATTTTTGGATTCGGAATATCGAAATTAGCCTAGGGTAAATCTTTTGTATTTTTCCTAAAACATTCAATTTTTGATGAATAGTGAAAATAGTGGGTTACTATTTAAAAACTGACTTTTTATTTAAATAATTATTTATTTTATTTAAATTTATTTTAGGTCAAAATTGATAAATAATACCTATATACGTTCTCTGTAATTCATTGGAATCATTTTATAATAATTTTAGATATATAAAAATTTTATTGAACATTTCACCGTCTTTTACCCACCTCCTAGGAGAATTTGCAAATTCACATAAAACATAATTTTACCGCTTCTGTGAGCGGAATTTCAAAAATCCGAGAAATGCGGTTAATTTAAAGGACTGAAATTTGGTTTAATGAAATGAAAATAGTTTTTGTTGAATAGTAACTTTTTTTCTTTTTTACCACGGTGAAAAGTAAATAGGGTAATTAAGGGTCAAAATGATATTATTATTACACTAACACATGTATTAATTCTATTGGATATGTTTAATTCAACCCAAAAAACCTTAGGAATAAAATATGACCATTTAGGGCCACTTGGATTAGATTAGGACATTTAATATTATTTTATTTAAAGAATAGTTGAAATAGTTAAAATCAATGTTTGATAACTAAAAAAATTTTAATATAGGGTTATACATAAGATAAATTCGACTATAAATATTCATTAGAAATCTAAAAAGATTTTCTGCATAATGGTATTTTATTTATAATTTTTAGACTTTAAATAATTAAATTTATTTATGACACAATGATGATGCAGTAATTATCTTATTAATGAAATATTGACATAATTGATGTTATAAATACCCAAATAAATGTAATTTTAGACTTTTTATGAATTACACTAATTTTCTAGGTTAATATGACATGTTAGTATTCGTTAAATTAATTTTTTTAGAAGTAATCATTTTGTTATGATTTTCACAAAAATCAAGTATCAAATAGTGTCAAAATTGACATAAAATAGTTTTTAAAACAAATATTATATTATTAATTGTTATTTTATTCCTAAAAATCTAAGGTTTGGCCAAATAACATAGATACGATTATATATATTAATAATATGAAACTTGGGGTTCGTTTGGATTGTTATAGTAATTTTATTAACCTTATAGTGTAAGAAAACAAGAAGACCCGGTAAAAGTAAAATTATTTAACTTAATGTTAAATCTAAATGATAAGGTTAAAATAGATACCTAAACCTGTATAGATTCTATTTTATGAGAGTATTTTGACCCATCCCCACCATATATTCTAAATAAATCAATTTGGAGCTATTAAAAACCGAATATTACTTTATAATAAAATAATATTTTTATTTTTTCAAAGGTGCCCCTATCCTCCCTTATAAAAGGGAACCTCCTCCCTCTCTTCCTCACACCACATTGAGCATTAATGCTCGGCCAAACCCTTCCAGTTTCTCTTCTCCACTTTCCTCAAAACATCCTAGAGGTCTTGGTCCTCTTCAAAGTCCATTTTTAGTTCCCTAAGAAGAGGTTAAGAAGAGGCACTTCAAAGAATAGGTAATGTCCATTACGGATTCTTTCAAATTTATTTCTTTTACTACATATTATTATTTAGTTATTTAATTATGAGGTAATAACATAAGTATCACTCATATATTGATATATTACTATAAGTATTAAACAACCATATTTCACCATCTATCCATCCTACGGAAAAATAAATCACCGCGCGTGCGTATGTACGGAATACCGTCTCCACGCCGTGGTGTAATCTATTTTTCACCACCACCATACTTGGATGGGTATAATGGTGTAAAAAATATCTATATATGATTATTTTAAAGTGATATTGATTCTGTAATATTATAAATACACTTCAATACAATTCCATGATCATGGTAATGACATCATCGCTCGTCCGTACGTATGGACTACCGTCTCCACGAAAGCGATGAGATTCATTTTAAATGATCAACCATTCAATAATGATTATAAAGAATATATAATTAATAATAATGAAATATATGACATAATTAAGCTACTGGATTTATGTATACACACACACACAAACATATATATATATATATATTTCATCTACTTACTTCCATTCATGTCAATAATGAAAGGGAAACAACATTCATGCATACGTACGACCTACCATCTCCATGAACAGTGTATTTCATTCCATTTATCGATCTATCATATATATATATATATATATGTATATATATATTATATATAGCATGTTTTACATTATGGAATTAATTAAATCCTGATATAAGAAATAGTATCAAGAACAACAAGTCCAAACACATACGATAAATAAACCTATTTTACCCTAAACGCTGCTTTAACATTGAATTTACAAAAGAACGGGTAATATAAAGTCATAAGTGAACCATTTATGATATCATAACAATGAATATGATTCTGTAATAATTCAATGACATTATTTAAATCGTTATACAGGAGGTTTGGATATGTACGAAGCATATCGGATCTAACTTAATGGATAATTATTCCATCTCATTCTTATCTGAGATTGTTTATTCGTAAGTATTTACTGGGGGTTATGTTTATTATCCATGTCCATATGTTCTCAAAATGTTTTCATAAAATGTTTACTTTTCTTCCATGTATGTTTGAAGTCATCCGTACCCTTTTTTTTTTACTTTTACCACATCGTATAAAAGGAATCTTTATTTGGTTTACCATAAGAGGTAATTTTTGACTTTTCCGAAAAAAGTACGAGAAGAATGTTATTTTTAACTTATATGGCGTGAACGGATTTTTACGTTTTCATAACGGCTCATTTTCATGATGATTGAACTATATTATTTTATGACTATTTTCAAAAAATACTATTCTTTTTAAATTGCATGGAATTTTATTAAAAAAATTATTTTGAAGAAGAAAGGATATTTTCTTCAAGAATTCATTTCAAATGTTTTATCAAAACCATTTTACATATAAGATGACAATATTTCATATGTGTATGTTTCATGTATAATTTCTCTATGATTTAAATGGTTTCACTTTTCTTATGATGAAACGATATCCATTTGTTTTATACGGATTATGTTATGATGGGATGATGATTATGAAACCCATTTTTATTCATTGGGTTATGATGAATGATTTATGTATATATTGTGGCACACGTAAGAATGATTTCACTATGATATGGGTGGGACCTATATATCTATCCAATGCATTTGGTAAAGATTTATATCTCATGAGATAGACATGGCTGAAATGGTAAGTTAATCTGGTTCAGTGATACAGGACTGGAACGAGGAGTGAACTCGATTCAGAAAAGGACATTGTCCACTAAGATGGTCTTGGCCGCAATGCCTTGGCTACTATGGAAATCATAACAAGTGATGAATGGTTTCTATAGTTACATGATTTATTCCCATGCTATTTTATCAAGATTTATGTTCCAATATGATACATGCCTTACGTACTTCCACGATTTATGTCTTTGCTCATGATTTTGATGTTTAAACATTATGTTCATGTTTTTGGGTTCAAATGTGTATAGTTTGTTTTATTTTATCCATGCTTACCATTACTGAGAATTTGAGCTCACCCTTTATATGTTTCCTATTCCCCAAGATTTCAAGAAAGGTTTCAGGTAAGAAAAACAAATGGGGAAGATCTTTATGGGAGATGTTGAAGATCTTTCACTACGATTAGAAGATTACTTTCCGAGTTTCCAAAGACACTAAACTATTACGGTCCTTTGGTGTCTCCTTTTGTTATGTATTAAGTATTCTTCAAAATTAATGTAATTTCTACATACATCGAGATCTGGGCCTCTACAGTTGGTTTCAAAGAAAGGATTAGTTAAACTTTGGAAACTAGGATGTGAAAACTTTAGTGATATCCCTAGAGATATTTCTAAGGTATGTCTAGGGATGTCCCTAATGTTAAGTATAAGTATAAGTTATAGTCCTAGAATTATGGTAATGATCTTAGAATTTAACCTAAGATGCTAGATATGGAAGGTAATACTCATTTATTGTGTTGTTTTACCTAGCATGATTTTTTCCTCTCACACCATTCTTTTTGGGTTTTAGAAAATGGATGGAAATAGGAAGATTCCCGATAATAGAGAATATGATGGACAATGGAATGATATTCTTCATGATCAAGAAAATGAAATGGTATTTGGAAGGCGAAACATCGTTATTATGCCTAATCATAAATCTCATAATATGATCAATAATCTCAACTTCAGAAAGTTTCTCGACTCAGATAATAAGAGAAAGATGGATTTTCATGATGATAATAGAGGAAAGAAAGTTCAATTTCCCTCATGTAAATCATGTGGGAAGAGGCATCAGGGAGATTGTTTCAATAGAACTGGAAAATGATTTTGGTATGGAAATGAAGAAAAAAAAGCCAGTAAGTGCAAAGGAAAAGGTTCAGTTAATAACATGGACAAGGATAATGGTATTGCTACGACATCAGCAATTATTAAATGTTTTCAATGTGGGATGTATGGGAATTATTCAAACCAATTCCCTAAGGGAAAATCTCATGAAAAGAATCAGCATGGTAGTATGGGAAGTATTTATGTTGATGATGATGAGGAGACTACAAATGATATATGAGATGAAATACATGAAAAATCTCAGTCAGTGGTTTAAAAAGGTAGTGGAATGATTTATGTTTATCAAGAGTTATGTTGTATATGTAATGGTACTAAGGAATAAAGACAGATCTAAGGATTGTTACACTACTGTTTTTCCTAAAGTATTTGAAAGTATATTTTGAATGGTACAGGTAACCATGAAAGTTTATTCAGATATTTTATGGAAAGTAGATGATATCCGCATAATTAAGGGATAAAAAGATAATGAGATGTTTGATAGTATTCATGAGTTCATGATTGATATAAGGACTAAGTGATATCATGGTTTGAGTATATAGAATTTTTGGGATTTTGGTATGTGGAAAGAGTTAACTATTGACAGTATTCATGTTTTCACTAAGGTTCAATTGGTATTCATTTTTCAAGAGAATACATGGTTAAGGTACTCACATTATTAGAATGTGACCAACAAGATATATGAGGGATAAATGATGGTATTCACGTTCTTTTTATATTATCTTTTTAGTAATCATTCTCTTCATAATATGAGTTTGGAAAGAAGTATTTTGGATAAGCCTAAAGATTAAAATGGATTATGTGGGACATCAGATAGTATTGTTTAAGGCTATAACTTTTTGTTATAATAGTATTGTTGTTGAAAAGGGATAACCTGCAGAACGGGCGACAACCCGTTGCGTCAGACAAGGATGTGGGAATCGAAACCACAACCGAAGTGCGACAGGCCTTTATCGCCAACCACTGGCCTACAGGAAGTCCCTGGTTAGTAGAAACATGTTTTATTTTAATAAGTGGTATGATAGATGAAGTATAAGTCCATTTTAGGAACCATATATTATTAATCTCACTATAGATGGACTTATGTATTTTTGATAACTTTTTCAAACCTTTTGTTTGAGATAGATGGAATGACCCATCATTCTATCACATGATCTTCTAACACTTAACGAATGGCAAATTCAACTACATTTCTTTAAGAGATGAAGTGGAAATTGTCCAAGAAACGACCAACGGTGAGACAGCACCAAAATCAAGAAATTATTTCTTCTAATTCCAATTTCGTCAAATATAGGGAAATGATCTTGAAAACCAAAAACTTTTTCCTAGTGCCATTATATCTGATGAATCAGATGCTACCTTGGAGCATCACAAATCTATGGCTTAGTGGTTGTTTTCTTTTTCATGTCCATATTCTCTACCACTCTTCATCAGAACATGATGGTTAGATTTCTCTTCCATATCCATATTTTCACCTATGTTCTTCTATGTGGAAACCCAGTGAATAGTTAATTTGGGTAACCATCACGTTTCATACATTAGTTTTTAAAGATTCGTTTTGGTATTCCTTTTTACGATGTGGGTTTCTATTAAATAAACTTTCGAATAGTAAAAAATTTATAACCCTGATGAATTTTGAGGGCGAAATTCATTTTAAGGGGGGTAGAATTTAACACCTCGATATTTTATGAAAAATATTCTTTTTAATTGTATTGATCTCTTGTGTTGTATGCTACAACAAAAAAATCATGCAATACATGCATCCCTGCCTTGGCTTGCATGACACTCAATCGCGACCTTCCACGATAGCGTGTGTTGTACGCAATAACGAGTTTCACTAAACAATGATATGTTTTATAAAATAGCCGTTATGAATAGTAATACAAACTTTTTAAAATTTTCTAAATTTTACCTTTTGAAATGGACTTCATTTTTGGATTCGGAATATCAAAATTAGCCAAGGGTGAATCTTTGGTATTTTTCTAAAAACATTCAATTTTTGATGAATAGTGAAAACACTAGGTTACTATTTAAAAACCGACATTTTATTTAAATTATTATTTATTTTATTTAAATTTATCTTAGGTCAAAATTGATACATAATACCTATAAATTTTCAATTTAATTCATTGGAGTCATTTTATAATAATTTTAGATATGTAAAAATTTTATTGAACTTTTCACCGTCTTTTACCCACCTCCTAAGAGAATTTGAAAATTCGCATAAAACATAATTTTACAGCTTTTGTGAGTGGAATTTCTAAAATATGAGAAACACGATAAATATCAAGGACTAAAATGTGGTTCAATGAGATGAAAATAATTTTTGGTGAATAGTAACTTTTTACTTTTTCTTACCACGGTTAAATGTAAATAGGGTAATTAGGGGTAAAAATTATATTATTATTACCCTAAAACATGTCCTAATTCTATTGGATAAGTTTAATTCGACCAAAAAAACCTTAGGAATATAATATCACCATTTATAACCACTTGGATTAGATTAGGACATTTAATATTATTTTATTTAAAGAATAGTTAAAATAGTTAAAATCAATGTTTAATAACTAAAACATTTTTAATATAAGGTTATACATAAGATAAATTATAATATAAATTTTTATTAGAAATATATAATGATTTCTTACATAATGGTATTTTATTCATAATTTTTAGATATTAAATAATTTAATTTATTTTTGACACAATAATGATGCAGTAATTATCTTATTAATGAAATATATATATAATTGGCATTATAAATACCCAAATAAATGTAATTTTAGACTTTTTATGAATTAAACTAATTTTATAGGATAATATGGCATGTTAGTAGTTATTTAATTAAATATTTTAGAACTAATAATTCTGTTATGATTTTCACAAAAATCAAGTACCAAATAGTGTCAAAATTGACATTAAATTGTTTTTAAAACAAATATTATATTATTAATTGTTATTTTATTCCTAAAAATCTATGTTTCGGCCAAATAACATAGATAAGGTTATATATATTAATAATAAACAACTTGGGGTTCGTTTGTCTTGTTATAGTATGTTTATTAACCTTATAGTGTTGGAAAACAAGAAGACCCGGTAAAAGTAAAATTATTTAACTTAAACTTAAATCTAAATGATATGGCTAAAATAGAAAACTAAACCTGTATAAATTATATTGGATGAGAGTATTTAAATCCATACCCATCTTAAATTCTAAATAAATCAATTTGGAGCTATTAAAAACCTAATATGACTTTATAATCAAATAATATTTTTAGTTTTTCCAAAGGTGCCCCTCTCCTCCCTTATAAAAGGGAACCTCCTTCCTCTCTTCCTCACACCACTTTGAGCCTTAAATATCGTCCAAATCATTCCAATTTCTCTTCTCCACTTCCCTAGAAACATCCTAAAGGTCATGGTCTTCTTCAAAGACCATTTTTAGTGCTCTAAGAGGATGTTAAGAAGAGGCTCTTCAAAGAAGAGGTAATGTTTGTTACCGATTCTTTCAACTTTATTTAGTCTTCTACATAATCTTCTTTAGTTGTTTAATTATGAGGAAATAACATCAGTATCACTCATATACTGATATGTTATTATAAGTATGAAACATCCCTATTTAAAAATCTCTACATCCTACGGAAAACGAAATCACCGCGCATGCGTACGTACGAAATACTGTCTCCACGTCGTGGTGTAATCAATTTTCCACCACCACTCTACTTGGATGGGTATAATGGTGTAAATAATAACTATATATGATTATTTTAAAGTTATGTTGATTTTTAAATATTATACATACACTTCAATACAATTCCACGATCTTGGGAATCGCAACATCGCTTGTGCGTACATACGGACTACCGTCTCCACGAACACGATGAGATTCATTTTCCATGATTAACCATTCAAGAATGATTACAAAGTATATATAGTGAATAATAATGAAATATATGACATAATGATTATACTGGATTTATGTATACATATATATATATATATGTCATCTACTTACTTCCATTCAAGTCAATAAATAAAGAAAAACTGCGTTCATGCGTACGTACGACCTACCATCTCCAAGAACGGTGTATTTCATTCCATTTATCGATCTATAATATATATAAGTATATTATATAAATATATATATCATGTTTTACATTCAAGAATTAATTAAATCAGGATATATGTAATAAAGTCAATAACAACAAGTACAAGCACGTACGATATATAAACCGATTTTACCCTAAACGTTACTTTAACATGGAATTTACAAAAGAACGGGTAATATAAAGTCATAAGTGAACCATTTATGACATCATAACAATGAATATAATTATGTAATAAGTCAATGAAATTATTTTTATCATTACACAGGAGGTTTGGATATGTACGAAGCATATCAGACCTAAGGTAAGGGATAATTATTCCAATCTCATTCTTATCTGAGATAGTTTATTCGTAAGTATTTACTGGGGGATATGTTTATTATCCATGTCCATATGTTCTCAAAATGTTTTCATAAAATGTTTAATTTTCATCCAGGTATTTTTAAATTCATTCTTACCCTTTTTTTTACTTTTACCACATCATATGGAAGGAATCTTTCTTTTGATTACCATACGGGGTACTTTTTTACTCTTCTGACAAAAGTACGGGAAGAATGTTATTTTAAACATATACGGCGTGAACGGATTTTTACGGTTTCATAACACCTCATTTTCATGAAGATTACTCTACTAGATTTTATGACTATTTTCAACAAAATTGTTTTTTTTTTAAAATTTCATGGAATTTTATGAAAAGAAAGGATATTTTCCTCAGGAATTCATTTCAAGTGTTTTATCAAAACCATTTTCTATTTAAGATGAAATTATTTCATATGTGTATTTTTCAAGTATAATGTATCTATGATTTACATGGTTTCACTTTTCTTATGATGAAACGATTTCCATTTGTTTTATATGGATTATGTTATGATGGGATGATGTTTATGAAACCCATTTTTATTCTTTGGGTTATAATGAATGATTTATGTTTATATTATGGCACAAGTAAGAATGATTTAATTATGAGAAGGGTGGGACCTATATCTCCCTCCAATGAATTGGATAAATATTTATATCTCATGATATAGACATGGCTAGAATGGTAAGTTAATTTGGTCCAGTGATACAGGACTGGAATGAGGAGTGAACTCAATTCAGAAAGGGACTTTGTCCACTAAGATGATCTTAGTAGAAATGCCTTGGATACTATGGAAATCATAGAAAGTGATGGATAGTTTCCACAATTACATGATTTATTCCCATGCTATTTTATCAAGATTGATGTTCAATTATCATACATGCCTTACGTACTTCCATGATTTTTGTCTTTACTCAATATTTTGATGTTTAAACATTATGTTCATGTTTTAGGTTCAAATGTATATGGTTTGTTTTATTTTATCCATGCTTACCGTTACTGGACATTTGAGCTCACCATTTATATGTTTCCTTTTCCCCAGGATTTCAAGTATGGTTTTAGGTTTGAAAACCAAAAGGGGAAGATCTTTATGGGAGATATTGAAGATCTTTCACCACGATTAGAATATTACATTCTGAGTTTCCAAAGACACTAAACTATTATGGTCCATTGGTGTCTGTTTTTGTTATGTATTAAGTATTCATCAAAAGTAATGTAATGTCAATGTACGTCATGCTTTGGGCCTCTACAGTATATCAGTAGATCGATCAACAAAGAAGGTTATTTAGTGTAATCCTAGACTAACAAAACTTACATTGATGTCTAGTTTTCTTCGTTAATCATGATATTATGAATTGTTGGAGGAGAATTTATCATGATTATAATATCTAGTCACCATGTTAACTCAAATTGGATCCATGTTCCTCTGGACATATTATTGTGAGTATACATTCATTGAACTAATGAGATGATTAGTTACGTAGCCTATCCATACATTACCCAATATTGGAGAATTATTTTAATCAATAGTGATGTATCTATAAAGGAATAGAGATGTTATATTATGTATAATCACATTGTAGTTGCTTATGAATTTGAACAAGTGATGTTTTATGAGAACATTTACCCTAAAAGTTATTTGGAGTTAGTTATGGTAATTTTAAAATTATCAATATGGGAGCATATGTTTATAGAAAATAGTGTGATATATATATTGATCACATGATTTAGAATTATATATCAACATAGTAGGAGTCTAACACAACTTGGAGAATATGGTTTGATATAATTGATGATTGTGACCACTCAATTAATTATCACCCAATGAATATTAGCATATTAGTTGATTACTTGATTTGAAATTACCAATCTAAAAAATCAATGATGGGGATAAAAAAATATCATATATTTCATGATTTTGAAAGGATTGATCTGGTTAACCTTGTAGAAGTGGGGAAATATCATCTTTCTCATCGGAATTGTCAACCATCAATACACGTAATTAATAAAGAGGTAAATAAAGAAGGTGTATATCTATAAAAGAAGGTTATAAACAAAGTTGAGATTATCCATGATCATGATAAAATGATAATGTTATATAATATTGTATGTGTTCATTCAATACTAGATTTGGTGAAGTGATAATTATTGGTGTCTCATAGTTCATCATATTCTATTAATCCAATTTTTATGAATATATTTTTATATATATGTGTGAAAAAGGGTTTTTGGTGTTATGGTATGAAAAATGATATCATAGAGTTTTTATATATGTGCATGGTATTCCATCATGTTAATGTATCTTCCCCGACTCAGATTCCACTAAAATGATGCTCCTAGCCAAGTCATCACATGAAATCTAGCACACCACCCCATACGCTGGAGGTTTCCGGCTAGTAGCGAGTGTCAAATGTGTCATGTGGTGAGACTATTCCCTATTTAGTAGAGTAATATTCAATAGAACAAAATATAAATAGAAGAAAAATATGAAAAACCAATAAACATACCTAACCAATCACTTCCCATAAGGGATAATATAAAATAATAAATACAACAATTCCATGACATGGTAGTAGTGTAAAGTGAAAAAAAACCCAAAATGAGACGACCTGCCCAGAATACAAACAGGTCCCGACTCTAATTCTTGATCCTTCTTTATGTACATCCCGAGCCCAACTCAAAATCTTAATGTAGGTCATGTACCATTGTCTTAACCTTAAACCAAGAGATCAACTCATGTACAAAATGACGGCCTAAGTAGGGTGTGAGTACACAAATCATAGTAGGCCACCACCAACGGTGTCTAATAAATGTCTTCTATAGTATAGAGTTCGTGCAAGCACAGTGTAAATGGTAAATAAACAATGGAAAAATAAGGTTCTATTAGACATACAAGTTTTACATAATTAATTCCGAGCATTATTCCCAATTCCATTTCTTATACCACCTTCATTCCTTAATACATTTTTATCACATATTCTATGATTTAGGCATAGTTAACATATACACAAGTGTATAAGTCAATCAATAACAATTCATATTGTAAAAAATCAATTCCTCATCTCACTAGGGATAAATATTTCACATCAATACATTATCCTCACCATGATGCCTCGGTTGGGGTAGAATGAAACCGTTACGAGAATAGAGGATCCTCCCTTTCCTTAACCCTTTCATTTTGTGGTGGAGTTTAGAGCATCTTCCTAACTCAACATGTGGGAGTATAACCTCTTTTCAATACCCCACTCTACCAATACATGTTCACATGATTATTTATTAAATCACCACTACCATTCTGTAACAAGACATAACATAAAAGACGACATTGGAAATCATCAATCACAAAGCATAACAAAAAATATGGGAATTAATACTATACTATAACCACTTAAAAATTTTCACAATTACAATCCATAGTCATTTAGAAAAATTCCCATTATTGTGCCTTAACTATTTTGGATTATTCCACAATCCCAACACCATAGTCAACATTCATTAATAGTCGTACATTAACCCATTTATCTCATTTATCATTTCATGTAAATTTCTCAAGTATTAACTCATTCCATATTTATCAATTCACTAATGAAACCATTTACATGATCCCAATTCACAAGACATTTCTAATTTAACATTATAATAATTGAATATACTAGTCCTATTTGGAATTTCAATATCAATTTTAGGTCGTTCAACATAATCCCATTTTACCTGATTCACTCATTACTATTCCAAGCCAAACAACCCCTTAAGGAATTATCAATTCTATAAAAATCATGAATATTACTTATTCGATCCAACTAACCAAACTAACATGTTAAACATGGGATCTATATTATTACACATCAATTCCACATGTAACATTTTCCATTTCTAGGTTTGGAAAGGTCAACACACCCCCTGGGTGGCCCTGAGATGGTTAAATTATCCTTAAAGCATCCCACGGGGATCATGATTGTTTAAATAATTATTTTGTAGATAATTACACAAAAACAAAACAAAGAAGTCTGAAGAAAAAAATGAAAGTGATAACACATAGTCTTATTCAAATATCTACTTATAAATTATGGGATATAACTTATTGAAAACCTACCTAGAACCTATTGACAAACATACTCTTAATCATGGCCTTAGGTCTAGATTCAGTCACCCCTTGAATCCCAAACCAAGGATCCACTGGAAAAATATAGTTTTAGGGTTTTAGAATAATATAGTAGAAACAAGAAACCCTAATCCGAAAAAGAGAAGCATGGGGAGAACTAGACTTACCCGAGGCTTCGATCTACAACCAACAACGCTCTAAATGGCCACGAATCGAAGGATAAAAAACTCACGGAATCTTGGGTCATCCAATATTGTTACCTTGGATGAGAAGGGAAGAATGGTTCAATATCCTGGGTTCATGTTTAAAAACCTGGAGTGTCAATTTTTTTAACTTTCCCAACATTTCTGGGTTGCACTGTTTACCCGTATGGTTTTCCAAACCATGCGCAAACTGTATGGAACCTACTGTCACAAGATTCCCCCATTGGACGGTTTCTAGGGTATTCCACTCTAATTTCTTTACTGTGTGCCAACTATGTGTATTCCTCCATCCATGGGTATACATTTACCTTGGATTCTTCTCCTGGTTTGCAATAATCGTGCATAAGCCATGTAACATGACCAGGAACTCCCTTTTCTTCCTCTTTAGTGTCCCAAACACCCGAAAAACTCCCAAGCCATCACATAATCATGGGGAAACACATATCTGTCCTAAAAGAAGAGGCCAAACTAAAACATAAACAAAATCATACTATAATAATGTATGGGATATTTCAACCTCCCCACCAAATAAGCTATCTCCCTTGAGTCGCTTCCCCAAGAATCACCATGATTTTGTAACTAGAGATCATCCTAATAGACCTGCCTATCCATTTCCATCATCCATGTTATAACTCCACATCAAAATTTCCACAAAACATGGATCAAGGGAACAGACATGCCCTGTAATTCTTCATCACCAAAACCAAATCATGATCCGAAAACTCCCCATGGATGCATCAACATCAATCATATCAAACAACTATAACTTTATGTAGAAACACCGACAACAATTACATACCCACTATATAAGAAAACATTGTAGGTTTCATCACATCACTTTGGAGGAACCGATCATTACCCCATTGGCCCAATACCCTACACAACTCAATACTCAAATTACTTGGTTTCATCTTCCTCTATTTTGGAAAATCTAATGGCGACCAAACCCGATACACATGGAAGAAAACACATGATCCTTCCAAAAATGCTTCATGATGATTTCATTCCACAACCATACATCCAATTTCATCCCAAAACACCAAGCTAGTCAACTAATTAAACATCTTCCAAAGATCTCTACCAGGGCTAACTCAACCATACGGTGACCACTCGATTCCTTCCAACCTGAAACATTGATCATGTCATCAACTAACCATTTATATATTATGATTATCCCCCCCATTTTTTGTCATCTGGAACATACCCCATTGTTGGAAGTCCATTATAACGCAACTCAACATTCCTATCATCTAACATGTTCCAAATAACCTTTCCCAAACATCCTTAAAATAATGACCCTAAATTATCATCTAGCCACACTTTTGAAACCATCCGGGAGGACATAACTGTAGTATCCAATCAATAACTATTATTAACTCGACCTTACATAAGAATAACATCATTCCAAAAAGGCACATGCCTCCTCAACATGAACATGAAGGTGGGTCACTCTCACCACACCCATTCACGTTTATCATCTCAAGTAGAATACACCTGACTGAATTTTCCCAAAACACCCACCTTCCACTGATGGTAGCTAAACAATTTCTCACCTTACCAAGGTGCCTACTAATTTGATTCCTATCATTATTATCACACACACCAACTTGGGTAATTCCCTAAATTTTATTAGAATCCCATCATCACAACATTACTGCCCTCCAGACCGTCATCGAAATTCACCGTTCGCATTATACTACCTCACATGGCCAAGTTTTCCTCAACGCATGACGTTCTAAAACCACCCAATGGGAAATAATTCGAGTCTAACCCTGATATTTATTCGAGTAATCGAACTAAAAATCTCTTCCCACAACCAGTTTTCATATCCTACCACACCCTTCTATGACTTCATCACAGACAACACAAGCTTCACATAGAACCCCCTATGCTCGAAGCCAACACTTGGCTCATAAATCACCACATCCAAGTCCCACATGACCTCTCTGAGGAACCTAATGTTCTCCTCATAGGTTCCTCATTTTCATCCTGGTACCACTACACTAACTAATGTTCTTCTCTCTACATCCAGGACTAACATATCACTCCCCACCTTAGTATTGTTGTTACTATTGTTCACTATGATGGATTCCAATCACCACATCTCACACTCGATTCTATTTCGAACCCCAAAACCTAGACATGGGAATCTAGATTTTTCCCAGAACAAGAAAACAAACATCACCTCATGCCCATTCCTAGGTTCCATGAATGACACCCATGACATTTTTTTTACATTCCCAAGGACCCCACCCCAATCCCTAGAGAGAGTATATCCTTTCATCCGGCTACACACATACCGCTCCCTTGTGAATAAACTCTTTGATTTTCCCTATATAACCAATCATATTTATGTCTCTTGGTGTGTGCTAGATCTCTTGAGAATATTTGGCGCGATGTCAAGATATTTGGCATTCTCTTCACTAGGTGAGGTATGCTAAGAAGATTTCATCCACCCACTTATCCATTTAATTTGTCGAACTATTGGACATTGTGACCTGTCAAGAATCATAGGCTCCCCTATCGAACGCATAACATAAACACTTAACCTCTACCACTAATGTGTGATTTGTTACCAAGTCTATACATCGCTTCACTACCAAATCACATGGAGGCCATGAACCAACATGTCTGGTTGCACTACCTACACCACATCACTCAAATTCTAATGGTACGTCCATGATAGCTAATAATCGATGAAAAATGGTCTAACAGAACAATCAAACCCACAATCTCTCACTAACAAAGATTTACCTATGAGTATCCCATCACCCACTTACTTACCTAACCTTTATCTTGGTTAATCAACCCCATTACCTCTGAGGTGGCCTCTGCATCTTACCGAACAACAAAACCATTCATACAAACATGTTCAGCCATGTGGCCACCCTCACCTCAGGTACCATCGTCAAGCGAAATCATATAACCACGCGTTATCCACCCTCTCTTTTTTGCCCGAAAACAACTTCAAAACCTCCATTAATCTTCATCCAAACAGGTGAGCAAGACAACCATACCGTACATCCCTTCAAATCAAACCATTGAACCTATCATAAGAACTAGGGTGCCCTTACGAATGAACCGAGGCAAAAATATACCATTTACTAAACTATGTGGTACATAGTATGCATTGACCCCACCTCAAGAGAATCTACCATTCTCATATTCCATGAACCTACACTACTGGGCTAACCTTCCACAAGGCCACCATTGATTTTTTCGAACTATCAATGCATAAACATAGCATGAATTTCCCCACCACCTATCTACCTTCCCACCTATTCTTCTAGGACACACCTTCACTATAAAACACACTGATTTCAAATATAAGAGTCCAAAACATCTACATGTGAGATGCACACCCAAAAGCACTAGAAACCATGACCGAATTCTCTCATATGTAACATTGAAGGTTGAATGACACCAACACCCTTGACTGGAGTCACAACTATGAAAAACTCATGGTCCTCTCCAAAACCATAAATATAATGACATGAACAAAGAAATGATCATGAATGGAACTATCACTCTCGTTCTAATTCACACTAATCCTAGTGAAGAAAACAACAATAAACTCTAGGTTCCAAACCAATGTTGTACACATTCTTCATCCTTATGAGAAAACCATCTTTTTTGTGATTCAAAAAGAAATTCACAGGGTCTATACACACAAAGTCACTAAGAACCAAGCACCATATTTATTGTCTATTGTAGACTTTAAATGGTCATGAACCATGCGAGTTTCCACACTCGCATTACCGAACAACACCTCACACCCCAAAATCCACAACCCCACCAAGAGTACCCTAGAAGAACAACCTAGGCCATCTCATAACTGATGATGTCTCACATTACAAATCCAATTTCTCAAAATAGGGCACTCACACTACCCCAACCCACACATAAAAGGGACCAACCGAAAACAAAAAGGATACGCACCTTTAAACTCAATCATTATCATTTTAAACTTATTGTTCACCCGGAGCATCAAAGAATTACCGACATGATTTATAATTTGATGAAAAAAATCTCACACTATCATACATAAAAAACAGTTATTCATACTCTATCCCAATGGTTATCATCATACTTTGAACACTACCATATACTATACCTATCGTGGACATGGTCAACATGGGGTAACCAATTTGCTTAATTATATGATTTTGGTCAGCACATCATCAAATAAATTCTCCTTATACAATATGATCCTTAAATATAAGGAATATTTCCCAATTCACAACTTGTTGAATTCATCATTTTAACTAATTTACAACTACTATTATGAAAAATTCATTAACAATTACACCTTCATTATACACTCTTTTTCTTTTAGACACTGAATCAACCTTTATCACAATCCAAAACATTAGCCCAATAATAACATTTCATTATACGCGGTATTCCTTAACTATTAATTTGAGTTTGTTTAATTCACCCACATACATTTCCATTGTTAAGAATAATTTTCTCCAGATTCATCATTGATGTAAAATTATTTCTACTCTCTATGCTGCGCACACCCATCCTTTGTGTATTCGTATAATGATGACTGCCACCTATATACTTAGGTGCCTAAAATGATGCTTGAATGCACAACCACATGCAATTCCTGAAATTTGAGAAATGTCAAAAATCTATCAAATCACACAACATGTGCATCACCCAATGGTGAAATATCATCCAATTGTGACAACACACATTAAGAACAACAATTCCCACCCAGGGAGACTTGGGTTTTCCCTCATACAAGGGTTAGATACTCCAAATCAGAAGCTCATTAACATGGCCAAACACATCCTAATCTCTTGTATACCATCTCAAAATAATAATAAAGAGAATATAACTCCTTATATACAACTTTGTAACATCCTCGACCGAGAATCCACTAATCCAGTGCTCTGTGTCGAGTCGTGTAATGACCTCAAGCGGGCCTCCCTATATAGTAGAGGATTCTGATTAGAGGTGGGGGTCTAATGTTTCATGTGGGGAGACTATACCCTCTTTAAGAGTTTAATCCATAGAAAAAAATATAAATTGTGGAATAATATGACAACCAATAAACATTCATAACCAATTGTTTCCCAAATGGAGTACAACCACAAATTATATATGATAATGTATTGTCATGATAGTAGTTTAAAGAGACTATAATACAACAATGATACAACCAGAAAACACTCCAAATGGGTCCTGAATCTTTTTCTGGATCCCTCTCCATGTATATATCTAGACTAACTCGACATCATAGTGTAGGGCCTATACCCTTGTCCTAACCTGCATCCTAGAGATATACTTACATATCCAGAAGTGGCCCAAGCAGGGTGTGAGTGCACAAAACTCAGTAGACCACCACCAACGATGTCTATATAATATCAGGTCTAATATAGATTTAATGTAAGTACAAATTAGATGGTAAATAAACAAAAAAAAAACTAGGGTTTTATTACATATATGAGGTTTACTTAATTAACTCTTAACATTATTCCCCTTTCCATTTCTTATACCATATTCATTCACTAATCAATTTTTATCACATGTTCCATGGGTTTGTAATAACTATCATCTACAAAAGGGAATAAAAATATCAATAACAATGTATATGTGAAAAATATGTCCCTTTCTCACTAGGGATAGACATTTAACAACAATCCATTATCCTCACCATGAAGCCACGATCTGCATGGAATGAAACAGTTAGGGGAATACAACCTCTGTCCCCTTTCCTAGCCAGTTCTTTTTGGGTGGAGTTTAGAGAATTAGTGTAACTTGACCCATGGGCATAGAACCTCAAGTAAATACCCCACACTACCAAGCCATGTACGCGTTCTTATTTAAAAAACTTCCCCAACCATAACATAACTCAACATAACATAACTGAGGCCATTAGAAATTATAAATCTCAATTCATGAAAAACAACATGGGAATAAATACTATACAACAACACGTTAATACATTTCCCAATAACAATTCACAATAATTTAGTTTAGTTCCCATTCTTATGCCTTAACCCTTTATGTTTCTTAAACAACCCCTATTCCTTATTGAATATTCTTCAATGGCCGTAATTTAACCCTTCTAGCCCATTTACCATGTGAATCACATTTCCCATCTATTAAATCATTTGATATTTATCAATTCCCTCATGAAACCATTTACATTTTCCCAATTCACAATCCCATTCCTATTTAACTAGCTCATTATTTTATATGTACTATTCCTATTTTGAATTTTGACATAAACATATGATGTTTGACACAATACCATTTAACCCGATAGACCCCTTAATAATCCTTAACAAAAAAACCCCTTGAGCCACTATTATAACTAGGTAAAACATCGTCAGTCCATATCCAATCAATATAAACAAAATAAGATGTTAAACATGGGATCTATATTATTATGCATCAATTCCACATGGGACCTTGTCAATTTCGATGATCAAGAAGGTTGGAACAGCCCATGGGTGGCCTTGAGTTATTCAAATCATCCTAGATGCATCCCATGGGGATCGTGAGGTTTTCAAATCATTATATAGATTATAATTCTTCGAAATCCCACCAAATTAATCTAATGAACAACAATAGGAAATCATGAACCCATACTTATATGAAAAAATCTATTTAGAAACTATGGGATATAACTTGTAGACCACCTACCACGAATCTATTGAAGAACACACTCTTAGTCATGGCCTTAGGTTCGGATTCAAGCTCCCCTTGAAGCCCCAACCTAGGTTCCACTAGAAATGAGAGTTTTAGGGTTTCATAAGAAAATGAGAGAAACCATGAACCCTAATCTGAAATAGAGAAGCAAGGGGATCATTAGACTTACATGGTGCTTTGATCTGCTACCAATGATTCTCCAAATGGAAAAATTTTTAACGATAACCACCACTAGAAATCATGGGTTGTTCATGTTCATTTCTTGGGATGAGAGGGGAATAAAGGACGAAAATCGTGGGTTGGGGTTTAAAAACCCGAAGTGAAAATTTTGTAAATTTCCCAACTGTTATGGGTCTCACAGTTTACCCACATGGTTTTCCAAACTATTCCCTAACCTATAGTAATCCTATATATGTGGCTGATATTTACCTGGGATACTCCTCACAGTTTACAATAACTATGAGAAAACCGTGCAACCTCCCCCAGAACTCTCATTTCTTCCTATTTCATACCTTGAACGCCCAGAACACCCCCGATTCTTCACATTAACATGGGGAAACAATTAATTATCCTAAAATAATAGTCCAAACCAAAACATAAAAAAAAACCTTGTGAATGTATTAGATATTAATGTTAAGGCACATACAAAAAATTTAATGCAATGTTATATTTGTTACCTATCCATAATTGAAATATAAAAAAATCATGATGGTTTTTTTCATCAGGATCCTATAAAAATCTTAAGAGAATAAGGATATATGGGTTTTAGTCTATCCCAATGGTAGAGACCCGAAGCTTGACGTACATGGACATTACATTACTTTTACGGATTACTTAGTACATAACAAAAACACACACACAAGGACCTTAATAGTTTAGGGTCTTTGGAAACTCGGAACGTAATCTTCAAATCGTGGTGAAAGATCTTCAATATCTCCAATAAAGTTCTTCCCTTTTTTTACCTAAAACCTTTCTTTATATCCTGGGGAATAGAAAAAATAAAAGGGTGAGCTCAAATGCTCAGTAAGGGTAAACAAAAGAAAAATCAATCACATCATATTCATAAGAACATAACTTTTGGAAATCATAACCTGCAAAAGAGAGCATAATTTCATAAAATGGGATAAATCATAGTAGTGAAATGAAATCCCAATAAGCATAACTTAAAACATGAAACTTTGTGGCATACACACATAATCATAGATAATCATTTCTTATTAGTCATGACTCATTTCCAATACTATCTTAGTGGACAAAGTCCCTTTCTGAATCGAGTCACCCCGGTTCCAGTCATGTTTCACTGAACCGGTATAACCTACCATTCCAGCCATGTTTATCTCATGAGATATAAAATCTTTACCCAATGAATTGGAGGGAGATATAGGTCCCACCCATCTTATAATGAATCCTTTCTTATGTGTTCCACATAATCATAAACCATACGTCATAGCGTAACCCATGTAATAAAAATGGGATTCTTAAACAACATGACATCATAAAACAATTCATATAAGATAAAGGAATTCATAAAAATATTTCCATCACAACATAATCAAACCAATGTAATAATAGGGATAAAAACAGAACCCTTTTATTATCTTAGATGGAAAATAATTTTGATAAAATACTTGAACTCCATTCTTGAGGAAAATATCCTTTCTACTTCAAAAACATTTTTTCCTTTCATAACATGTCATACGACTTTAAAATAAAAGAAGTTGATTAAAAATAATCTTGAAAACTTGTAAAGGAAGTTTCTTGGAAATAATGTTTTAAAAATCCATTCATGCCGTATAAGTTAAAAAAACATTCTTCGTACTTTTGTCGGAAAAGTAAAAAAGTACCTCGTACGAAAAACGACAAAAGATTCCTTTCATACATATTACTAAAAACTCTCCGAAGTGTAAAAATGGAATTAAACAATTCTAAGTGGATGGAAATAATATTACATATTGATGAAACATGGATGTGGATGATAAAATACACCCCAGTAAATACTTACGAATAAACAATCTCGGATAAAAATGAGATTGTGATATTTCCCTTACCTTAGGTCTGATTTTCTGTGTACGTGTCCGAAGCTCCTGTATAATGGTTTAAATAATGTTATTTACTTATTCCAGAATCATACATATTGATATGATATCATATATGGTTATATTCTTAGCTTCTTGTTAGTAATATTTCATTGTTACTTGTTACTCGGGCCTCTATTGCCTTTTGTTCTTATGCGTGTTTTGCCGAAGAAATTCTTATTCTTCTTTTAAGGTTATAGATAACTTATATCCAGAATGGTATTAGTGTAACATATATCATATTTATTCATTCAATTCATTTATATAATTACTATGTAATGATGATCATGTAGAACGAGTTGCATCACATCGTGGAGACGGTATTCCGTACGTACGCACAAGTGATGATATCATTCCTATGATCGTGGAATTGTATTTGTGTATATATATATTATATCAGTATCAATATTACATTATAATAATCATAAATAGTTACTCATTACACCATTATAGCCATCCTTGTAAGGTGATGGTGGAAAATAGATTACACCACGGCGTGGAGACGGTATTCCGTACGTACGCACGCGCGATGATTTCATTTTTCCATAGGATAGATAGAAGGTGAATTAGGGTTGTTTCATATTTATAATAACATATCAGTATGTAAGTAATACTGATGTTATTACTTTATAATGAAACAACTAATGAAGAAGAAGTTGAAGAAGAAAGAAATTGAAAAGATCGGTAATGGATATTACCTCTTCTTTGGAACGCCTCTTTGAATCCTCCACTTAGGGAACTAAGATTGGTCATTGAAGAAGACCAGGACCTCTATGATTATTATAGGGAAGTGGAGAGGAGAAAATGGAAGGGGTTGGCCGAGATTGAGTGCTCAAATTGGTGTGAGGAGGAGGGGGAGGAGGTGCCCTTTTATAAGGGAGGAGAGGGGCACCTTAGGAATATCTCAAAATATTATTTTATATTAAAGTCAAAATAGGTTTATAATGGTTCCTAAGGGTCTTATTTCGAGGCTAAAGTGGGTATGGGTCGAAATCCTATCATCCAATTGGATTTAGACAAGTTTAGGGTATTATTTTAACCTTATTAATTAGATTTAACTCTAAGTTAAATAATTTAACTTTTACCGTGTCTTTTTGTTTTCTTTCACTATATGGTTAATACACTTACTATAAAATGCCAAAAGAACCCCAAATTGTATATTATTAATACATATATCCTTATCTAAGTCATTTTTCCGAACCTTATATTTTTAGGAATAAAATAACAATTAATAATATAATATTTTATTTAAAAACTATTTTGTGTCAATTTTGACACTATTTGATATAAGATTTTTGTGAAAGTCATAACAGAATTATATGTTCGAACCAAGTTGATTAAATCAACACTAATATATCATAGTAACCTAGAAAATTAGTGGAATTCATAAAAAGTCTCAAATTATATTTATTTTGGTGTTTATAACATCAATTATGTCAATATTTCATTAATAAGATAATTACTGCATCATCATTGTGTCATAAATAAATTAAATTATTTAATGTCTAAAAATTAAAAATAAAATACCATTATGTATTAAATTTTTTTAATTTCTAATGAATATTTATAGTCAAATTTATCTTATGTATAACCCCATATTAAAAGTGATTTACTTATTAAACATTGATTTTAACTATTTTAACTATTCATTAAATAAAATAATATTAAATGTCATAATCTAATCCAAGTGGACCTAAATGGTCATATTATATTCATAAGGTTGTTTTTGGTCGAATTACACTTATCCAATAGAATTAGGAAATGTGTTAGGGTAATAGTAATATCATATTTACCCTTAGTTACCCTATTTACTATTAACCGTGGTAAAAAAAAGTAAAAAGTTACTATTCACCAAAACATTATTTTTATCTCATTGAACCACATTTTACTTACTGATATCAACCGTGTTTGTCATTTTTTCGAAATTCCATTCACAGAAGCGGTAAAATTATGTTTCATGCAAAATTCAGTTTTTAACCTACCACTTAGTGGTTTCACTATTCATCAAAAATTGATGTTTTTCATAAAAATTCCAAAATTTCACCCTATGTTATAATTGATATTCCGAATTCAAAAATTATTTCTATTTTACAAAATTCCCAACATATAAGTTGCATTAATTAATTTTATAATTAATTTCCGCTGTCACAACAAATAGCGTGTTTTTAAGAGATAATAACTATCAAAAGATTAACACTTGTTTATGTCTGGTGTAAATGTGAAATTACATCCAATGACCAACATTGTATTAAATTGTAAAAATATATTCTAAATAGACATTAAAACCACTCAAATTCTTAATTTATCACTATTAATTATTTTGATTGAAAAAGTTGTTTTTAACTAAAATTTAGAAATTTTCACTATTCATCAAAATATGAAAGTTATCCGAAAAGTACCAAAATTTCACCTTGGGCTAAATTCGATACTACGAATCCAAAAATGAAGTCCATTTTGAGAGCTAAAATATCTAAAATATTAAAATGTGGCTATTACTATTCATAACGGCTAGTTATAATAATATTTTAATAGCATATCATTGTTTAGTGAAACTCGGTATTGCGTACAACACACGCTATCAAGGAAGGTCGCGATTGTGTGTAATGCAAGGAAAGTCAAGGATGTGTGTTTTGCAAGCTCCTTTTGGTGTAGCGTACAACACAAGACATTAAAAAGAATATTTTTCATAAAATCTCAGGATGTTACATTCTACCCCCCTTAAAATGAATTTCTCCCTCGAAATTCGTCGGGGTTATAAATGGTTTACTATTCGAAAGTTTCTTTAATAGAAACCCACATCGTAAAAAGGAATACCAAAACCAATCTTTAAAAACGAAAGTATGAAACGTAACGGTTACCCAAATAAACTAATCACTGGGTTTCCACCTAGGTGAAAATATGGATATGGAAGAGAAATCTAACCATCATGTTCTGCTGGAGAGTGGTAGAGAACATGGCTATGGAAAAGATAGAAATCACAAAGCCATAAATTTGTGACGATCTAAAGTACCATCTGATTCATCGGATATAAGGGCACTAGGACAACATTTTTGGTTTTCATGATCATTTCCCTAAAGTTGAAAATTTCGAATTAGAATAAATACTTACTTTATTTTGGTACAATCTCACTGTTGTTCGTGCCTTGAACAATTTCCACTTCATCTCTTAAATAAATGAAGTTGAATTTCTTATTCGTGAAGTGTTAGCAGATCATGTGATAGAATGACGGGTCATTCCATCAGTCTCAAACAAAAGGTTAGCAAAAATTATATACATAAGTCAATCTATAGTGAGATTAATCATATATGGTTCCTAAAATGGACTTATACTTCATATATCATACTGCTTAATATAATATAATAAAACTAGTTTCTACTAAACAGGTACTTCCTGGAGGCCAGTGGTAGGCGATAAAGGCCAGTCGCACTTCGGTTGTGGGTTCGATTCCCATAGCCTTGTCCGACGCGATGGGCTGTCGCCCATCCTGCAGGTTGTCCTTTTTCTAAAACTATATTACTATAACATCCCATCAATAATATCGAGAAAACTTCTATCCTTAAACAATACTAACTTATGTCCAACATAATCCATTCCAATCTTTAGGCTTATCCATAATACTGCAGTCCACTCTCATAACATAGTGAAAACGATTACCATAGATTTAACACCATCGTCGATACCCATATATCATAAGATATGTTTTGTTGGTCACATTCCAAACATTCAAAGTCCTTAATAATGTATTCTCTTGAATACCTTAGTGAAAACATGAATGCAGTTAAAATTTAACACTTTCCACATACCAAAATCCTCAAAATTCTATATACTCAAACAATGATATCACTTAGTCCTTATATCAATCATGAGCTCATGTATACTATTAAACATTTCGTTTTCTCATTTTTCCTTCATTATGCTCATATCATCTTATTTCCAAAAATATCTCAATCACTTTGAATACCACATTAGACCAGTACATAAATATTCCAATACTTTATGATACAACATTATTTTGGAATCCCATTACATAAACACTTAATCATTCCACCACATCGTTATCATATTCAACATCGCCAATGGTGATCGCATGTGACTTCCCTTTGTCCTTTTCCTTAAGTGGTTGCTCATGTAGATCATCACTAACCCTTGGATTAGGGCATTTATTATCATAATTCCCCATTTCATTGCACTTGAAGCATTGAAGTGTTGGTGGTGCGTTCTCTGCAGTGTTTGATTTATTCACATCATTAGAATCCCTTTTTCCATTGCTTTGACACTCAGCTGCTCGATGACCTTCTTTTCCACACTTAAAACATTTTTTAGTCCCTTTAATACAATCTCCACCATGCTTCTTTCCACACTTTGTGCATAAGGAAACATTCATCTTCTATTCACCATTATTATAAGATTTCTCATTGAAATCCATCTTTCATTTCTTGTCAAAACCATGAGATGTATATGTAACACCAACTTCCATTTCTACCTTGATAGAACAATGCACAATTTCTTCATAGCTACTAAAGTCTCTTATAGATAATTCCCTTCGAAGACTTGGTTTTAAGCCACTGAAAAATCGATCAGCTTTAATTTCAGGTTGGATGATAATGCCAGATGCATACCCTGGAAGTCTTGTAAAATTTGCTTCGTATATACCAACAGATTCATCATCCTTCTGCTTCAGCTCAAGAAACTCCTTTTCCATCTTTGTTCGAAGAATACGAGGGAAGTACTTACTGAAAAACATGTTCTTGAACTCGTCCCATTCCATGGACTCAATTTCATCTCTTTGCCTCGTATTCATGATAAGATTCCACCATTGATCAGCTTCACCTTCCAAACGATATACTGCTAAGATGACTTTATCATGCTCAGAACATTGAAGAACTGAAAATATCTTTTCAGTGGTACTGATCCATTGTTTAGCAACAAGTGGATCAGAAGACCCACTGAAAGAAGGTGGACGTTTCCTCATGAAGGACTCAATAGAATATTGTTCCCTTCTCTGCTCATTTGGAAGTCCAGAATGATTCATAGCTTGTGTAAGTATAGCAATAAGATTTTGCACTCCATCTCCCATAACATTTGTTTGTTCAGGAGGGCAATCATTGCATTGTCCATTGCATTGATCAACACGGTTCCTTCGGATTCCATCCATCGTCTAAAACCCAAAAAGAATAGTGTGAGAGGCAAAAATCATGCTAGGGAAAACAACATAATAAAGGGGGATTACCTTCAATATCTAACATCTTAGGTTTAATTCTATGATCATTAGCGTAATTCTAGTACTATAACCTATACGTATACTTAACCTTAGGGACATCCCTAGAGATACCTTCGAAATATCTCTAGGGATCTCACTAAAGTTCTCACATCATAGTTTCCAAAGGTTGACTAAACCTTTCCTCTGATATCAACTGTAGAGACCCAAAGCTTGACGTACATGGACATTACATTACTTTTACGGAATACATAGTACATAACAAAAACACACACACAAGGACCGTAATAGTTTAGTGAATTTGGAAACTCGGAACGTAATCTTCTAATCGTGGTGAAAGATCTTCAATATCTCCCATAAATATCTTCCCTTTTTTTTTTACCTAAAACCATTCTTTATTTCCTGGGGAAAAGAAAACATAAAAGGGTGCGCTCAAATTCTCATTAAGGGTAAACAAAAGAAAAATCAATCACATCATATTTATAAGAACATCACTTTTGGAAATCTTAACCTACAAAAGAGAGCATAATTTCATAACATGGGATAAATCATAGTAGTGAAATGAAATCCCAAGAAGCATAACTTAAAACATGAAACTTTGTGGCATACACACATAATCATATAGAATCATTTCATGTTAGTCATGACTCATTCCCAAGACTATCTTAGTGGACAAATTCTCTTTCTAAATCGTGTCACCCTCGTTCCAGTCCTGTTTCACTGAACCGGTATAACCTACCGTTCCAGCCATGTATATCTCATGAGATATAAAATCTTTACCCAATGCATTGGAGGGAGATATAGGTCCCACCCATCTTATAATGAATCCTTTCTTATGTGTGCCACATAATCATAAACCATACATCATAGCGTAACCCATGTAATAAAAATGGGATTCTTAAACAACATGACATCATAAAACAATTCATATAAGATAAAGGAATTCATAAAAATATTTCCATCACAAAATAATCAAACCAATGTAATAATAGGGATAAAAACTGAACCCTTTTATTATCATAGATGGAAAATTATTTTGATAAAATACTTGAACTCCATTCTTGAGGAAAATATCCTTTCTACTTCAAAAACATTTTTTCCTTTCATAACATGTCATACGACTTTAAAATAAAAGAAGTTGATTAAAAATAAACTTGAAAACTTGTGAAGGAAGTTTCTTGGAAATAATGTTTTAAAAATCCATTCATGCCGTATAAGTTAAAAAAACATTCTTCGTACTTTTGTCGGAAAAGTCAAAAAGTACCTCGTACGAAAAACGACAAAAGATTCCTTTCAGACATATTAATAAAAACTCTCCGAAGGGTAAAAATGGATTTAAACAATTGCAAGTGGATGGAAATAATATTACATATTGATGAAACATGGATATGGATGATAAAATACACCCCAGTAAATACTTACGAATAAACAATCTCGGATAAAAATGAGATTGTGATATTTCCCTTACCTTAGATCCGATTTGCTTTGTACGTGTCCGAAGCTCGTGTATAATGGTTTAAATAATGTTATTGACTTATTCCAGAATCATACATATTGATATGATATCATATATGGTTATATTCTTAGCTTCTTGTTAGTAATATTTCATTGTTACTTGTTACTCGGGTCTTTATTGCCTTTTTTTCTTATGCGTGTTTTGCCGAATAAATTCTTATTATTCTTTTAAGGTTATAGATACCTTATATCCAGAATGGTATTAGTGTAACATATATAATATTTATTCATTCAATTCATTTATATAATTACTATGTAATGATGATCATGTAGAACGAGTCGCATCACATCGTGGAGACGGTATTCCGTACATACGCACGAGTGATGATATCGTTCCTATGATCGTGGAATTGTATTTGAGTATATATATATTATTTCAGTATCAATATTTCATTATAATAATCATAAATAGTTACTCATTACACCATTATACCCATCCTTGTAAGCTGATGGTGGAAAATAGATTACACCACGGCGTGGAGACGGTATTCCGTACGTACGCACGCGCGGTGATTTCATTTTTCCGTAGGATGGATAGAAGGTGAATTAGGGTTGTTTCTTATTTATAATAACATATCAGTATGTAAGTAATACTGATGTTATTACTTTATAATGAAACAACTAAAGAATAATAAGTTGAAGAAGAAAGAAATTGAAAAGATCGGTAATGGATATTACCTCTTCTTTGGAACGCCTCTTTGAATCCTCCACATAGGGAACTAAGATTGGTCTTTGAAGAAGACCAGGACCTCTAGGATTATTCTAGGGAAGTGGAGAGGTGAAAATGGCAGGGGTTGGCCGAGATTGAGTTCTCAAATTGGTGTGAGGAGGAGGGGGATGAGGTGCCCTTTTATAAGAGAGGAGAGGGGCACCTTAGGAATATCTCAAAATATTATTTTATATTAAAGTCAAAATCGGTTTATAATGGTTCCAAAGGGTCTTATTTCGAAGCTAAAGTGGGGATGGGACGAAAACCTATCATCCAATAGGATTTAGACAAGTTTAGGTATTATTTTAACCTTATCAATTAGATTTAACTCTATGTTAAATAATTTAACTTTTACCGTGTCTTTTTGTTTTCTTTCACTATATGGTTAATACACTTACAATAACATGCCAAACGAACCCCAAATTGTATATTATTAATACATATATCCTTATCTAAGTCATTTTGCCGAACCGTAGATTTTTAGGAATAAAATAACAATTAATAAAATAATATTTGATTTAAAAACTATTTTGTGTCAATTTTGACACTATTTGATATATGATTTTTGTGAAAGTCATAACAGAATTATATGTTCGAACCATGTTGATTAAATCAACAATAATATATCATAGTAACCTAGAAAATTAGTTGAATTCGTAAAAAGTCTCAAATTACATTTATTTTGGTGTTTATAACATCAATTATGTCAATATTTCATTAATAAGATAATTACTGTATCATCATTGTGTCATAAATAAATTAAATTTTTTAATGTCTAAAATTTACAAATAAAATACCATTATGTAGCAAAAAAATTTCTTTCTAATGAATTATTATAGTTGAATTTATCTTATGTATAACCCCATATTAAAAATGATTTACTTATTAAACTTTGATTTTAACTATTTTAACTATTCATTAAATAAAATAATATTAAATGTCATAATCTAATCCAAGTGGACCTAAATGGTCATATTATATTCATAAGGTTGTTTTTGGTCGAATTACACTTATCCAATAGAATTAGGACATATGTTAGGGTAATAGTAATATCATATTTACCCTTAGTTACCCTATTTACTATTAACCGTGGTAAAAAAAAGTAAAAAGTTACTATTCACCAAAAAATTATTTTTATCTCATTGAACCACATTTTACGTACTGATATCAACCGTGTCTGTCGGATTTTCGAAATTCCATTCACAGAAGCGGTAAAATTATGTTTTATGCAAAATTCAGTTTTTAACCTACCACTTAGTGGTTTCACTATTCATCAAAAATTGAAGTTTTTCAGAAAAATGCCAAAATTTCACCCTAAGCTATAATTGATATTCCGAATTCAAAAATGATTTCTATTTTACAAAATTCCCAACATATAAGTTGCATTAATTAATTTTATAATTAATTTCCGCTGTCACAACAAATAGCGTGTTTTTAAGAGATAATAACTATCAAAAGATTAACACTTGTTTATGTCTGGTGTAAATGTGAAATTACATCCAATGACCAACATTGAATTAAATTGTAAAAATATATTCTAAATATACTTTAAAACCACTCAAATTAATAATTTATCACTATTAATTATTTCAATTGAAAAAGTTGTTTTTAACAAAAATTTAGAAATTTTCACTATTCATCAAAATATGAAAGTTATCTGAAAAGTACCAAAATTTCACCTTAGGCTAAATTCGATACTACGAATCCAAAAATGAAGTCCATTTTGAGAGTTAAAATATCTAAAATTCTAAAATCTGGTTATTACTATTCATAACGGCTAGTTATAATAATATTTTAATAGCATATCGTTGTTTAGTGAAACTCGGTATTGCTTACTACACACGCTATCGAGGAAGGTCGCGATTGCGTGTAATGCAAGGCAAGTCAAGGATGTGTGCTTTTCAAGCTCCTTTTGGTGTAGCGTACAACACAAGACATTAAAAAGAATATTTTTCATAAAATCTTGGGCAGTTACAACAATAAAAATCCATCACACTACATATCTATCATAGAATACATATACCATTTCCATATTTCCATAAAATTCATTAAAGAAGTCATTGGGTTTCATGGAGTGCCACATTACATTCATCTGATCTGGATCTAAGAATTATATAAATGTTCTAGAAAATAATTATACAGGCTCTGGATATAATTTTATGATACTTCATTTCATATCATCATAAAAATATGGATATAGATAGAGAGAAACTAATATTCTAGATGATCTGTTGGGATCGTATTCTATGGATTTCAAATGGATTTGGGTTCTATAAATTCAAGTAGTTGTATTTTGATAAAATAATATCATCCACTCAATAATTTAGATGGATCCTAATGAAATCCCATATGGAAAAAAGTGAATAGATCAATCATAATTGAATGAAGTTCGATGCAGAAATATATTTGGACATGAGATATTTGAATAAATGGTAGAAAAATTATAGTCATTCAGTAAAACGTCATGTAAGCTCATAGTCGAAAGAAATGTTATGATTACAGTTGCATGTGTGATCTATAATTAGATGATAGTGTAATGGTGTTTCTATGAATTTTACCATGGATGATGGTGTTGAGATTTAGGATGAAATGGATAGAAAACTGAGGTATATTGGCTGGTTTTAAATACATGATCATATCTTGATTGTAGCATAACGGTTGGAAATTCCACCAATCCTACATTATGTTCATGAAATTTTACATTTATCTCTCAAAAGGGAGTAAAAACACATGTTCATAACAAAGAGGTCACACCACAGGAGGAGGATATTAATTTTGACGAACACATAATGGATAATATGGATCATATATTTAATGTTCTATAACACAAGATCATTCAAATTATCAATGTATTATGGTGAAACCACTAGTTTGAATAATCTATATGGGATCTTATAGAAATGACAACACAAAAGTATCACCATTAGTATTTATTTTATGAAAAATTATTGATGGAGAAATTAATTTTTATGGGGGTCAAATATAACCCCTTTTGTTTTAATGATATATTATTTTTTAAATAAATTACTTTTTTATAACAGATTGTGTTACGTGCAACACTGATATTGACTTTCATTGCATATGACACAAAATTTTAAGAACCATGATATATTATTAATATTATTACTCAAACATGATCACTATAAGATAACCATTAAACATAATGTCAAGAATTAAAATAATTCCTCTTTAAAAATTATTTAATAACAATTAATAAAATGAAACATAACTTTAGAAGAATACTTTGATTTTGTAATGTCATTATATGATTGGAAAGTAATATTTTATAAATAAAAGTTTTCTTATTTATTTTTGTACCTAATAATAAAATTAATTTATTTTTTAAAAAAATAAACTTGATAAAATAATATTTTATTTCAAATTAGCATTTCAGAATTATAATAGGTTTAATTATATAGATTTTTCAAAAAAGATTAATTTTTCTATAAATAGTGAAAAAAATATTGTTTTTTATTGGGAACATCTATCTCATTAAAAAATTTAGAAAGTTCATTTTAATTTTACATTTTTTAATGTAAAATAAAATAATTTATATATCTATTTATCTATTTCATTTCATTGATGTAATTTTCATATTTAATTTTGATGTTAAAAGATTTTATACTTTTCAAAATTTTCACTTTTGAAAAATGCTTTCTCATTACATATGTGTCTTTAATTTTAAATTACATTCTTCTACTTCAATGAATTTAATTTGAAAAAATGGAGTCCATATTTAAAATAAAAATAATTAATATTATCTAATAAGTTCAACATACATTTTTATAAATAAGATTAATAAAAATAGTAAAAAATATTTATCATAGTTAAGGTAAAAAGGGGTTTACTAGGGGTCAAAAAAATGAAAATGGTTAAATAGGACCCAAATAAAGGGTAATTAACATTTTATTTCCATTTTTACATTAAATTTTATATTATTTTTAACGTTAAATTAGTTATTCTTGTTTCTTAAGAAAAATGTGGGAAAACAATTTTCCCTTCAGAAATTATGAGTGTGCAACTCTTCTAACTTATAAAAGAACAGACCTTCTCCACTTTTATTCACACATAAGATACCTTTTTGATTACATAATACCTAAAAATTTCCTACTCACTTCCCTACACCCATCCTAGAATTAGTATATTTTTTTCATAAATCAAAAATAGCTTTCTTTTTGTTGCAATCCAATAGAAGATTTCATAAGATGAGGTAACACGCCTAACCGAGTGATTAATTATATATCATCCTACAGCTACATAAATTATTATAAAGAAACTTGTATATAATAACATATATATATATATATATATAATATAATGGGATGAATTTATATTTGTTAAATTATTTATATCTATTTCCTTTTCAATAAAATTTGATACCAAATCCATATCCATGTGTACGGAGGAGTACCGCCTCGGGAAACAATGTCATTTACATTCCATCACCACCTCTCACATCAGGATATAATGATGTATTGTTTGTTTTTAAATAAAATATTCCATATTATTATATTTATATAATTATTATATCACATATAAATTTTTACTTTACAATTTATGGGCTAACGATAATGTCACTTTTGTGTATGGTGGACTACCACCTTGGGATGTGATGTGATTAGTTCAACCATTACATTGAAGGTAATGAGGATCATATTCAAAAATTTATTATATATATATATGAAATATAACTTATTATATAATGGTAATATATTATTTACCTTTCTTTTTATCAATCCTTCTATTAAATGGAAAATGTGTTCATGCGTACGTAAGGCGTACCGTCTCCATGAACAATATATTACATTTTCTATCTCTAAATTTTAGTTTTTAATATATAAAAATATATAATTAAAATATAAACTATTTATATAATGTACAAATAATAGAGGTCATTGAAACATGATCAATATAAGAGGATAAAAATACAAACTCAATACATACATGAAAAACAACGTAGTTATTGCAAATAACATGATGTTAACAGCAAATTGTTACCAATCAGGTACTAAAAGGTCACAAGGAAATATTATATTTTATGATATATATTGGTTTGTTTATTCAAATGATCTATAATTTACATATATTTATTATATAGGATGTTTTAATGTGTATTATGGATGTTTAGACTTATGTTAATAGAATTTTGAATCAATTTTCATTCCATGTGACTAATGTTATGTTATGATTCTATATTATTTTAGGTGGTGTATATAAAACACCATTGAAAATTAATATCAAGAATTTATTTGTTATCTATATATTTTCTATTTTATTTAATTTTAATCCTTCAAGGGTCATCAAATTCAATGATAAAAAATTGGTAAATAGTTTATATGTAAAACTCATTGATTTTTGGATTTGTTTTGGTATTTGTTTTTCATGATAAAATATTATGATCGAAATCCAAAAAAAATCATGATGTTTATTATTATATCGTTATTTCTAATATTTTCATGAACTATTACTTTTTTTACACTCTTTGGTGCCTTAAATAATTAATGAAAAAACGTTTTCAATAATATTCATCTTTATTTATATATTTGGTTGAAACCCCTTATTATTTTAAAACCATATTTTATGAAACTATTTGTAGAAATGTCATTAAAAATTTATTATTTATTTATAAATAATTTTTTTTACCATGATTGATTTTTTTTAAAATTTTTTAATAGAATATTCTTTTCATTTTCCATACATTTCCAAATTGGATTATAACATAAATATTATTGGAATCGTTGAAATAACATTTCCAACATGAACCAAATTTCCATCCATCATGAAATTTATTTTCTTTGAATACTGTTTTTTAAGATTAAATTGTCATAGTCAATGAAAATGGTTTTAAATTTTTAATAAGTTTTAATCATATTTTTTCAAATATGAAATGATATTCTCTTCACAAAATGTTTTATATTATTTTTAATGTTTAATTTATAATTTTACAATTTTATTTTACGTTAAATGAAATTTAAAAATGGTATTCGTTTCAAAAATATTTTTTCAAGTTGAAATGGTATTTTCTTCAAACAAAATTCATTAAAATTTCATTCAAAAATATTTTCAATGAATTAGTTTATTTTTTTTATTTTTGAAAGGTTTTTTCCTGGTGGAATATATATTTTCCCAAATAATTGTTCTAAAATAATCTTATTGAATATTTTAAGAAATTAATATGATGTATCTTTTAAAATGAGATTTCCATATTTAAAGGATATTTTAGTCAAGAAATGTTCCAAGTAACATTTAAAAATCAATTATGTCTAAGATGACATCTATTGATGTCACCTATTCTTACAAAGGATATGATACAAGTAATCCATTAGTATTCTTACCCTAAAAGGTTTATATTTATGATGAATTTATTTTTATGATACATGTTTTTCTTTAACTTGTTATATAATGAATAAATTATTGTAAAACACTCATCTTTTTATAGTTTATGATATGATGAAATTATTAAATTATTATGAATCTTGTCTTGTTTTCATAGTTTAACATATGATAAAAAATTTATTAATCCATTTTATTTTTTGTGTTATGATATAATTAGTGGTTAATGCTCTTTTGGAACTCATACATGTGATTTTACTTATGTGATTGGTGGTACATATATTTCACTACAATGAATTGGGTAAATATTTATATATCTTGATATATGAATTACTAGAATATATTGTGAACCATGGACAATAAGGACCTTTTTCTTCTATTATGGTATTTGGTGAAGAACTTTTCTAATATGTGTGTTTACGGAGTCAACCCATTATAGTATGAAATCATTTTCAGTGAGCCTTCACAATTATAAAAATTAATATCTATGCTTTCGACTAGGGAATAATATTTTTCTTATTCCATTGTTATCCTCTAATGTAACATATTTCTTTTTTTATATTTATCTATTTCTTATTATGGTATAATGTTTATTCCATCACTCCTAATTATGATCTTTGTTATGAATGGTATGGATATCAAATGTGATGCTCATGTTGTCAACCCCTTATACTAATGGTCTTCTTACATATCTCTCTTGTTTAATATTACTGATAACATGATCTCATCCTTTCTTATTTTTTATTTCCCTAAGTTATAAAGAAATATTTTGAACGGTATTTTTTAAAAGGGCTCTATTAGTGAAGAACATAGTGTGAAATGATGTAGTTCACATATGAACTAGTTTTTAGGTATCCATGTTTCCAAAGGCTCATTACCTTTATGATCTACAGGTATGTAGTTTTGTAATGTAATTTTTATTATTCTTAAAATATTTAATAATTATGTACATGTGTATTTTCAATATAGTCTTCATACCAAATTTTGGAAAAAGATTCTGATTTTGTAATATGTCTCATGGAGAAAAGTGAGGTGAAAAAACTCTTACCTCTAATTTAACATGATTTGGAAGTGATTTTAATTATTTTTATGGTAAATTAATATTTAATATAATTATATAAAAATAATAGTAAAAAATATTATACTCTAGGTTCATTACATATAATATCTAATCACCCCTTTGTTGACAATATGGAATTATCATCATCCTTTCTTGTGTTATGTACATGATTTTACATATATATTTTTGATTGGATGTTATTATAAATGTATATGTACAATGGTTCTATAATTTAAATAATATAAATTACTATGAAGCATCTATGGTCTATTGGTAAATTCAGCCAGGATGCTCTACAACATGGTGAAATGTAGAATAGTACCACAAGTCTCATTTATAAGTAACAAAAATTTGAAATTACCAATTTGATGACTGGAAAAAATGTGCATGATACATATAAATTCAAGAAAAACAAGCCAACCCATGATGCTACATTAAACCAAAATAAATAGGCCTTCTTGTTACTATCCCTCACCGCTAAACCATCTAATTATGAAAGAGAAAAATGAAAAAATAACAAGGTATGATACATAATTCCCTTCCATTTACCTAATTTATAAAAAAACCCTTTATAAAACATCCCAATTACAAAATTATTTAGTGAGAACATACCCCAATATGATAACACCATTGAATATATAAAATTTTTAATATCAAGAATCCACAATTTCATGCCTAAAAATCATTTTATGATAAATTTTCATAAGAAAACCCCATTTTTAAGAATTAAACTGTTTTCCATAATCGAATACCATAACAACCAAATCAAGGAAAGTATCTAAATAAATGAATGTATTTAAGAATAGGAAAAAAAATTATATGTATACACCAAGAGATAAGAATGTGTTAAAATATCCATGAAACAATCCATCAGGTAATAAACATTGTATAAATGACAAATAACACCATTTAGGATCAGGCCTATGGTAATATGTACTATATATAAAATTATCCCAATATAGGCATATGTTTGTTCCAACCAATATCATCTCCTTCTATAGTCTGTCGATATCAAAAAATAAAAAATGGACATACACACACTAATGTGGCTTGTTCATCTCCTAACGCACTAATATTTCCCAACGTGCTAATTTTTTTAGAACTACATCAAAATCAATGATCAAATTTAATAAAACCACTTCATATATATATAATATAATTTTCAAATCAAAAATACTATTAAAATGTTATTTGTTTCCAATAAACATTTTTAAAAGTCTATACATGAATTTTTATTAAAAAATCCAAATTTATTATGAGGAAAATATTACAATTTATTAATTATGAAAACAATTAATGATATGCCTGCCTTAATAGTGATGGAAAAATAGCCACTTTTAAAAAAGGATATTGGAAAAACCATATCATTCTTTGAACGAAAAGTAATGAAAGTGAACTGTAATGGACTGACATAAGACACAAACTGATTGAAATCTAAATCATAAACATATCCAACATTTCTATTGTGACCAATCGAAATAAATATATAGGAATACTTCATATTGGGTATATGTGATGAAGCCTCCCTGGTATTCAAACAAAAAACATAGTGATATAGAATGTGGGATATAAACCAAAATTTCCACAAATAACCCAACAAATCGAGATGGGGGTTTCGTAGCTAATATAAAATGGTTATATATTTAATGTGTTCAAAATCGTTAAACCAAAATAATTAATGACATGAACCCCTTTGTTAACATCAATTTTATAAATTTCTTGTATGATGAAAAATGAATCACCTCAAGGTAAACTAATCTTGATCAACCCCTTATAGATATGTTATGGTTTTAATGCCTATAAATTTTTATGCACAAAACAATACTAATTATTTCTTCCATCCAATAGATTAGCGTCATATAACCCATTCAAAATGTGAATATTTCATGTTGTACGTGCATAGTATATTTTCTTATAGAAATTCCATTATCCAATTATAATTAATGAAAACCCCATGGATAAACCACCCAATTCATTTACACATTAATATGTAGACTCTATTAATTAGAAAAACATTCATTTGTCATCTTTAGTTAATTATCCATAGTAAAGGCTCCCTTCCAATATGAAGACTAAAATGTACGCAAACAAAAAATGAAAAAAACTAGTGTTAATGAAAAATAGAAGGAAAGTAACATGTTGTTGAAATAACACTACAATTAACTATTTAGGTACCCTTAATGTACTCAATATCCATGAGTCAGTAAAAGTAAATTCCACTTATTCCATATCATAAATTCCCACTCCCACATCTCATGGGTATACTATCAAAACTACAACAATATCCAGACCAAAGGAATTGTTTTACTATGTAGGACCATCACTCAATAGTCTATAATCTAATGTATTTTCTCAACTATAGTGTTTTCAAGCTCAATATGAACATCATCCCATCAACCACAAGGGACAGATCGAATCAATACCTCCTTAGTAGGAAAACATGAAATGTGTATTGGATGAAAGTAATATGATATGGAAAATCTATCCAATATTCCACTTTTTCAAAGACAACAAATTATTTGAAAAGCTCCCCAAACCCTCTATGCCAACATAACCTACACACCCTACCAATGATTTCCCGAGTGAGGTGAAACTATAATGAAGGCCTCGTCACCATCCTCAAACAGTAGTGGCTAGAAATGAAATTTTACACAAGATACTGGATGATTTGATGCCATGACCAACCTCAACTAGATAAAATGGACCATTTCCATCATCTTATAAAAACTTCATGGCCCAACCAAACACCTATCCCCCAACTATTCAAATAACAAGGGATATATACATACTTTCCCATGAAAATACTTAAAGGAATCTTTTATAATCAATTGATCATTATTATTTTTATTGGAAAACTAAACTATAAGAAATTTATTCTTGCATGAATAAATGAAATCTATAACACAATCCTGGTGACCATCCTTCAGAAATTATATATCCCTCTCTATCTATATATCTATTTCATGATGATATATCATTCTCAATTTCAACTAGTAATCTATCACCTCTTACAACCCTTCAAAAAAAATTTGATCAAAGCATCTGGTCCTTGTATGATAAAACTATAGAGGGTGTACCATGAATTATTAGAATCCATTCGATATAAAAGTACCCAATCTGTTTTAGTTTCATAATCACATTTAATATAATGTAATGTTTTGATTTTGATAATTGATAAATGATCAACCAAATTTCATCATTCCCACCTGGAGTATACGATAAACCAATGATGAATTTCATATTTATGTCATCTTAGTTTCAAATTGGAATGGGAAAGGGATAAAAAAAATAATCAAGTATTTGGTGCTCCACCGCCATCCTTAGACATGTAAGGCATTGTGATACAAAATCCAAAATCTACCATCACAAACCCAAACACCAATATTGAAATCTCAGATCATGGTACATATTAGTAGTACCTGGGTGTATATACCAGAAATTATTGTACCCACTATCTATTAGCTAATACCTTAGATAAAAAGAAACTACCAATAAAATTTGATATCAAAGAGTGCCATTAATAAATTGATACCACTCGCCCAAGGTCTCCCCATTATAAATTATTTTACTAAATCTCTCAAACTCAAGTTCATATTTCATCTCAATCCAAACCAACTCATTAAAAAATGAGTTAGACTTCATTTAATCCAAATAGACATTCCCACCAACTTCATCCCTTACCAAGCACATCATTGAAAACAAAATCATTACATACTACTCATCAATCTATTCCTTAGATAATTTTTTGGTAATTTCATTCTTAGGGAATCAATGTCCACATTCATGTTCACAGATGTATAGTCAATTTCAAAATCAAATTTATGTATGTAATCCATTTAATGTCTCTATTATAGGTTCAGATAACACTAAGTGAAAATAGAACTTAGGTTATTATGGTCATAATATATAATAAACCACTCTTTAATGATGTATTGAATACATGTTTTAAGTTCAGTTATAATCATGTCTAATGAATGATAATTGGAAGGGTAGTTATTCTCATGAGAGGAATACTATTGAGAGCCATAGGCTACCACCGGTCACTCCCGGTTCAAGGTATAACAAAAACTGATACTAGAAGCATCAAATAAGACCACATAACATAAACTTGATTCAGCAAGTATAAAAATTATTTATGAATTCAATCTCACCATTATTTCCACAAAAATATCTAATATATTCCATTCCACTAAAAATTTTAACACAAACATGTCAAAGATTTCATCAGATATAAAATCATGTAGAAGACTAAAAAACATAATATCATAACCATCCATCCCCAATAATACCTCGATCTTACACCTATTTCAATTTATCTCCCTAGATATAACATCTAGTAACTTTTAATGATCTATTATGATTCCCTTATCTGATAAAACATGCACAAAAAAATTACATAATGAATCAAAAACTCACATTTGGAATGCATACCATATAGACAATCTTCCATAAAATATTTAAAAATAATATATAAATGGAATATTATGTTCTCATAAAATGTGTAGTATTTAAAAATATCATTAATGAAAAATATAAAAATAAGTAATAGAAGAGATAAATGATCTATTTCATCAATTCCATTAAGAGTAAAGTATAATTAGAAAGGCCGAATATCATAACCTTAAATTTATATTGCACATAACAACAACTAAATGTTGTCTTTGGTACATCATATTCTTAGACTCTCTAATGGCGATACCATGATCATAGTTCAGTCTTTGAAGACCAAGAATCCCCTCTTTTTTGGTCAAAGATACCATCAATAATGGGAAATTAATATTTTTATTGACATTAACATAATTTATATTTTGATAATTAATAAAAATTATGAAGATCGTGTCTTAAATTTTGGAAAATAGAATATGTTAACACTATGGGGACATTATATAATTAATAAAACCATGAGTCTTTAGATCTATAATATGGATATTACGTTCTATTTACACAGGTGGAATTATATTAGAAGATTTCATATAAAAGGACATTGTAGAAAGTACCAGGTCTATGGTAGAAATTACATGTATCTATAGAAGTAAATAAGATAAATCATCTGTAAATTCATAGTGGTAACCACACACCACGACAATAATTTTACAACACAAAAAATATCAATGACATCTACGAACAATTCTTCAAACTGAAATTCTATCAACTCATTATAAAAAACCAACATGGCCCTCTCTCTAAAACCTATAATCCCAAACACCCCGAAAGACATGAGTGATTTTGTTTTCATATTGAAATTAATATATACGAACATAATAAACCAAAAAATCCCTAATTTTGACAATTCAATCCATTCTAATAATCATGTTGAATTCATCAAGATCAAGAACTAGAAAGTCTCTCTCTACCTCATTTTCTTTTATCATTAGCCAATAAGTTAGACAATTGAAACCATGTAAATTTATCTTTCCTAGCAGTGTGAAAATAATGAATATAAATAAAAAATATAAAATCATAATCGCATCAAATTTAGTAATTTTTATCATATAAACATATTATTACCATCAATATAATCAAAACAACTATCCTCATAGATGGTGAAATAACAATTTTATCACAAATTGTAGTATACCTTATTTTATATTATATGATTAATACTCCACTGCATAAATTATTTTATTATAATCTCTAAACTGAGCATTCTAATCCACAATAACATCCCCCCTTGTATATAGGATAAGAACCCCATTTCATGCAATTGTCAACACAATCCATTTGTCCCTTGGTGAGTCTGGATTCATTCTTACTACCCTGGGACATCCTTTCACAAAAGCGCTTGAGATGGATAGATTGTACACAATAATAAAAGTTATGGGGGTCCCTTATAAATTTAGTCTTGGAATAATCATGCCTCCCACAATAATATAAAATTACCTACTTCTATCTTGATGATTCCCCTTAAACTAGTCCTGATGAAAATTGGCCACATTTTCACTTCTTTTTCTGGCCATTAGATTATACATGGATAACAACTGTAAAAATTAATGATCATCCCAAACCAATAATTTCAAACTTGTTAACCCATGATAAAACATATATATAATCTACCTCCTCAAAGGTAAAAAATATAAGAATTATCATTGAAAAAATATCAACCCTTAACCAGAACTCACTCCATTGACTCTACCGATAAGCATTGGCGACTATATCTAGTACCAAGTGCACCAACTCAAAAAAATTGGTGGAATACTACATTAGAGTATGATCTCACCCATATAATGTTACACTAGTACAAATACACTACTATAATTTTCGATTTTTTCAATGGGCTATTTTTGATGGGGTCTCGTCGCAAAAACTCTTTTGTGATGGGGCGCTGTCGCAAATAGCCCGTTGTAGAAAATAGCGTCACAACTATTATTTTCTTACAACGGGTTTGTCACAAAAATAAACAATTTGCAATAGGACTACTTTCTATAAAAAATAGATCTCTAATTAAATACATAATAAATACCAAAACCTTTCATGACAAGATCATCGCAAAAAAAATATTTATGATGGTAAATTAACCCATCACAAATAAGTTTTAAAAAATATAGATATAATATATTTGGGATGGGACCCTGTGACAAAATTCTCTATCACAGATACATAATAAAATATAAAAAATACTAAAAATATGATTAATGAAAAAAAAAATTAATATTATTAAAAAAATAAATAAAATAATTATTTTTAAATTATCAATATTTGAAAAAATATATAAAAAATCATAAATTATTGTTATTGTTGTTATAAGTAAAATAAAAAAACATTTAAAAATATAATACTAATAATAAATATTAAAATATTAAAATAATAAAAATAATAATAAAAAAATAAATTGTGTAATATTCCGACCTTTATAAAAGGAAAACCCCCAAATAGTTCATATTACAACAAATGTTGAATTAAAATCTTTTTAACAGAAAAAAATATCACTCGGGGGGATAGAATTCTGGAAGAGAAAAAGAATATGGAAGAGAGGGTTGATTAAATGACATCATTAAAAAAAGTTAGATGGTGCATGTACTCCATCTACTAGTTCTGATGATTCTTCCATTGACGCATGTCCTCCTCGTGATGTCGTTGTTGCTGCTGCTGCGGACGCATCTCTTCATGCTACTTCTGAAAACTCTCTATAAGCTCAGTTTGAGCTCTCAAATTCTCCTGATACTATTTTATAGAGGATGATTTCTCTCTAAGAACTCCTCTCGACCTGGATGATATCATCGTAGTAGTACCATAATAATTCATATATGTCAAATTAGAGTTGATACCAACTACTCAGCCCTTCTTAATGGCATACTGGGTCACCCACATCCATGTCGTCTCATCGAAATGATGGGCACTAGTATGATCAGTCATCTCGACCTGACTATTAGCTCATGTCTAAGAGGTCACGACCTCATATGACTCCATCAGTTACAATGTAAAATTAAAATAGTGAAAATATTATATGCAATTAATTTTCAAACTAAAAATAAATAATATTGACCACAATATAACGCTGGAAATCACCAATAATCTCTCTATTGGCTGAATCACTATACATTCTCTGATAAACATTGAACACCATAATATTGGTATTCTCGAATACCTATATTAATATAAAATAAACTTTTTATATTTAATTTTATATAAAATATTTAAAAAAGAAACATACCCGATGTTCTCTATGTGTACTGAATGTACGACTACCAGCTCGATGTGTCACCTCCTGTCTCCCCCAGTTCCAGAAGCACAATGAAGATCTCCTCTAAAATCCACCACTCAACCAGTGTGAACATAATCTATCCAAAATGTGAGATGACATGTACTTTGGTCAGTAGGTTCAACATGACTCATCAAATACCATAACTCATGCTTTATTAATTCTTTTCCTTCTCAAATTATGCAAAACTGATTGAAATGCTCATGCATGGACACCTCACATTCCTCGTGGATAGAGTCATGCATGGTATTGTCGATGAGATACCATAAACCCTACAAATTATATAAAATTTCTTGTCATTAATAAATTAATTTCTAAATAGTTATTATTTATTTACATACAAGCCAATGATTGAACATTCTAAGTTTCTCATCAACAAGAATCTATTCCCATGTGATCAATGTCTGAGAAAAACAATTTCTCCAGATAGTGAACCCATATCCAACATCTAAATGTGCAAAATTTTGAAGAAATATCAAATAATCAAACAATAAGTTTTTAAATAAATTAATGAAAGCTAAGTAAAATACACAGGTTACCATCATTTAATGGTGTCAATGTTCACCTTCATCATCATATTCATATATGACGATGTAAATCTATTCATATTCATCATCGGAATCATCAATATCTATATGAGCTTCATTTTCATCATCTCATTCCATTTCAAATTCATTTTTAACATCATTTCCGTCATTTTCACCATCAACCATCAATTGTGGGGTGTCATCATTGATATTCATGTCTTTGTGAAAAAGATGGATTTTGAGTAGTATAACGACCCATACTTTACATACATGGCTATTACTTCAAAATTGAAGCATACTTATTACATCATATAACAAAACCATGAAAGGACCGTATAGGTATAGCGTCTTTAGAAACTGGGAAACATAAACAACTGGTTCATAAATCATCTATGTTGTCTCCCATTTATATCATCATATCTAGAGTCTCTCTTTGGCATATCCAACTTAATATCCTTCTTCCTGAAATAGGGAAAGAAAACATACAAAATGGTGAGCTCAAATGCTCAGTTAGGGTAAATAGAATAAATATCAATCACATCATATTCATAAGAACATAAGATTTTGGAAATCTTAACTTGAAAAGAGATCATAATTTCATAACATGGGATAAATCATAGAAGTAAAATGTAATCCCAATAATCATAACTTAAAAAAAGAAACATTATGTCAAACACAAATAATCATAGAGAATAATTTCTTAGTATTCAAGACTCATATCCAAGACTATCTTAGCAGACAAAGTCCATTTCTGAACCATGTTCACTCCTCGTTTCAGTCTCGTTTCACTAAACCGGGTTAACCTGTCATTCCAGACATGTCTATCTCATGAGATATAAATCTTTACCCAATGAATTGTAGGGAAATATAGGTCCCACCCATCTCATAATGATACCATTCTTATGTGATCCACAAAATCATGAATCATATATCATTGCAAAACGCATGTAATAAAAATGGGATTCTAAAACATCGTGACATCATAAAACAATTCATATAAGATAAAGGAATTCATAAAAATAATTCCATCACATCATAATCAAATAAATGTAATAATAGGGATATAAATAGAACCCTATATTATCTTATATGGAAAATAATTTTGATAAAACACTTTAACTCCATTCTTAAGGAAAATATCCTTTCTACTTCAAAAACATTTTTCCTTTCTTAACATGTCATAAAATTTTAAACTAAAATAAGTTGATTGAAAATAAACTTGAAAACTTGTAAAGGATGCTTCATGGAAATAATTTTCCAAAAATCCATCCATGTCGTATAAGTTAAAAAACATTCTCCCCATACATTGGCCGGAAGACTCAAAAAGTACCTCGTACGAAAAACGACAAAAGATTCCTTTCATATCTTTTATTAAAAACTCACAAAAGGGTAAAATTGGATTTAAAAAATTGTAGGTGGATGTAAATAATATTACATATTGAGGAAACATGGATGTTGATGATAAATATTCCCCAGTAAATTCTGAAGTATAAACAATCTCAGATAAAAATGAGATTGTGAGATTTTCCATTACCTTAGGTCTGATTTGCTTCGTAAGTGTCCAAAACTCCTGTATAATAATTTACATAATGTCATTGACTTATTCCGGAATCATACCCATTGTTATGATATCATATATGGTCATATTCTTAGCTTATTATTAGTAATATTGCATTACTACTTGTTATTCTGATGTTTATTACTTCTTCTTCTTATGCGTGTTTTGTCGAATAAATTCCCATTCTTATTTTTAGGTTATAGATAACTCATTTTCAGAATGGTAATAGTGTAATATATATCATATTTATTCATTAAATTCATTTATATAATCATTATGCAATGAAAATCATGTAGAACAAGTCACATCACATCGTGGAGACGGTATTCCGTACATACGCATTAGCGATGATATCGTTCCCATGATCCTGGAATTGTATTTTAGTCTATGTATACTATTTAAGAATCAATATCACTTTACAATAATCATATATAGTTATTATTTATATCATTATACCCATCCAAGTTAGGTTGTGGTGGAAAATAGATTACACCACGGTGTGGAGACGGTATTCCGTACGTACCCATGCGCAGTGATTTCATTTTCCATAGGATGGATAGATGGTGAAATATGGTTGTTTCATAATTATAATAACATATCAGTATATGAGTGATACTTATTTTATTACTTCATAATGAAACAACTAATGAAGAACAGGTGGAAGAAGAAATAATGTTGAAATAATCGGTAACGAACATTACCTCTTCTTTGAAGCGCCTCTTTGAGACCTCCTTTTAGGGCACTAAATTTGGTATTTGAAGAATACCAGGACCTCTAGGATGTTTTTATGTAAGTTTAGAGGAGAAATTGGCAGGGTTTGGCCGAACTTGAATGCTCAAAGTGGTGTGATGAGGTGAGGAAGGAGGTACTCTTTTATAAGGGAGGAGAGGGGCACCTTAGGAAAAACAAAAACTATTATTGTATTATAAAGTCATATTCGGTTTTTTTAATAGTTCCAAATTAATTTATTTTGAATATAAGGTGGGAATGGGTCTAAATACTCTCATACAATAGAATTTATACAAGTTTAGGTTTCTATTTTAACCATATCATTTAGATTTAACTTTAAGTTAGATAATTTAACTTTTACCGTGTCTTCATGTTTTCTTACACAATAATGTTAATATACTTAATATAACAAGACAAACGAACCCCAAGTTGTTTATTATTAATATATATAACCTTATATAAGTAATTTGGGCAAAAAATATACTTTTAGGAATAAAATAACAATTAATAATATAATATTTGTTTTAAAAACTATTTTATGTTAATTTTGACACTATTTGGTAATTGATTTTTGTGAAACTCATAACAAAAATATTAGTTCAAAAAAGTTAATTAAATAAATAATAACATGTCATATTAACATATAAAATTATTGTAATTCATAAAAAGTCTCAAATTACATTTATTTGGGTATTTATAACATCAATTATGTCAATATTTTATTAATAAGATAATTACTGCATCATCATTATGTCATAAATAAATTAAATTATTTAATGTATAAAAATTACAAATAAAATACAATTATGTAGGAAATATTTTTATCTTTCTAATGAATAATTATAGTCAAATTATCTTATTCATAAACCTATATTAAAAATTCTTTAGTTATTAAGCTTTGATTTTAACTATTTTAACCCTTCTTTAAATAAATTTATAATAAATGTCCTCATCTAATCCAAGTGGTCCTAATTGGTCATATTCTACTCATAAGGTTGTTTTTGGTCGAATTAAACTTATACAATAGAATTAGGACATGTGTTAGGGTAATAATAATTACATTTTAACCCTTAATTACCCTATTTACTTTTAATCGTGGTAAAAAAAGTAAAAAGTTACTATTCTCCAAAAATTATTTTCATCTCATTGAACAAAAATTTAGTCCTTGATATTAACCGTGTCTCTCGTATTTTCAAAATTCCACTCACAGAACCCATAAAATTAAGTTATATGTAAATTTGCAAATTATCCTAGGAGGTGGGTAAAAGACTGTGAAAAGTTCAATAAAAATTTAATATATCAAAAATTATTATAAAATGACTCCAATGAATTACTTTTAACTTATAAGGTTTTATGTATCAATTATAAAATAAAATAAATTTAAATAAAATAAATAATTATTTCAATAAAAAGTCAGTTTTTAAATAGTAACCTAGTGTTTTCACTATTCATCAAAAATTGAATGTTTTCAGAAAAATTCCAAAATTTCACCCCATGCCTATTCTGATATTCCGAATCCAAAATTGAAGTCCATTTTGAAAGATAAAATTTATAAAATTTCAAAAACTTGGTATTACTATTCATAACCGCTAGTTTTAATAATATTTTAATAGCATAGCGTTGTTTAGTGAAACTCGGTATTGCGTACAACGCAAGCTATCGAGGAAGGTCGTGGTTGCGTGTAAAGAAAGCCAAGCTAGTTTTGTGTGTAGTGAAATATTCCTTTGATGATTTATATAACATAAAAACAAAATATTTCTCGTAAAAGTCTCGGGTGTTACGTTCTACCCCCCTTAAGATGAATTTCTCCCTCTAAATTCGTCACTTTGTAACAAACAGATGAGGATAACTCTCCCTCATCATATCCTCACGCTCCCATGTAGCTTCTTATAATTGGTGGTTCCTCCATAAAACTTTCACCAAGCGAGTGGTCTTGTTCCATAGGACTTTTTTGCTACGATCCAGAATCTCTTTCGGCTGTTCTTCATAAGAAAGATCTTTCCCCAGTGGTAAAACTTCAGAGCTGAGTACATGTGAAGGATCACGTATGTGCATTCTCATGAGAGATACATGGTACAGATTGTGAACTTGGGAGAGATTCGGTGGAAGCGCCAATCAGTAAGCTACCTTCCCAACATGATCCAATATTTCGAAAGGACCGATATACCAAGGTCTCAGCTTTCCCTTCTTTTCAAATCTCATTACTCTCTTCCAAGGAGATATTCATAAGAACACTTTATCACCAACTTCAAACTCTAGGTCTTTTCTTCGGTTATCGGCATAACTTTTTTGTCGACTCTGAGTTGCTCTTATGTGTTTTTGAATAGATTGGATCTTTTCTGCCATCTCATCAACAAGATCAGGTCTTAATAACTTTCTTTCCCCAAATTCATCCTAGCAATTTGGAGTCCTGCATTTCTTTCCGTAGAGAGCTTCATAAGGAGCCATCTAAATAATAGAGTGAAAGCTATTATTATGTAAAAATTCTACGTAAGGTAGGTGTTGATCCAAACCACCTTTGAAATCCATAGAGAAAGCTCTCAACATATCTTCTAGAGTTTAAATTTTCCTCTCAGACCGACCGTCTGTCTGAGGATGACAATCAGTGCTGAAAATCCACTCTGTATCCAGAGTATGCTAAAGAATTCTCCAGAACTTCGAGGTAAATCTCAGATCCTGATCAGATATAATGGAAAGTGGTACTCCATGAAATCTTACCACTTCCGTTACATATATCCTAGTAAGCTGATCTAGAGAGAAATCTTCTCTAATATTAATGAAGTGTGAAGACATTGTAAGACGATCTACTATGACCCAGATAGCATTATTGCCTTTGGATGTTTTAGGAAGTCTGGTGAAAAAGTCCATAGTGATGTTTTCCCATTTCCATTCTAGTATAGGTAATGTTTGTAACATCCCCTTAGACTTATGGCTCTCAGCATTAACATGCAGACAAACCAAGCATCGAGAGACATATTCAGCAACATCTCTTTTCATGCCATCCCACCAGAAGTACTCTTTCAGGTCCCTATACATCCTCGTTCTTCTAGGATGAATAGAGAATGAAGAACTATGAGCCTCATCCAGCAGCTCCTTCTTTAATTCTAGGATGGGAGGAACACAAACCCGATTCCTGAACTTTATTATCCCATCACAATCAAGCATGGATTCAGGAACTTTTCTCACCTTCATTTGTAACTCTACATATTTTTTCTATGGCTCTTTAATATTCACATGTATAGATGGTTGAAAATTCTTTTGAGAAAGATACGATTTTCCCCTTCCATTATAATTCCAAGATCCATCCTTTGTAAATCCATAAATATTGGATCTTTTGTGATCCTCATCATGGATAATCTATCATGGTCTTGTCGACTTAATGCATCAGCCACCTTGTTTGCTTTCCGAGGGTGGTAATGAATTGAGCAGTCGTAATCCTTATTCAGCTCCAACCATCTTCTTTGGCGCATATTCATCTTATTTTGTGTGAAAATAAACATTAAACTTTTATAATCAGTATAAATATCACACCTTTCTCAATAAAGATAATGCCTCCAAATATTTAATGCAAATATTACTGCAGCTAACTCCAAATAATGAGTTGGGTAATTTTCCTCATGGATTTTCATCTGTCATGTGGCATAAGCTATCACCATATAATTTTTCATAATAACACACCCTATCCCCATCTTGGATTCATCACTGTAGATCACAAACCTTTCTCCACTACAAGGCAGTGTGAGCACAGGTGCACTAGATAACCTTCTTTTCAACTCCTTGAAAATCTCTTCACATTCCTCCATCCATACTAACATAACTCCTTTTCGAGTCAACCTGGTTATTGGATTAGATAATTGTGAAAAATCTTTCACAAAACATCGATAATATCCATCCAAACCAAGAAAACATCGGATCTTGGTTACTGTTCCTGGTCTCGACCATCTTTCGATAACCTCTAATTTTGCTGGATCCACAAGTATCCCCTCTTTTGAGATTATGTGACCCAAAAATGAAACTTTTTGAAGCCAAAATTCACACTTGGTAAATTTGGCATAAAGCTTCTCCATTCTCAGGGTCATCAATAAAATTCTCAAGTGATCTTCATGTTCATCCTTCCTCTTTGAATAGACAAGAATATCATCTATAAATACTACCAAAAACTGATCAAGATAGTCTCTAAAGACTCTATTCATCAGATCCATGAAGATAGTAGGGGCATTTATAAGACCAAATGGCATCACTATAAAGTCATAGTGACCATAACTTGTATGGTAAGCTGTCATTGGTATATCCTCTCTTTTGACCCTTAATTGATGATACTCTAAACGAAGATCAATCTTGGAAAAGTATTGAGCTCCGCGTAGTTGGTCAAATAAGTTATCAATGCATGGGAGAGGATATTTGTTCTTGATCGTGATCTTGTTATGTTCTTGATAATCAATGCAGAGTCTCATTGATCCATCTTTCTTCTTAACAAAGAGAAGAGGTTCTCCCCAAGGTGACGCACTAGGGCGTATGAATCCCTTATCAAAATTATCTTGGAGTTTCTTCATCAATTCCTGCAACTCAATTGGGGACATTCTATAAGGTGTCTTTGAAATAGGTAAAGCACCCCGTACGAGTTCTATTGAAAACTCAACTTCATGATTTGGTGGAAGACCCGGTAATTCCTTCAGAAAGACATTTTCAAACTCCCGTACAATGGGAATATTCTTAATCGTGAGTTTGTCACCAACCATTTGAGATAAATAAACTTCATTTAGTAGAATCAAGATTCGTAATATGGAAGGAATTTCCACTGGATGGTTATGTTCATCCATGCATCGATAGACGATCATAGATTGATTTGGAATATGAAATGTGACTTCCCTTCTTTGGAAATTGATATGAGATCCATATAAAGAAATCCTATCCATGCCAAGAATCACATCAAATTCCACTATAGGAAAGATCACAAGATTTGCAGGAAGCACTTTCCCACAAACATCAATCAGAGAAGAATTATAAAATTTTGATGTGACTGTTGTGCCATTAGGGGTTGTCACAGCTAACTCAAAATCTAATTGTTGAGGTAATACAGCGATACCCTTAGAAAATTCTTTAGAAATAAAATACTGGGTGGATCCAGAATCAAATAAAACATTTTCTACTTTAGAGTGGATGGTAAGTGTACCTTTCACCACTTCGTTATCATACTCCACATCGCTGATAGAAATTGCATGTGACTTTCCATTGTCTTTAGCCATAAGAGTTTTTTGACATCGATCATCATCAACAACCCTTGGATTAGGGCATTGATTAGCATAATGCCCCGTTTCCTTGCACTTGTAACATTGAAGTGTAGGAGGTGCAATCTGTGTGGCCTTTTCTTTGTTCGCATCACTAGACATCTTATTCCCATCATTTCGGCATTCAAATGCCCGATGACCATCCTTTCCACATTTGAAACATTTACTTGTCTCTTTAAGACAAATCCCTCCGTGTATCTTTCCACACATTGAGCATAAGTGAAAACTCATCTTCTTTTCAGTGTGCTCTTTATATTTTCATTTGAATTCCATTTTCCTCTTCTTGTCAAACTCATATGACTGATGGGTTACTCTGATCTCCATCTCAACCTTGAGAGCACGTCGAACGATTTCCTCATAACTATTGAAGACCCTTATGGCTAACGCCCTTCGAAGACTTGGTTTTATGCTACTAAAGAATCAATCGATCTTACTCTCAGGTTGGATAATAATACCAGAAGCGTACCATTCATGTATGGTAAAATTAGCTTCGTAGGAACAAACAGATTCATCATCCTTTTGCTTCAGTTCAGGAAACTCCTTGTCCATCTTTGTTCGAAGAATACGAGGGAAGTACTTATTGAAAAATAAGTTCTTGAACTCGTTCCATTCCATGGAATCAATTTCATCCCTTTTCCTCATATTCTTAATAAAATTCCTCCATTGATCAGTATCAACTTCCAAATGATATACTGCTAATATGACTTTATCATGTTCAGAACATTGAAGAACTGAAAATATATTTTCAGTAGTACTGATCCATTGTTCAGCAACTAATGGATCAGTAGACCCGCTGAATGAAGTGGGACGCTGCCTCGTGAAGGATTCAACAGAATGTTGCTCCTTCTTTTTCTCGTTTGGAAGTCCGGTATGATTCATAGCTTGAGAAAGTTGTGTGAGCATGGCTACAATATTTTTCATTCCATCTCCCATAACGTTTGGTTTCATAGGAGGACAATCATTGCATTTCCCGTCGCATTCCGCATTAACACGGTTCCTTCGAGTTCTAGCCATTGACTAAAACCAAGAATAATTGTGTGAGAAACACTAATTATAATACTAAATCTAAATAATCAAGAATAAAATTTTACACATAAGGTCTTATCATAGGTTGTTCATGAACATTTCTAAATTACTAATATTGTGTTCTATGCATAGACTTATCCTTAGGGTTTTTACTAAGGCTTTCACATCATAGTTTCCAAAGGTTGATTATACCTTTCCTTGGATACCAACTATAATGACCCTTAGATTACATACATTGTTATCACTTCAAAATTGAAGCATACTTATTACAACATATAACAAAACAATGAAAGGACATTATATGTATAGTGTCTTTAGAAACTAGGAAACCTAAACAACTGGTTCATAAATCATCTACGTTGTCCCCCATTTATTTCGTAATATCTTGAGTGCCTTTTTGGAATATCCTACTTAATATCCTTCTTCCTGAACTGGGGAAATAAAACATTTAAATGGGTGACCTCAAATGCTCAGTAAGGGTAAACAAAACAAATATCAATCACATCATATACATAAGAACATAACATTTTGGAAATCTTAACCTGCAAAAGAGATCAAAATTTCATAACATGGGATAAATCATAGTAGTGAAATGTAATACAAATATACATAATATAAAACATGAAACTTTGTGTCATACACACATAATAATAGAGAATCATTTCTTAGTAGTCAAGACTCATAGCCAAGACAATCTTAGCGGACAAAGTCTATTTCTGAACCTAGTTCACTCCTCGTTTCAGTCCTGTTTCACTGAACTGGATTAACCTGTCGTTCCATCCATGACTATCTCATGAGATATAAATCTTTACCCAATTCATTGGAGAGATATATAAGTCCCACCCATCTCATAATGATACCATTATTATTTGTTCCACAAAAACAAAAATCATACATCATTTCATAACCCATGTAATAAAAATGAGATTCTTAAACATCGTGACATCATAAAACAATTCATATAATATAAAGGAATTAATAAAAATAATTTCATCACAACATAATAAAATAAATGTAATAATAGGGATAGAAACAGAAACCTATATTATCTTAGATGGAAAGTAATTTTGATAAAACACTTGAACTCCATTCTTGAGGAAAATATTGTTTCTACTTCAAAAATATCTTTCCTTTCTTAACATGTCATTCAATTTTAAACTAAAAGAATTTGATTAAAAATAAACATGAAAACTTGTAAAGAAATCTTCATGGAAATAATTTTCTAAAAATCCATTCATGTCGTATAAGTTAAAAAAACATTCTTCCCGTACTTTGGCCAGAAGAGTCAAAAAGTACCTCGTACGAAAAACGACAAAAGATTCCATTCATATCTTTTACTAAAAACTCACTGAAGGGTAAAATTGGATTTAAAAAATTTTAGGTGGATGGAAATAATATTAAATAATAAGGAAACATGGATGTGGATGGTAAATATGCCCCAGTAAATTCTGAAGTATAAACAATCTCGGAAAAAAATGAGATTGTGAGATTTTCCCTTACCTTAGGTCTAATTTGCTTCATATGTGTCTGAACCTCCTGTATAATGATTTAAATAATGTCATTGACCTATTCCAGAATCATAATAATTGTTACGATATCATATATGGTCATATTCATAGCTTCTTATTAGTAATATTTCATTGCTACTTGTTATTCGGGTGTTTATTACTTTTTTGTTCATATGCGTGTTTTGACGAATAAATTCTCATTATTATTTTCAGGTTATAGATAACTCATTTACATAATGTTATTAGTGTAATATATATCATATTTATTCATTAAATTCATTTATATAATCATTATTCAATGAAAATCATGTAGAACGAGTCGCATCACATCGTGGAGACGGTATTCCGTACGTACGCACGAGCGATGATATAATTCCCATGATGGTGTAATTGTATTGGTGTGTATGGATACTATTTCAGAATAAATATCACATTACAATAATCATATATAGTTATTATTTACACCATTATACCCATCCAAGTAAGGTGGTGGTGGAAAATAGATTACACCACGACGTGGAGACGGTATTCCGTACGTACGCACGCACGGTGATTTTGTTTTTCGTAGGATGGATAGATGGTGAGATAGAGTTGTTTAATACTTATAATAACATATCAGTATACTAGTGATAATGATGTTATTACTTCATAGTGAAAAAACTAAATAAGAAGAAGTGGAAGATGAAATAAAGTTGAAAGAATCGGTAACGGACATTACCTCTTCTTTGAAGCGCCTCTTTGAGACCTCCGTCTAGGGCACTAAAATTGGTCTTTGAAGAAGAAAATTACCACTATGATGTTTCTAGGGAAGTTTATAGGATACAATGGCAGGGGTTATCCGAGCTTGAAGGCTCAAAGTAGTGTGATGGGGAGAGGAAGGAGGTGCCCTTTTATAAGGGAGGAGAGGAGCACCTTAGGAAAAACTAAAAATATTATTTTATTATGAAGTCATATTCGGTTTTTAATAGCTCCAAATTGATTTATTTAGAAGCTAAGGTGGGTATGGGTCGAAATAATCTCATCCAATATAATTTAGACAAGTTTGGGTTTCTATTTTAACCTTATCATTTAGATTTAACTTTAAGTTAGATAATTTATCTTTTACTGTGTCTTCTAGTTTTCTTGCACTATAAGGTTAATAAACATACTATAACAAGACCAAAGAACCCCAAGTTGTTTATTATTAATCTATATAACCATATATAAGTCATTTGGAAGAATATTATATTTTTATGAATAAAATAACAATTAATAATATAATATTTTTTTTAAAAACAATTTTATGTCAATTTTGATACTATTTGGTAATTGATTTTTTTGAAAATCATAAAAGAACTATTAGTTCAAAAAAAGTTAATTAAATCAATACTAACATGTCATATTAACATATAAAATTATTTTAATTCATAGAAAGTCTCTAATTACATTTATTTGGGTATTTATAACATCAATTATGTCAATATTTTATTAATAAGATAATTACTGCATCATCATTGTGTCATAAATAAATTAACATATTTAATGTCTTAAAATTAGAAATAAAATACCATAATGTAGGAAATAGTTATATCATTGTAATGAATATTTATAGTCGAATTTATCTTATGTATAACGCTAAATTAAAAATGATTTATTTATTAAACTTTGATTTTAACTATTTTAACCCTTCTTTAAATAAATTAATAATAAATGTCCTAATCTAATCTAAGTGGTCCTAAATGGTCATATTTTATTCCTAAGGTTGCTTTTGGTCGAATTAAACTTATATAATAGAATTAGGACATGTGTTAGGGTAATAATAATAACATTTTTCCCCTTAATTACCCTATTTACTTTTAACCGTGGTAAAAAAAAGTAAAACATTACTATTCACCAAAAAATTATTTTCATCTCACTGAACCACATTTTAGTCATTGATATTAACCATGTCTCTCGGATTTTCTAAATTCCACTCACAGAAGCGGTAAAATTATGTTTTATGTAAATTTTCAAATTCTCCTAGGAGGTGGGTAAAAGACGGTGAAAAGTTCAATAAAATTTTAACATATCTAAAATTATTATAAAATGACATCAATGAATTAATTTGAACTTATAAAATTTTTATGTATCAATTTTGATCTAAAATAAATTTAAATAAAATAAATAATTATTTAAATAAAAAGTCTGTTTTTAAATAGTAACCTAGTGTTTTCACTATTCATCAAAAATTGAATGTTTTCTGAAAAATACCAAAATTTCACCCTAGGATAATTTTGATATTCCAAATCCAAAAATGAAGTCCATTTTGAATGATAAAATTTATAAAATTTCAAAAATTTGGTATTACTATTCATAACGTCTAGTTTTAATAATATTTTAATAGCATATTGTTGTTTAGTGAAACTCAGTATTGCGTACAACCCAAGATATCGAGGAAGGCCACGATTGCGTGTAAAGCAAGTCATGCTAGTGTTGTGTGTAGTGAATGATTCCTTTGATGATTTATATAACATAAAAACAAAATATTTCTCATAAATTTCTAGGGTGTTACAAGTAGACTCTTAAAAAATTTCAATTCCTTTTACTTCCTCAGAACCACATTCAGTCTGAGTAAACTGATTTTCTTGAGATTTAATTTTTATTATGCACCACCATTCACTCTGTTCTCTTGAAGTAGCATAGTACATCATATAATATATTTCATGTGCTTGTTGAGCATGTAAAAATGGTATATTTACTATAAGAATACTTTTATATTTAATATTGGCGATTTAATGAATTGGATAAACATGAAAGCCTCTCTCAGTATCCAACCACCGACATTAAAACATTGTCATTTAATTTCTCCCTAGATAATATGGTTCAATATTTTCAAACAAAATTCCATAAAAGTAAACTGTAGTTTCCCAATGATGTCATACTCTCACGAAAACTCCATTGTTCATTGGTTTTTTTATTCCCCATATCCATGTGTGTGAAATTGAAAACCATTAAACACATATGAATTATATGATTTAAACATTTTGGGTAGTGGGTTACTCAATATACACAGTCCCTTATCAATTTTATAATCATGTAGATTCACATGAAAATTTATTAAACAATTATCAATATAATAAATAATAAACTGAATTGATATGTTAAACCATCAATAATTTATGTTACCGGTTTTTGAAACCATTGAATTTTTATTGTCGGCATTCTTTAAGAGCAGCTTCTGTAAATTGTTGAAGTTTTTTCTTGATATGATTATCATATAACCTAAAAATAAAATATTTTTACGTACTATATTGTAAATTATAGAATATGTTATAGAAGCACTCACAGTAAAAAAAATTTCATTTCTTCATAGTTGAGTAAAACATATGTATAAGCTCGGTAATGTTCATCATTTGAAAGACATCGTTTATGAACACCATAGAATCTATGCTCTGGATGATTAAAAACTGAATATTTATTTTCCATTTCAATATTATCATTCCCTTCATTCTGTCTCATGCGGTTGTGTTTTGAGACATATTCATATTAAAAATAATTTGTGAAGAAAAAAACTATTTCCTCTTTAAATTAAGCTTTAGCAATGTTGTCTTCAATAGATGCTTTGTTACATACATTTTTCTTCAATTTCTGTATGAATCTATCAAATGGATGCATCCATCGAAACTATACCGAACCTTCGCATTTAGCTTCTTGTGGAAAATTTAATATCAGATGTTCCATTAAGTCAAAGAAATCGGACAAGTAACTTTTTTCTAGTTTACATATAATTACAATTACATCTTCTTCCATTTTTCTTAGTGTATCATAGTCTGTTGTCACTGATAAAATATTTCAAAAAAATATGATATGAATGTTATTAAATCCCTAATCATAGAATTCAACAATCCTCTGAATCTAATCGGGATAATTCTTTCTATTATAACATGGAAATCATGAATTTTTAATCCAGTAATATAAACATTCTTAACACATATAACCAAATTGGAAGCATATCTATCTACTATTTTCAAATATTCAATCAAATGAAAAAATAATAAGAGATTCTCCTTGATAGTTTGTAAGATGCTTTTGGCTTCATTAACCTCTGTGATCTGACATTTTGAAAAAGATCAAGTTCTGATCATCTGAAAATATTGGCAAGATCTAATCATTCCTTTACATTAGCCCCGGTCTTACCTAGAATATCTAATATTGTATGAAATAAATTATCGAAACAGTTCTTCTCAATATGCATGAAATCCAACATTAGCGGACAAACAAATAAGGCAAATATGGAAGATCGCAAAAAATGATTCATTTTATTTAATTATGTTATTTTCCAAAGTAATGAATTTTCTGTTGGTTTATAGTTGGCCCAAATGTGATGGAAGTTAATGAAAATAATACTGATTTTAACTCTATACATGAGATCATTTTTGGAGGTTCATCCCTTTAAATCGTGCCTTTTCTGAAATGTGATTTTTTTCCTCTGAAAAGGATGACCATTTTGGAAAATTATGGGATGACAATCAAAATAGAAAGGTTTTATTCCATTGATGAGCATAAAGGTTTTGTTGTCTTTTATATAGTAAGGATATTATTCTGGACCATGTGTAATTTATCTAGATAACATTACGTATGCCGAGAAGTCACTAATCATGCACATCAATGCATCTTTTAATATGAAATTTTGTTTCACAGAGACATCATATGTACTAACACCATTACTCCACAATAAATTTAACTCATTAATCAATGGTTTCAAATAAACATCAATATTATTTTTTGGATTTCCTGTGATTAATATGGTCAAAATGATATTGGGGTCATTCATCAACTTCCAAGGGGGTAAATTTTATGGAGTTATATTGATAGGCCAAAATGAATTCTAATTTCAATAAGAACCAAAAAGACGGATATCATCTTTATAAAGACCCAGTCGCACATTTCGGGATTCTATAGAAAAAGGAAGATATAGTCAGTCAAAATGATTCCATAAATCACCATCAGATGGATGATTCAAGCTTTTAATTGTTGATATCGTGATTTTTTTTCTGTCACATCGTTGACGTTGTTTTATTAGACATAATTAAACATTGCAACATGGGTGTAAGAGGGAAACATCTCAACTTTTTTACAAGTATCAATCCATAAATCCCTGGTTCAGCTTCATTATGCCTCGATTGTCCACATGTGGGACAAATATCCAAAGACTCATTTTTTACCATAATATAATATGCAATCAATTTCACATGCATGAATCTTTGGATAACTATGGCCCAGATTACGAACCAGCATCTTTCTCCAATATTAATTTTCAAAAAAAACATTACATTCTGGTAATAGTGTTCTAACAAATGAAAATGTCTGATCAAAACTGTTTTTTGGCATTGCATTATCTGATTTAATAGCCATAAATTTTGTAACTGGTTTTAATTTTCTTATCTTGCAACCAAGATATAATGCATCCTCATGAGACCTCAACAACTCATAAAATTCGGATGGTGTCAACTCAGTAGTTAAATCAATATCATCCATAGTTTTAGTTTGATGAACAGATGAACTCATAACATCATATACTAAATTTTGAAACTATGATGGATCTGCATTAAGTTATTAGTATCTTCAGTAGAACTATGTTCACTGTGTTGATATGAAAAAACATTATCTGGTTGAAAACCAAATAGAAATAGATGTCCCCCAACATTTTTCAAATGTGTCAAACATTCTCAGAGAACATTTTTTTTCAAAGGAACTTAATTGTTCCTTCTAAAACATAATCTAGATTGGATGATGAAAATGGGATGAAAAATTACACACCCTCAATATATATAGGATTTAAACAAGAACCTTTTGGATTTCTGTGCTAATTTATCCAAGTGTGATCATCTAAAAATGACTGTTGTTGACCACCATGTTTTATATTTTCCTACTAAATATGAAATCATTACTATTTTGGAATAATTTGAAATTATAAAAATACTATCCAAAAAAATATTAATTACAACTACTTCTTAATAATTACCATTAATTATGGGCGACAAAATTTCCGGTGGATTGACGGCTCATTTACTTGGAACATTCTCACAGTAAACTCACAATAAAGAATCTGCTCAGAAGTATGTATATTCATTCTCATTCATATAAGAATATATAATCGTACATTTGAGCGGATTCTTCATTTTGATTTCCATGGGAGAAAGATGTAAGTAAATGAGACATCAGAAAAAAGAGCCACCCTTTCGTCAGTGAATTATCATCTTGAAAATGTCACCACCTAAATAAATTATGAAAAATGTGGTCCTATGAATGCATATTCAATCTCGTGCATAAGAGATTAGATATATAATCACAGAAGCATTCTTTTTTGTAATTTTTTGAGTCGGTGAGAGTGGAAAGGAGAAGTGTCGTCGAGAAAAAGGAGTTTTGTCAATCCACTGGAAATTGTACCAAGTTTTTACAATTTATTATAATTGATTTTATTTTAAATAGTTCAAAATTATTCATAATTATTTTTATTTATTCTTAATTATTCCTTACTATTCTTAATTATTCCAAATTATTCCAAATTAACCCTATATATTACAAATTATTTGTAATTATTGGTAATTATTCTAATTTTTGGGTAAATATTGCTAATTATTGCTAATTATTGCTAATTATTATAATTTATTCGCAATTATTGTCAAATTATTTTTATTTTTTGTTAATTAATTAAAATTAATCAGATTTATTGGTAATTATTGCTAATTATTTCTATATATTTGTAATTATTGCTAATTAATCCTATTTTTTGGTAATTAATGCTAATTAATCCATGTTTTGGGTAATTAATGCTAATTAATCATATGTTTTTGTAATTGTTGCTATTTATTCAAATATATTGGTAATTATTTCTAATTATTCCTATTTATTGGGAATTAATGGTAATTATTTCTATTTATTGATAATTAATGCTAATTATATCTAATTATAGTTAATTATTGATAATTATTGCGAACTATTGCTAATTACTGCTAATTATATCTAATTATAGATAATTATTTCTATTTATTTCTATTTATTTCTATTTATTTCTATTTATTGTTGTTTGTTATTATTTATTGCAATTTATTAATATTAATACCTTTTATTACTATTTAATTCTAATTATTGCTATTTATTTATATTTATTGTTATTTATTTCTAATTATTGATAATTATTAACAAATATTTCTAATTACTTCTAATTATTTCTATTTATTGCTCATTATTTCTAATTATTGCTAATTATGGATAATTATTGGTGATTATTTCTAATTATTGCTAATTATATATAATTATTACTAATTATAACTAATTATTCCTAATTATTACTAATTATTAGTAATTATCACTAATTATTACAAACCATTAATAATTATTACTAATTATTACTAATTATTACAAAATATTTCTAATTATTACTATTTATTACAAATTATTACAAATTATTACTATTTGTTCCTACTAATTTATAATTATTACAAATTATTTCTAATTATAAAAAATTATTACTAATTATTACAATTTAATACTAATTATTACTAATTATTACTAGATATAAATATTTATTACTTTTTATTCTAATTTGTCACGATTTATTACAATTTATTACTATTTATTACTATTTATTACGATTTATTATGATTTGTTAATATTTATTACTATTTTTTACTATTTATTAGTACTTATTACTAACTATTTGTATTTATTACTAATTATTAGTATTTATTACTAATTATTACTAATTATTATTATTTACTTCTAATTATTAGTATTTATTACTTATTATTTGTATTTGTTGTTAATTATTAGTATTTATTACTAATTAATGTAGTTATTACTAATTATAAATATTTATTACTAATTGCTACTAATTATTTATATTTATTGCTATTTATTAGTATTTATTACTAATTATTAGTATTTATTACTAATTATTATCATTTATTACTAATAATTAGTATTTATCACTATTTCTTAGCATTTATTAATAATTTTAAATATTCATTAATATTTTTTCCTAATTATTATTGTTTTTTAATAATTACATAATAGTGTTAATTACTATTAATTATTGAAAAATACAGCTACATATTTCTAATTAAAGGTAATTATTTGTATACATCACTAATTATCATTAATAATTAATAATTATTACTAATTACAAAAAAATTAGTACTGAATATTTAATGTTATTAGTACAAACAAATACTCGTGACAAAATAATTTTAATCTAACATAATTACAACTAATCAACAACAATTAAAATTAATAAAAAGAAATGAAATAAATACTAAATTAAATAAAATATAAATACCATTAAAAATGATTTCTTATAATTTTAGACGCTTTCACAACTTCTTCTTAAAACAACCATCTCTGAAAAATTTTCAAAATAAATTACAGTTTAGAGAATGGGAGAAAGAAGGATTTGAGGAGAAGGAAAGAAAAAACAGATGGGGGTATATATATGTTAGGTTAGTTGCTACAAGAGTATTTGCGATAGGCTTCCCTCACAAATACCTTCGACCACATTAATTACTATCGGAGGTTAAAAGGTTAATCGTGATGGGTCCCGTCACAAAAAATAACCTGCTGATATACTATTTGAGGCAGGACAAAACCGGTCGAAAATAAGTTTTTACTGCCGCCGGTTATTTGCCACGGGACCGGTCACAAATACCCTCTGGGGGTCGAACTTTTTGCGACTGGGGATCCGTTGTCACTACAAGTTTTTACTGCCTCCTGGTATTTGTGATGGGTGGTGCTTACCTGTCACAAATACCCTTTCACACGGTTTGGTGCGTAAACCTTTGCCAAACCGCGTGAATGTTTTTGCGACGGGGTGCATAGCCCCGTCGCGAATTAATAGTGTTTTGTGTTTGGATGATTTTACCATTGAAAAAACCAATTTTCCCATAGTGATAGTTTCTTTAACATCAAACATAATGTAATGGTGTTTCATAAACAGATGAAAATGGTAACTATGGAAATTTTGGTGTGTCGGCTTTAGCATACAATGACAAAAAAAATCATTTAGTTTTTGGTGTTAGTGCTTTTAAATCCTGATGCCAAAAAAGAATCGTGGTTCATTTACAGTACCGGTTATTCGAAATACTTGATGTCTTAAATGATTTTTTTCATCGTCGGTTTAAAATAAAACAGACACCGTAATTTAAAAAAAATCGGCGTTGGTTTTTAGTAGAACGAATTTTATAAATTAAAAACAGTACTTCAGGATTGATTTTCTTAATAACTGATGACGAATTTTTTTTAAAATCATACAGGATGAATGTGATGAAGGTGGCTATGTGATCTCGACAATGATTATTGAATATTTGGTTTTATATTTATCATTATTTCATGAAATGTAGTATGTATTTTCCATCTATATCTTTATTTCGTTATCTAGGTATGTATTTCTCATTAAAAACCATTTTTTGCCCGACCATCATCTGTGATTTTATTTCCAGTCTTTGATCATGTTTATTGTTCATTTCTGTAATCATTTTTAGATCGTGTAGTGTTTGTTCTTCCAATGTATTTGAGTGAAGAAGTTCAAATCAGGGATCCATTTTCCTTGATGAATTCTGAATTTTTCATGTTTTTTAATTTTGATGTAAAATAATTTATTATTATGTTTTATTCTTGAGTTACATTTTCAATTAGTTGCTTGCAGTTGATTCTTTTTTATATACTATATTCTTAGAAATTCTTAATTTTGATAAATTCATTTATTTGTTGGAATTATCAAATGGTCGTGAAGATATATATTGATTAATTTTTTTTGTGAAGTAATTATATGTAAAATATTTTCCGTTCATATTTTTTTATATTTTGATGTGTGTTAATTATTGATTAATATTTTGGTGAAATGTTAATGATAAATTGGTAGAAATTGATCTATTATAATGAGATTACGAAAAAATGTACTATTTATTTATATTAGATAACCAAGGATAAGTGGATTTTAGTCTGCCAATGATGCTGATGAATGTAGATGAATTCATAATAGTAAAAAGATAATAATAGTTTCAGCTGAATAAATTCACCTAAATATTTTGATTTAATATAGATTTTGTGTTTTCTGATATTTCTTAATAACAATGATATGGATAGTTTGAATGAAATGATGAAATAATCATGTGACTTGATTAATAATATTATGATAATTTTTTATTTTTGGTCAATGTGATTTTATATAATTATACAGTAAATTATTTTTTTTGACAAGGCTATTCAATCAATTATATGATATTTTAATTTGGATCTAATATAATAATGTGATCTGAAAAATATTACAGCCTTCAATTTTATGGATGTAATTATTGTTTTCTATCACATTGATGTTATATTTTGATATTTATGTGGTAAGAAGGAATGTTGTATTCCTCGAGGGATGTTTTATTCTCTATTGATGATGTTGTGACAACCAAGATTTATATTTTTTATACCAATCATTTTATTAGATTTTTCATTATTTTTTTTATTTATATAATTTTTTTGAAATTTTTATTTGTTTTAATATATTTACTGATCGTATTTTGATATAAGATATTGAATTGATTGTAATTGGATAAAATTATGATGAACCACTAGTGAATATGATAAAGGGTTTTTTGAATTCATGGAATTTACAAAAAGAAATCATCAAGATGTTTATTTGATTTTCTATCCATGTATGAAGTGTTTGAATATGAAAAAGTGATACTCCTTTTAAATTAACAATCATCTAATTTTATATGGTTTTTTCCCAAATAATACACACTGGATCTATCATGGTGAAGGAAATGAAGTTTCAACATCTAACGTCAATAACAATATTCCTAACAAGGTAGATGATCATACTGAAGAATTAATTTATGATTTTAGTGTTGAATCCATCAGAAAAAACATCAATTGTTGAATGATTTTATGGATATTTTGAGAATCCATTATTCCAAATATAGATAAATATGTATTGTTATCATTATTTTTCCAATTAGTTATCTTGAATTTATGAAATGGGTGGAGGGATAAATGTTTATCCATCATACATGAGCTTCTAAAATAAATACTTCTAGAAGGCAACTATAATGACTAGGATTTTCCCAATTTAATTTATAGAAATTATTTGGTAAAATTCAAATACAATAGGCAGAAATTGAATATGATTCCGAGCAGCAGGGTTCCTGGAATGATTGTTTCAAAAATGATATTCTTTTAACAGGTAGACCATAATACATTTTTGAAAACAAAAAAAAATCTTAAATGATTGTCTGAATCCAGAATATGGGGGCACCATTGAGCTCAAAGTAGTGGCTCTACCCTAGACGTGACCTAAAATTGGTCGGTGTGGGTCATCTGTTGAAAACGTCACCAGTGGCGTAACTATAAAATCAATAAATACATAAAAACTATTTTATTTTGAAATCCTGGTAACTCATAAATGGTAACTCAGATTGGATATGTGAGACAACTCTAGAGTTTTGAAGGGGGTTATTTCCATATGCATTGCCTAACCACAACTGGTGCGGGTCGAGGGTGAAATTTTGATTTTTGACCTAGACATCAATAAAATATCTAATAAAAATATTTTATTGACTATCACATTTTGACACAGTGGCAGTTTCCCTTTTTTAATAATCCATGTCATAGGAATTCAGGGTTATCTCTGTAACCCTATAATTCCCCTAAGGTAAAGAGAAGGGTTTTTTCTCTCAAAGACAAATGTCGGTGGATTGAGGATCGACTATGAGACTATCCTCTCTTTATCTTTAATTACTAATCCAATCATCGAGGTAGGGTGTTGATTTATATTAATTTCTCTTCCCCTTCTTAGAATGAAACGTTGAAAGAGGACCAACCCAAAGACATTTCAATCCATGGTTCGGTCATTTTTGTAGGGTGGATAATTATTTTTGGATTAAAAGTAATAGATCATAGAGGTTATTCTATTGATGGTTTCTATATGATACTGTTAACTTGAATTGATCAAGGATGAATGAACAAATCCATGATTAGTTCATTGTGTGTTTGTGTGCTTAATCCCCCCACCCTAAATCTACCCTTTTTTTGTTTGTCCTTTTCCCCTTTAAATCCTATGAGAATGATGGATAGTCATTCCCATGATCCATCACACAACCATCTCAGACTAAAGGTCGAGATATGCGATGATAATGAGGAGGTGCGACGAGAGAGCAGCAAGAAGGTGTGGCTTATAGAGGAGGGAATGACGAATAGATGGTCGATGATAGGGTGGACGCTAGTGAGGATAGTTTGCGGACCTGAGGGAGGATAGGTTATGGGGGGTTGCACGAAAATGATATTCCGGGACCACACTGTAGGAGGATCCTGCAGTAGTGCAAGCTGCGGGTAACATACATGAGTTGTGACCAGAGGCCCCAGTGGAAACTGCAACAAGACATGGCTTGGAGGCCTTGTCAGTTGGATCTCGCGATGGTGGGGAGGCTGCTAATTTTGATCAGGATGTAGAGACTCGGGGTCGTCATGCAGATGGGGTCTAGGTGGACCTCGCAGAGGCGGAAGCTGTCAGTATGGGGGCTGAGACACGGTGTCGTCTGAGTTGAACGTGATAGTCACATTGATTAAGAGTGCATGGTCAAGCTATGAGCTGAATGAGTCAACCCACATGTGGTGGGCCGGGCTGGAGAACTGGGATGCTTTGACACCCAGCAGGTTGAGCCACGTATCCTAGCGGGTTCTGTTCTTACGACCCAATGGACCAGCATAGAAAGACAGTTTGACGTTTTCAGGATCAGGTCGGGTTGGTCAGTCAGACTAGGTTGTCCCCATACTGGCCCACAACATTTTTTTACCAAAACTTTTCATATATTGACAAGTGTGTCTCTGTTTAATGATAATCTTACTGCATGGGGAGCCTTATGATTATATAGTCCTTTTTAAAAACACTAATTGAGTTTTTTTTTGGAATTTTGTTGATGACCTGATGGAATGAGGAATTCATTCTCCCAGAATGAGCACATTATGAGTTGGGCCATCGATGCTCTATGCATAATCGATGATCTATGCCCCATAGACACAATGTGCGCCATCGATGATAAATGATCCCTCAACGATCAAAGCTCCATTAATGATAAAAGTGGTAGTGAGAATTCTAGTGCCATAGAGTCTAATAGATTTGTGTACTACAAAAGGAAATTATTCTCTTCAAGCATTAAACATATACCTGTGTGAGCTGACTGCATTCACTATACATTTTGAATTTCATCCGAGGTGTACATAGTGTGTTTCCTATTTTGAATACTTTGTGTATTTCATAGAGGTGTACCATTGTGGTTTCAGGGTCCGTTTTGAGCATTTTCATACTCACCACTACATGGTCTATTCCCGCATGTGTCGTGTCTTGTTCAAAAGATCGACGCTTTGATGGATCCCTTGGTGGAAAAAGGATAGGTGGTTATATGAAAGATGACCGATGGATGAGGTGTGCTTCAGAGACTTTAGACATCTTATTTTATACCTACCCTTCCAATATAGTTTTCTGAGGATGAGATTCATGATATTGTACCTTTCCATATGGTTGGGATTGTATTCTGGCCTCGTTTACTATTCAGTTTTGTACTATCTTACTATGTTGTAGTTAACTTTTTTGTACCCATTCTTATTTACATATTATTTCTATTTCATTATTTTGGCAATGGAGATGGGTTCATCTGTGTAGGTACTTCAGAACAATTCCTCACATTTGTGGGATATTCCTACTCAATTCTAGTCCCTATCCCCTAACCTAATGTAGGTAGTCTTGGTTAAGTCATGGAAGATGCCCTGGGGGATGGGTCTTGAAAGAGTGGTTTCCGAGCAGGTCGGTTCTACTAGAACAGTCAAGAGTATATGAAGTTTGTTTGGGGAATAATATTTTGTGTTTTGAGTTTCAGTTTTAGACCCATGAAATCTTTTTTGGATTGATGACCTATGTATCCGTACACCATGACTCTGAATCCATATGTTTGACTCGTTACATGAAAACACTAGTTGCATGGAAAAATAAATGGTACATGCATCATATAGGATTGAGTGTGTTCTCATTTCATTCTCCAATCAGTGTCATGTCACATGGTATAATCTATTGACTATGGTACATCATGATATATTTTTGGATGCCTCAACATAGACAGCCAACCATGATTCTTATACATGATCATGATGATGATCCGCCTAGCGATGAGGTGTCCGTACATGGACCAGTACCATAGATAGAACCTCCGGGTGGTGTATAGCAATACCACCACCTAGATGGAGATATTTACGACCATTATTACTGGTAGAGTATGAACATAAGATAAGTATGTTACATGAGTTATAGTGGCAGTGAATTCTCAGGTTAAGGGATGAGACAGAACCCCAGGTAGCTGAGGAATGGATGGACGTGGTTCCTTGTTTCTTCAACCTTGTATGGACTCCTATTGACCATATGAAAGTCCTATCAATGAGTCTACTACATGGTTCAGCAGGGAGATGGTGGATATTAGTAATACAAACACATGAGGAGACTACCATATCCTGGATAGAGTTTGATCTTCACTTCAGTGAGGAGTTCCTCTTAGAAAAATTATGCTCCATGCGTATACAGGAGCTACAACATATGCAGAAGGGAATCCAGACAGTAGCGGAATACTCCATGAGATTTAAGGTTCTTTCACGCTACTCCATGAATATGGTTTGTGACACATTATTTCAGGCCCACACCGTTAATAGGGTCTATGAAATTTGAAAATGGTATCCATGATATCCTTTATCATTCAAACATATGCTTGGATACAAGGGAGAGCTCTGTTAGTAGAAAAATTTATGGAGAAGCAGACATCAGTATTATGAGTTACCACTGGGCATCAGGTAGATGAATCATTAGCAGTAGGTATCCTTTAGCTGACATAGTGAATCATGTAGTTCATAATGTTTTGGGGGTGACCCCAGGATATCGGCATAGTGGTGAGATCTTCCATGGGAAGAGCGAGTCAGAGAAAGTAAAGACTGTGTTACTCATGCAGCGATCAGGTACATCTAACTAGATATTTCTTGAATCATCGTATGGATGATCAGTAGATGGTCTAGGGACCACTGAGTGTGAGGAGACAATTGGAAAATGGATTTCGTCCAATTAACAGATGTGGTAGAGGATAGGGATGGGAAACATGAGGTGGGTGGAGGTTCAAGGTACTACCACAACCACCCCTAGGTGGTTCACTACATGCTGAGGGAGCTAGTAGATAAAGAAAATTCCATATCCATGTGATAAAGGCATACGACCCCAGTGCTCCATATATTATTAAAGTTTTTATCAATGAATTTTTCACCCTATCTTCCATTTTTATAGATATAGGTTCCAATCATTCTATTCTCCCCATGACCCCTTTTCAAGACTTGGAGATTTTATTGGAACCATTAACTCAATCCCTACTCATAGAAACTCATATGGGTGGAGATTTGATGATCACAAAATGGTTACGACAGTGTTCCCATACAATTGTGTTTGAGAGTTTCAGATGGTATCCCATGGTGGCAGCATCAAGGCCTTACAACTTCATCCTTGGAATAGAGTGGTTATCCACATTCCAAGCCCAAATTGACAATTTTAGGCGCACAGTGTGGTCTTTCTATGGATATGGGACCATATATTGATTTCTCAGTTAAAATAAAACCCATGAAGTATATAATGGGATCTCACCTATGAGTGTGAATCAGATTACACACAATTTTTCTAGTGTTACCATCAGTGCATTGGAAATAATAGGTCATCAGTTTCTTGTAGTGGTGGATGATTATGAAGACTTCTATCCAAAATATGTTCTAGGAATAACTCCTCATAGGAAGCTGGATTTATGTATTCAACAGTACACTAGGATGACACCAATATCTGCACATTCATATCAGATAAATCCTATAGAGTTTCGTGAGTTTAGTGTACAACTGGAAGAATTGTAGATATGAGCGTCGTGAGACCAAGTGTTTCACCCTGGGAGGCCCTAGTTTTGTATTCCAAGAAGGAAGAGTAGATCTTTAGATTATGTATGGACTTCTGACACCTAAACCAGGTGACTGTGGAGATGAAATATGCACTACCAATGACATACAACCTCTTTGATCAATTGAAGCGAGTGAGGTGGTTCTCGATGATAGACCTTATATCTATCTATCACCATCTTCATGTGCAGGATGAGTATATAACAAATATAGACTTAAAATTTCTATATAGACATAATTATTACCTAGTGATGTTCTTTGGAATGAAAAATTCTTCGGCATTGTTCATGGGACTCTTGAACTAGATCTTTCAGCCTTACTTACACCAGTTCATTGTGGTCATCATTGATGACATCCTAGTGTAAACTACATCTATGGAGGAGCACACGATAAACTTGAGAATGGTCCTAGACACACTATAAGAGAACTAGGTTTTTGGGAATCTCTCAAAGTGTCAGTTATGGATTTGCGAGGTCCACTTTCAATGAAATTTCATTTCATAGGTTAGAGATTTAGTATATCCGGAGTTCATTGAATCAATTATATCCTATAATCCAACCAAGAGTTTCACCATAGTGAAAAGATTCATTGGTTTGGTTGTGTACTATCAGAATTATATACCCTACATTTCCTAGGTAGAGGCACCCTTGAAAGTCTGTAAACAAAATATACAACCTTTTATGTAGATAGATATGTTCCATCAGTGCATTTAAGAGTTGTGGCAGAGATTGAAAAGTTCACAAATCATGATATTACTAGAGGAGGGTGTTGAGTAAATGGTTTTTTGTGATGCATTAGGGAATGGTTTTAGTTTTGTCCGGATATATGGGAAATTAGTGTTTGCCTATGGTTCAATGTAGATTAGGGGACATGAGAAAAACTATGAAACCCATGATCCTGAACTAGCAGTAGTAGTCATTGCATTGAAGATATGAAGACAATACCTAATGGGAGAGTAGTTTACCATCTAATTTTACCATAAGAGTATCAAGTAAATATTCTCCCAAAAGGATTTGAACATGAGATACGTATTATATATAGAGTTCCTCTAGGTCTGTGACTTTGAGATTTTCTGTACTCCATGGATGGGGAATGTGGTGGGCGATGCTCTCTATAGGAGATCTAACTTGTAGTTTCTGAGTGGGTCATTAGATTAGTTGGACGTGTTACAAAAAAAATTTACATATGGATATATAGGATCTTCTCTCCAGTTTATAGTAATTACCCCTACACTCTAAGCATGACCCAGGGAAGCACAACTCAGAGATACCAACACCGATACTACACATGCGCATGTCCACAGGGCATGCCCCTAATGGGTATTGGAATGATGGGGATCACGTCATTATTTACAGAGGACACAAAGTAGTACCAATGAAATTTCATGAGGATTCATGAGGGAGTTTCTTACTTACATTTTTCATTACATCATGGAGTGGAAAAGATCTATCATGAACTTCAATGTTTGTTATGGTGGGAATGTATGAAGAAGGAAATGCCAGAGTTCTTTTCTCGATGCCTCACATTTCAGTAAGTGATGTCAGAGCACTTGGTTCCATTAGGCATGGCCAAAACACATTAGGTGACATAGTGTATGTTAGATGTAAAATCTATTGACTTCATCACAGGTTTACCATGCATGTATAGGGCCCACGATACCATCTCAGCTATCTTTGATAGACTCAAAAAGTAGGCTAAGTTTCAACCAATATGTGAGAAGAGAATAATAGAGATATTGTTACGCCTATATGTGCAGGGGAGAGTTTGGATTCATTTAGTGACATCAAAAATATTATTAGATCATGATTCCAGTTTTACATACCTATTGTGGAAGGGATTATAAGAGGTGTTTTGTACTCAATTGCACTTGAGCACAACATTTCATCCCCATTTGAATGGCTAGACAATGAGGACCATCGAGGTTCTATATGAAAGGCTAGATGATTTCATCATATACATTGGTCATTGTTTTTAGGACCACCTACACATGGTGCAGTATTCATATAACAATATCTACCACTCAACCATTTGTATGGAACAATCTGAGGACTTGTACGGGAGACAATGCAAGTCACCACTGTGTAGGAAATACCTAGAAGAGACTACACTCATGAGCCCATAGTTGGTATGGTCTTACTCTGAGTGGGAAAATATCATCTATTAGTGGATCAGGTCTGCACAGATCTAGAAGAAGACATATTATAAATGGAGTTTGAGGCCTCTAAAGTTGAGAGAGGGATACTATGGGTATCTTTGGGTCTCGCCTCGATGGGGAATGAAGATATTTGTAATTTAAGCATGTTATAACTTTGAAGCATTGGTGTTTTTAATATTTTGGGTATATTAGCAACGATGGCGTACCACCTATCTCTTGCTCTATAGTTGCACCAAGTGAAAGATGTTTTACATGGGTCACAGTAGAGGTGGTACATACATGATCCACTACATATCTTCGACTGTCTAGAGAATCACATTGATGATGGAATTAAATTTTTAGAGTAGTTTATTTATATGAAGGATAAATAGGATGTGATATTTCATGGGATATCAATTCATCCAGTTCATGTTCAGTGGTAGCACTGTAATATCAAGCAGATCACTTGGGAGCAGGAGGCTCTGATTCGTGCTTAGTACCCTCACCTTTTTGTCGGGAAGCTCAATTTTTGGATTTGAGGGAGATAAATACCCATGTTTGGGAGAATGTAAAGGCTCTTGTTTTAAAGATTTTATTTTTGGAAATTTATTGGGAAAATTATGATATCATGTGCTGAGACAGTGTGTGAATCTGAAGCATGGGGTTCCCAGAAAAATTGTTTGAAAAGGTTTAATTTTTTAATTGCATGTACAGGAGAATATTATGAAAAATTGAAATAACTATAAAATAAGATCTAGGATAAAGAAATAAGAGGGAACCATAGGTCTCAGAGTAGTGTATATAACATTGGAATGACCTAGAATTGGTTGGCGTGGATCACCCATAGAAAAAGTCACCACGGGTGTAACCATAAATAAAATAATAAAACAAAATATTTTTTTTGGGTTTCTTAATAACACATAAATTGTAACTCAGATAGGATATATGAGACCATCCTTGAGTTTAAAAGGGGGTGTTTTCCATTTTGCTTGGCCTAACCATGTTCGTTGTGGGTCAAGGATAAAATAATGATTTTGGATGTAGACATCATTAATCTATCTAATAAAAATGTTTTATTGAACATTATGCATTGACATAGTGGCAGTTTCTATTTTTAATAAGCCATGTCAATGGAATTTAGGTTTATCACCATAACCAAGGAATTATTCTGTGGAAAGCCATAGGAATCTATCTCCCAATGTAAAACGCTCACAGATCAAGGAATGATGACAACATAGTCTTCCATTCTTCGTCAAAGACCAATCCCATCATTGAGGTAGGATGTTGATCTCTTTGTGATCTCCCTTCCCCTTAATTGAATCAATCATGAAAATTGAATGAACCCAAGAATATGTTGATCTACAGTTCATTCATTCTAGATGGTTAGATAATTATTTTTGGATTAAAGGGAATAGATCTTCAAGATTATTCTACTATTGATTTCTTTGTGATCGTGCTGACGTGAAATCATCAAGTCCGAATGAACAAATCTAAGATATGTTCTTTGGGTGTTCATTTTCATAATATCCCCCACCCTAGAACTATCGTTTTCATCATGAATTATTCTCCCCTTTAAACCATACAAAAATGACCAATATTCTCTCCCAGGATCCCCGATGCAATGATGTGAGACTAAATGATGTGGTATGCGACGACATTGAAGAGGTGTGATGAGAGCATAGTTGGAAGGATGAAACATATTGAGGAGGGATTGATCAATAGAGGACCACCAACCGGGTGGCCGATATTGTGGAAAGTGCATGGCCCAATGGGAAGTCGGGTTCTGGTGGGGCGCACATCGGCAGGCTAGTGAGACCGCATCATTAGGGGATCATGTAGTGGCACAGGTCGTGGGCAGTTGATAGGAGTTGTGTAAGGTGTCCCAGATGGAGGCTTTTTTTATGCTGATTAGAGGCTATGTTGGTGGGATCTGGTAGAAATGGAGAGGTCGCATGTGGCGATCAGGAGATAGGAATATGGGGCTACTCATTTGGCTAGGGTCTATGTGGAACCTGCAGTTACAAAATTTGTACGGAAGGGGGATACGATGTGGTGGTGCCCATGATGAATGTGGAAGTTTCACTGACTTCTAGAGAATGGCTAAACCATGTACTGGAGGATATATCCCTCTTGAAGTGGGTCTTTTTATAGAACTTAGCCACTCCAGAAACCCTAGGTGTTAAAATGCATAACTCAGTAGGCCATGTTCCAGTTTTTGGACGGACCAGGCCCATCAGCTTGGGTCAGTTAAGGATAGATCAGACTCCATGGGTTGGTTCAAGTCGGCTAAACCTGGTCGGGTTGGGTCGGTTGGACTGGTTCAGGTCATCCTCTGTTAGACCAGACCCATTATACTAAATTTTCTATATCATTAAAATAGTATGTCTATTTGATGAGCCACATGTGGCATTCGGGGACTTTTGATGAGACGGTCAATTTGAGATACTCTATGTGATATTTTATCGTCATTGATTGATTACATAATGTCTTGAGGATTTGGTGATCCGAAAATAAGTTCTCTATGATTAGAATTTTATGTTATTTTGTGACTATATATTTATGCTGACAACATGGATTAAGGGATTATTGATCCATCTCTTCTCTGGTTGTCATTGATGCTGCATGCACCATGGACAGTTTGTGCTCCATAGATGATCTGTGTGCCAACAATCCTATGTGCAACATCAATTAATTGTGCACCGTCAACACTACTAGTGTCATATATACTGAGATATACATGGATTAAAACTATAAATTAATCTTTTTGTGCTTCATACTTATAATAAAGTGAGATGACCGTATTGATTGTACATCGTGTGTTTCCGTTGTGGTGTACTTTTTCTGTTTTCCTTGTGTTATAAATAATGTATTTTTAGTTTTGTTCCTTTTTTATTTTGGAGTCCTTGTTATGTATTTTTGTACTCACACCCATAAGAGTTATGCCCACATGTTTAATGTCGTGTGCATATGATCGACGCTTTGACAGAGTCCTTGTTGTACTAGGGCCAGGTGGAACTTTGAGAGAGTTATAATAGATGAGGTGTGCTTCAGCAACTTCAAACAGATGATCTCATACCTACCCTTCAGGTAGGTTTATCAATGGAATATATTCAAGAGCATGTACTTTTCCTTTTGGTTGTGCTTGTATATGGTCCAGTTTACATTTCAGTTTTTTAGTTTTCTACTCTGTTGTTTGTATCTTAGTGGTAAACATGATTGTTTACATAGTGTTTCTATTTCCGAATTATGATCATGGAGGTGGATGTGTGTGTTTGTAGGTATATAGGAAAATTTCTCTAATTTTTGGTATCATCCACTCGATGATAGTCGATATCCCTTGGCCTATTGGAGGAGGGCTTCTGGAAGTCAAGACATGGGTCGTGGGGTATGGGTCGTTAAAAAAACAGGGTTCTAGATTCCAATGATGAGGCAATGAAAAATTCCTCCCAATGGTATTAGGGTATAAAATGATACATGATTTTTCCAATTATTTTTCATTGTATATGAAGGAATATAAATATTTATCAAGTTTTCCAGCATATGGAACATCACAAAATACGATAGATGAAATAGTAAATGTAGATTCAATCTCAGGTATTGTCATCAAACCTCATGAAAAATAAATTTTTTAATTTCTAATGATATCATCCAATAAATTTTTCTATCATTTATAATAATTTAAATGTTATTCCTTATTAGGATCCAGAATCCAATCTCCTGATAAAGAAATTTTGTACCTTCTTTTGACTCCCTGTTTAAAGAATCTATTCTCATGTTCAATTGATGTAAAAATGTTATGATGGCATTAAGATAAGCACATTCTTGAAGGTAACATACTTCATACTGTTGATTCACCACAACAAACGAAATTTGATAAACAATTTCATGATTTTTGGAATTGAATTTAGAAATATCATAATGGGATTTTGTAGTGATGGAATGAATCAATATTAGAGTGTACGTAGTCTAGATTGTTCATGGCATGTTTTTTGATAGATTAATACTTTTCCCAACATCTATATATGTTGAAAAAATATGTTATGATGAGCATGATTATTTATGGTCCAACAAATGTGGGAAATGATATTGATGTGTATCTTTCACCATTGATTTATGATTTGAAACTACTACATGAGAAATCTGCTTATGTTTTTTATGGATTTTGGAGTGTGTATTTTCTTTTTCAGGCTATGATAAAGTTCACTATAAAATACTTTCATGAATATGGAAACATATATAGATATAGTGATATGGGACTTAAACCATGTCCAATTTGTGAAGAACAGGCTTATATATTATCAATTGCAGAATGTAAGAGAGACAAATTACATAGGACATCAAATTTTTTTGTGAATTAGTCATCCTTATGAAAGACAGAAAATATAATGTGACAGTTTATATGAATACAACATTCCCCCTCAATTATTTTCTATTGAATAATATTATGAAATGGTGAGAAATATTGATTCTATATTGGGAAAGAAAATACGTTTAAGTCTTTAGAGAATATAAACATGAAATATACTATCTTTTTCGAACAACCTTATATGATATTTTTACTAATAAAACATAACATATAGGTTATTCATGTTGAGAAAAACATATGTTAAAGTTTTATTGGATCATTTTTAGACATAAAATGATGAAAAAAAATTTATTTCATGTAATAATGTTCATGACATCAATGGTAATATGTTTTTATTTAGCACGCACTATGAAAGGAAACGACAAATATTTACATTCGGCTTGTCACACATTATGAAAGATTGAAATGATGTATTTTTTTAGTGTCTTAATGGTATTAAATTACATAGTGGTTATTATTCATGTATGATGAATTTTATTTCATTGAAGGATTATAAATTTGTATGTATGGAATCTCCTGATTTTCATGTATTGATGTAACTTTTTATACCAGTCCCACTGCATGGTATATTGCTGACAGCTATAAGAAATACTATCAATAGGTAATGTTATTTTTAAAATCCATTTCTAGATAATTCAACGATCCAAATTTGTTAGATGTGTTGGATAATGATGTTTCTCTAGTTATGTGTCAACTATAAATGTATTTCCCACCTACATTTTTTTAAATAATGGTTTGTATGGTGATTCATTTGGTGGATGGGATAAAAATATGATGGCCTTCTTTCATTAGGATGGTTGTATCATTTTGAATAATATATGAAAATTTTGAATGGATATGTCAAAAATATTTATCGACCAAAGGCCTTTGTTCTTCCAAAATATGTATTTGAAGAGGTGATTGAGTTATGTAGTGATTATTTGTATGAATTGGAACATTGGTCTCTCTATATCACGTCATATGAAAGTTGATAGTGAAAGTAGATGAATTCAAGGAATAAAGGTAATGTTCACTCCTTGTGATGAAGTAAGGTATGCACATTTATATGTTTTCAAAAACACAAATTAATTTCAATCAAATATATCATTACATATTTCTGAATTAATGTTTTGAGATCTGAAGTGAAATGAATATTGTAAAATAATGGAGTATAAAATTAAATTTAATTCATGGATTCAAGAGAATGTCACCAATGATATATCTACATCAGATACATTGAAATGTTTGGTAGGGGGACCATCTCTTAATGTTACCATATGTTCCTATTTTGATATTAATGGGTATATACTTTACAAAAAAAATTGGACGGAAAGAATTCCATTCCAAATAGTGGTGTAACTGTCTTCGCTGAAGCACTACATTTTTCCAGGGCCAAAGATAAAAAAACCAAATTTTTGATTCAACGCCATATATTTTTGATTTTGAAGACGTGTGTAAAATTGATTACATTAAATTTTGAGTCATCTTCATTAAGTGTAATTGGGTTTTAATGAATTATGGTAAGAAACATGATGAATATGGGTTTAAACTGGTTGATTTGAAAATGTTCAGTTGTAATGAGAGACCCTTTATCATAGCCACAGATGAAAAAATATATTTTTTTGTCATTTAACTATCAAATGATCTGTGGCCCATCATTTTCTCAGAAAAAGAATATATTTCCCTGATGATGTTGATGATGATGTTGTTATTGATTTATAAGAAGATTCTTCTACAATTACATGATTTTTGGATAATAATGACTAAAATGCAGACATAATGCATGCAGTAAAAAATGAATATCCTAAAGGGATATGGGATAAAACTAAATTACTCTCCTAATTAATAGGGTAACAATTGACATTATTTTTTATAAAATTTTCATTTATAAAACTTCTATTAGTTAATATCCATTCTATATTTAATTTTATAAATGTTTTTATCATTTTAAGAGATATTTGCATATTTAATTGGTTACCTTCTATATTTTTCTTGGTTATGAATCATAACATCCTTATTTTTTAACAACACATGTGTTTCCTTTTTTACTTACCAATTTTCGTTTTCTTTTTTTTCTAATTATTCAATTGCTTAATAATATATAGGTATATAAACAGTTAATTCAAATTTTCTATTTCAATGAAATATACTAATATACATAGGATCATGTACCGACATGTTTTTATTTTTTCACATTATTAAATTTATATTAATATAAATATTAAATTAATGAAAACTTTTATTTTACAAAAAAATAATTTCCGGACTATAGATGAGACCTCAGTGGTGGAAGCCACTTCTTTTCCTCTAAAAAATTGACTTCTTGAGTTGGTAAACATGTCATTGCATGTTTATGAAATATTTAATTATGATATTTATTAAATATTTAATATACTATAATATTAAGCCAAATTACCATTTTTTTACATTCAATGGAATAAAAATTCATTATCCATATGTACTTATGGACTACAAAATCTATGGAATAATCAACATCTATTTTTTCTTTAATCACCACCATAAATGGATTGCCTTGAAAAAAATTAACAGATAAAAAATATTTTTATGATAAGAACACGAGTTTGGATAATAAAAATCGATAACGATATTAATGATATGAATGGTGAATAATATTATATCATGGATTATTATGAAATCATAAATAAAAAATTCATATGACCTAAAGATGTAAATAAGTTTATTTTCATTCATCAAAGGATACAAAAATATTTAAGTCATTAATTAAGGAAACCAAATTCATATATCAAAATTCAATGCAAATAGTCGTTGTTGAATAGAAATTTTAGGAAAAATACTATAGTAATCATGAATTCATATTTAAACCACATAAATAATTTTAATAAATTGAACATACAAAACTAATAAATTTTTTATTAATTGATTTGGGATAATAAAATTTTTCAACCCCATAATAAAAAAACATATGACAAATGATCAAATTACACACACTCAACATCAAACATTCCCAACAAAAAACTAAAATAAATGTAGATAATAATTATAAATGAAGTATATAAAAGTTATTGTATAAGATAGTGATTCTCAAAAAAGGTATTTGGGATATTTTTGTTAATTATATTGGATCTTTGACTATATTCTACTACTCAGGGAGCTTAGGTAGGGGGTTTTCATCTCAAATTCCTCTCTTTCAGATATTTTTATTATTATGGAACATATTTATCTTAATTGGTGTATAAGACACCTAATTGATATTTTGTTTCATATAGTACCCTATTTTTAGGATAATTTTTTTTCAATTTAATTCCATTACCCGTCACTTGTTTTTATTTGACTATCACTCCCTCCGTAATGTTTTATTTAAAATATAATTTTAAAATTGAGACATCTAAAAACTGATAAACCATTTAAGAATTTTTGTTTCTTTCAATTATCCCACCATAATAATATTATTCTCCTCTAGTTATCATTGGTGTGAATTCTCATCTCATTATAGTTTTTTGAATGAAAATGTTTATAATATTTTAACGAAATGTGGTTTTCAGAAAAATAAATTATAAAGTTAACAATTTTTAGGCTAAACCCCTAATTTAAGGGTCATCCCTAAATATATTTCATAACTATACAAATGTTATATTCAAATAAATTGGTCATTTTGATGAAAATAAATGATCAATATTTAATACATTCAATATGGGTCATTTTAAAAAATAATAATTTTTTCCTATCTAAATGTGTCATTAAACCACATTTTTAATTTTATATGAATATTTATATATTTTATTTGTTAATTTATTAAATAACATATTATCCTATTAAATTTAATTTTTTAAAAATTCTTCTAAAGATCATGGGTTTTTATTATTTCTAATGGAATCTTATTTCAAAAATACTTAAAATTTAATTTAAGTCATCGTCCCTTTATCTAGATCAATAGTTATTGAGGATATTAATCTATTTCCAATGTTTAAATGAGAGAATTTATCCTGATCCAAGTTCATACACATGAGTTTTTACCCTAATAAAAAATGTATACATGAAGATTAACCCAATCCTAAAAAGGTATATTGGTTGTTAGCGAAATCATTCCATGTGGTGAAGGTCTAAGTCGTTATCCAAGAGAAAACGTTTCTATACCTTTGGTTTTTACATATATCAATTATTCATAATAATTTAATTCTTATTCTCATGAGTATGTTATTTTCTCATGGATCATTTTTATTTACTCACTCTTTGAATCTCGTCTTATTTTATTTCATGAATTATGCCAGGATTATGACCTCATATTTTTTGGGAATGATTTTATTATATATCATTTTTTACCAATATTCAATTTTTTGGCCCAATTGGGATACTATATTGTTATCACTTATTTTGATAATTATTGTTTATCTAAGATTACAGTTTTTCTTATCTTTCCATTTCTCTAGATTATGAAGAGATTTAATAAGAATGATGTGTACATAATTTTATCATAAGATCGTATTTATTGAGATGTTTATGAAACTATTTGGGTTAATAAATTGTTTATATAGTGGGTAATTTTCAATTACAGGAAAAATAAATGAGTTTCATAAGTTATAAATTATAATATTTCCCTAAAACGTTACACCTATAAGGATTTCAAAATATTTTGTAATGATATAGGTTCATAAATTCAGGTATATACCGAACTACTATATCTGGGATTCTATAATTGGACTAGTAATATGTATAATCATTTGAAAATTAATTAATGGTTCCCGAGGATGAGATGGGAAATTTTGGATTTAGTGTCCTGATTCCGCGTATTTCATAAGACTGTGGCACAATACAAGAGACTTAATGTTTTATTTCATTCATTTCTCATTCTACGTTGGATGTTGGTTTTGGTATCCACGGACATTATTATTGGTTTACTATAGAATCCTAGTGGGAATGATGTGATTTATATTATCATTTGTTGACTAATGAAAACATCTTATTCCCTTCATATTAGGGAGATGATGGAGGTGGAAGATCTAAATTACCTATACAACTGAGTGATTTCAAATATCTATGGGGTCCCTTTTTTATTTTGTTTAGAGTAGATATATGTGATTTGAATATGTTTTTGGAATGGTTTTCCAATGGTGATGGGAACCTAATTGAGGTTATTGTTGGTCTTCCACACTCAGATGGATGGAAATTTAGATTGATCTAAGCAGCTTCTTGATGATATACATTCCACCTGTGAACATAATTTTAGTGGTACGTGGTGTAGGAATTTTCCATTTTTTGAAATGAATTATAAAAAAAATCTTAAAAGAAAATTTATCCCATTGAATAAAATTAAGGGAACCCAAAAAAAATTATTTTGTGATGGGAAGAGTTTGGATGGATTTATTTAGTTGGACCAAATCATATTTTATTTTCAATAGTGAATTTTTATTTTATCTGAACATATTTATGAATAGGAAAAAAATATTCAGAAATCCTTTATGGATCATCATCGCCTCCCATTATATTTTTTCCTGGGTGATTTTTTTACAGTTTCACCTCTATTAGGACGTCATTGTTTGCGTAAGATAATAAAATTCATCACCATTCATTGATTTCTATTTCAAAATCAATGAATAAAATATAATGGTGGAATTTATGTGGTACATACCATCTCAATAGAAATCCATAAATTATATGTTTCATGATTTCCATTTTTTTGTTATCAACTGACCCTTACAAAGTGATTGAATTATAGGATGCTGATATTATGATCGACAACTCTGTGATTGTTAATCTAGTTCAAATTGTGGATACTTTAAAATACTAATGTTTTCTTGGAGATGACATTGGGTAATTTATAGGTTTTATAGTGAAATTTTTGAGTACATTATTTTTTGTTTTACCATGGAGTGAATTTAGAAAAAAATTGAGAATTTTGGAAGCATGAGGGCATGTTAATGTTTGGCACACATTCTTAAAAAAATAGTGTGCCCAATCCCAACAACCCATGAAAACCCAAATAGAGTGTATTATTATGGATAGAACATAGTTTTTCAAATTGTGTTCCCTATTAGAAGAATCAATTCACCCTCCCCATAATAGCATCATAGTTAAGGTGCATGAGTATTCAAACCATGAGGCCCTACCCACCAACTCATGCATAGCTTCTTGATTAACACAAAAAAAATATTATTTAAAATACCTAAACCCCCATATTAACCATATATCAACACCACTCGTCCCTTCACTATTACATTAAATTTTACATCCTCTTGGATGAATTCATATGTTGCATGATCTCCATTCCTAACAATTTGAAGTCCAAATCAAAGATAATGACCTCTCTCTATAAGTGAAAATAATACCCATTGGATTCTCAACTCCCTCAATTTTTATCTCCTCATTTTTAGGGATGTATTACTTATTTTTATGGATCATTATATATGTTTTCTTAGATCTAACCAATTAAAACATATTGTCTAGGAGTTTAATCATGATTTCAATATTTTTATGATTAGGGTATTCCTGTTTAAATTGGGAATTTCGCATTGTAAAGTTTTTTTCAATGATTTGTGAAAGGTGGTCAATTATTCAAATCCCTAGTTTTTTTTTGTATACAGTTTGGAAATTTTAGAGTTCCTATTAGATTATATTCAAATGAGTTTTTTAGTTTGCTAAATTTAGTTGGACGAATTAATTAATTGGGGGACTGTGAATTGGGAATATTGAGATTGTCAATTATAATAATTTAGTATTGAATTTATAATTGATATATTATTAAACATAAATAAGAATAATTATTTTTTTAATTAATTATTGAGGTATTTTGTGTGGTAAATTGGGTAATTAACTATTAAGGAATTTTTATTTTGAAATAGATTGAACTGGATTAACTGATTGGTGAATTAATTAGTAGATTTTTCGGATTTTACATTTGGTTAATTGGATTAATATATTGTTAAATTAATTATTCTGAATTTTTTTATGATGTAATTGATTAAAATGTGTTTATAATTTTTAAATAAATTTATAGATGTTTTGATTGTGAATTGAGATGAAAAAGAAGTAATTTTGGTTAACATAGACTGATGTGATTTTATGAACATGGGATAAATTGATAATTTTGTGTGGAATAAGGAATGAAGAATATAAATACAATATATATAGATTGACATTATTTTTTGGGAATAGACATTCTTCATCAAAAGACTATAGTTATAAATTAATATTCATCTGTGGGAAAACTCCGGCTGCATCAAAATACCATTGTGATTTATTGATATTCTAGAGTGGGTAAAGGTCTACAATATCATAAGCCTAAACGGTCCTAGACATATTGACCTAGACCAAAACCATTTACATTAAACTATGGTTCTGATTGGAATTATTTTTAATGGAATAAAAATGGATAATAATATCCAATTTTTTATAATGAATTGTGAATTGAATATTTTTTATGCTTCAAAATCTGGAATGGGATGAAGTAAGTATTGAGTGTTTGGGTTTTATCAATAATGTGTGGGTTAAGGGGTTAAATAAAGATTAATTGAATAAATTTAAACTATTTACTTTGTTTCTTTTATTTATTCATTATACATCTGTACAAAATATTTTACTAGATGTTGTTTTAGAGGTAGTTGATTTTTGACTACAGAGTTGTACCCATAAACTGTTTAGTGTGTCTAATTAGTACAAAAGTAGACAACAATATTTCAGTACAAGATAAGGGAATATTCCATACATTATATTGATTATTTTGGGTGGATCATGAGTCATTTTGGGATCCACATATTAACATGTGACATGTATTGACATTTCATATCTATGATTATGTTTTGGATGTTTTATTTAATCTTTTTGTCATCATGTAATAATTTAATTGTTATGGATAATGATATATCATATTTTTTATTCCAATTTCACTCTTTTTTTGTTATACATTGATAAAGAGTGTATAATCACTCAATTATCTATTTTAGACCCTCACAAATAGTCAAAAACATTTGGCATGAGGGGTGGACTATTTGAGGTCATGTGAGCAGTACCGTCTCGAGCCCGTGCCTACTAAATTAGTTCTTAAAAACATGCTATGTATTATTTTATATAAAAAATAACAGAATAATACATAGTTATTTATATAAAAGTGGACCTTTTACATTTGAATGTTCTGGAGGATTAAAAAACACCATACATTTATCAAAATTGAACAAAACAAACAAACAACTGCTGCCATTCCACGCATTCTATCTCCAAAAGTGAAGACATATGAAATATAACATCTATGATACCTCTGAAAAAACATTTTAAAACAATGGATAAGAATTAAATTACCCAGTAAAGGGATTTAAAATCTTTAAAATACCATTTAGGTAAATAATTCTTTACAAATTATGTTCGGAAATTCATTTAAAATTTTATAGATAATATAGAAAATAAATCGTTTCCAAAATTCCTTTGAAGATAATTTTGAAATGATTTATGTGTGGAATATATTTCATCATTTTGAAAATACTTAGGCCCAAAAACATTAATCGAAAATAATTCAGTGTTATTTCTGAAAAACTAAATGCATGCTTATTGAAAAGTGATGGACCAACTTATAATGTTGATGTTTATCTTATTCCAATCCACTTTTTAAGGGATTGGGTCCAATCCCCAATACCCTGCCCTATTTAAAACTTTTTAGTGTTGGGTTTTATGAAATGTTTAAGCTTTCTTTATATATATATATATACATTTTCACTAGAATTATAGATATATATATATATATATATAATCATACATAAAATAAACATTCTCAGTTTAATTTATATATAATTATATAACATATAATGTTCATTGGAAATTACATGTTTGACTTGGTACGACCTAATATAATGAAAAATAACCATTAAACAACCACATAGATGAATAATTATTATTCATGTACTTAAAATTTCATTCATAATCCAAAATAATCCATTTATGTAATGTTTGTTAAATACACATGCATATATCTATATATATAAATATGCATGTATAAATTCCATGATGACACAATCATCCATGTATTGCTATAATATTGATTTTTGTAGAACATACACATGATAAAATTATAAAATTCATAATTTATAAATTTCTACTTTGATTAATTCCTTGTTAATCATAATTTATTTTAAATAGTTATATAATTGAATATTATAAATGTATACCTATATATATACATGCAGCATAATAACAGAATAATTTCATGTTTAAATAAAACATTGATAAATGTAAATATCAATTCCAACGGATTTATTAAAAAACATAATTTAATACATATAGTTACATCTATAAATTAAATCATGATATAATATTTAAAAATAATTCATTTCAATTATAATCTGATTACCAAATATATTCATCATAGGTTATAAAAATAAATAAGTTTGTTTATACATATACTTTTTAATTCAATCTCAAACTGATAGAATGAATTAATCCCATAAATATTATGTTTTAAAATAAATCCCTTACAAAAGATTAAAATTAAAACTTTTAAAATATGTAAAGGATAAATTATATAATAATGTATATAATTTAATTGAATATTTAAAACACATATCATTTAAAATAAATGATCTCTTAACAATGATCATGATTTCTATAAAATATTAGTTGTATATCTGTTTACACCAAACCATATTTACCATAATTATGATAAAGTAAATATAAACACGAAAATTTTTATCGAATAATTCCCTTCCAAAATTCGTTAAAAATAAAGAACTCAAATCTGAAAACAATTTTAATACAACCTTTTGGAATAAAATCTGAAAATAACATTACTACTCTCCCATATCAACTAATAATTTACATTTGTAGTATTTTTTAATTACGCCCACTTGGAAGAGAAATTTTAACACTATTAAAATTATAACCAAATATAATTTCAAAAATAGAATTATTTTTTTATAAAAAATTGATTTAAAAAATTAAAATCCCATTCCTTGAAAGATCATTCTATTGTTGATGTTTTGGGAAGAATGTGTTTCCAGACCTTGAACACACTAATCTATAAATGAATATCCTAGTCACTCTCAATCTCTCAAAAGTGGAAAGAAAGGAAAAAATGGATATATCCTTCTATCTTGTTCATCCAAGACTCGCCTTAATGTATATGAAATTAATGTCGAGGAAATTATTATATAGTATTTTCAATTAATATTGGTAAACATATAAAAAATAATTATCAAATTTATCATAATGTTTCTCCTTTTATGCTTGTTGAGAAGGAAATGAAATTAGTTGTGGAAAGAAAATTAAATTTAAATTTGAGCCGTTATAAAAAAATATTTAATAAATACAAACCATCAATTGAAACATGATCTTATTTATTAAGAAATTTAATGTATTTGATAAATAAATTTTGTTAATCAGGCCCAATGAGATAATGTTTACAATAAACTCCCTGAATCAAAATAATAAAATCTTCCAAATGAATACAAGAAACATTAAATATATGGTTCAGTTCTAAATAGAAAATCAACTGATAGAATGAATTAACGTCAAAAAAGATATACATATGATGAAAAATGTATCTCAAGGGAGAAAAACTGAATAATTGGATAGGTAAATAAAATTATTCACTAATAACAGATAAGATTTCAATAAAAAATATTAGGTATATTAATCCTACTTGAAGATCAGAAAATCGACACTCAACAGCGATCTAACTCGATAAGATCTGAATAATTATACTAATGTCATCCCTCTTGGTTTAGCTCGTACCTCCTTACAACACAGATCCGTTGTGAAATGACCTTCAAACTCAAAATAAGAACTATATCGGATGTGATCCTGGCCTCAAAAAACCTACACCACTAGGATCAGTTATGCTTGGAATTATCTCATATGAACTCATCTGAAGAAACCATTGAATCCAAAAGAAATAGTTCCTCTCGGCTTCAACCATGATTTGGTTCTTTTGGTTCAACTAAATCCCAAATGCATTAACCCTATATCAAAAACTAATTCTTTATTTTGAATTTATTTCAGAATTTATTTTATAAATAACTTATATTATATATAATTAAATAAAAATTGTATATATTGTTTTATTTAGCATTTGTAAATAAATAAAAAAAGTACTTGTCATTTATAATTTCATGAATATAAAATAAAATTGATATTCAAAACACAACAATGATATACAAAATTTCATTATTAAATATTATAAGAAACAAAATAAAACATATTTTATAAAATCATCATTTATAATTTTAAAATAGTAATTTTTTAATAATTATTGTATTTTATAATTCTCAAAATTATAATTAAAGTATGGTTTAATTTAATTTAATTTCAAAATTGGACTTCTCTGAAAATTATTTTAGGAATAATAGTTCAATAAAAGTTCCTGATTATATATTTATATGTAAATTTATACGACATTTAAGAATCATTTAATAAAAAAATTTATTGAAACATATTTTTATAATTTTTTATTAAAAAATGTATTTATATATATTTATTAGTAACAACTTCATATTCCAAAAATAATAAAATGTTTAGAAATGTATTACTTAATAAAACCTTATTTTGTAAATTTTCATTATCATAAATAAATATTAATTTACACATTTGTTTTATTAAAAAAAGTAACTCTTTTATTTAAAACCTGTAATGTTACATGACTGATCGACTCGGGGCATCGGTGTGTGGAACTTGGGTTGGGAAGCTACAAAGTGGTATCATAGGATTTTCATTTCTTTCTGCTTTATCAAACTATCTGGGAAAATTATACCAGATAATATGATTAGTCAGGACATGGTTAATTTATCATTCATCGGAGTGGGTACCCCATATATGAGGGTAAACACCAAGTACATAGTGTGGTATTGTTGTTATTGATATGTGTTTTTTGATTTGATGCTATTTCACCTCGAGTGATATACTTATTGTGTGATGTTATTACGATTTCAAGGTTATTAAATATTTAACAATTGGATAAGAATGGAACGATTGTCGAGAATTCATGCATCATTATTGTGACTATGTTTTATCTTGTGACATTCATCATCTAAGATGAACGGATAAATTGGTTTTGAGTTTGTAGTTGGAATTAAACATTTTACCTTTCAGATGAAATTGAACTAAAAATGGTGCCTAATGAGGAGTCAAATTTTTTAAATAATTCAATATGTGAAATATATGGTTGTGAAATGAAACTATAAAAGGAAAATGTGTTACCCTTGTTAACCATAACATAGATTTAGTAAGGTTATAGGTATTTATAAATCCTTAGTCTTTAATGTGTGGTTGGGTTTAGAGAAATGAACTACTATCGTTTATTTTAAATACGCATAAATTTGTTAATATTATAAACTGTGTTAAAATGTGAATGTTTGGAATTTTGTAGTTATTCCTCCAAAAAAATTCATGTAGAGAATAGGAAAATATGAAATGGCTAGAAATGTATACCTAGTAGTGGAACCAAACGCACTAGTAGAGATAAGTGCGGAAGAAAGAGAGATGTTCTAGGAGAAGTATTATCTGTTCATGCGACTCATGGAAAGATACCCCAGCTGGATTGTGAAAAGAATATCTAGTATGAAGTGGGATTTCTTATTTCATCACTCACCAACTTTTTCCATTGGGAGTGTACATGGGGCATCATCCTTCTTGATTGATTGTATATAGACTATACCTGACCACCTAGAGAATCCTACTAAAATGAAATTAAAATTGGTTTCATACAAGTTATGAGGTTATGAAAAGCGATGGTGGGACATATAGAATTGGGAAGTATAGCAGAAAATTATTTCGTGGATGTAAATTATGGATATTTTCTATGGGAACATATATCTAAAGACTTTGAGTCATGAGAGAGAAGATGAGATTATGGTGTTGACTTAGGTGATCCTATATTTTATTGACTATGATGGCCACATTATTGGTTTATAGTGAATTGTTATATCATTGGTTGTATATGAGGGAACATAAAAATGGTATTATGATGGGATTGATTGTGAAATTAGGTTTGAGGTGATTGTTTTCCAGCGGAAGAAGTTTTATGATGTGGTGAATCAGGATCTCATATCTATGGGGAACCTAAAGAAAACAGCCATTGGAAGACAAGTGGTTTATACATGATAGTATAGAGGTATATATTTTGAGACCATGAAGTGTCCTTACAAGAATTTTATATAGAGTAGTGGAAAGAATATTTCAAAAATGGAGGGGCTAGTTACAAATATCATTGTTCAAATTATTTCTCACCAATGTGGTAGGGAGATAGAATTCTAGAGACTGTTCCTCGAACCACTGATACACTGTAGAACCTATGAGATGATGGAGAATATAGATATGTTCAGTAGAATCCATTTTTATTCATGTAATTATGGATTATCTGGATATAGTTGGAGTATGAAAAATGGATATTTTTCAAAATATCATTCTTGTTTTTTGGGTTCTACTGGCCTTAGATGTAGAGGTAGTGGACATTGATATTTTGTTCAAGAGAACCTGTATCAGTATAGTGGTGTATCATAGGGGACATATACTATATCATTGGGAAGTGTGGAAGGATAGTTACAATACATTCATCATACACTTGTGGACAGCGAATCTAGACCATTGATGGTTAGAGGTACTATTCCTGTAGATCCTACACTAACTAGTTTGTTATTTGATACTGGTTCCCCTCACTACATTATTTCTTCATAACATCTGAATGGTTTGATCTTGGGGGTGTATTTTATGAGGGGATGTCAAACATAGATACACCGTTGAGAGTACAGTCAAGGGTCCTCTATTTTTTCAAAGGGTTTTCTCTCGAAGATGGTGGTATCATTTTCTATGGGATTTTTATATTACTGACATGTCATGAAATCACATCATTTTCAGTATCAAATGGTTTATAGTATTCCAATCCAACATTGATTTTTACTAAAATAGAGTAAATTTTATGTCTCCTAAGGATGAATACTATATTCAACATGATGAAAGGGTTATCCAGCCATGTTTATATGGACCAATTACCCAGCAATTGGGAGATATCACATCCTAGGTTTCGTGTTTGATTGTAGATTATGGATGTGAGATGAATAATTTTTTTCCATCGGTGGTTGATAGGTTTTATGATGTGTTTCCCTAAGACATATTAGGGGTACCACTTGAAAGATACATTTAATTAACAATTGATCTCATTCCTAGAGCTGAGACAATTTTTATTTCACCATATAGAATTTCACCAACAAGACATCATGATTTAAAGAATCATATGGAAGAGTTGATGGATAAGTAATTTATCTATCTCAGTACACCACATTTGGGTTTTCATGTCTTGTTTAGTAATAGGGATGACTGATCTATATGATAATATGTTGTTTACAGAAATTTTAATTATACGACTATGATGAACCGATATACAATTTTTTCTATCAAAGATATCTTTAACCAGTTGAGGGGATATTGAATCTTATAAAATATTGATTAGACTTCAAGGTATCAATTTTTCACATTGGGACCTTCTGATATATCGAGGACATATTTTAGGATTAGTTATGGCTTTTATTTGTTCTTCATATAGCCGTTTGAGTTGGAAATTACACCGAAGTGTTTATGGGGATGATGAACAAAAATTTTCATATATACCTAGAATAGTTTTTTTAGATTCTGGATGACATCATATTTTACTCTGAGACTCATGAAGATCATTGTCAATATTGGCACAGCCTTTAGATTACACTTATAGAGCATTAATTATACACCATTATTTATTAGTGTCAATTTTCGATTGATCAGGTAAACTTCTTCGATCACCTCATCTCAGAGGAAGGTGTGTTAGTGGACCCATAGAATGTAAAGTATATATTTTCATAGGAAGTTCACAAGAATTTGTTCGATATCCATAGCTTTGTGGGATTACCATGTTATTATTAGAGATTAAACTAGGAATTTTTCTAATTTTTAGATCCACTATCGAACATGGATAAGAAGGGGATTAATTTGGAATGGTTTGAAGCATGCAATATTGCCTTCTTGTAAATGAATAATTTATACACGTCAGCACCAATCATGATCCTGTCTGAGATAGGTGAGGAGTATCCAGTGTATGGTGACACATGTGGAATAATGATTAGAAATTGTTAATATAGGGAGATCAATTATTGTTGTATGGGTATCAACAGTTGTGTTCTCATGAACAGTACTACCTTTTTCATGACCTTGAGAATCATGTAGAGGTTTACACATTTAAGAGTTTGTATCCTTATCTATTGGGTGAGAAGATTACTATTTATTCAAACCACAAAAATAAAAATAATATATATTTTTGTAGAGATATTTGAATCTATAGTAGTGTACAGGATCATGTAAAAACCATCATTTGATTTTGAGAAATAATTTCCCCAAATAAGGGAAGAAGTGTTGTTGATGCACTAAAAAGGAACACTAATACTCAAGAAATTTAAGTGTCTTATGTTGAGTGGAAGATGATCATATTACTGGCAAAGATTCATGTTGTGATTCATGAGAGTCATGTGAAGATGAATTTGATTTTTTATAAGTTCACTATACACATTTTATGTATTTTAGAGAAAATGGGTATGAGAATTATGAGTACATATCCTTGAGTTAAATCTATGACGGTGTGGAGTCCCCTTCATATTAGGGATGGATGAGGAAGAGACCATCTATGTTAATAATTGGATCATTATTTCTTTGAGTATGGGGAAGGAGATAATTAATGAATTTCATGCCTCAAAGTGGGTGGTACAATCATGTGTGACTAGTATGTTTTTTGATCTTGGTCGATATTTTTGGGGGATGAGCATGAATAAGGAGATTGTATGGTTCATGAAATGATGTTTTACAAACATATAAGTGATTTATGAGCATTAACAACCATATGGTTTACTAAATTGTTTCCCATTACAGAATTATAATTGTGATGAAGTTCAAATATATTTTATTGGTGGTTCTCCTATGGTTTACTCATAGGAATGATTTTATATGGGTGATTGTGGTACCTCTTACAATTTTATCACATTTCATGCTGATATGGGATACTTTCAAAGTATTGTAGATGAGTGATTTATCCTTTCGGGAGATATTTCATCTTCATGGAGGGGAAAAGACTATTTTTTTCAGACCTTGACTCATGGATTACATTGTGCTTATAGTATAGATTGCATAAGCTTCTAGGTAACTATGTTTAAATGAGTCTAAAATTCCACCTATAGAAATATGGGAAGTTGGAACATAGTGTACATGTTCTTGAGGATATTCTTCGACCATGTTTCCTAGTAATTAGTTGATCATAGGGTAAATGAAATTCTTTGGAAGAGTTTTACATTAACTACAGTTATCATGAAACTATAAAAATGGAACCATATTTATCTATTTATGGTAGGCCTTACATATCACCTATGCTCTGGTTGGTGAGGGGTGAGCTAGAGTTGTTGGGAGAAAGAACCATGAGCCAGATGTTAGAGAATGTTTAGATCATTTCGAAATGTATTTATATGGCTCATAGTAGATATAATTACCAATCTGATAGTCATTTAAAACCCCTATAATTTGTATAGTGTTATCATGTATTTTTTGGGTGTCAACTTGATTGGGTCACCACAGGATATGATGTCCTAGAAAATTAGTTCCAAGGATTGTTGGACCATTTTATGATATAGAGAGAACGAGACTAGTGGTGTACCGATCAGGTCTTCTATGGAGATACAGTGTTATGCATTATGTTTTTCTTGTTTCACAGCATCAGCAGTATCACCTCAACTCGTACCATACGATTGGGAGAATGATGTTTATCTCGAGTTTGATGTGTCATTTGATGAGAATAGAATATGTGTATTGCATCAAAGTGAGAATGTGTTTTGAAGAAATATTGTGTTGATGTTTTATGTATTGTTGAAACATAGTTGTATTCCGGGGGAATCCTTGGAGATTAAAGAATATATGTGTGCACAGTGGCTTGATATTTTTGGGTTGGAATCATAGTGAAACATTGGAGTATAACTCAATGATAAGATATTAAAAGGTGTTGATATTTTAAAATATAGACCTTTTCTAGAGATGATTCATTATTTTATTCATCCATAATAGTGACTAATTTTTATTAACTTCTTTTTACCTTTGGGTGTATTTGATTAAAAAAAATTAATTTTCAAAGGAAGTGGGAAAGTTCACGGTTAGCACATGATTTTACCAAACATCACCCCCATCACAACAACCCGTGTATGCCAAAAAAGAAGGGATCCACACAGTTGTTTCATGGTTTTTCAAACTATGCGACCAATTAATAGAAACAATTCACCCCCCCCCCCCACCCAAAAGAGGAGCATGGTAAGGGAAAATGGATAGAAAAACTGTGAACCCTAACCAACAAAAAACTAATGACTTTATAATTAAAATTATAATTATTTTTTGACATAACTAAACCACTACATTGAACCAAAGTAGATCCCCAATCATCCCCTAATTATTACATTTAATTTTGGCACCTGCCAATGGAATTCATAAGGATACCAACATTGGTTCTTCACGATTCGATGTGCGAATTGAAGATCTACACCTCTCCCAATATGTAAATCTCATCTTGAATGATTTACCATATATATATCTCTCCCTCATGTTTCTTTTTTTCCATTAGATTCATGTTTTCCAATATTCATATATATTTAGATATATGTTTTATTAGATATTATCCCATTAAATCAAAGATCTATGAATATAAAAAATATATAATTTTTTGTAGTGATTTTAGTTATCCACATCAAATTCAAGATATACATTTGGTGAGAGTTTGTCAACTCATTGAGTTAGGTGGTTTATTAATCAAATTTCAATGTCATGAATTCAATTACGTGTATGTGATTGTATTATTTCTATTATTTTTTTATAAATTGTGCTCTCAAATTTAAAAAAAATTAAAATTAATTAATTAAGTAATAGTGAACTTGTATAATTGAGATTGTGAATTTTAATAATTAAATATTTAATTTATTGTGTAAATATTATGACAATGAATTTAGAATAATTAATTATTGAATTAATTATTTAGGTATTGTGAATGTGAAATTTGGGTAATCAAATGCTAAATTAGTTATTGAGAAATTGTTTTTATTGGTTTTATTGAAATGGATTATTTAATTGTTGAATCGATTAATGTATTGTAGTGATTTTTTATTTTATTTATTGGATTAATTAATTTTAGAATTAATTAGTTGGATTTTTTATGGAATTGATTGAATGTGGATTATTAGTTGTTGAATTAATTATTAGATGTGGTGATTGTGATTTAAGATAAAAAAGGTAAAATGTTGATTGACCACGATCGATATTATTTTGTGATACATATGAAAAATTGATATTCATGTGTGGGACAAGGATTGCAGCATCAAAATACTAAATTGAGAAATTGATATTCGTGTTTGGGACAAGACTTTCTGAATCAATGCCCATAGTGATAAATTGATATTAGTTTAAAGGAAAATGACTTATTTGTAAAAATCCCAGAGTGATAAATTTATATTCATGTGTGGGACACTGTCTGTTTCATCACAATCACATGGGGTCCTAGATATGGAGTCCTAGACCCAAACTATTCGCATTTGACTATGGTTCTAGTTAGAAATGATATGAATTGAAATGAAGTGAATAATGAAAACCCATTTGTTATAATGAATTTTTAATTGAATAATTTGTATTTTTTAGAATTTGGAAAATGCTAATGAAGATACTAATAGTTTATGATTTACCATGAGATCAAGGGTTATGTGGTCAGATAGTAAATAATTGAATAAATGAAAATGGTTTACTATATTTATTTTACTAATAATTTATAAAATTACATACATTTTTTGATTTGATATTGTTTTAGACACTATTTTTGGTGGCCTAGTAAGTTGTGCTCACACTTTACTAGGGTTTCCCTATTTGAACCTGAAATGAAATCATGTTTTTAGGATTTGATGACGGAAAAAATGAAATGTTTTATGGGTGGCATGAGATGGAGCATTTATGAGGGAATATGAAGTGGTTCATGACCTGGTTGTGAGTATTCAGTGTCCTTATTAATATTGGGTTTTACATATTGACAAATGAAACATATTGAAATGATATATATACTATTTAATTTTGAATATTATATATAATGTTTTGGTTATAATATGATATATTAATTATTCTTAGTACGGTTATAACAAACTGGTTATTGTTATTTCATTTTTTTGTTGTGAAGCACTGATAAAGAGGGTATAATATGAAAACTATTCTCTTTATTTCAACATAATACATGATTTTTTACAAAATATTTCATTTAATAATACTTATAATGTCATGAATTCCATTGACATTGGTAATTTGGTACATTACATAACAATATAAAAAATTAAATACAGTAACTTTTTTGAAAACTTCTATTACATGCTCATACTAAAAGCTATATATGATATCCTGGGGACATACATAAGAAAGAGGTAAGCTAAAAATCCCAGTATGGGAATAATAATGGAATAAATATAATTATAAAATACATTTTAGAAAATATAAATATAAATGGGTCTTTAAAAGAGTAAAATCCTTCAAAATAAATAATGAGACATGATATAGCATGATAATCACAAATTCAATATGGGAAATGTGGAAACAACTTAAAACACTAAAATGGAAACATTATTCAAGGATAAACTGCCAAGAAATCATGGTGAAAAAGTCCCATAAAGGAATCAGCTTCACCCCTTTCCCAACATGACGTCTCCAGAGACAAAATAATATTCAATTCTTGGGAGCGGTAAATAATTTTTGGTGAACCTGTCACATTATTTTCATTTTCATTCCAAAGTGTGCCACATAGATCATACAACATGAATTCATTCCTCATAATATTTAATTCCATTATCAAGGAGTGTGTAATAAATACATTTAACTCACAATTAAATGAGTTATGAGTGAATAATGGTGAATAAACTTGATTCGAAATGGGTATGGTATTCATAACATAATTGTTTTGGCATGGAAACACATGGTGAAATTTCAATAGTATAACAACATCAAATAAAAATTAATAGAATGGGATAATGAGAGGATGAAGGGTAAATCATAATTTATAAATCAAATATATAGTCTGTTTGATGTTGAATAACATATCCCATCAGATGGAAATTATGAATAAATACATAAGGTAATGAAGATGCTTGAATAAGTTGGAAAAAAGAAAAGTTCCATTAGAAGAGTGTGTGACTTCATATTTTTTGAGGGTGCTTATATAGATTATGGGGAAACCATAGAAGGACTCAATTTATTCAGTTATAGATTATTGACATGCTCTTAATAATTTTATTGAAGGAAATTTGTATCTTGGGTGGGCTTATTTAGGAAAATAGGGGGTTTTATAATTATTTTTCTTTTGGACTCTACCCAATAAAATAACTGAAACCACAAAACATGTCATGGATTTTCCCATTATTTCTCCGAAATTGATTTTGTTATCATTATATTGTAAATAAAAAGTCTTAACATAATAAAATAATACCCTTTATTATGTAGGGTTGATTTATACTATTAAACAAATTTTCATAAAACATTAAAATATATTAATTTTTTGGAGGATTAATAGGGGATTTTTAAATTTAACAAAATAAAAATAATACTTTATTTTTTAAATCGTAAAACATATATTGGTCTTTTAATACTTATATATTATTTTCTTAAATCACTTATAGGTCATTAATATTCTGTAATACACAAAGTATATTCAGAAAAAATTAATTTTGACCCAAAATTTTTACTTAAAAAATTACGAAAAATTGACCATTAAAAAATTGTGACGTTATGATTCATAAAATAATATTTCTTTTATATATATATATATATATATTAATTTTCAATTTTGAAATATTCATCTACATTTATTGAGAAATGTTGGGTTTTTTTAAAATAATGTGTTTTGAACCCTTATAAAAATTACATTTTAATTACTAATAAATTATATAATTGTTTGTAGTTAATAAAAAAATTATATTAAAAAATTATCTATATCAGAAATCCATCAATTCATAAAAATAAATTCCTTTCTTGAATTTTAATATTACCCAAAATAATATTATTGTTTTATTATATAAACATAAAAATAATATATAATGTAACCATAATTGGATAATTATATATTAATAATTATATTAAAAATAATGTACATACTTATAATGATAGTTTCTTAATACATATCTCTTTAAAACACTATGAAACACCCTAAGAGTATGGTGTGTGATGGTGAGACTTTAATGGGGGTGTTTGACATACATAGTTTGGGCCATGATCTCAATTAGCTTGAACTTCTCCAATAAATTGTTTCACCCATTCTTAAAAAACTGGAATATATATTGGTATTGGTCAAGGGAAAATCCCAATGAAGTTATAAACCATAGAATCACTGATAAACGAACATCATAGTTTATTATCCTATTGTTTGAGGTCCTCAAATGTTTTATATATGTCAATTGGATTTGTTAATACAATATATTTATATTATAAATGTGATCATGATTCAATTGATATATTATCAAATGTAATGATATTAAATTGTCTTTTAAATCATATTTTATATAATAAAACCAAAAAGTGAATAAGTTATCTATGATAATATTACATAATAATAAATTTAATTAAATCAAAAATGGAATTTAATTTATAATAGTTTTTTCCATTAAAATCCTCTCCCATTAGAAAATTTAACCCAAAAAAATTTCATTTCCCATAGTAAAAACAATGAAAGTAATTCTGTTTCATCACTTCCACCAATTCCCATGTCACTATTACCAGCATTTTGTTTCTACAATACTATTTGACTAAGTGCATTTTTTAATTCATATTATATAGTTCATGCGATATAAGATCTTAAATCGATGCTGCAAATAATAAAGATAAATCTCTAATAGTACCAAAAATATATCAAGTACATGCGAGGGGTCTGGTATATACATTATCAAGATGGATACATGGAATTCATCATGAACATGTCATAGGTTACATAGAAGTGAATTTCAGTAGGCCGCTACTCCATTGTGTTTAAGGGCCTCAAATGGGATGATGTACCTCTAATAAGGTGTTACCTTATTCCCAAATCTCATCACTTTCTTCCATGTAGATATGTGTAGGAATACCATGTCTCCAACAACAAACTCTCGGTCTCTTTGATGATTATCAGCATAGCTGTAATGACAAATCTATATAGCCTTGATATACTCCTGAATGGTCTTACCCTTTTCCACCATTTCCTCAACCATTTAATGAACTAGAAGATTTTATTTCCCATCATCATTCCATCATATAAATGCTCTACCCATCTTCCTATAAAGGGATTCATAGGGTGAATTTAGATTCTCTAGTGGAAATTTTTGTTGTATGAGAACTCAAATCATAATAGATTTTAGTCCAATCCTCATCTTATGTCCATATAACATGATCACAACAAGAATTCATGTGTCTGAATAGTCTACATAGATTGGACATCAGTTTGTGGGTGATAAACTATGATAATGTTCAACTCGGTTTTTAAATCATGTATAAGACTTATCATGAACATGAAGGTGAATATCTTATATTGATCAAATAAAATCGGAAGTGGTATGAAATGAATCATTTCCAACTCTCTAGTGTAATTATGTGAAAGTTGATCTAGAAATAAATCCTATTGAATCATAATAAATCTTGATATACATGTAAGAAGATCCAAAAAACCATATAGCATTTTTTACCATGGATGTCTTTCAATGTCTAGTGATAAAGACAGTAGTGAGATTTTATAATTTTCATGTTGTTATGGGTAATGGTTACATCACCCCCTTAGACTGGTGCCTTTCAGCCTTCACTATCCGAAATACCAGGCATGTTGATTTATATTCAGTGATCTAAATCTTTATATTTTCCTACCCATAGTTCTCTTGGAGATCCGGAGACATTTTTATCTTTTTGGGTGAATGGAGAAATTCAAGCTATGTGTATCATCCAACAAATCATTCATTAACTCATGAATTTATGGTATAAATTTTCATGTCCCAAATCACACAAAACCATGTTTATGAACATTGAACTCTGATAAGTTTAATTTAATTATTATTTCCACATTCTTCTAGATTCAAATAATTCCATTGAGTATACTTCATCATTTCTAAAAGAAATGGATGAATAGTTATTTGATAAAGTATTTATGTTTTTTTATATATTTGTCATTCCCAAGTCAATCCTCTTTATGTTTAAGAGTATTAGAACCTTCCCAATTCGCATTAATAATTAAATCATAAGATCATTATAATTAGAGTGTCTTCTACATTATTTTCCTTCTATGGGTGGTAGTGAATTGACAGGTTGTAGTCTTTGATCAGATCTAACCATTCTATTTTGATATTATTTAGTTCTTTCTATGTGAGTATATACATGAGGAGTTTTTTATTCTTATATATTTCACTCTTCTCCCCAATGTGATAATGCATCCATATTATCGAATAGTATATCACTATATACCACAATAGAACACGTGATCAGTCATATTTTTCATGAAATTTAAACTATCATTAAGAATATACTATAAATTTTCCATTTTTCATTATTTTAATAACCAATCCCTTCATCAATGCATTCTTGAATACCATGAAAATATCTCCACTTATGGGGAGTTTCAGAATAGGTACAATGACAAAAATCATTTGAAACATCTTAAAAATATCTTCAAATTCCTCATTCCATGAAATATTGAATCCAATATAATTTATATTTTTTTATCGTGTTTGACAAATACATGAAATTTTACACAAATCAACGTTAGTACCAAGATAATATAAGGAACATATAGATATATTTCACATATGTTCTCCTAATACATCCCTCAAATGATTCTATTTTTATGGGTCCATAGATATTAAATTTCTTGTGATGATTTGTCCCAATTGTGAGGCTTCCTTTAACAATACCTCACATTTTATGTTAATTTAATATAGTATATCATTTCTAATGGTTATTAGCATAGTTCACATATTCTCCTAATACCCCTTCTTTTTTTGGAGTATATTAGAATATATTCTATAAATAATATCAAAAATATCTCAAGTTAATCTCAAAAGACTCTATTAATCATGTCCATTATGATTTATATAGATATACTATGTCCAAATTGAATTAATATGAACTCATTGTTACCGTTCCTTCTTCAAAAATTATTCTTGTGGATATCCTCCTTCTTCACCATATTTGGGAAATTTATCGACCGTATATTAACCGTGTAGAAGTATTATCCTCCTTGTAGATGAATATAAAATAATAAATCAATGGATTAGGGTACTTTTTCATTATTGTGATCATGTTGAGCTCATGATAATCAATGAAAATTTGCATTGACAAATCCATCATTTGATGACGATGAATGGTTCACCCCCAAGTCAAGCACATTTACATATGATTCCTTCTTCTATATTAGCCTATATTTGTTTCTCCAGCTCCTAAATATTTGAAACCACCATTATATATGGAGTCCTGGATATTGGAATTTCTCTAGGTATATGGTCGATTGTAAATTCAACCACCCAGTTAAGAGGAAGACTTAGATATTTATCGGGAAAAACAATAGAGTATTCCATCAAAATAGGAAATAATGTGGGGGTGGCTCTTTCCATAAGCTCATTAATTTTATCTAGACACAATTTCACTTCGGTAAATAATATCCATGATTGAGATGTTGGTGCATGAATAATATTCATTCTACTTCGTAAACATGTACAGAAAAGAGGGTTGATTTCCTAAAAAGAAGTGTGATTTAATATTCATAAAAGTTAATGTTGGATCCATGTATTGAAATCACATCCATTACCCAAATTGCATTAAATTACCTTAAAGTTATTATGATAGTGTTTGTTAGAATTTTCAACTGACATATTTCGATCAGTACACGTTATATATTGAGAATCAATTAATGCCCCATTTTGTATTTTCATCTACATATTTACATCCATGAATTGTTTAGATATTTTAATAGGAATAAAAAACATCTATGATATTAAGGAATATGTAAAACTAGAACAAAAAAGTATGTTCTATATTCATTAATAAATTACTAGTGTACTAGTCACTACTTCATTATCACGATCCATGTCAAAGGATGAGATTCAAAATGGTCACCCATGATTCCATAGAGATTATTTCTTGCCTCCAAAATACCTTGGATTAGTTAATTGATTTTCAAAGTTCTATGTATCCTTGTTAATAATTATATGAAAAATTCACTAAGGTTTGACTAGATAATTCCTTTCCTTTATCATTTTAGGGAGTTCTTCATGTCGGAAATCACTGTCTATGTTACCTTCCATCACCCACATAAATAATTTAATTATCCTCATAGTGAATTTATATGGTGATTCTTTATAAAACATTGCAATGTGGGATATTAAAATTTATTGTCATGAAAATATATCTTCATCAGGCCACCTGAATTAAATTCCACAATTCTCTTCTTATCCCCATTATACCCTTGATTTTATCCAATCTCTATCTCAAATTTTTTTGAACATCAGAGAATTTATACATAGCTACCAATGTCACAGATCACTAGAAACATTCATAGACTGTGTTTTATATCACCAAAGAAGTGATCATCCTTACACACTATGGTAAAAAAATTCTTGAGAAATGTTGTATAAATCATGCAATGTTTTCCTTTTATTCCCTGAAATATTGTTTTTATTTATTCTTGAAGGAATGTAAATCCCTATAAATTTTAAGAAAAAATAGGACTAAAATATCAATGAAAAAACATTTTACGGAATTTCATCATCCCCATAGATTATTTCAAGTGCATAGGCTTCATATTCATTATCAATGTCCACCATTTTTTAGCTTCTCCCCATATGATAAATATCTAGTATAACATTCACTTTCTCATAAAATTCACACAAAGAGAATATCTTTTCAATTTAGCAGATCCATTATTCCTTGACTAAGGTATCACATTATCCATTGAATGTGATAGTCCATTGTCGCATAAAGGTCTCAATCACAACATTTTCTCTCTTATATGAATTTTTACACAGATCTTGATCCATGTTTCTATATAGAACAAGTTTCATCCTGTCACAAATCATCCCCAAGGGTATATTTTGTGACTACCCCAAGCTCACCTCCCATATGCTAGGGGACGACGACTATCGCTGAGTAGTAATTTCCCACAAAGGGGAGGCAGTTGTCTATAAACCATCATACGTGTACATATCCCTATGAAATGTATTAGAACTGAAAACATTGAGTAAACAGATATACGACCCACTATGACAACCACTGAGAGTAGAAATATAGACTAACAATTAAACAATCCATAATATAAGCCCAAAGGAAATTGAAAAGTACATGATTCTATATTTCATCTAAAAAAATCCAACCTAAAGGGAATGTATAGTATCTTGTATAAATGTATTAGAGGCAAGAAACATCCATTATGTCACCCTGATGAACCCCACTATCTGGGCCACTAAGGGCTTCATCAAAGTTGACGATCATCTAAAGAAGACACGACAAGTGCGAGCGAAGCCCATGCAGGGTTGAGTAAAACAATAATCTGTATGGACACCAAAATACATAAGAATTAAACATCTAAAACCATAAGGAATCACATAAATTATACCACAATGAATATCACTAATAAATAAACATAGTATAGAACCAAAGTGGTACATGAAGTGTATCCTCTATGAATTTTAATCATGAGAGTTACTAGGCTTAGAGAACAACAAGTATATGTCTATGGTACTTAAACAAGATTATATTAAGAATCCACAACACACTGAAGTAGTAACATGTAAATCATTGGTAACACACGGAATATAGGCAACACATAGAGTTTCGGTAACACCGAATGTGTAGGTAACACACAGAGTGTAGATAACACACTGAGTGTTGGAAACCCATGTAGTGTCAGTAACATATAGAGTGTCCTCAAAGACTAGAGGACACACACTCTGGTCGGTCAGGGGATTAGAAAATAATTTTTGGTAAGAAAATATATCTCTATTAAACACATAGACTAAAAAACACATGCAGTCAAGGTAATCACCTAGATTCTCAATCACAACAAGCCACATGATACCATCCTTATCATCCTCATTCTAGGAGCACCCACTCATCAATCAAATAGTACATATTCTAAATTTTCTGGAAACTCACTTAGAGTTTGTCATAATTACCACTTAATTGTAATGGTCATAACCCTATAAGCGGATTATCAAAAGGACACATGGTTCGAGAGTTACAAGACTCTTACTGAAAATAGGCCTATTGGGTCATGGTCCAGACTGACATGGGAGGATCGACCCGAGCCTACCTAGTCTGGGTTATGCCAGCCTAACCATTTGGGTCCTATCCATCCCAATGGGAACATCCCATTATTCCTGCCTAACCAATTGGACCATTGGACCACAGCACACTAGGCCATGTGGTCCAGCCCAGCAGCCCGGTTCTCCCAGTCCGGCATGCGTCGTGCGAGCCAGCTCCTCCTGTACGCGGCCTGTCAATTTTCATCACCAAACAACCAATGTGTGCATGTGTTCCACCTCCTTCCATCCCAATCCACTCATGTTGATCAGAAATACCACCTGCAGCTTAACAGTGTACGGGTGTGGAGATGTCCTGCCAACATCACGCCATCTGTTGCGGGCTCCCAAAACCGTCTTCCTCTACACAAGAATGTGTCCACCGATTTCAGAATTCCAGTGGACCCTTTATAATTCCATTAGAATCACTCTGGTGCTATGATTTTTTAATCGAAATATATTATTGAATACTCAGGTCTTTACCTTCACTATTGCCAGCTCGGGCCTATTCCACGATCTATACCTGTGAAAATCAGTTTGAGCAGTGATATATCCCACACCACATTGATCCATATTAAACCATTACAGTCATACCTCTGTTATGACGTAACGAATCCTTATTTTTGATATCATATCATTATGCAAAGGATCGAGTGTGCAATGATCGATTGATCGCAATGTGAAAGTCAAAGTCCAGAGGAGGAAATCCCTTGACTAATAAAGAAGGGAGGAAAGAGAAAATCCTAAGTCAAAAAATAGGAATGGACCTCGATCGATATTTATGCCAATCGTGGTTCACAATAATTAGTAGGTCAATCAAAATTAAAAAAAATGATAATTATTTAAGATACGCAATCCCAAAAATAATTTCCACAGAAGATACCATCCCGTATGAATGAGTGATCCACGGGTCATCATGTTCATGGTTTTATCTGTGATCATCGTTAATTCCTCTAATTGGGATAAAATTTAATTGAAAGAACACACCCAACAGGGAATCAATCGTTCTCTTCAACAGATTAGTTGTCGGTGATGATCCATTAAAGAATTATCTTGATCCACATCTACGACACTGATTCACTAACGTTTATCATCGAGGGAGCCTCTCAACTTTTTCTAAGGGAAACTCTAGGGATATGGTCATAACCCAGAATTTGAGACAAATATTTTTAAAAAATAAATAACTTTTTTGTTTCAAAAATACATTTATTTAAAATATTTTAATGATGGGTATTCCCAAAATATAACATTATTGTCTGGTCCATACCGGATGATGTTAGGACCCACCTATGTAAAATGTAGCATTACAAACTCTACAGTGGTCATGGATTTCAAACCCATTTCACTTTTCATGAGTTATTAAGATTTAAAAAAATTAAATTAATTTACTATTTTTAGTTATGGTTATATACTTTTCAGGTTTTCCCACTGGAGACCTACGGTGACTAAAGTTAAGTCACACCTAGGGTAAACCTTCCATCATGAAAACAAAGGTGCCTAGAGATTTTTGATATGAGGCCCCGTTTTTGAGTTATTCATCATTGTTAAGAAACCCCCTGAAGCATGAAATTTAAAAACATAGTAGTTTTTGTCGAACCCTATTGGGAACAGTAAGCCTTAGAATCACATGCCATCTTAGTGATTGATCTTGTAATTCTCCCAGAAATTATTTATTTTTGTTGGAAAAAACAGGTAATTTTATTCTCCCCACCTTAAGGCTTTACTTCCTCATTAGATAAACCAAGGGATACCCAAACAGATGAGGGTATGAGCATGGACCTGGTCCCCATGCTCCAATATTCTCATCCAGATATTCAAGATGATTCCACTGGGCACACATTAAATGAATTTACTACCGATAGAGGGTCCTCTCTTGGTAATCCTTGATATCAAAAACTAGGATGGAAAGGGAGAACACTGATTAGAAACTATCATTTATGGGATTACATATCTCTTAAATGCTGAGGAATCTCAAGCCCTCTATTTAACACTTCTCCCAAAAATAAAATATGTGGCAGATGTGGTGTTTCAGTCAATGATCACATAGATGGTTTTTTCCCTAGACATATGTGGCAAACACATCATAATTTCCATCGATATTCTTTCTCACCCCCATCCTAGCATGTCAAGGAAGAAAATAGAAACCCTCTTCCAATAAAATGGACTTGAAATGGTGATTTGACAAACCATGAAGCTATTTCAAAAATGAACTCATATTTTATATCAATAGGTAAGACCAGATTCATCCTATTCATTCCTCCTTAGTGTTCCCATTGACACACAAATGCATATCTCGATGCATCTCTCCCCTCTAGGAATCCACTTCTACTATTGTTCATCCCCTTAAAAAAAGATGTTCTCCACATCATTCAAATATCCCATTGAAGTATTCCTTGTGGGAAATTTAGCCTACCCAGTATCACTTTCGGTATCACTGATTCATGCTTCCCTAACATACTATAATAGTTTATGGGTAACAACCACTAAATGGAGGTAAGTTGCATCATCAATATGCATGAAGGATAAATATATCAAGGAAAACTATGTTTTTAATCCTTCAGTAACACTCAAAGAGATCGACTACTGATAACATCATCCACCAATAATCCCTAACCAGCAGTATATACTCTCTCCATGTCATAGTCCTAGAAGATCATTAGCCAACACCACTATCTCATGATCAGAACCTTCTGAGAGAATATATAACTGAGACTCTTATGGTCCGAGAAGAGGATATGTCCCCACCCATCAGGTAGTGTCCTCACATATTCAATATAAAGACTACCATTTCCAACATAAGATCATGGGTCATAGAGTTTTTCTCATGTGGCCTCAACTGTCCCGACCCATAGGCAATCACTGCTTTCCTAAACATAAGGACACAACTATGTCTGGCCCCTGGTGCATTGCAAAACACAACGCATGTGACTCCCTCCTCATGGAAAGTCATGATCAGGGTGCTCATCAAATTCCACCAAAGCTTTTGAAATATACGTTTTCACTTCTCCATTCATAGGAAATTTTTCCCTTTTCTTGTGAAGTATTTCATATATGTTTCTACTCTGGAAATTTCAAGCACGATTCTCCAACAGTACCTAGCGAATAGAAGGAAACTCCTCACCTCAGTAACATTCCTGGGTGGATCCCAAGAATGAACTACCTCTACCTTCCCTGGATCTACAGAAACACTAGCCTCTAGGATGATGTATCCCATAATGTAGACATCTCATATCCATAACTGGAACTTCTAGAACATCTCATGAAGCTAGTGGTGTTTTATTACGTTTAGGATCATCATTATGTGTATAGTGTGCTCCTCCTCAGACATCTAGTACAAATGGATGTCAATAATAAAGACCACTTCAAACTATTCTAGGTAGGTCTGGAAGATCCTATACATTATTTCCATGAAAACATCATGAGTTTTCATCATGCCAAATGGAATCACTTCATTGTTTACAAAGAGACATTAAAAAACCATCATCAGGATGTGCTCATCCTAAAACCGATGCAGATGATAGGTTGATATGAGGAATATCTTCATGAACTGTTTCTCTCCATTATTCTAATAGAAGAGGTCATCGATCCTCAGTAAATTATACTTTTTCTTCTCAATCACCTAGTTTAGGCACAAGAAGTCCACACATAACCTCAATCTCTAATGTTTCTTCTTGGAAAACAAAACTAGGGCTTCCCATGGTGAAGCACTAGTTCTCACGAAGCCCATCCTCTACAATTCCTCTAAATTTATGCTCAATTAAGGAATCTCTACAGGAGGCATATGATATTATAGTGTAGATATTGGTATTTTCCCAAGGTACAGTTTAATGGAGATGTCTACAACCCTTTGAGGAGGTAGTTTGGGAACATTGTCTAGAAATATTTCTTCATACTCATCCACCACTATAAGAAACTGAGGACTTTTATCATTCATTATACCAATATTCATGATATACAGCTGATGTGTGATTAGAAGCACCCTTTTAGATGTGATTCCATTAAGTGCGTCTTGTGTCTCCCTTTCACCGATAAAGGAAAACATGGTCCCATATTCACTGACACAATCACTATGCACCTAAAGAAGTCAGTATGATCATGAACTATGGATAACCAGTCTACCAATATTTGTGTTTTAAGGACTCGATAATTCCACCAAATTTCCTAACCCGCAAACTAACCCCAACTATATGAAAACATTGTTGGCACCAGTATGTGATTGTCGAATATCATCCCATATGAATCTTTATGCATAGGGTTCGAGTAAATAGATCATCTGGAATATCCAAATTTTGAACAAGTGTTGTGTCGTTAAAAGAGTGACTGACACCTATTTCAATCAAAATTGAATCTAGGGTAGAAAAAAATAGATCATATCTCTAATAATCTAGGGATGTTGAGGATCATAGGCTGCCATCTTATGGATCTAGCCTCACCACTATCCACCAATACCTTGATCTTTGGGCGGACCACCCGGGCTCTGTAGGGGTAGTGACTCGAACCTCTTTCGACCTCAAACTACTCATACCGCTCCTCTGCAATGCCTACTTCCTTGAGGACCACCCTATTCTATCCTCCAATGCTTCCTCAGCAGTCTCTGAACCATATCATGATCAGTCACACAGCTGTTCGAACAATCTATAGTGATAATTCCCTGACCTCTGCATGAGTATCACATTTTGTCCTTCAAATGACTCAATCATCCTTAGGATGATCACAATTCTAGCCCAATGTCTGGGGATGTCCCATAAAAGATATTACCTACTAGGACCCCTATATTTGTTTTGGCATACCTTCTTTCTGAAGACCTAGCTACCTGACGCCTGGTGGAAGCTCCCACCATTGGTACCCGCTCTGTTGGAAATATTTCCACCCGTAGATCCTACTCCAGCCCCCCAACATGTGTCATAATTCTAATTTATATCATTGATTCCTTGATTTGTGGGCATATAATCTGATCAATGATCCATTCCCTAAAGAATGATTCATGCACCATGTTAGTGGTGGAGCAAGAATGATCTAGGAATCTAATAGAGTATTATGCTACTGACTAACTTCCCTTCTATATGTGCAGTAACTACTATATATGCATAGAGCATAATGTTTCTAGAATGAACTCATCCTTGAATATGCACACGAAGTCTGTCTAGTATAGTGTTGCCTAATCAGGCATCTAATTCAACATGCTCAACTATATCCCTACCAAGCTCTAAAGAAGGATCGAGGCTAGGACTATAAACTGGTTGGGAGGCATCCTCACTAAGTAGAAGACTCGTCTAACTGCCTCCATCCAATCCATAGCTACCTTATGGTCTGTCTCACCTCCAATCCTAAGAGGTCATTGTCTATAGATCATTTTAAATACTCTATGTATATGTGATTACTATATCTGTATCATATAAATGAACTGCTACTCTTTGGGCAGTGGTGTCACGGGTACACCACCGAGATGTTCTATTTCTGACAATGATCCCTATGATGATTCCCCATTTCTCAGTTGACCATCCTTGGGGTCATGACTTGGAACCGTGTATATCTACCTATATGGAAGCATCTCGAAACAAAACATATTGTACCATGGTCAATAGAGTATACTTTGTGTGTTGAATCTCACTCAATAATGATATGATAACACAATCAATTCTTATACAATTCATGAACCATTAATTTCCAATGCAACTACTGTTTTCTTGTACGGAGTTGGAAATAGGAATTCGATGTCATGTTGTATGGATCTGTTGGCTTCCACACCAACATTGGGTTCTCTAGAATAAAATCCAAACTCAAGACACATAAAATTGTTTCAGAAAAACAAGAGTAAAGTATACCTCTCTGATACCACACTATCAGGGCCAGTCACCCCGAGATTGTGTTCTTACTACCCCAAGCCCACCTCTAATAGGCCAGGGGTTGGAGACTAAAACCAATTACAAGTTTCCCTCAAAGGGGAGACATTGGTCTATAGATCTACACACATGCACCCCACCAAAAGAAAAGTACTAAAACTAAAAACATAGAGTAAATAGATATACATCCCACTAAGACCACCTCTTAGAGTAACAATACAAACTAAAATTTAAACATGATATAATAAAATCCCAACTAATATAGAATGGTATAGTATATTGGATCTCATCCACAGAAAAAATTACGTAAATGGTTGGTAAATTATTTTTTCTGAATGTTGTGGATGCATACCACATCCATTGAGACACCCTCAAATGCCTATGTATTTGGACCACCAAGGTGTTCATCAAAGCTGCCAGTCATCTTCACTAGAGCCAAAATGGGTGGGAAATTCCTATCTAGGGGTGAGTAACACAATATTTAGTAGGGACCTAAAACAAAAAAGGAATTTCACAATTTATACAACAATGAATCACACGAAGTGTACTAGAATGAAGATAACATATAAATACACCTAGTAGACTACCAATGATGTAAACACACTATAAACACTAATAATTATAATCAATAGAGTTACTAGAGTCATATCACACTGAGTATAGGACAATGGTACATAAACATGAGTGTCATAATTATCCAATGTACCCTAAAGTAGTAACATGTGGAGTGTTGGTAACACATGGTGTGTAGGTAACACACATAGTGTTTTTAACACATGGATTGTAGGTAAGACATGGAATGTAAATAACACACGGAGGGTTGGAAACTCACAGAGTGTAGGTAACACATGGAGTGTCCTCAAATTCTTGATGACTCACACCCTGGTGGGCTTGGAGAGTACAGAATCAGTCTTAGTAGGACAAAAATTCTAAATAAACCAAATTGTCTAGGTAAAACACATAGTCCAAGAAATCACATAGGTTCTTGGATGACGCCAGTTGTATGATTCCTTCCGTAACATGCTCGTTACTGGAGAACCTACTCCTCGATCCAATAGTCCATATTACATCTTCCATTGAAACATACATATAGTATATCAAAGGGAGATATTCATCATAATGGTCTCAAAGTTGTAAACATCTTTTCAAAGAGACACATATTTTGAGAGTTACAAGACATTTATTAAAAAGGGGCTAGCTAGGTCTGTGTCCGAGCTGGCCAATGAGGACCAACCCGACCTGAACCAGCTTGTCCCATGCCAATACAAACCAACCCACCGAGACCAACCCATCCCGATCCACCCTGGCTAGGCCCATACCACCTCATTTTGGTGGCCCATCCCATTACTGGTCCAACCCATTAATCCATTCTGTCTAGAATAACGGGCAGGCTGACAACCCAATTTTCTATGTCCGGCCAGTGTTGTGTGAGCCGTCCCCTCTAGCTTGAAACCTAGCCATGTTCTATGTCGCACCAACGTGCATGCCCTAGATGCCTATATCCTTCCCGATATGATCATGTAGACTGAAAATACAGAATACAACCCGACCACATATGTCCAGTCAATGTAGATGCCACCAAGTGTTACATTCCCCACAATAATCATTGTGGGATCCCTCAACTGTCACTACAGGCAGCTGTCTTCTACCGCATCGGCACATGGCAGCCGCCATGTACCACTGTTGGTGCCCTGGTGGTGACTTACACATGCCACTAGACATACTAAAGTGCTCCAATTATCGATTAGAATGATATTCAAGAATCATTGGGTCTCCACCATCACTTTTATGGATTTAGATCCATGCCACGCTGTGGAAATTCATTCGAGCGGTGATATATCTTGCACCAAATTGATCCATATGACACTGTCATCATCGCACCATCATCGTTTCATGCTGATTACTTATTTGTGATAGCAGATCAATGTGCCATATATCAAGTGGGAAAAGATTGATCGATCACAACGTGTTGTTTCGTGGGACAAAAGATGAACTCCCTCGACAATCAATGAATGGGGAATTGGATAAAATAATAAATCAAAAAATAAGAATGAAGCTAAATATATGTTAGTTTATATTTTGGTTCATTTCTGTTAGTAGGGAAACTGAAATGGAGCCACACTGGATAATCAAATCAGATACACAATGCTCAAAAAAATTCCCACAGAAGATACCCTACCACAAGAACAAGCGATCCGCGGGTCAACCAGTTTGTGGGTTGTTCTTTGTTCATATTTAAATACAAGAACACAGAAAAAATGAAATTGCAATAAAAAAACTTACCTAGGATTGTATCATTCACTTGTATAGAGATTTTTTTGTTGATGATCCATTAAATAATGATCTCGATCTTCATCTCTGATCCAGATTCACCGGTGTTTTTCATCAATGGAACCTCTCCTCTTTGCCTCAAAAAAACTATAGGGTTATGGTGGTAATAATGGGTTATTGAAAATAAATTAAAATAATGATCTATATTGCGTCCAAAATATATATATTTTTCAAAAAAAAAATGACTTTTTCATCAGAAATATAAATTTTTCTGTTGAACCACACCGAACGATACTAGGCACAAAAATAAGTAAAATGACAAATTACAAACTCAATGATGGTCTCATATTTCCAATCTGAGTTATCATTAATGAGATATTATGATTTTAAAATAAATTTATTTTATTTAGATAGTTTATTTACTATTACATCCTTTTCAGTTTTTCTCATTGGAGACCCTCACCGACTAATTTTAACTCACACCTAGTGTATACCCACATACCTAAACACAACGGTTCTCTCATATTTCTGATATGGGCCATTATATAAGAGATATTCCACTTTTTTCAAGAAAACCACTCACGTGGGCTATTAAAAAGTTAAAGTTATTCTTCAATGTATTTTGGGATCACCGAGCCTCAGAATCGCCCACCATCTTAGCACCTAGTCTCGAAATTTTCTTATATATATTATAAAAATAAAACTGGGAAAATTCGAGTCATTAGAAATCTATGAGAGTTTCATCATGATGTTTATGATTCTCTCTCCCATTGAGTTGGGAATCTTTTTGGGGTAGTAATCACAGTTCTTTTCCCATGGAATATTTACCTAATTCCTTCTACATCCATCAATTATCTAAAATAAAAGAGAAATTTTTTATGATGATTTACGTACTATTTAACACATAAATAGGAATTTAATGACATTAAAAGGGTAATTTATAAATTATATTTATTCCCATAATGTTTGAATTTATATTGTCAAACTATGTTATCTATGATCTACATCCAAACATATATTACCATTGTAATTTTTCTGATAATAATGGTTTGAAATGTGATTATTAATTTACAAATTCATATATTCTGAGAGTATCAAGGCAAATTTTTATTAAGGCATGTTTCCAAGTACTATGTTACATTGAGTCAGACTCAAACCACCTTGTTTGAGTTATTACCCCTAGGAACATTTGTGCTAAGAATCATGTCCACTTGTAGTATTATAACAGGTGATGAATTTTCTTGGTAAACCACATACACTATATATAAAAAAAATAGCTATGTTTTACTCTACATAATCTTATCACTATGGTTTTATATATCATTTTATAATCATAATCTGAAAAATAAATAATATTTTCCTCTGATACCAAATATAAGAAATATTCTCTTTATTTAACATTAATACATAATTTATTACATAATATTACTATGAAATCCCAAAAGATGTAGAATTATTGTATCTTTGGGAATTAGTTTCATTTCATAAGAAAATGAACAATGAAATACATCACCATTATTGAAAACACTGATAACATTCACTTACATAAAACATCATTTGATAACCTTGGGGAATACAAAGGAAATGGATTATCTATAAATCCTTATATAATATTAATGGGGTATAAAAGGAGTGAGAATCATAAAAATGAACAATTATACATGATTACATGATAATCATAAAAGGAAATATGGGAAATGTGGCAACAAACTAAAACACTGCATCATACCCAAAGGTGATGGAAAAACGGCCAAGACATCATGATAGAAAATGTCCCATATAAGGATACAGGATTACTCTATATCCCAAAAAATAAATCTCATGAGACTAGTAATTATCCAATGCATTAGAGAGTTATATAATTTTGTTCTCACCTATCACTTCTATTTCATTCTCATGCGTTTGTAGGACACAAAGATCATAACACAAGGATTCATTCAAAATCATATTTTATTACAAGATAATGTAGCGTGGAATACATACATGAATTTCACAATTCATTGAATTATATGTTTATTATGGTGAATAATCATGATATGAAATTTGTATATTATTCACAATAGATTTTTTTGGAACGGAAAATCACAGTTTGATTTCAGCAGCATAATGAAGTCACATAAAAAATCATAAAATGAGTTTATGGGAGATAAATTGGTCACTAATTATTTTGAATATATCTTAACACTATGGGGGATATGTAATAAAATATCCCATTATAATTAAATTAATATAAAATATATAAGGTAACAAATATTATATAAATTATAAGAGAGTGAAAAAGATCCCTTAATTATGTGAGTTACTCTGAATGCATGGGAGGGATTATTAATAGACATGGGTGTCTTGATAGGTCTCTAGATAGTGTTTGAAAGTGTATAAATGATCACAATGAAGTTTTTGTGAAGATAAATTAGAGATTGTACAGTTTTATAAATGTTAAGAGGGAATATTCATTATTATTTAAGGTTTGGACTCTACATAATAAAATACCAAAAACACAAACCATCACATGATATTTTCCCATAGTAGAAATAAAATGGGATTGGTTGTTATTATTTTATAATTATATGGTCAATATTTTTGAAATAATACCCTTAATTATGTGTAGTCGATTCATACTATTAAAAAGGGTTTTAAAACTTAAAATACATTAATGGTTTTGAGGGATTCATACAGGATTTTTAAAATTTATGAATTAAACATAAAATTACATTATTTAAAATTTATATCATATATTTAGTCTTGAATAAATTTTGTGGTATTTATTACATAACATTAAGGTCATTATGATATCATAATACATAGAGTATATTTTTACAATATTTAATTTGCCCACAAAAATTTTAATATCTCATAATATAATGAAAAATACATCGTTGAATAATTAAGATGTTTTGAATGAAATAATAATAACAATTTTATCTATATAATTATCTAAATATGCCAATTATCCCATTTGAAATATTAATGGACATTTTCTTAAGAATTATGGGTTTTTTTAACAATAACCATTTTTGAACACTTAAAAAATTACATTTGGCATCGAAAAAATATAATTTTTTTATATAAAGTAATTATTTAATAATAATATTTTATTAAAATATTAATAATTTATGAAAACCAATATTAATTCAAATTAAATTCATTAGATTGATTTTAATATTACCCAAAATACTATTTGTATTTTTTATATTAAAATTTAAATCATTTTAATGTAATCATAATATCATAATAATAAATTCATAATTCTATAAAAAAATTATCTACGCAGTCATAATGATTTTTAATTGATACATATCAATTTAATACACCTGAATATTCTCTAAGAGTAAGCTTCACATTGGTGACAATATAATAGGGTGGTTAAGAATACATTATCTGGTCTATGATATCAATGTGGTTAAATATCCCCCATAAATAGTTTCTCTCATTCTTAAGTTGTTGTATCTCATATTGGACGTGGCCTTGGGAAAATGCCAATGATTTTATATCCCATGGAATCTCTGATAAATGGGATTCTTTGGGTACTATCGTACTAGTTGAGGACAAAATTTCATTTATTTGTTTCAATTGGAATTATTAACATCCACTATTTATATTAATCATGTGTTCAATATCCAAAAAAAATATTATCAATGGTAATGATACTTAATAGTATTATAAATATAATTTGATATAATATTAAAAAATAAGTACATGAGTTTTCTATAACCATATCACATAATAAGTCATTTGATTAAATCAAATTGGGAATTTTATTTATAATATTCCAAGGCATTTTATTTGTCTCCTCATGATTTATATTACACTTTCATTGCTAGTAAGAAGCCTATGGAATATGAGTAGGCATTCTTGAGGTCATGTTATCTACCCTTTTGGGGTATTGGAGTGCGGCTCCTCAGCCAGAACATTACAGATCTATTGGATGAAGATTTATCTATTAAAAAAATTATATCAATCTGTGTGCTATGATATTATGAATTTGATCACCATGAGGTGTGGGTGAATGAATTACAGATTATATAATAGTGGAATTATTTTTTTATATGTTGAGAATACTGAGTTATTGTATAAGAATTAATATCTAATGGTTGAGATCATTGTAACCCCCTCTTGGTCATATGTTTGTTTAATTTTGAGGTAATTTTATCTTTCTTGAGTTTTATGAGTCTTTTGAGAGTCTATGGTAAAACAATTCATGTTTTATAGGAAATATGTTGTGTTAACAGGTTATGGATACGGTTAGTTGTAACATTATGGTTGTTATGTGACATGAATATATAGGTTCCAGTTGTGATTTAAAAAATTGAGAGTTATTTTCCTAAATGTGTGAATCAATAAAAAAACAATGTAGATGAATGTGTTTGGTTCCAAAGGCCATAAAACAAAATGAGAACAATATCTCTAACCATAAATATATTCCATTATAGCTGATCATATTTGTTTTCCAGGAATAATAGCAATGAAATAGTTTGCAAATTGTTTTCTAGCCATGCAAACTAACTATGTGCCTCATGTAGGTTTTATAAAAACTGAAATTAACCATTATTCCCTTAATATATATTATCATTAATCGTATCATAATACCTTATTATTCTGATCTATACACTCCTTGAATCTATATATGGTTCTATTCTATATACATAGTGATTATTGATCTATTTTGGTTTTTCTTTTTCGGGTTAGTGTGGATATCCTCTTGATCTCTCCTCATTTTTTAGACCTATCATCGATCTCTATTCTACTAGTTTCATTAGAACCCAATTAGGTGGTACTTTTATTATCCCTGTGATTTAATGGGGAATATATGTTGCTTCTTTTGGATCTATTCAATTTACGAATGAATATTTTTATTTCCAGCCTCCATTATTAAATTTGTATAGGTTTTCTATATTAGATATATAGGTGTACCTATATAATGGTTCGATCTAATGTCATATTGAACATTATTTTAGATTAGTTTTGTTTTTTATGAAATAAAATGATTTAATAGGGGTTTAGACGGATTTTTGAAACAGCTTAATACAATTTATGCATTTCAGTATATGCCACAAATAATATTTTACATGTAAAATTGATTTTCATTCATAATAATGATGATTATATGATTAATAAATTGTTTTATAAAATATTTAACATGGTAAGTTGAATGTTTTTATGAAATATTTTACATGGGATCACATTAGGATCCATGGGTGAATTGGGTAATGGATATAATAAAATCTTAATGATTACTTGACAATCAAGTGATATGAATGTGAAATGGATAGATTGTGGTATGACTTAGTATCCTAGGATTCAAAATATGATGGCTCAATTTTACATGGGTTTCCTAGTATTTATTCTGATAAGTTATATCACTTTTTGGATTCATTCCTTATTTCAACTATGTTTCCAATTTTGATTATAAAATTTTAATCCATTAAAATATATTATTTTTTAGTTATTCCCTCTATGTTATGATTCATATTGGATTCCATATTCTTGTGGATATGGATATGTGTTGTATTTAATATTATATAAATTTACGAGTTATATAAAAAAATTCCTGTAAAATATATTTATGAGAAATGTTTAATTTTAAATATTGAACTAATAGTGTCATGATAATAAACATTGTATGGATTCATGGTGGTTTCCTATAGTACATTTTTCCTCACAAAATGTATATACCTTTATGTGTATGTTTTTTCATGGAAACATATTATGTTAAGGGGATATTTTATCTCTTTGCATAAACTTGGTTGATATCGTTTACATAGATATTTGGGTTGGATTAGATAAATTTTCATATAGAAAATTGTCGTTTTTCCTTGGTTTGTTTTTCCTTTGCGATTAATATTTTTTGCTCGGTATTTTCTGTCTAATGGTTGTAAATCTCTTCATATATACTGTACTCTGATTTTTATTATTAATTAGTATACATGATTCATTTTTAAGTTTTTTTGGGTGAAATCATTCCCATGGTATTTTAATATATACATAGGTGCATGTTTCCTGCCCATGGAAATTTGGAATACATACCAAGCCTGATGTGCTTCTATTATAGGTGACATGTCTATTGAACTAAATTTTTTTAGATATATAATTATAAAAATAGGGAATGTAAAATACTCGGTGAAATATTTTTCATGAAATGTGATGAGTTAGAAATCTTTTAATTTTTTTGATTTTTTACTTTTTATTCATCATTGATAATGAATTTATTCTATTATATATAACGTATAATCTATTCTATGAGGAGTTATGATTTTGATGAGGTGTTGATTTAATAATTAAGTAAAAAAAAATATGTAGTGATATTTTAATACAAAAATTAATGAATAATTTATTATTACTATATTTTATATTTTTAGTGGTTATATTTTCCAATGGTTAATTACTTTTATATTTTATGGTATTAATAAATTATATTTAGGCATTGGATAAATTTTTAATAGAAGTTAAAATATTTTAGAGGTTATGGTGACTATTTTATAAAAAATTCCATGTGTAACTAGCTTTCAAAATATTAAATAATGAGAGGAATGATAATGTATGAATAAGTATAATTAACATTAGAATAATGATAATTCCAATAGCTTAAATATGAATTAAAATATTTGTTATGATAATGGTGTTTCTAAATTAGAATATAATTTTATTCATACTACCTTTTATTAACCTAAATAAATACATTTAATATATATGTTCATGTATGATTAATAAAAGATAGTTAAAACTAAATTCATGGAATGACTAACTTCATTAGGGAGTAAGATGTAAATGAAGCCATGGAGGTGAATTGTACATCCATTAGAATATATTAACTATGATTTTTTTACCAATATGTATAGGATAATTGTAATTCCATGGTGGAACTTTCATGTCATAGAGTGAAATTATATATAGGCAATGAAATAAATATTGGTGTGGTAGAGGTTGTATAAGGTCGGTATGGATAATTATCCATTAAACAACTATATTAGAATGTTCAAGTCATTTTTTAAATATTGAGATAAGTTGATATGTAAATATTGCATTTAATGCATGTGTTTTTGATTTAGTTTCATCATAAAATGAATTTATAATGCATGAATATATTGTATATATTTCATGTATTCAAGATAAAATAATATAAAAATTTATAGATATGCATCTTATTCTATATAATTAATTTAAACTTGTTTTCCCAAACAATTATTTAAAGTTAAATGGGATTCTACATTAGAGTTTTTATGTAGCACATGGAATTTTTAAACAATATTTTAGCATGAAGTTGTATCTTTTTTCCTATCCTTTGGGAATATAAAGGAAACAATTTTTGTATTGAACATAGATAAATTTAAATTATAAAATTGAACATTTAAATTATGAGATGATATGGTATCGATATGGATATATATGTGGTTTAACGAGATATTCAAAGGGGTGATATTTTAACATAAATGACATCTTCCCCTACAAAATTGGAATTCATTATTTCTTAGAATTATACTATAGGCGTCAACTTAATTTTTAAAGGTAGGAGTTCAGGGATTACTATGGGGTGTTTATTACACTCTAATAGTTTTAGAATGAGTTGTAATTGCCTTTTTCCATGTCTTGTAATTATGGGCATTAGATGTATAAATATCTTAATTTCTATTCTTTGGTTTTTTAATTTTTGACATTAAATTGTATTTATATACAATATATCATTTAATTATGCTTGTCAATTGTGTGTTCGCGGTTGAAATGCCTTATATTTCATTTCATAAATTCTTTCAATCAGTAAATGCATCATGGGTTCACGTTTGATATGCCTTATACTTCATTAACTAATTTCATTGATTCCTACCTGACAATTTTATGAGTTAGTATTATTATGTTTAATAATTGTTTTCAATCACATGATTTATAAATAAACTAAACTAATTGAACTTAATAAAAGTGTAGTGTTGGGATTAGAGAAATATCACTGGTGATAAAACAACACTTTGAACAAATTTCAACAATTTCATGGATATCAACCATTTTAATTTAATTATTTAATATTCATGATCCCATATTTACATTGTAATAGTGGAATTAGAAAATTCAGAATTTTATTTTCAATATTAAGAATTAATTTTTTATAAAATTATTCATCTTAACTTTTAAATTATAGCATTTATTACATAATTTTTTATCTATGGTCCTACCCTCAAATATGATCAAATATTATTCTTCTCATTATTTTTATTATAAAATAACAATACATAGTTTAGACCAAATTTAATGTGAATTGGCGATGCCTCAAAGGAACATCACCTTTTAGCCATAGGTATCACTTGGAGCAGGATATATGGTTCTGTTCATAATGTTTTTATAGGTTGAGTATTCAGATATAATAATTTTTTTATGGGATAGAGTCCAGGGTTATTTTACCATCAAATATTGTCCTGTATATATAAATTTTTGTGTTCCCTTTATTTTCTTTATATATTATGAAGAATTTTGTGAATTGTTTCTTCTTCATATGAACTATATTATAAGATGAATAATAATGAATATCTATTACATTATATTATGTATTATGGGGTTTTTATTTTCCTATTTTTTATGCCTAGATGATTATGGGATGTTCTTTTTCAGACCAGGCTTGCTGATTTTTAGTATAGTCATGCATTAAACATGAGATATATCTGAAGGGAATATTCATCCCATAACTATGTTATGTCTTTTTATTATTTATAAGACTTTATTAAAATGGGAGGCATGTTAGAAGTCATTTGATGACCCTTACATAGGTTCACTTGAGAGATCTGTGTCGAGGCATTAATCAACTAGCTTGGGAGAGAGCTTGCGGACATTGCAGTGCAATTAGGTACCCAGTGGTCCCAATATTGGCACTAAATTACATAAGACATATTTTTAGAATTATTTTTATTTTATTTATTCAAATACATATTTCCTACATGTTCTCCCCTTTAACCATCATTATTCAATGTCATCTGAGACCACTTATCACTATCTCTATTAGTTTTCTCTATCACTCTCACATCATTGTTATATTTAACGATTAAAAAAGAGATTATTTTTAAAAATAATATGGTTTCCCATGATTAACCCTATCATCTCTTATTATCTAAATTTTTATTCTTATAAAGTTCTTATTGACCCATATAATATTAGTCCCATTTATTTCGCAAAAAATATGTTTTATATTTTTGTATATTTCTATAAATATATATAACATAGGGAAACCAGTAGTACAGTATTTATTAAACACAAATTGTTACATTATGTCGAAATTAAACCCATGAACAATCAAAAGATGATAATAGGAAAATATATTAAATATATAAATTAGAATGTGAAAACATGGATTATTCCAATTAGCTAGAATTATTTCCACCTTGAACAACACTATATAAAATAATCACAACATTATTAAATCAATCTACATCTTAGAAACATTAATATGGCTAATTAAGAGTAATTTTAATAATTTTTTTATTTAATTAATAGGAATTTATAGGTGGTAAAATGATTGTTTCAATAGTAATATAGCCACTTGAATAGTATCTCAACAATTGGGAATAGTAATTAGACGGATAGAATAGTAAGTAGACCACAAGATAATAAAATATAATGTAAATAATATTTTTCATGAATAACATAAAAAATTTATTATTATAATTTTTTAAAATAAATATCCAAACTAAAAACTCAATGAATATATATGCTCATTTTTAATAAAGTGAATTTTATTATATTTCCCAAAAATAATAAATTTTTAAATTTTAAATTATCATTGATAGAAAATTATTTTGAGAAAAATAATTTTATTCTTTAAATTTTTATGTTAAAAATTTTAAGAGGATTTTTTTAATTTTTAGAAATACTCCAATTTCTATGAGAATAGTAAAAATATTTTTTCCTTATATTGGGTATTTTAAATTACATCAATCATAACGTGAAAATTACATAATTACATCTATAGTTAGAAAATTTATTAGAAAAAAGATTGATTTGTTTAATAATCCATATAATACAAATTTATAACCTAATATTTATTTTCCCATGTTTAAAAGTCTAAATACCATCTTTAAATAAACACAACTTCGTTTTGGTACTTTTCTTTTTATTGAGCTAAAAAATTGTAAATATTGAATATTTTTAAGAACCCAAATAATTTCACTTTATTAATTATATTTCATAATTTCCTAAATAGTTGTATTTAAATGTTTTCTTTGGAATTAAATATTTATTAAATATTTTATCCTTAAATACACATATCCACAAGTATAAATGATCCATGACCCATTCCTTGTAAATCTGCATGTCCCCCACAAACTGATGAAATTAATATTCTTAAATCACAAATCATAATCCCACTATAATCCATAGGTATTTTCTGGAATAATCAAACTCTAATCATTCATGATATCAAGGATCATAGAAAAGGAAGATCATCAAGAAAGTGTTAAAGTCATTTTTCCTTTTATTTCATTTTCATTTTTCTAGTTCAGTATCCTATATTCCTTTTCTACTACAAGAACGTTTTTAAAAATTGTAAATTAATTTAAAAAGGTTATTATAATTTTAATATATTACAAAATGTTTATTTTTAATATAGTCTCATATTGTATATGTTTCACCTTCTATTTGGACATTGCCTCCTTAATGGTCGATTATTTTCCACTAAGGATTCTTCAAATTATATTCTTATCCCCATCCTCATGTATGATCATAATAAATTATTTGTAATATATAAATGTAAAAATTATTTATTTATAAAAATATGGAATAAATTTTAGTAATGTATAAATTGAATGAAATAATGATAATTATATCAAATAAAGATGAGATATTTTAAGAGAAATATTTTATAAACGAATTTAAATATTAATAAATTTAATTGAGGAAAATAATAAGATTATTATAGTGGTCCAAGATTGGAAAATATGAACCTATTAAATTTGTGCATCCATGATTCAATAATCCTATGACTCTCATTCAGGGTGAAAAAAGATATGAAATAATTTTGGATATAAGGTGAGTGGATTCTAAAACCCAATTCTCTATTATTGGGTTATCCCTTAACTCAATTTACATTTTGTATAGATGTAAATATAATTTCTAGAAAATGTAAATCAACTTTTAATTACTTTTTCTCTCAGGGATATACATGTTTTTACATTATTAAAGAAAATATAACCTAAATACAATGATATCTCAAACTGGAAATATTTTCCAGGACACCGAATTGAATCTTATTGATATATATCATCTATAAACATGAATATTGATGTTTTATAATAGTTTATGTTGTTCCACGTAACTTTGGGAAAAAAATTTATTCAATAAATTATTCTTTATAAATCATTCATGAAACCCATTACCTTCTATGTGTTTTTTTAATAACTATGATTGATTATAATTCACTATAACATGCATTATTTTGAGAATTTTGTGATAAAATTTATGTCCATTGAATTATATAATCCTCTATTGTATTTTTTTAATTTGATATATATCATTTGATATTGTATATAATGCATTAAAATTATTCTTTATGTGTTCCCAATTATGATGATACAGTTTATGTACATATGATATGTGTGTATATGATGCTAGGTTTTCTCTCAACTATATGTGGTATTTGAAAACCATGTCATGATGTTTCATTATAATGCATATAATATATTTCATGAATTTATCAATTGTTTACCACATGATTACATTTAAGATTATATGCTTATAATAATATGGCACTGATTAATCTAGCCAATTTAAAATTGATTCATATAACTTATCCCACCCCCCTTTATATTACTCCCCTTATTAGGATTTTATCAAACCCCATTCAATGGTGTATATCATTGGGTGATTAAATGTCCTAAGGAGAATATGATTTATTTTAGGAAGAAAAAGAAGAATTATTTAAATAATGTTCATATTTTATGATGTATAAGTCATGTATGATTCAAAATTTTCAATGATACTAAAACATTTGATCCTAGATTGTGTAATTATTATGTTGTTTTTCCTAAAAAATGGTTCAATAATTGTATAATAAAATTTCAGTTCTCTAATGTTTTTATTAGAACACAGGGTCTATAATTTGGGAGTTAAGAATAGAGAATTTCAGATAAAAACTAAGGATATGTCTATGTATTGTTAATTAACCAATATTTTGGTAATTTATATGGGAATTTGGTTTTCAAAAAATTAAATACATGTCTAGACAATATAATTGGATATGTATTTTCTACCTAGTAGTAATACCCACAAAAATGATATGTTGGGTATTAACTTGATCATCACCAGATGATTGAAAATGATGCATTTATACACACCTAGTCTAAAAATATTAAGATATATGCATCATTTTATCACAAAATCTATACCTACCACTTTAATGGATAAATAACTAATGCAATAATTCTTCTCAATGAAATAAAATTATTAATGTACATGATTTTAGAAGCATGGATTGAGGAAAAGGATAAACATAGGTATCCCATTAGATATGAATTTATTGTTAATGTGAATGTATGAATAAATTATTCATTACGTGTTACCATATGTTTGTTCAAACATTTTAAAATTTAGAAAAGTGTGGGAAATATAAGAAATCATACCAACATCCAAAGGGAAGTAAAATGTAGCAATTTTACAAAAAAATATTCCCAATACCATGGGACCTAGATTTTAAATTATCATTGTGATTATTACATACCTATCCTAGAATATGAACAATACAGTCAATGATATAGTACATATGACCTTACCCAAGATGGTTCAACTTTCCATGTTGTCATTTATACATCAACAACCACCATTATTAAATAGATTTTATAATCCACTAGTCATTTAATAGTCAGTTAACTCAATGAAGAACATTCTTCTGTTATCCACTATTATAATAAAGGATATATTTCCTTGGTATTCCGTTGTTTATATGAAAGGGATCTTCAATGTTCGGCATTCATAAATAATACCTCTCAAAGGATGAAATAGAAGGAATGGAGTTGGAAGAAATTATGACATTATTTTTTAACATGTATTCAACTGAAAATATTTAACATTGATAGATAGATAATTCATAGGGATTAATAAAAATTAAGGTGAATAATTCAAGGATTACAAGGAAAATTGCACATTTCTTCCAAGATACACATTATGATTTCTTATAAACATTGTTAAAAAATAGATAGATTTATTTGTGGTGTAAAACCACACCTCAAAAAGGCTTTAGGTATATAATAATTTGGGAGTTATAAATAATTATTTAGATTGTATCTAAAAGTCAAGTGTTTTTTTGGTTAATTTTATCAATGTATTGAAGATAATAAATAAATGATTGATTTTTATTCTAGAGAATCAAATGATGAGGAATGAAGGATGATAGGAACAAACATATATGAAAAATGTGGGAATAAGAGTCAACAGAATTATCTCAATGTGGTAATGAACGGTTTTAAGTATGGGAGGGATGGAAAAAAAATCTTGGATTAATACGATACAAGAAGAATTCAATAAAAAGGAAAGTGTAAGGAATGGAATGACCCATTATTCAATTAATAAACCATAGAGATTAAGGGAACTATGGAATTCAGTTCACTAAAATACTACCCAGTGAGGTTACATAGTTTGATCATCCATTAATGATAATGGATTAAGGGAAATAAATTCAATTACTACAACTATGGAGGAATATGAAAATGAATTTATACAAGGTAAAATTTCAGTTTACACAAGAATGTAAAAAGTTTTACTTGTTTATGGTTCTACAAATTCTTTTATATTTATCATGTTTATTTGTACTTTTCAAAAAAAACCTAGTATGCTTGAAGTACAGGTATCTATAAAAAAACCTATTCGTGTAACCAATAGAACCAAGATTTTTCAAATCTAATAATTATTTTAGCTGATTTGATACTGTTTTAGAGAATCTCATAGTCTTTAGTTATGTTTAATTTTATACTATATTGGTCACAATTGGATCTTATTACACTGATCTCACATCAATGATTAAAAAAATAAAATCTCTTTATATATATTTAACAGTTTCATGAACTTTAATTAATAAAAGGATGATCATGAATCAAAATTATAAAATCCCAAAATTGTGTGGGTGTTGATACCAATTGAAGATGAATACCATAGTGTAATGGTCGAGTCGATGTATTGTTTCAACCTTGAGAAAATGACCACAATAGGAAACTATACTAATATATTTTCAATTATTTCCCCATACAGCCCTTATATTATGTGGTTTGGTTAAAAATAGATCTTATATGAAGAGACACTCTTATATAAAAAATCCTTAATAGGGTATCTCATAACGAACCAGAAGATTTTAATAAGAAATTACTATATAATCTATAAAAAGTATTCATACTCCCATCTGTGTCACCATGGAGTGTACTAGTGCTATTCATAAGAAAAAAGGATAGCTAAATGTAGATTTGTGTTGATTATTGAGAGATCAACATGATTAACACAATTAATAAGTATCCCTTAGTCTGTATTTGTTGTTTCATTGATCAAAGTTATGAACATCAGTATTTCTAAAAGGTTGATCTTAATTCTAAATATATTAAACTGAATATAAATAAGGAATATATTAATAATAAATTCGTCCATTAAATATATTTACATTTTAATTTTATTTTGATTTTCTTAGACTTACTAATTTCCTAGTAGTATTTATATATTTGATGTATATATTCACTAGACAAAATAATGAATTTTTTTGGTAGCCTTTATAGATGACATTATCATATTCTCTAATTGTAAGGAGGAACATATAGAGAATATAAATTCTATTATAGTAACATTAATAATACATAAAATGTATTCTATTTTTGTAGTGTGTGAAATTTTGATGACACATGTCATATTCATGGACCATGTGATCAAAATTGATGGAATTTTTGCAGACTCTTCAATGAAAATGGAAATTGGGGAATATGACAGACCCACTAATGTCACAGAAATATATATATTTCTTAGGTTATCATGGAACTAATGCCATTTTTTTGAGAAATTAGCCATTTTTTAACACTACAACTTCGTAATAATGATTGTGGAAAAGTTATTCTAGAGATAAAAATTTGAGGGAAGATTTACGGAGCTCAATAATATACTGGTCCCTGCACCTGTACTAGAATTACCATCATGTGGTAATTTTTCGGGTTATAATGTAATTAATTAATGAAAGGATTTAGTTATGTATTGATACTTAATGATAAAGGGATATCATATACCTTATGATAATTAATCATCATCATCAACGTATCCACTTTTATTCAAAAAAAATTATAGTGTGGAAAAAATCTAGTGTCTAGGGTGTCCTGAAATAATGAAGACTAGGGGAATCAACTAAAATCATGTTCACTCTCTCAAGTTTGAAATGAGAAACATGAGAAAGACAATTGACCATGGTGACAGGTGTCGCAATAGAGGCCAAGGGACCTACCACCTTGTTTCCTTCCATCCATGTTTGAGTGACCCAGATATTGTGATGATGTACTTTACATTTCTTGATTATTTATAATATAGAAAAATGAGTGATACCCTTACCATGAAAGGAATCGTCAATAAACATGTAGTTGGTCTCCACTTAGGTGATGTGAAGCACCCTCTACTTACAAATGGTAATACTTATAATGACTTCATTTGCCTTTGTAAACAATGAATTTTCATTTCCATTACACACCATGAATGCCAAATCCACACCGCCCCAAAGGTCCCTAACTATTCTACCACCATGCATTTCACCCAGCATATAGGAACCATCAATATTCAATTTTAGGCCAACATCAGGAGGTCTCCACCAAACCCATTGCCCCTGTTTCCATGTACCGGATTTCTGAGCCTCATTATGGATCATGTACATATTGTTAAGGTATGGGGTTTTCTTTCACTAATTATCAATGTCATACAACTCTACTAGAATTAATCTTACCCTAGAGGTAATGGATCTCCCTATAGATGTGAGCCCCCCAATCGTGGCTTTATTTCTTACATTCTATAAACACCAGCAACCCGCGTTAAAGATGATGGATCTCTCGATCCATTTATTTTATGGTCTATACGTCCACTAAAACCATTATCCCATGAATTATTAGATGTTAAATTATATGGGGGAGTACCCTATAAACTCCCCGAAGGCCCCTCCATACCTGGCGGTCCTAATCACCCTTGATGACGATATGAGATATTTTCTCTTCTCACTTAACCATGGAACAATGGCAGAAGAAAGCGATGCTACTTCTGAGTCTCTTGATGTTCTTGTAGGGTGGTAGGGCATGATTTTGGATCCTCCATGTAAGAAAAAATTAAATCTAGGGATCCTCTTTAACCATTCTATACTGAACCCACCTTTATGTTTTCCTTGCGGGCCACTAATCATACAAAAATCCTACATGATGAAACTGCACGAAGTGGGGGGTGAGGAAGCACTGATCCAATTCCTATCTTATGATAATCGAGTCAAAAACCTCCCGATACTCCGTGTCTAGGATAGTTCTAAAAAATTGTTTATACTAACATATATACTTGAATGTTATCATAGGAGTCAGGCACCCCGGGTACCAAGAGTCCTTCCAGACTAGTTTTGGTACCGAAACATGATGTTCCCCTCACCAATAATCCACTATGACCTCTTAAGGATGGATGGAATATAAATACTAACAGAGGACCAGATCGGAGACCCACCAACTACATATGATTCAATATTTTTGGACCCTCCATGTTAGAATGGATGATGATTAATTTAATAATTTTTTTCTAATAACTATATATTGAGAAGTATGGAATATATACATATCAGAAGATTATGAATTGTATATTTACAATGAAAGAGATGAAAATGTGATAACAATAATGGTGTGTGGGGATCAGGGACTACTATGCATCTATCCACTACAAACCTAAAAAGGCGAAGAAGGTAGTTAATACAAATAGCATAAATTAAAAAGACAACATTTTTCATGGTGTGGTTTAAGAATGAAAAAATCATAATGAATATTCAATGGATGGATTTGGAAATCAAACTAGTAGGGAATACAATATAAATTTACCCTATTAAATTAAAACCATATATCCTATAGATTATCATGGAGGCATAATAGTATGATCTATATATTTAAAAGAAGGTGGAATACAAAAATAAGTGTAAACTTCATGAATTTCACATTGATAAATATAGTGTCATCTATTTTCAAAAACGAATTTGGGCTATTACATCACCGTAGAAAATAAAAAAATTATTATATATTAAAATTATATTAAATTTACATATACATATAGTATTACTATGGTGCAACATGATCATTAAGATAACTTTTCATTGTAAAATATAAATAAAGATATAACATAGAACACTCAATGTGTTTGGAATGTCAGCAAGTTAAACCAAAATGAAAAAACCTTTGGAGATGATTTATCTATTTCCCATATATAAGGACCCAACCTTTTTCATCTATAATTGTGACTACTTTTTATTACCTTTTTTTACCTTTGAGTGTATTTGAGTAAAAAAATCTAATTTTGGAAGGAAGATGGAAAGTGCACAGTTAGCGCATGATTTTCCCAAACAGTGTCCCCATCACAACAAACCGTGTGAACCAAAATAGAGGGGATTCACATGGATGGTGCATGGTTTGTCAATCCATGGGACCTATTAATAGAAACCATGCTCCCCCCCAGAAGAGGAGCATGGTTACTGAAAATGGATAGAAAAAATGTGAACCCCTAAGAACAAACTATGCACAACTTTATAATTATCTTTATAATTAGTTTTTACATTACTAAAATACTATATTGAACCAAAAGAGATCCCCAATCATCCCCTAATGATTCCTTTTAATTTTGGATCCCCATATTGGAATTAATAAGAATACCAACTTTGGTTCTTCATGATTCTATATGCAAATTTAAGATCTACACCTCTCCCAATATGTAAATCTCATCTTGAATGATTTACTACATACATCTCTATCTCTCTCGTCTTTCTATTTTCTATTAGCTGCTTGTTTTCCATTAATCTTGTCTATTTAGATATAGGCTTTATTAGATATTATCCAATTAAATAAAATATCTATGAATAGAACCAATATATAATTTTTTGTAGTGATTTCAGTTTTCTACATCAAATTCGGGATTTCCCATTTGCTAGAGTTTTTTCGACAAATTGAGTTAGGTGGTTAATTAATCAAATTATAATGTCATGAATTCAATTAGGTGTATGTAATGGTATTATTTATATTATTATTTTATAAATTGAGCTCTAATTTTATTATATTAAATAAATAAGTAATGGTGAACTCGTTTAATTTAGATTGTGAATTTTAATAATTAATTATTTAATTTATTGTATAAATATTATGATATTGAAATTGGAATAATTAATTTTGGAATTAATTTTTGAGGTATTATGAATGTGAAATTAGGGTAATCAAATGTTAAATTAGTTATTGAGCAATTGTGATAATAGGGTTCATTGAAATGGATTATTTAATTGTTTAATTGATTAATTTATTATTTTGATTTTGTATTTTATTTATTTGATTAATTAATTTTTTAATTAATTAATGGGATTTTTTTAATAATGGTATTGATTGAAAGTGGAAAATTAGTTTTTGAATTAATTATTAGATGTGGTGATTGTGAATTGAGATAAAAAAGGTGTAATTTTGATTAACCTTGATCGATATGATTTTGTGATACATATGATAAATAGATATTCATGTGTAGGACAAGGATTGCAGTATCCAAATACCATAGTGAGAAATTGATATTCGTTTCTAGGATAAGACATACTAAATCAAAGCCCACATTGATAAATTGATATTCATGTATGGGACAAGGACTTATTTGTAAAAATCTCAGAGTTATAAATTTATATTCGTGTGTGGGACATGGTCTCTTTCATCATAATCACATGGGGTCCTAGGCATGGAGTCCTAGACCCAAACTGTTTGCATTGGATTTTGGTTCTAGTTATCCATAATTTTAATTGAAATGAAATGAATAATTAAAACCCATTTGTTATAATGAATGTTGAATTGAATATTTTGTATGTTTTAGACTTTGGAAAAAGACAATAATGATTTTGATAGTTTATGATTCATCATGAACTCAAGGGTAATGTGGTCAGATAATGAATAATTGAATAAGTGAAGATGGTTTACTTTATTTCTTTTATTTATAATTTATAAAACTGTATACATTTTTTTATTAGATATTCTTTTAGACACAATTTGTGGTGGCCTACTAAGTTGTGCTCACACATTTCTAGGGTTTCCCAATTTGAACCTGAAATGAAATCATGTTTTCAGGATTTGATGAGGGAAAATCAAATGTTATATGGATGACATGAGATGGAGAACTGATGAGGGAATTTGACGTGGTTCATGACATGGTTGTGAGTATTCAGTGTCATAATTTTTTTTTGGTTTTTCATATTTACACATGAATATTATTGATATGATATATCTACTATTATATTTAGGATATCAAATATAATTATTTGGTTATAATATGATAAAAAAAATTTCTTAGTATGGTTATAACAAATTGGTTATTGTTATTTCATTCTGTTGTTGTGAAGCACTAAGAAAAATGGTATAATATGAAAAATGTTCTCTTTATTTGAACATAATACATGATTTTTTACAAAATATTTCACTTAATAATACTTATAATATCCTGAATTCCATTGACATTGGTAGTTAGATACATTAAATAAAAACATAAAACCTTAAATACGGAATCTTTTTTGAAAACATATATAACATGCTCATACTAAAAGCTAAATATGATATCCTAGGGGAATACATAAGAAAGAGGTAATATATAAAGACCGGTATGGGAATAAAAATAGAATAAAAATAATTATAAAATACATTTTATAAAATATATATATAAATGGGCCTTTAAAACAGTTAAATCTTTCACAATATACGATGATACAAGATATATCATGATAATCACACAGTCAATGTGGGAAATGTGAAAAAAACATAAGACACTAAATTATAAACATAACTCGAGGATAAACTACCAAGAAATCATGGTGAAAAAGTACCATAATGGAATCAGGTTCACCCATATCCCAACATAACGTCTCTAGAGAAAAAATATTATTCAATTCTTGGGAGTGGTATATAATTTTTGGCGCACCTGTCACATTATTATCATTTTCATTCTTAAGTGTGCCACATAGACCATACAACATGGATTAATTCCTCAAAATATTTAATTCCATGATCAATTAGTGAGTTTTACTTACATTTATGTCACAATTCAACGATTTATGAGTGAATAAAGTTGAGTAAACTTGATTCAGAATGTGTATGGTATTCATAACATAATAGTTTTTCCATGAAAACACACTATGAAATTTCAATAGTATAAGGACATAAAATAAAAATTAATAAAATGGGATAATGAGATGAAAAAGGGTAAATCATAATTTGTAAACCAAATTTATAGTCTGTTTGATATGGAATAACCTATCCGATCTGATGGAAATTAAGATTAAATACATAAGGTAATGAAGATACTTGAATGAAGAGGAGAAAATAAAAGTTCCATTAGAAGAGTGTGTGAATGCATATTTTTTAGGGTGCTTACATAGATTTTGGGGGAACCATAGGAGGACTCTAGATATTAGTGTATAAATTATGGACTTGCTCCTAGGAGTTAGAGAGATGATGAATTGGATCTTGGGTGGGTTTATTTAGGAAAATAGGGGGTTTCATAATTATTTTTCTTTTGGACTCTATCTAAGAAAATAACTGAAACCACAAAACATTTCATGGATTTTCCCATGGTTTCTCTGAAATTGACGTATTTATCATTATATTATATATATATAGTCTTAACATAATAAAATAATATCCATTCTTATATCGGGTTTATTTATACTCCTAATTTTTTTAAAAATTAATATATATTAATTGTTTTGTGGGATTTGTAGGGGATTTTTAAATTTAACAAAATAAAAATAATATTTTATTTTTTTGATGGTAAAACATATCTTGGCCTTGTAATCCCTATATAGTATTTTTTGAATCCCTTTTAGGTCATTTTGATTTCATAATGTGCAAAGTATATTCAGACAAAATTTATTTTTTACCCAATAATTTCACTCAAAAAATTAAGAAAAATTTAGCATTTAAAAATTGTGGCATTATGATTCTAAAAATAATTTTTATTTTATATAAATAATTTTAAATATATATGAAATTTCACTTTTAAATATTTATCGTCTTTTATTGAGAAATGTTGGGTTTTTTGAAATAATGTGTTTTGAACCCTTATAAAAATTATATTTGAATTCATAAAAAATTATATAATTGTTTATATTTAATAAAAATTATATAATTAAAAAATTATATTAAAATATTATTTATTTCATAAATCCATCAATTCATAAAAATAAATTCCTTTATTGAATTTCAATATTACCCAAAAAAATATTATTGTTTTATTATATAAAAAAATAATAATATATAATGTAACCATATTTGGTTGAAAATATATTCATAATTATATTAAAAATAATGTACACTCTCATAATGATAGTTTCTTAATACATATCCCATTAAAACACCATCAAACACCCTAAGAGAATGGTGTGTGATGGTGAGACTTTAATGGGGCCATTTGACGTACAGAGTTTGGGCCATGATCTCGATGAGCTTGAACTTCTCCCATAAATTGTTTCACCCATTCTTAAAATACTAGATTTTATATTGGTATTGTTCAAGGGAAAATCCCAATGAAGTTATAACCCATAGAATCCCTGATAAACGGACATCATAGTGTATTATCCTATTGGTTGAGGTCCTCACATCCATTATATATGTCAGTTGGATTGTTTAGTACACTGTATTTATATTAATAATGTGATCACTATTCAATAGATATATTGTCAAATGTAATGATATTTAGTTGTAATTTAAATCCAATTTTATATATTAAAACAAAATAGTGAATATGTTCTCTACCTCAATATTACATAATAATTAATTTAATTATATAAAAAATGGAATTTCATTTATAATAGTTTGGTCCACTAAAATCCCCCCCCCCCATTAGGAAATTTAACCAAAAATAATTTCATTTCCCATAGTAAAAATGATGAGGGTAATTCGGTTTCATCACTTCCACCGATTCCCATGTCACTTTTACCAGCATTTTTTTTCTCCATTACTCTTTGACTAGGTGCATTTTTTTATTCATATAACATTCTTCATCCAATATATGATCTTAACTCGATGCTCCAAATAATAGATATAATTATCCAATGGTAACAAAAATAAACCAAGTACATGTGAATGGTCTGGTATGTACTTTCTTAATATGGATACATGGAATACATCATGAACTTGACATAGGTTACAGGGAAGTGAAATTCAGTAGGATGCTACTCTGATGGGTTTAAGGGCCTCAAATGGTATGATGTACCTATAACAAGGAATTACCTTATTCCCAAATCTCATCACTTTCTTCCATGTAGATATGCGTAGGAATAGCATGTCTCCGACAACAAAATCTCAATCTCATTTATGATTATCAGCATAGATGTAATGCCAAATCTATGTATCCTTGATATGCTCCTGAATGGACTTAATTTTTTCCACCATCTCCTATAAAATTTTATGAACTAGAAGTTTTCATTTCCCATCATCATTCCAAAATATATGTGCTCTATCCATCTTCCCATAAAGGGATTCATAGGGGAATTTAGATTCTCTAGTGGAAATTTTTATTTTATGAGAACTCAACCCGCTGTAGATTTTATTCCAGTCCTCATTTGATGTCCGTAGAACATAATGATAAAAATAATTCATGTGTGTGAATAGTCTAGTAAGATTGGACATCAGTTTGTGGGTGATAAGATGTGTTGAAGTTCAACTCTGTTTTAAAATCAAGTAAATGGTTTTCAAGAACATGGAGTTGAAACTCTTATGTTGATCAGATAAAATCAGCAGTGGTATGAAATGAATCCTTTACAATTATGTAGTGTATTTATGTGAATTTTGATCTAGAAATAAGTCATGTTGAATCATAATAAATATTGATATATTTGTAGGAATATCTACAAAAAAACATATATCATTTTTTCCTATGGATGTCTTTCGATGTCCCGTGATAAAGACCATAGTGAGGTTTTATAATTTTTCTTATTGTTATGGGTGATGGTTAAATCACCCCCCATAGACTTGTTCCTTTCAGCCTTCACTTTCTGAAATACCAACCATATTGATTTATATTCAATGATCTACATCTTCATATTTTCCAACCCATAGTTCTCTTGGTGATCAGGAGACATCTCTTTTCTTCTTGGGTGAACGGAGAAATTTAAAATACTTGTATCATCCAAAAACTCATTCATTAAATCAAGAATTGATGGTATACATTTTCATGACCCAAATCTCACTGAACCTTTTTTATTAACATTGAACTCTAATAACATTCCTTTTCTTATTATTTCCACATTTCTGTAGATTAAAAAAATTCCATTGAATATACTTTATCATTTCTAAAAGAGATAGACGAATAGTTATTTGATAAATTATTTATGTTTTTTATATATTTGTGATTCCAATATCAATCCTCTTCATGTTTATGAATATTAGAACCTTCCCAATATGAATTAAAAATAAATTAATTATAACTTTCTAATTACAGAGTCTTCTAAATTAATTTCCTTTTAGAGATGGTAGTGAATTGACCGGTTGTAGTCTTTGATCAGATCTAACTATAATAGTTGGATAATATTTAGTTCTTTCTGTGTGAGTATATTCATGTGGAATTTTTAATTCTTGTATATTTCACTCATCTCTACAATGTGATAATACATCCATATTATCAAATAATATATCACTATATCCAACCACAAATCATGTGATCAGGCATATTTTTCATGAAATTTCAACTATCTTTTAGAATAGACTATGAATTTTCTATTTTTCATTATTTTAAAACCCAATCCCTTTATCAAATCATTCCTAAATACCATGAAAATATCTCCACTTTTGGGGGGTGTGAGAATAGGTACTGTGATAAAAATACTTTGAAACTCCTTAAAAATATCTTCAAATTCCTCATTCTATGAAATCTTGGATCCATTCTAATTTATCATTTTTTATATTATTTGACAAATGCATGAAATTTTTCACAAATCTATGATAGTACTATGATAATATATGGAACATATAGATATATTTCACATATATTGTCCTAAACCATCCTTCAAATAATTCTATTTTTATGGGACCATAAATATCAAATTTTTTGTGATGATATGTCCCAATTCTGAGGTTTCCTTTATCAATATCTCTTATTTTATGTTCACCTAATATAGTATATCATTTCTAATGTTTATTAGCCTAGTTCAAAGATTCTCCTATTTACCCTAATTGTTTTTTGAGTATATTATAAAATATTCTATAAATACTATCAAAAATATGTCAAGGTAATCTCAAAAGACTCTATTAATAATTTCCATTAATATTTATATAGATTTACTATATCCAAATTGCATTACTATGAACTCATAGTTACCTTTCCTTCCTCAAAAAGCATTCTTGTGGATATCATCCTTCTTCATCCTATGTTGGATATTTTCCAACCCTATATCAACCATATAGTAGTATTATCCTTCTTGTTGATGATTAAAAAATAATAAATCAATGGATGAGGGTACTTTTTAATTATTGTGATCATGTTTAGCTCACGATAATCAATGAAAATGTGCATTGACACATCCATCACTTTGATGGAGAGGAATGGTTCACCCCCTAGTGAATCACATGGTCATATGATCCCTACTTCTAGATTAGCCTATATTTGTTTCTCCAGCTCATAAATGTCCAAAAAAACCATTATATATGGAGTCTGGGATAATGGAATTTCCTTAGGTAAATGGTCGATTGTAAATTCAACCACCCCGTTAAAAGGAATAATTGTAAATTTATTAGGAAAAACATCCAAGTATTCCATCGAAATAGGAAATAATGTCATGATGGATCATTCCATGGGAACATTAATTTGATCTAGACACACTTTTAAATAGGTAAATAATATTCATGATTGAGATGATGGAGCAAAAGAATATTCATACTACTTCGTAAACATGTATAGAAATGAGGGTTGATTCTTAAAATGAAGAGTGATTTAATATTCATAAAAATTAATGTTGGATCCATATATGGAAAGCACATCCATAACCCAAATTTCTTCTTATTCCCATAATATTATTATGATAGTTTTTGTCATAATTTTTAACCAAATTATTTTAATCAAGACATGGTATATATTTAGAATCAATTAATGCCCCATTTTATGTTTTCATCTACAACTTTACGTCCATTAATTGTTCTTCTATTTTAATATGAATAAAAAACATCTACGATATGATGTAATATGTAGAACTAGAATAAAAAAAGGATGTTCTCTATTCATTAATGAATAATTATTGTACTAGTAACTAATTCATTGTCAGGATCCATGTTGAGGGTTGAGAGTCAAAATAATAACCCATGATTCCTTAGAGATTATTGGTTGCCTCCAAAAAACCATAGCTTAGAGAATTGATTTTCAAAGTTTCATGTATCCTTGTTAATAATTTATTGAACAATTCACTGAGGGTTCACTGGAGAATTCGTTTCCTCTATCATTTTAGTTAGTTCCTCATGTCGACAATCACTATCTATGTTACTTTCCATGACCCACATAATTAATGTCATCATCCCCACAGTCTATTTATAGGGTGATTCCTTATAAAACATTGGAATGTTGGATATTCAAATTTATTGGCATGATTATATTTCAACATCACACCACCAAAATTAAATTCCACTATTATCTTCTTATCCCCATTATACCCTTGATTTTAGACAATCTCCAAATCAAATTTGTTTGAACATCAGATAATTTCTATGTAGCTATGAATGTCAGATATCACTATGGAAATTCATAGACTAGGCTTTATAAAACCAAAGAAGCGATCATCCTTACACTCTAGGGTAACAACAATGCTGGAGACATATTGTATAAATCATGCAATGTTTTCCTAGTTTTCCTTGATATATTAATTTAATTTATTATTGAAATAATATATATCACTATCAATTTTAAGAAAACATTGCAGGAGTAAAATATTTAACAAAAAACATTTTCTGGAATTCCATAAATACCATAGATTATATCAATTTCATAGGCTTCATATTCATTATCAATGTCCACCAATTTTGAGATTCTCCCCCATATTATAAATATACAGCAAAACTTTGTCTTTCTCATTAAATTGACACAAATAAAATAGACTCTCAATTGATTAGATCCATTGTTCCATGACTTAGGGATCATATTATCCATTGAATGTGATAGTCCATTGTCGCATAAATGTCTCAATCGAAAATTTTTCTCTCTTAGATAGTTTGGTACACACATCATGATCCATGTTTCTATATAGAACATGATTCATCCTAGAACAACTCATCCCCAAGGGCATGTTCGGTGACTAACCCAAGCTTTCCTTCCATAGGCTAGGGGATGGTGACTAGCACGGAGTAGGCATTTCCCACAAAGGGGAATAAGTTGCCTATAAACCTTCACACATGTAATTATCCCTATTAAATGTATCAGTACATAAAACATTGAGTAAATATATATAAAACCCACTATGACACCCACTGAGAGTAGCAATATAGACTAAAAATTAAACAAGAAAGAATATAAGCCCAAATGAAATAGAAAATTACATGCTTCTGTATCTTATCAGAAGACAAACCAACCTGAAGGGAATGTATATTATGTTGTATGAATGTATTAGAAGCATTCCACATCTGTCCAGTAACCCCGAAACACCCCACAATCTGGCACACCAAGGACATCGTCAAAGATGTCGATCATCTACAAAAGACATGACATGTGCGATTGAAGCCCATGCAGGGGTGAGTAAAACAATACTTAGTATGGACACCAAAGCACACAATAATTAAACATCTAAAAACATTAAGAATCACATTAATTATACCACAATGAATATCACTAAGGAATATACATATTAGACTACCAAAGTGGTAAATGAAGGGTATCCTCTAATAATTTTAATCATGAGAGTTGCTAGGGTCAGATCACACCAAGTCTATGCCTATGGTACATAAACAAGATAATAATAATTATCCATAATACCCTCAAGTAGTAACATGTAGAGAATTGGTAAAACATGAACTATAGGTAACACACAGAGTTTTGGTAACACCCAAAGTCTAGGTAACACACAGAATGTAGATAACACACTGAGTTTTGGAAACCCACGTAGTGTCGGTAACACTCCGAGTGTCCTCAATGACTAGAGGACCCACACTCTGGTGGGGATGGGGATTATAAAATCATTTTAGGTAATAAAATATGTCTCAATTAGACACATAGACTATGAAATACATGAAATAATGGTAATCACCAAGATTCTAGGTCAAAACAAGCCACATGATCCCATCCTTATCATCCTAATTCTAGGAGCACCTACTCATCAATCCATTAGTACATATTCCATATATTCTGGAAACACACTTATAGTATCTCATAATTACCCCTTTATTGTAAATTTTCCAACCCTACAAGTGGATTATCAAACGGACACACGATTAGATAGTTATAAGAGTTTTAGTGAAAATGGGCCAACTGGGTCAGGGTCTGGACCGACCTGGGAGGATCAACCCGAGCCTACCTGGTCCGGGGTGTGCCAACCAGACCATTCGGGTGTGATCCATCCCAATGGGCACATATCGTTCTTCATGCCTAAACTAATGGGCCATTGGACCACAGCATGCTAGGCCACATGGTCCAGCCCAGTGGCCCGGTTCTCCCAGTCCGTCATGCATTGTGTGAGCCAGCTCCTCTAGTATGTGGCCTGGCAATGTTCTTCAACACACAAACTATGTGTGCCTGTGTGCCACCTACTTCCATCCCAATCCACTCATGTTGATCATAAATCCCACATGCATCTTGGCAGTGTGTGTGTGTGGCGACATCCTGCCAACCTCATGCCATTTGTTGTGGGCTCCCTGAACCGTCTTCTGCTGCATAAGAATGTGTCCATCGATGTTATCACTCTAGTAGACCCTTCCAAAGGCCACTAAACTCACACTAGTTTTCTGATTTTTGATCATAAAGATTTTATTGAATCCTTAGGTCTTTACCTTCACTATTGTAGGCTTGAGTCCATTCCATGATCTAGACCAATGAAAATCTGTTTGAGCAGTGATATATCTCACACCTCTCTGATCTATCTTACACCATTACCAAAATACCTCTTTCATGCCATAACTTTAACTTATTTTTGATATAATATCACCATTACAATGATCAAGTGTTCAATGATCGACTGATCACAAGGTGCAAGTCACAGTCAAAAGGAAGAAATCTCTTGAATAATGAAGAAGGGGGGAAAGTGAAAATCATGAATCAAAAAAATAGGAATGGACCTCGATCGATATTCATGTTGATCATGGTTCATAGTCATTGGTAGGTCAATAAAAATACAACAACAAATGATAATAATTTTAGATATGTAATCCCCAAAATAATTTCCACAGAAGATACCCTCCCATATGAATGAGTGATCCACAGGTCAACCTGTTCATGGTCTTATCTATGATCATCATTAATTCCAGGGATTTGGAAATTATTTATTTGAAATAATGCACCATACCTGGGAATCGATCGTTCTCCTCCATGTATTTGATGTCGGTGATGATTCATTAAATAATGATTGTGATCCACATCTACGACCCTGATTCACTAACATTTATCATCAAGGGACCGTCTCTTCTATGTCTACGTAAAACACTAGGGATATGGTGATAACCCTGAATTTGAGAAAAATATTTGTAAAAAATAAAGATCTTTGTTGCGTCAAAAATAAATTTATCTAAAATATTATAATGATGATTGTGCCCAAAATATAACGTTATATTCTGGTTCATGTTGGTTGATGTTAGGATCCTACTATGTAAAATGCCGCATTACAAACACTATAGTGGTCATGGATTCCAAATCCATTTTACTATTCATGAGTTATTAAAACTTTAAACAAAATAATTTAATTTAATTTTTTTAGTTATGGTTATGTACATTTTAGGTTTTCCCACTAGAGACCTACAGTGACTAATGTTAAGTCACACCTAGGGTAAACCTACAATCATGAAAACAAAGGTGCCCTGAGATTTTTGATACGATCCCTCATTTAAGAGTTATTAAAATTTGTTAAAACCCCCCTCAAGCAAGAAATTAAAAACATAGCCCTTTTTTTGAACCATTACAGGAACACTAGGCCTTAGAATCCAATTCCATATTAGTGATTGATCTCATAATTCTCCCAGAAATTTTTGTTTTTTGATGGAAAAGCAAGTAATTATATTCCCACCACCTTAAGGATTTACTTCCTCAAAAGCTAAACTAAGGGATACCCAAACAGATGACAGTATGAGCACATGCTCTTTTATAGATTCAGATGATTCCACTGGGCACACATTAAATGAATTTACTACGCACATAAGGTCCTCTCTTGGTGATCCTCAATCTCCACAACTTGGATGAAAAGGGAGAACCCCAATAAGAAACCATCATTAATGGGATTACATGGAGTAAGTAATATCTTGATTGTAGAGGCATCTCAAGATCTCTATTTAACTCTTCTCCCAAAAAGAAACGATGTGGAAGATGTTGTGTGTCAGTCAAAGATCACACAGATGGTGTTTTTCCCCTTGACATATGTAGTAAACCCATCATGAAGTCCATCAATATCCATTCTCACCCCATACTAGCACGTCAAGGAAGAAAAAAAAGAAACCCTCATACAAGCAAAGGGGATTGACATAGTGAGTTGACAAACCATGAAACTGTTTCAAAAAAGATATCATAATATATATCAACAGGTAAGACCAGCTTCAACCTATTCATTCATCCTCGGTTTTCCCATTGACACACAAATTCATATCATAATGCATCTCTCTCCTCTATGCATACAATTCTACTATTGTTCATCCCCTGAAAGAAATGTGTTCTCCCTATCATTCGAATATCATTTTGGGGTATTCCTCACAGTAAATTTAGCCTGTCAAGTCTCACATTTGATATCATTGATTCATGCTTCCCTAACTCACTATAATAGTTAAGGGGTAACCAGCACTAAATGGAAGTAAGTTGCATCATCTCTTTGCTTGAAGGGTAACTATAACAAGAAAAACTACTTTTTCCTCCTTCAGTAATATCCAAATGGATCCCCTACTGATAACATCCTCTACAGGGATTCCCTAACCAAAATTATATACTCTCTCCTTATCATAGTCCTGGAGTAACATTAGACAACACCACTATCTCATGATCAGAACCTTCTGAGAGAATATATAATTGAGACTCTTGTGTTTTGAGAAGAAGATATATCCTCGCCATTCAGGTAGTGTCCTCAAATCTTCGATACGAAAACTACCATTTCCAACATAAGATCATGGGTCAAATAGTTTTTCTCATGTGGTATCAGCTGACCCGAACCATAGGAAATCACTGCTTCCCTCAACATAGGGACACAACTATTCCTGGTCACTGAAGCATTGCAAAACACAATGCATGTGACTCCCTCCTTAGGGAAACTCAAGATCAGGGTGCTCATCAAATTCAACCAAATATATTGAAATATAAGTTTTCATATCTCCATTCATAGGAATGGTTTCTCATTTCATGTGAATTCTTTTGTAGATGCTTCTACTCTGGAAATGTTAGGCACGATCCTCAAATAATACCCAACAAACTGAAGGAAACTCCTTACCTCAGTAATGTTCCTGGGTGGTTCACAAGAAAGAACTACCTCAATATTCACTGGATCTACAGAAACACTATCCTTTAGGATGTTGTGTTCTGGAATGTGAACATCTCATATCCATAACTGGCACTTCTATACATTCCTGTGAAGCTAGTGCAATTATATTAAATTCAAGAAAATCCTTATGTGTATTGTGTGCTCCTCCTCACACGTCTAGTACATATGTATGTCAACAATAAAGACCACTTGAATCTAGTCTAGGTAGGTCTGGAGGATCATATTCATTATTCCCATGAACACTTCATGAGTTTTCATCATTCCAAATGGAATCCCTTCATTTTCTACAAAGAGACATTTAAAAACCATCATCAGGATGTCCTCATCTGGCACTCAATGCTGATGACAGGTTGATTTGAGTTCTATCATCAACAACAATATCTCTCCCTTATACTGATAGAATAGTTCATCAATCCTAGATAAATGATATTTTTTCTTCACAATCACTTATTTTAGGCACAATAATTATACACATAACCTCAATCACCCTTGTTTCTTCTTGGATAACAAATCTTGGGCATCCCATGGTGAAGCACTATGTCTCCCGAAGCCCATCCTCGACATGCCCTCTAAATTTAACCTTAATTCATGAAGATCTATAGGAGATATATGAAATTCCATTTTAGATATTGCTATTTTCTCAAGGTATTGTTCAATGCAGCTGTCTACATCCCTATGAAGAGGTAGTCTGGGAAACTTTTCTGAAAGTATTTCCTCACACTCATCCACCACTACAATAAATTTAAGACCTTTCTCATTCATTGTACCAAGGTTCATGATATCCAGCTGATGTGTGATTAGATGCACCCCTTTAGATGTGATTCAATCATTTTCTTCATGTGTCACCCTTTCACTGATAAAGGAAAACATGGTCCCATATCTAGTGACATGCTACACTATGCACCTTCAGTAGTCAACCTGATTATGGACTATGGATAACCAGTCTATACCAACATTGATTTTCTAAGGCCTCGACAATTCCACAAAATTTCCTAACCAGAAAACTAACCCCGTGTTTATGAAAACACTGTTGGCACCAGTATGTGATTTTCCAATATCTTCTCATATGAATCTCCATACTTAGGGGTCGAGTCAATAGTTCATCTGGAATATCCACATTTTGAACAAGTGTTGTGTCGTTAAAAGAGTTACTGACACTCTTGTATATTGAAATTAAATCTATGGTAGAAAATACATAGATAATATCTCTAATAATCCAGGGATTCTCAAGATTATAGGCCTCCATCATATGGATCTAGACTCACCCCTATCCACGAAATCCTTGAGCTCTGGGCGGACCACCTAGGGACGGTGGCGGTAATGCCTCAAACCTCTTTCCACGTCATATTACTCGTACCACTCCTCTGCAAAGTCCACTTCCTTGTGGACCACCCTATTCCATCCTCCACCACTTCCTCAGCAGTCCCTCATCCATCTCATGTTCAGTCACACAGCTGGTTGGACAATCTCTAGAGATTTTTCCCTAACCTCTAGATGAGTCGCACGTTCTATCCTTCAAATGACTCAATCTTCCCTAGGAGGATCACACCACTATCCCCATGTCTGGGGATGTCCCCTGGACTCCTTGAACTACTAGGGTCCCTATATTTGTTGTGGCATACCTGCTACCAGAGACCTAGCTGCAAACGCCTGGTGGAAGCTCCAACCATTGGTGCACACTCCATTAGAAAGATTTACACTAGTAGAGCCTACTCCAGCTCCCCAGCATGTGTCATAATGCTAATTGATATCATTGATTCCATGATTTTTAGGCATATAATCTTATCAAATATCCATTCCCTAATGAATGGGTCACGCACTATGTTAGTGGCAGAGAACGAATGATCTGTGAATCTCTTAGAGTACTATGCTACTGGATATCTTCCATTCGGTATGGGAAGTAACTACTGTATATTTTAGAGCATAATTTTGTTGGAATGAACTCGTCCTTGAATTGGAACTTGTTGTATGTCTTGTATAGTGTTCCCTGATCTGGCATATAATTCATCATGCTCCACCATATCCCTACCATGATCTAAAGATGGCTCACGACTAGTATTATCATCTATTTGGGAGGCATCCTCACTAATTAGAAGAATCGTGTAACTACCTCCTTCCAATCCAAAGCTACCTGATGATCTCTCTCACCTCCAAACCTAGGAGGTCATTGTCTATAGATCATTTTCAATACACTAAGAATATGTGATTACCTTACTGGTAACATCTCTAAAAACATCTACTCATTGGGTAGTGGAATCACTGGTATACCGCCAAGATGTGCTATATCTGACAATGATCCCTATGATGATGCCTCATTGCACAGTTAACTATCCTCATGGTTATTCCAGGGAACTGTGGATATCTACCTATGTGGAAGAATCCTGAAACCAAACATAACATACCATTGTCAATAGAGTAAGCTTGGTGAGGTGAATCTCACTCAATAATGACATTATAACACACTCAATTCCTATATAATTCATTAACCATTAATTTACAATGAAACTAGTGTTTTCATGTACAAATTCAGAAAGTAGAATTCAATGTCATGTTGTATGGATCTGTTGGCTGCCACACCGACACTGGGATCTCTAGAATAAAATTGTGACTCAAGACACATAAAATTGTTACCAAAAAACAAGAGTAATGTATACCTCCTCTAATACCACACTCCCATGGCCAGTCCCCCGGGGCTCGTGTTGTGACTACCCTAAGCCCACCTTCAATAGGCTAGGGGTTGGAGACTAGAACCAAGTATGAGTTTCCCTCAAAGTAGAGGCATTGGTTTCTAGATTTGCAGACATGAACCTGACCCAAAAAGAAGTACTAAAACTGAAAACACAGAGTAAACAGATAAGCAGCCCACTAAGACAACCCCGTAAGAGTAACAGTAAAAGAGAAATTTAAACATGCTAGAATATAATCCCAACTAATATAGAAAATTAGAATCTCTTGGATCTCATCTATAGAAAAAATAACGTAAATGGTAGGTAAATTATTTTTTCTGAATGTTGTGGTAGCATACCACATCCATTGAGACACCATCAAATGCCTATGTCTCTGGCCCACCTTGTTGTTCTTCAAAGCTAATGATCATCTTTACTAGACCCATCGTGTGTGGTAAATTCCTGTGTAGGGGTGAGTAACACAATATTTAGTAGGGAACTAAAACAAAAAATGAATTACACAAAGTAAACAACAATGAATCACATGATGTATGCTACAAAGTGGAACACATAAAAATAAACCTAGTAGACTACCAATGATGTAAACACACTATAGCCTCTAATAATTATAATCAACAGAGTTACTAGAGTCATGTCACACTGAGTATAGGACTATGGTACATAAACATGAGTGTCATAATAATCCAAAGTACCCTTATGTAGTAACACGCGGAGCGTTGGTAACACATGGAGTGTAGGTAACACACAGAGTGTCGGTAACACATGGAGTGTAGGTAACACATAGAATGTATATAACACACAGAGGGTTGGCAACACACAGAGTGTAGGTAACACACGGAGTGTCCTCAAATTCTAGATGACCCGCACCCTCGTGGGTTAGGAAAGTACCGACTCAATCTTATTAAGACAGAAAGTATAAATAATCCACACTATCTAGGTAAGACACATAGTCCAGGTAATCACATAGGTTCTAGGACGAATACTGCTATATGATTCCATCCGTAACATGCTCATTACTAGAGAACCTACTCCTCAATACAATAGGCCATATTACATATTCCATTGAAACAATCATAGAGTATATCAAAGAGAGATACTCATAATAATGGTCACAAAACTGTAAACATATTGTCAAATAGACACACATTTTGGGAGTTACAAGACTTTTATTAAAAAGGGGCCAGTTGGGTCTGGGTCTGAGCTGGCCAATGAGGACCAACCTGACCCGAACTAGCTTGGACTATGCCGATACGAACCAACCAATAGAGACCGACCCAACCTGATCCACCCTGGATAGGCCCATACCACCTCATTTTGGTGGTCCATCCCATCACTGATCCAACGCATTGGGCTATGCTATCTAGACTAATGGGTCAACCAATATCCCAATTCTCCTGGTCCCGCCAGTGTTGTGTGAGCCATCTCCTCTAACATGTAGCCTAGCCGCGTGCATCGCCGCACCAAAGTGTGTGAACACGATGCCTATGTCCTTCCTAGTATTGTCATGCAGACCTAGAATACAGCATACAGAACTACCGCATGTGGACAGTCAACACAGATGCCACCGAGTCCTGCAAGCCGCACAACATTCATTGTGGGCCCCCTCAACTACCACTGTGGGCTGCTATCTTCTGCCGCATCGACACATGATAGCCACCACGTACCACCGTCGGTGCCCTGGAGGTGACTTACACATACCACTAGACATACTCTAGTTCTCCAATTATCGATTTGTAGGATATTCAAGAATCATCAGGTCTCCACCTTCACAATCATGGGTTCAAATCCATACTACGCTGTGGAAATCCGTTCGAGCAGCTATATCTCCAGCATTGCATTGATCCATTTGACACTATCATCGTCACACCATCATCATGTCATACTGATTATATATTTTTGATATTCGATCATTGTGCCAAATATCGAGTAGGAAATGATCGATCTATCACAATGTGGTGTGTCGTAGACCAAAAGATTAACGCATGTGAAAATCAATGAAAGAGTCGTGGGATAAAATCATGAATCAAAAAATAGGAATGACCCTAAATCTATGTTCATGTCTACTGTGTATCATTTCCATTAGTAGAGAAACCGAAATCAAACAACAAAGGATAATCAAATCCAATACACATTCCCCAAAACAATTCCCACAAAAGACACCCTACAGCAAGAATGAGTGATCCGCGGGTCAACCTATTTGTTGGTTGATCTTCATTCATATTTAATTACAATAATGCGGAAAAAATGAATTGAAATAAAATAACTTACCTAGGATTGTCTCATTCACTATTATAGATATTTTTTTGTTGAAGATTTATTGAAGAACAATCTCGATCTTCATCTCTAATCCTGATTCAACGGTGTTTTTAATCGATGGAACCTCTCCTATTTGCATTAGGGAAACTCTAAGGTTATAGTGATAACCATGGATTATTGAAAAAAAATTAATAGAATGATCTATATTGTGTCAAAAATATATTTGTTTTAAAAAATTAATGACTTTTTCGTTAAAAATATAAATTTTTCATCTGAACCACGCAAGACGATGCTAGAAACAAAATAAGTAAAATGACACATTACAAACTCAACGGTGGACTCAAATTTCCAATATGATTCAACATTATAGAGATATTACGATTTAAAAAAAAAATTATTTAACTAGTTTATTTACTATTACATCCTTTTTAGTTTTTCTCATTGGAGACCCGCACCAAAAAATGTTAACTCACACCTACGGTATAACCACCTACGTAACGCAACAGTGCCCTCATATTTCTTATATTGGCCATTAATGAATAGATATTACACTTTTACATGAAAACCACTATCGTGGGCTATTTAAGACATAAGAGTATTCTTCGATCTATTCAGGGAGCATCGGGCCTCAGAATCGCACTCCATCTTAGTGCCTAGTCTCAAAATTTTCATATATATTTTCTAAAAATAAAACTAGGAAGATTCAAGTCATTATAAAGTTAAGAGAGTGTCATCATGATGAATATGATTATATCTCACATTGAGTTGGGAATATTTTTGGGGTAGTAATCACAGTTTTTTCCCATGTAATATTTACCTAATTCCTCCTACATCCATCCATTGTCTAGAATATAAGGGATATTTTTTATGATTATTTTGAAACCATTTAACATATATAAATGGGAATTTAAGGAAATTAAAAGGGTAATTTATAAATTATATATATTCCCATAATGTATGAATTGAAATGTTCAAACTATGTTATCCATGATCTACTTCAATACATATATTCCCCTAGTAATTTTTCAAATAATAATGGTTCGAAATGTGATTATTAATTTACAAATTCATATACCCTGAAAGTATCAAGACATGTTTTTATTAAGGCATGTTTCCATGTACTAGGTTACACCGAGTCAGACTCGAAACACCTTTTTTGAGTTTTTACCCCTTGGAAAATATGTGCTAGAATCACGTCCACTTATAGTATCCTAATAGGGGATGAATTTTCTTGTTAAACCACATACACAATACATAAAAAATATAGGTATGTTTTAAATTAAATATTCTTATCACTATGGTTTTTAATATCATTTTATAATCACAATCTCAAAAATAACTAATATTTTCATCTAATACCAACAATAACAACTCTTCTCATTATTTAATGTTGATACATGATTTATAGCATAATATTACACTTAGACGCCCAAAATATGTACAATTATAATATCTTTGGGAATTAGTTTCATTTTATAAGAAAATGAACAATGAAATATATCACCATTATTGAAAACACTGATAAAATTCTATTACATAAAACATCATTTGATAACCTCGTGGTATAAATCTAAAACCGGTTATCTATAAAGCCTAGTATAATATTAACGTGGTGTAAAAGGAGTTAGAATCATAAACATGAACAATGATACATGATAACATGATAATAATAAAGTAATCATGGGAAATGTGGGAACAAATTAAAATACTTCATCATAAAAAATACATTTCATGAGACTCGTCATTACCCAATGCATTAGAGAGTTATATTATTTTTTCCTCACATATCGCTTCCATTTCATTCTCAGGGATAAGTGGTCCACAAAGATCATAACACATGAATTCATTCAAAATAATATTTTATTACAAGATAATGCATCATGGAATGAATACATGTATTTCCCAATTCAATGAATTATATGATTATTATGATGAATACCCACGATATGGAATTTTTATTTTAGCCACTATAGATTTTTTTTTGGAATGGAAAATCACAGTAAGATTTCAGCAGCATAATGAAGTCGCATAAAAAATCATAAAATGAGTATATGGGAGATAAATCAGTCCCTCGTTATTTGGAATAAAATTTATCACTATGTGGGATATGTAATAATATATAACATAATAATAAAAGGAATATAAAATACATAAAGTAAGGAATGTTGTTGAAAGAAGAAGAGAATGCAAAAGATCCCTTAATTAAGTGTGTTACTCCGAATGCATGGGAGGGATTATTAAGAGATTTGGGTGTCTTGAGAGGTCTATAGATAGTGTCTGAAAGTTTATAAATGAGCACAAAAAAGTTATTGTGATGATAAATTAGAGTTTTTATGGTTTTATATAGGTAAAGAGGGAATTTTCATTATTATTTATGGTTTTGACTCTACATAATAAAATACCAAAAACACAAACCATCACATGATATTTTCCCATGGTGGAAATAAAATGAGAGTGGTTGTTTTTTATTTTATAATTAAATGGTCAATATTTTTAAAATAATACACTTGATTATGTTTTAGTGAGTCATAATCGTAAAAAAATGGTTTAAAAACTGAAAATACATTAATGGTTTTGAAGGATTCACACATGATTTTTAAAATTTATGAAATTAACATAAAATAAAAATATTTTAAGTTTATATCATATATTTGTTCTCAAATAAATTTTGTAGTATTTATTAGATAACATTAAGGTCATCTTGATGTCACAATACATAGTTTATATTTTTACAGTATTTAATTTGCACCCAAAAATTTTAATATCTCAAAAAATAATGAAAAATCCATCATTGTATAATTAAGATGATCTTATTGAAAAAATAATATTAATTTAATCTATATGTTATAAAAATATTTCAATTATCCCATTTAAAATAGTAATGGAAATTTTCTCAGAAATTATGTGTTTTTTAACAATAACCATTTTTGAACACTTAAAAAATTACATTTGGCTATGAAAAAAATATATAATAATTTATATATAAAGTAATTATTTAATAATAATATTTTATTAAAATTTTAATTATTTATTAAAACCATTATTATTTGAAAAAAAATCATTAGTTTGATTTTAATATTACCCAAAATACAATTTGTGCTTTTTTATATTAAAAATTAAATCATTTTAAAGTAATCATAATATCATAAAAATAAATTCATAATTATACAAAAAATTATGTACATAATTATATTAATTTTTAATTGATATATATCAATTTAATACACCAGAATATTCACTAACAGTAAGCTTCTCATTAGTGATAATATAATTGTGTGGTTAAGAATGCATTATTTGGTCTCTGATATCGATGTGGTTGAATATCCCCCATTAATAGTTTCTCTCATTCTTAAGTTGTTGTATCTCATATTGGACATGGTCTTGGGAAAATAACAATGATTTATATCTCTTATAATATATGATAAATGGGATTCATTGGGTATTATATTACTGTTTGAGGAAATCATTACATTTATCTATTTCAATAGGAATTGTTAACATCCAATATTTATATTAATCATGTTTTCAATATCCAAAAAATATATAATCAATGTTAATGATACTTAATAGTTTTATAAATATAATTCGATATAATATTAAAAAATAAGTACATGAGTTTTATATAACCATATCACATAATAATTCATTTGATTAAATCAAATTGAGAATTTTATTTATAATAGTCCATGTTATTTCATTTGTCTCCCCATGAGTTATATTGCACCCTAATTACTAGTAAGCAGTCTATGGAATATGAGTAGGAATGCTTGAGGTCATATTATCTACCCTTTTTGGGAATTGTTGTGTGGCACCCAAGTCAGGACATTATAGATCTCTAGGATGATGGTTTATGTATTAAAAAATTTCCAATGATATGTTTGCTATGACATTATGGATTTGATCACCATGAGGTGAGGGTGAATGAATTATATATTATATAATAGTAGAATTATTTTTCTATATGTTGACAATACTGAGTTATTTTTTAGGAATTAATATCTAATGGTTGAGATCATAGTAACACCCTCTTGGTCATAGGTTTGTTTAATTTTAAGCTAATTTTATCTTTTTTGAGTTTTATGAGTCTTTTGAGAGTCTATGGTAAAAAAATTCCTTTTTATAGGAAATATGATGGGTGAATATTTTATTGATAGGTTTAGTTGTAACACTATGGTAGCTATGTGATATGAATATTTTGGTTCTAGTTGTGATTTTAAAAGATTGAGAGTTATTTTTCTAAATGTGTGAGTCTACATGAAAAAAATTTAGAGTAATTGGTTTGGTTCCAAATTCCATCAAACAAAATGATGAAAATATATCTAACCATAAACATGTTATTTTGTAACTGATCATATATGTTTTCCAAAAATAGTAGCAATAAAATAGTTTGCACATTGTTTTTCTAGCCATGCAACTTAACTATGTGGCCCGTTTAGGTTTTATAAAAACTGAAATTTACTATCATTCCATTAATATATATTATCATTATTCATCTCTTAATACCTTATTATTCTAATACATACACTCCTTGAATCTCTATAGGGTTCTATCCTTAATACATAGTGATTATTGATCTATTTTGGTTTTTCTTTTTCAGGTTATTTTGGATATCATCTTGATCTCTCCTCATTTTTTAGAGCTATCCAAGATCTCTATTCTACTAGTTTCATTGGAACCCAATTGGGTGGTTCTTTTATTATCATAATGATTTAATGGGGAATTGATGATTTTTCTTATGGATATATTCAATTGAGGAACCAATATTTTTATTTCCATCCTCAGTTGTTAAATGTATATAGTGTTTCTATATTAGAGATATATGTGTATCTATATAATGGTTTGATATAATGACATATTGAACATTTTTTTAGATTATTGTTGGTTTTTTATGAAATAAATATATTTAATGGGGGTTTAAAAGGGTTTTTGAAACAAATTAATACAATTTATGCATTTCATTATATGCCTCAAATAATATTTTACATGTAAAATTGATATTCAATCATAATAATGATGATTATATTATTAATAAACTGTTTTATAAAATATTTAACATAGTATTTTTAATTTTTTTATAAAATATTTTAAATGGGATCACATTAGGATACAAGGGTGAATTGGGTAATGGATATAATTAAACCTTAATGATTATCTAACAATCAGGGGATATGAATGTGAAACTGATAGATTTGGTATGACTCAGTATCCTAGGATTCAAAATATGATGTCTTAGTTTCACATGGGTTTCCTAGTATTTATTCCGATAAGTTATACCCCTTTTGAGATTCATTCATGGTTTCAAGTATGTTTCCAATTTTGATTGTCAAATTTTAATCCATTAAAATATATTTTTTTAACATCATCCCTATATGTTATGATTCATATTGGTTTCCATATTCTTGTGGATATGGATATGGGTTATTTTTAATGTTATATAAAATCGTGAATTATATAAAAAATTCATATGATATATATTTAAGAGAAATTTGTTATTTTAAATATTAAACTAATATTGACATGATAATAAATATTGTATGGATTCATGGTGGTTTCCAATAGTGTATTTTCATTACACAATGTATATACCTTTAAGTGTGCGTTTTTTTCATGGAATCATATTATGTTAAGGGAATATTTTATCTCTCTGGATAAACTAGGTTGATATCATTTACATAGATATTTGGGTAAGAGTTGATAAATTTTCATATAGATAATTGTCATTTTGACTTTGTTATAGTTTTGCTTCTGAAATTAACATTTTTTATTGGTATTTTTAATCTAATGGCTGGAAATCCCTTCATCTATACTGTACTCTGGTTTTTTATCATTATTTAGTATACATTATTCATTTTTTTGTTTGTTGGGGTGAAATCGTTCCCACTATATTTTAATTTACACATAGGTGCATGTTTCTAGCCCTTGGAAATTGGGAATATGTACCAGGCTTGGTGTGTTTCTAGTATAAGTGACTTTTCTATTCAACTAAAATTTGTTTTTTAGATATATAATTATTAAATGAGGGAATGTAAAATACTTGGTGAAATATTTTTCATGAAATGTGATGAGTTATAAATATTTTAATTTTTTTATTTTTGATTTTTTAGTTTCTATTCTTCATAGACAAGTATTTTATTATGTTATATATGATGTGTAATCCATTCTATGAGGAGTTATGATTTTTATGAGGTGGTGATTTAATACTTAAGTAAAATAAACTTAATTTATATAGGGATATTTTATAACTAAAATTAATGAAATATTTCTTATTACTAAATTTATTCTTTTAGTGGATATATTTTCCAATTGTTTATTAGTTTTATATTTTGTGGTATTAATATATTATTTTTAGAAATTGGATAAATTTTCAAGAAGAGTTATAATATTTTAGAGGTTATGGTGACTATTTTACGATAATGTCATGTGTCTCTAGCTTTCATAAAATTAAATAATGATGGGAATTATTTTTTATGAATAAGTATAATTAAAATTAGAATAAAGAGAATTCCAACAGCTTGAATATGAATAAAAATATGTGTTATAATAGTGTTGTTTCAAAATTTGAAGTTAATTTTATTCATTGTACATTTGATTAACCTGAATAAATACATAGAATATATATGTTCATGTATGAATAATTAAATATTGATAAATCTAAATTATTGGAATCACCAACTACATTATGGAGTAAAATATAAATGAAACCATGGAGGTGAATAGTAATTCCGTTATAATATATTAACTATGAATTTTTTTTACCAACATGGAAATGATAATTATAATGCCATGGTGGAAATTTCATGGCTTAGGGTGAAATTATATATAGGTAAAGAAATAAATATTGATGTGGTAGAGGTTGTATAAAGTAGGTATGGATAATTATCAATCAAAACACTATATTAAAATGATCAAGTCATTTTTTTAATATTGAAATAACTTGATATGTAAATATTTCATTTAATTCATGTGTTTTTTATTTAGTTTCATCATAAAAAGAATTTATAATGCATGAATATATTGTATATATTTCATGTATTCAAGATAGAATAATATAAAAATTTGGAGATATGCATCTTATTATATATTATTAATTTAAACTTGTTTTCACAAACAATGATTTTATGTTAAATGGGATTCTAAATTGGTGTTATTAAGTACCACATTGAATTTTTAAACAAATTTCCTTGGAATGAAGTTGTATATTTTCCCCTATCTTTTGGGAATATAAAAGAAAACTTTTTTTTATTGACCTTAGATAAATTAAAATTATAACATTGATCTTTTAAATGATATGCTATTGGAATGGATATATATGTGGCTCAATGAGATATTCAAAGGGGTGATATTGTTTCATAAATGAAGTCTTCACCAAAACACTTATAATTCATTATTTCTATGAATTTTACTATAAGGATCATCTGGATGTTTAATGGTAAGAGTTCATGGATACTATGGGGTGTTCTTTACACTCTCACAATTTTAGAATGAGGGGTAATTGTCTTGTTCCATGTCTTGTAATTATGGGCATTATATATATTATTACCTTAATTTAAATTCATTGGTTTTTTTAATTTTTGACATTCAATTGTATTGGTATACAATATATCCTTTATGTATGCATGTCCATTTTGTGTTCGCTGTTGAAATGACTTATATTTTATTTTTTAATTCATTCAATCAGTAAATGAATCATGGGTTCATGTTTGATATGCCTTATAATTCATTAACTAATTTCTTGGATTCCAATATGACAATTTTATGAGTTACTATTATTATGGTTAAACATGGTTTTGAATCACATGAGGGAAAGATCATTGTTGATAAAACCTCACTTTGACCAAATTTCCACAATTTGAGGGATATAAACCATTGTAATTTAATTATTTAATATTCATGATCCCAAATTTACAATGTGATGGTTTATATAGAAAATTCAGAATTTTATTTTCAATATTAAGAGTTTATTTTTCATAAAATTATTCATCTTAACTATTATATTATAACATTTCTTACATATTAATTATATCTATGGGTCTACCGTCAAATATGATAAAATATTATTCTTCTTGTTATTTTAATTATAAATTAACAATATAAATTTCTGGACCAAATTCACTATGTGAATTGGGAATTCCTAAAAGGAACATCACCTTTCAGCCATAGGTATCACTTGGAGCAAGAAATATGGTTTTGTTCATATATTTTTTATAGTTTGAGGATTCAGATATAATGATTTTTTGATATGGGATAGAGTCCATGGTGATTTTGCCATCAAATATTGTCCTGTATATATCAATTTTAGTGTTCCCTTTATTTTATTTATATATTATGAATAATTTTGTAATTTTTTTATTTTTTATATGACCTATATTATAATATCAATAATACTGAATATTTATTACATTATATGATGTATTATGGGGGGGGTTTTATTTTCTCAGTGTTTAAGCCTAGATGATTTTGGGATGTTTTTTTAGACCAGGCTTGCTGATTTTTTTTATATTCATGCATTAACCATGTAATCTATCTGAGAGGGAATAGTCATCCCACAACTATGTTATGTCTTATTATTAGTTTCAAGACTCTATTAAATTGGGAGGCATTTTCAAAGTCATTTGACGACCCTAACATAGGTTCACATTAGAGATACTTGTCGAGGCATTAATGAACTACTTTGGGAAGAGAGCTTGCTGATAAAGCGGTTCGATCAGGTACCCAGTGATCCCAATATTGGAACAAAATGAAATAAGAATTATTTTTATAATTATTTTTATTTTATTTATTCATATACGTATTTCCCACATGTTCTTCCATTTAACGCTCATTATTCAATGTCATATGAGACCACTTATCACTATATATATTAGTTTTCTCTATCACTCGCACTTCATTATTGAATCGAACGATTAAAAAAGGATTATTTTTTAAAAATAATATGGTTTCCCATTATTATGCCTCTCATATCTTATTATATAACTTTTTCCTCTCATAACGTTTTTATTAACCCATATAATATTAGTCACATTTATTTCCTTAAAAATTTGTGTTATATTTTTGTATAGTTCTATACACATACATAACATAGGGAAACCAACAGTACAATTTTTATTAAACATGCATTGTTACATTCTGTAGAAATTAAACCCATGAAAAATCAAAAGATTATAATAGGAAAATATATTAAATAGAAAAACTAGAATGTGAAAACATGAATTATTCTAATCTGCAAGATTTATTTCTACCATGAACAACACTATAGAAAAGAAACATAACATTTTTAAACCAATCAAAATCTTAGGAAAATTAATATGGTTAATTAAGAGTAATTTAAATAATTTTTTTAATTAATTAATAGGCATTTATAGGTTGTAAAATGATAATTGGAATAGTAATATAGCCACTCGAATAGTAGCCCAACAATTAGGAATAGTAATTAGACCGTTAGAATAGTAAGTAGACAACACGATAATAAAGTTCAATTTAAGTAATAATTATCATGAATAAATTAAAAAAATTAATATTCTAATTAATTAAAATAAATATCTGGACAAGAAACTCAATGAAAATATATACTCATTTTTAATAAATTGTATTTTATTATATTTTATAAAAAAATAAATATTTAAATTTTAAATTAATAGTGATAGAAAATTAGTCGGATAAAAATAATTTTATTCTTACAATTTTCATCTAAAAAATTTTAAGGGGATGTTTTTTTAATATTCGAAAATACGGCACTTTCTATAAGAATAGTAAAAATATTGTTTTCCCTATATTGAGTATATTAAATTACATCAATCATGATGTGAAAATTACTTAATTACATCTATAATCAGATAATTTATTAGAAAAACGTTTGATTTGATTAATAATCCATATAATACAAAATTCAAACCTAATATGTACTTTACCATATTTAAAATTCTAAATATCATCCTTAAATAAACAATTTTCCTTTTTGGTGCTTTCCTTTTTAGTGAATTAAAAATTATAAATATTGAATATTATGAAAGACCCAAATAATTTTACTTTATTAATTATATTTCATAATTTAAAAAATAGTTTTATTTAAACTTTATCTTTTGAAATAAATATTTATTCAATATTTTATCCTTAAATAACCCTCTCCTCAACTATAAATGATCTATGTCTCCTTTGATGTAAATCCACACATCCCCACAAACAAATAAAAAAATATTCTTAAATCACAAATCATAATCCCACTATAATCCATAGGGATTTTTTGGATTAATCAAACTCCAATTATTCCTGATGTCAAGGATTATAGAAAAGAGATAACTTCAAGATAGTGGTATAGTCCTTCTGTCCTTATATTTGATTTTCCTTTTTCTAGATCAATATCTTACATTTCGTTTCAACTACAAGAACATTTTAAAATATTGTAAAGTAATTTAAAAATATTATTATAATATTGATATGTTTTAAAATGTTTATTTTTAATATAATCTAAAATTGAATATGTTGCACCTTCTATTTGGACATATCCTCCTTAATGGTCGATTATTTTTCTATGAGAATGTTTCTAATTATATTCTTATCACCACCCTCATGCATGATCATAACAAATTATTTATAATATATGAATGGAAAAAATATGAATTTATAAATATAGGGAGTAAATTTTAGTAATGTATAAATTGCATTAAATAATGATAATTACATCAAATAAAGATGATATATTTTAAGAGAAAGATTATATAAATGTATTTAGATATTAATAAATAGAATTGATGAAAAGATTAAAATTATTATAGTGGACCAAGAGTGGAAAATATGAACACAATTAATTTATGTGTCCATGATTCAACAATCATGTGATTCTTATTCATGATGAAAAGAAGATATGAAATAATTTGGGATATAAGTTGAGTTGATTATAATACTCAATTCTCTGTTATTATGTTATCCCATAATTCAATTTAAATTTTCTATGGATGTAAATATAATTTCTAGAAAATGTAAATCAACTATTAATTACATTTTTTCTTAGGGATATAAACATTTTCACATTGTTAACGAAAATTTAACTTAAATACAAGGATTTTTCGAACAGAAAATATTTAATAAGACACCACATTGAATCCTCTTGATATATTTCTTCCACACATGTGAATGGTGATGTTTTATAAAAAAGTATGTTATTCCATGTAAATTTTTGAAACAAAATTTTTATTCAATTAATTATTATTTATAAATCATTTATTAAACCGATTACCTTTCATGTGTTTTTTTCATAACTATGATTGATTATTATTCACTTTATCATAAATGATTTTGAGAATTTTGTGATAAAATTCATGGTCCCTGAATTATATCATCCTCTGTTGTATTCTATTAATTTTATATATATCTTTTGATATTGTATATAATGCATGAAAGTTATTCTTTATTTGTTCCCAATTATGATGATACAGTTTATGAACATATGCTACGTGTGAACATGATGCTAGGATTTATCTCAACTATCTGTGGTATTTGGAAACTGTGTCATGATGTTTCATTATATTGTATATAATATATTTCATGAATTTATCAAATGTTTACCACATGATTAAATTTATGATCTTATGTTTATAAAAATATAATGATGATTAATCTAACCAATTTACCATTGATTCGTATACCTTATTCCCACCTTGATATTACTCCCCATATTGGGTTTTTATCTTACACCATTCAATGGTGTATATACTTGGTTGATTAAATTTCCTATGGAGAATATGATGTATTTTAGGAATAAAAAAAAGAATTATTAAAATAATGATCATATTTTATGATGTATAAGTCATGTATGATTCAAAATTTTCAATGATAATAAATCATTTGATCCTAGATTGTATCATTATATTGTTTTTTTCATAAAAAATGGTTAAATAATTATGTAAGAAAATTTTATGTCTTTATAGTTGGTATCAGAACACAGTGTCCATAATTTCAGAGTTATGATTAGAAAAATTTAGTTAAAACCTAAGGATATGTATATGTATAGTTAATTGCCCTATATTTTGTTAAATTATAAGGGCATGTGGTTTTCACAAAATGAAATCCATGTCTAGATAATACAATTTGATATGTATTTTCTACCAAGTACTAATACCCACGAAAATGATAGGTTGGGTATTAACTTGATAATCCCCAGATGCATAAAAATGAGTAATTTCTACACACCTATTCTGTTAATATTAAGATATATTCATTCGTTAATCACAAAATCTATTCAAACCACTCTGATGGATAAATAACTATTGCTATAATTCTTTTTAATGTAATAAAATAATTTTTGTACATGATTTTAGAATCATATAATGAAGAAAAGGATAAATATAGGTATCCCATAAGATATGAATTTATTATTAATATGAATGTATGAATAAACATGTTACCATATGTGTGTTCAAACATTTTAAAATATAGAAAAGTGTGGGAAATATGAGAAATCATTCCGACATCCAAAGGGAAGGACAATGTAACAATTTTCCAAAAAATATTTCCTATACAATGGGACCTGGATTTTAAAACATCATTAAGATTATTACCAACCCATCCCAAATTATGAAAAATACACTAAATGATGTGGAACATCTGATTTTACCCATGATGGTGCAAATTTCCATAATGTCATTTATACATCAACAACCACAAATATTAAACAGATCATATAATACACTAGTCATTTAATATTCTGTTAACTCAATGAAGAGAATTTTTCTATTACCCCCTATTATATTAAAAGATATATTTCTTTGGTATTTCATTATTTAGATGAAAGGGATCTTTAATGGTTGGCATTGATTATGAATACCTCCCAAAAGATTAAATATAATGAATGGAGTTGGAAGAAATTATGAATTTATTTTTTTAAGGAGTATTCAACTAAAAATATTTATCAATGACAGATACATAATTCATAGGGATTAATAAAAATTATGGGGAATATTTCATGTATTATAAGGAAAATTTCACATTTCTTTCAAGATACACCTCATGTTTTCTTATTAACATTGTTAAAAAACATAGATTTATTAGTGGTGTGAAACCGCACCTCTAAAAGGCTATAGGTATATAATAACATAAGAGCTATAAATAATTATATCGATGAAATATAAAAGTAAATAGTACTTTTGGTAAATTTTATCACAGTATTGAAGATATTAAATCAATTATTGAGTTTCACGCTAGAATGTCAAATGATGAGGAATGAATGATGATATGAACATCCATATATAAAAATATGGTAAGAATAGTCAATTGAATTATCTCAAGGTGTTAGTGAAAGGATTTAAGTGTGGGAGGGAAGGAAACCAGATATTAAATTAATACGATACATGAATAATTCAACAAAAATGAAAGAGGATGGAACAGAATGACCCATTATTCAATGAATCAACTATATTGATTAAGGGCACTATGAAATCCAGTTCACTAAAGTACTATCCATTGATGGTACTTAGTTTGATCATCCAATAATGATAATGGATTATGGGAAATAAATTCAATTACTACCACTAAGGAGGAATATGAATATGAATTCATAAAAGGCAAAATTTATATTTACACAATAATGTTAAAAGTTTCACATATTTATGGTTCTACACATTCATTTATATTTAGCATGTTTATTTGTACTATTGAAAAAAAACCCAGTAACATTGATGTAAAAATATCAATAAAAACCAATTTGTGTAACAAATTGAAGCTAGTTTTTTCAACTCTAATAATTAATTTAGATGATGTCATACTGTTTTAGAGAACCTCGTAGTCTTTACCTGGGTGTAATTTTACACAATATTGGTCATAATTTTCTCTCATTACACTGATCTCACATAAATGGTTAAAAAAATAAAATCTCAATAAATAAAAGGATGATCATGAATCACAATTATAAAATCACAAAATGGTGTGGTTGTTGATACCAATTGAATAAGAATACCAAAACCTAATGGTTGAGTCTAAGTAAAGTTTCATGCTTGAGAAAATTACCACAATAAGAAAATATACTAATATATTTGACAATGATTTACCCTTACTTCCCATATATTTTGTGGTTTGGTTTTCAATAGATATTATATGAAGTTACGCTCTTATATCCAAAATCTTTTTTATGGTAGCTCCTATAGAACGAAAGTATTTTAAGAAAGAGCTACAATATAATCTATATAATGTAGTCATACTCCCAAGTGTGTCACCATGGAGTGTACCAGTGCCCATTATAAGAAAAAAGGATACCTAAATGTATATTTGTGTTGATTATTGAGAGATCAAGATTATTAACACAGTTAATAAGTATCCCTTAGTATGTATTTGTATTTTCATTGTTCAAATTTGTGAACATAAGTATTTCTAGAAGGTTGATCATCAATCTAGTTATCTGAAACTGAATGTAAATAAGGAATATATTAATAATAAATCCTTCCATTAATGGTATGGAAATTGTAATTTTATTCTGATTTTTTTTAGAATTACTAATTTCCTATTAGTATTTTCATATTTGATGTATATATTCATTAGAAAAATTACTGAAATCTTTTTGGTAGCCTTTATAGATGTCATTATCATATACTATAATAGTAATGAGCAACATGAAGAGAATCTAAATTATATTATAAAAAATAAATAATAGATAAAATTTATTCTATTTTTGTTGTGTGTGAAATTTTTATGACACATGTCATTTTCATGGTCCATGTGATCAAAATCGATTGAATTTTTGCAGACCCATCAATGAAAATGGAAATCAGGGAATATGAAAAACCCAATACTATCACAAAAAATATTTATTAGGTTATCAGAGAAATAATGAAATTTTTTGAGAATGCTACCATGTTTTTTAACACTATAACTTTATTATAATGATAGTAGAAAAATATTTCTAGGGATAAAAATGTGAGGATTTATTTACAGAGCTCAGTAATATAATTGTCAACGCCCATGTACTAGAGCTACTATCATGTGGTAATTTTTTTGTGATATAAAGTAATTCATTAATGAATGGATTTAGTTGGTTACTAATACTAAATAAATAAAGGGATATCCTCTGCATCAGGATAATTGATCATCATCATCAACGTATCCATTTTTATTCAAACAAACAAGTACAATGTGGAAAAAATCCAATGTCTAGAGTGTCGTGAAATAATGAAGGCTAGGGGAATCGCCCCAAATCATGCTCACACTCTCATGTTTGGAATGAGAAACATGAGAAATACAACTGTACATGGTGACATGTGTCGCAATAGAGGCCAAGTGACCTACCACCTTGTTTCTTTCCCTCCACGTGAGAGTGACTCAGATATTGTCAGGATGTACTTTACATTTCTTGATTATTTATAATATTTACTAGTGAGTGATATCCTAACTATGCAAGTCATCATCAATAACCATGGATTCGGTCTCCACTTGGGTGATGTGAAGCACCCTCTACTTACAAATTGTAATACCTATAAGGACCAATTCTTCCACTTCAAACAAAGAATTTACAATACCAAAATACACCATGAATTCCAATGCTACGCCGCCCATGAGGTCCCCGACTATGCTGCCACCGCGCATTTCACCCACCACATTGGAACCATCAATATTCAATTGGAGGCCAAATCCATGTGGCATCCACCGAACCCAGTGCCCCTGTTGCCATATATCAGATTTCTGAGCCGCATTATGGATCATGTACATATTACGAAGGGAGGGTGTTTGCTTCCATTCATCATCGATGATGTAAAAGTATACTAGAATTCAACTTACTCATGTGGTAATGGATCTCCATATAATGGGAGCCCCTCAATCCTGGCCTGATTCCTTGATTTCCATAAACACCAGCAACCCAAGTTGGAGATGATGGATCTCACCATGTGTTCCTTTCATTGTCCTTTAGTTCCCTAGAACCATCATCTCATAATGGATTAGATGTTCAATGATGTGGGGCAGTACCCTGTAAACTCCCCGAAGGCCCCCCAGACCTGGCGTCCCAGTCACCCTTGAAGAAGATATGAGATATTCTCTCTTCTCACATAACCACACTACAATGGCAGCTGGAAGCGATGCTAATTCCGAGTCTATTGATGTTCTCATAGGCTGGTAGGGCACGATTCTGGATCCTCCATGTTAGAAATTTTTATATCATAGGGATCCTCTTTCACCATGATAGACCAAACCCACCTTCATGTTGTCCATGCGGGCCACTAATCCTACAAAAATACATCGTGTTGAAACTGCACAAAGTGGGGGGGGGGGTTGGGTGAAGACACACCGATCTATATCCTAGCTTATGATAACAGAGTCAAAAACCTCCTGCTACTCCATTTCCATTATAGTTATAAAAAATTACTGTTACTGACTCACCTATTTGAAAGTTAAAAATGGATTTGGGCACTCCAGGTAACCAAGAGTCCTTCTCGACCAGTTGTGGTACCGAAACATGATGTTCCCCTCCCCAACAATCCATTGCGAGCTCTGGAGGATGGTTGGAATAAAACTTCTTACAGAGGACCAGAGCGGAGACCCACCAACCCTTTACGATTCAATATTCTAGATCCTCTATGTTATAATATATGATGATTACTTTAATGATTTTTCTGTTATAACTATATATAGAGAAGTATGATAGATATACATATCGCAAAATTCTGAATTGTATATTTATAATGAAAGAGATGAAAATGTGATAATAATTATGGTTTGTGGGGATCAGGGACTACGATGGATCTATCCACTACAAACTCAAAAAGTTGAAGAAGTTAGTTGATAAACATATCATAAATTAAATGACAACATTTTTAATGGTGTGGTTTAAGATTGACTGAATCATTATGAATATTCAATGGATGGATTTGGAAATCAAAGTATTAGGGAATTCAATATTCATTTCCCATATTACATCCTAACCATATATCCTATAGAATATCTTGGAGGCATAATAGTATGATCTATAGATTTAAAAGAAGGTGGAATACAAAAAAGGAGTATCAACTTCATGAATTTCACATTGATAAAAAAAGTGCCATCTATTTTCCAAAACGAATTTTGGATATTACATCACTGTAGATAATAAAAAAATTATTATATAGTAAAAATATATGATATTAATATATAAATATAGTATTATTATGGTGAAACACGATCATTGAGAGAACTTCTCATGGAAAAACTAAAATAAGGATTTAACATAGAACACTCAATGTGTTTGGTATGTCAGCAAGTTAAACCAAAATAGAAAAACTATTAGGATATTATTTATCCATTTACTATATATAAGGACCCAACCTTAATCATATTTCATGATAGTATTGATGAAATATAATTCATATTTGAGGATATTTTTAGTTTCGAGTTTTATAGAATTTGAGGAAGAACTTTTACATAGAAAGCATGTATATTACAAGTGGACACTTATACTCAATATCTATTTCTTCACCAAAAGACACCCTTTCAAAATAAAACATGATTTCTTATCCTGAAACATCATCAATAATTTAATCAAGATATATTATTTTTTCCGTACTAATATTAAGACCTTTAAAAGACATTTTAAAACATGGAATGAGCACAAAAGATCAGTAAGGGACACAATGAATGTAGAACATTAGTCCTATAAAAACATTAAAAAAAATTAAAAACATTTTCTTACAAAGTTATTTGAAATCATAGTTAATAATGTAGGTTCCCTAAAACATCATTACCATATCACAGATACAATCACCATTAAAAATGAAATAACCATACATTAGACTTACTCTTATCGATATCCATAGCATTAGAGAGCTGTAATGGTTATCACCCATCATATAAGCTATATCGATCTCACCCAGTAGTCATGAGTTATAATGGGGCACAACCCTTCGTACAAGCTACTTAGGACTCAGATATGACCTATATTGGGGAAAATCCCCTCCTATAAGCTATATCAGGATCACCGATTAAACTTCCAAGTAATGACATGTATAAGATTTCAATTTTCAACATTTCACTCATAAAATTTAATTTTCACTCCTAATATAACCAATCCATTTTCACAATCCAATTTTAATAATTTCTAAAAGATAGTTTTGAATGAAACTGTCCAATACTAATTTGAAACTTCTAAAATATTTTTACCTAATTAACATTTTAATAAATATATGTCAATATAAATAAATATATAAAATCAGTTTGAAAAATTGGACATTAATGATAATCCTTGAGAATAATAAATCATTAAGACAATTAAAATAATGATTTAGTTAAAGTGTCTCATACCAATTTGAACATTTATATTATAATAAAAATGAAAGTATAAAATCTTAAAAAACATTAAATAGCATTAGTCTAGATAAAATATGGATACGGAAGGTCAAAGGGGCTTTATATTCACTTTATAAATGTATAAAGGTGTATACCATCATGAATTGTCTCAATGAAAGGAGATTAAGATGAAATCTTTTACCTTAAGTTAGACTCATCCTATAAGATATTTATATTCCTAAATAATAAATATAAGATAATTATATACATTATTAATAATATTTAAAAAATTATTATTCTTATTTCTAACAATTATCATGTCATAAAAATTACTTAATTATTTATTTTCACATCGGGTGTTTTATCGATATTCGGTACTTGAGTCAAAGATAAACATGGAAGGATGTAAATAGTATATGAGGTGACAATTACATCATATATTGAATTATATTCAAAAATAATAAAAAATTATTTATATCAATGATACTTTTAATGTCATTTATTAAATACTCATATGAAAATTGAACAATGTTACAATCAGGAAGACGGTGTGACATACGCACGAATGAGTAACATCTTAATTTTTCATTGATCATTATGGAAAAGAATTATGTACTTTTTTATATTTCCATAAATACAATACAATCATTAGTATATTATTAAAAATTTAAATATACTAGTATATATCATACAAGTGGTGTAGTGAATAAAAACTAATCACATCGTTTCATGGTGGTGATTGTTCACACGTGTGCACAAACGACGTTCTAATTTTTATGTTCATGGAAAGTTAGAAAGTAATTGATATATTATTATCCTATAATGTTTAATATTTCATTAATATAACATATGAACATTAATTTTAATAGTATAACCAGTCATTAATGATGTTGATGAAAAACGAACAATGTCGGTTCGTGAAGCGGTACTCTGCCATAGACACGAACAAAAAGTTCATTTCTCATTTAATGAAAAAGGAAATGGATTCAGGTGATGATATTAACATAACAATATCTCACTATATTTAGGATAGTAGAGTTATTATCTCATCGTGGTTGAAGGATATTTTAATGAATTGGACGGAGAAATAAAATAGGATCATATAAAAAAATTATACCTCTTTTTAATTTGGTTACCTTTGATGAACACCTTAACACATCCAAAGAGGTTGTTCATCCTAAAAAAATGACTCTAGAAATTTGTTTAGGGATACTATAAATTTTTTTGGGATGATATTAGTAATAAAAAATTGTTTTTTAAGTGCGAGTAAAAGAGAGGAATGGGTGCCTTTTTGAAGAGAGGGGAGGGGAAATCCTGGAATTATTAAAAGTATTAAATTAATATATTTTTTATTTTGATTAAAAAAATTAAAAAATAGATTTACTTATAATATAGGATGAATTTTTGTCGAATGAGCATCATAAAATTAAAATTAGACATGTTTTGAATATTTTTTAATCCTTAACCTGTTGTTGTAACAACTATTAACTCTTATCGATTTGTCGAGTAATTTACACATTGATAGTTAAACTAATTTAAAAATCCATCCAAATGAAAAATGAATGGATTATTAATGAAATTTTAATAATTATCTAATATTTTTGGCCGAATCATATATTTTTATATAATTAATATTAGTTAATTAAATGTTTTATATTTTAAAATATCAATTATGCCTATTTGACATTATTAATACCTTATTTTTACAAAAAAACATAACAACTTGATTAATAAGATAAATCTAAATACACTAAATCATAAAATGTCAGATCTATCCATAAATCCCTCAATTTAGTCTAATATATCAAATCATATTAATTTTAATATTATTAATATCATCTATTTGATTCCTCCTTTAATTGAGAAATTATTACATCAACATTGTGGCATAACTAAATTTAATTATTTAAAAAATAACAATTATAAATAAATTACCATGATTTAGGTAAAATATTTAGCATTACAATTAAAATTTATAGTGGATTATATAACATGTATCACCCATTATTAAAAAATATTACTTTTTTAAAAACAAAACTATAAGATAAATGACTATTCCATTAATATTATTATAAATTCATTATAGTCATCTATGTGGCTCCATGTCTTCCAAAAATCTACCCAAGGATGATTATAGACATAATACACTCATTCAATAAAATTAGGACAAGCGTTATGGTAGTTTTATATTATTATAATATTATGTTTACCTTTAATTTTCATATTTACCTTTAACTGTGGTAATAAAATTTATCAATAATGTTACTATTCATAATGTTCAAAAATAAAAGGGACATATTTACATGATTTTGAACATATGATTACAAAAATAATATCCATTATTACAAATAAAAAAATAAATATTCGGATGAAATTGATTAAAAATTAAACTCATTGAATGAACAAGAAAACATGTTTTTTTAGTAAAACATTCAAAAAAATCGGATAGATTTTATATCCAATTTCAATGTAAAATTAATTCTAATGACCTAAAATATTATTAAATAATTAAAAATAATGTAAATATACTGTAAAACCAATTATAACTGAAATATATCTAAATAAATTACTTATATAAAAACGAAGTTTCGAATTAAAATGATTTAATTTTAACTATTCATTAAAAATGAAAATTATTAGAAAAATAAAAAACATTATCCAAAGAAAAATTCTATTCCCAGATTACAGAGAAGAAGTTTATTTTGTTAAATATAAAATAAAAAAGTGACAAAAAATATATTTCAAATGGGTTTTCTATCAACATGATCTATAACATCATTTTCATCAACAGACTTATTTTATCCACAAAATTGTATTTATTCTTATACAATGTATAGATAACACAATAGATGGATTTTAAATATTATATTTTATTTATATTACATTAATATATACTAAATAAATTTATTTTATTATTTATATGCACAATTATTTGCATCTAAATAGTTTTCATAAAAAGAAATCTTTTATGTTCAATTAGTTTTCATTTAATTTCTTAATTAATTAGGTAACAAATTAATCATTATATAAACATGTGTAAACCATATTTCACAAATTAGTTGAATCTTTTTCAATGCCACTATTTTATTGTATATATGGTTACCATCATATGAAATAATAATATTATGTTATTCTTTTACTCTCAATGTGACGTATCATGTATGTTATTGAACATAGCGTTTCCTTTAATATATTCCGGATATTACATTCCCCCCATTTTAAATTTCATCATTGTAATTTTAATTTAAGGTTGGTAACTAAGTTATAATTTTTAAAATATATTTTATTACAATTCCACATTGGAAAAAAGATTAATAAAACTACCACAGTAAAAGTAACCAATGATAGTACGATGGTCAACTGAGAAAATATATACTAGGATTACATGTAGGAAAACATAAATATGGAAAAAACCATCGTGTTATGATATAGTGTTATAGAAAACATTACCATGTGACATTTATCAATTTAAAACCCATAAATATTTTATTGGTTAAAAGGTCATTGATTTCATAGTAGGAAAACATAATGATTTTTTTTAGTTTTACGATACTTTTTGTAATGTTGAGGAATTATTTTACTACATAGACTAATGACATAAGAAAATATACTTATTAAAGAAGTATAGTTTTCATCTTTTAATCATATTCCACACTAAACTCATCTTTTTCTACCAATGATGAATATTTATGATGAACCAATTTATTAATCCAAAGAATATTAAATATCGATTTCCCCTATATTGAATCATTAACCAAAACCAATATGGCTAGGATAAGATAATTTTCCAAATTTAATAAACCATTAGATGAACAATGTGTACTTTTAGTCTTCAATGTTCAACTTTAATATCAAATTTTCAACATAGACCATTAAACAAAAAACAATTCACAAAATTACAAATAAATATTATAACCAAGATTAAATCATAAATATAATAAGTATTTAGTCAAATAATCTCCCACGGTACGTTATAACATTTATCTCCAAATTTAATTATTCACTATTAATGTCAAATACTAAATAGAAATTTTATAATAAAATATTTTCCATGGTAGTTTAATCATATCCAATAATAACATAATAACCATAAGCCCACAATAGAAACATAGATTCTTCAAAAATAAAATTCAACTATTATTCCTCAAATAAAATTTCATTGGAATTTATTTATCTTAATCATAAACCATTCGTAAAATAGTGAATGTATTCCAAAAAAATTTATCCCTCTATCTACAAATCATTTTCCAATAATAATGATTCCGATTTGATAAAATATTTTTTTAACAAAATCATCTTATGAAATAATTTAACTAAAAATAATGAAGTCATAAAAACCATGGACTTCACATAGGCTAGTGGTAGGTGATAAACCCCTATCACACTTCTATTTTTCATTTGACTCCCACATACATGTTCAACATACTGAGTTTTTACATGGTCCACATATTTTTCTTTTTAATAAACTATAAAATTTATTACATTCCAAAAAATTAGATAAAATCTATAAAAATAACCATAATATATTTTATCCAAAATTTTTATACCATTCCTTTCATTTGGGATCCGAAAAAGTAATAACACATAATTACCTCTAAAATATATGTCTCCCAAAATATAGTTTATAACCTAATTATTTTGAAACATAGTGCCTCAAAATAATTTTATAAGACATTTAACTAATGATAAAACTGAAAATTATAAACACATGTGATATCCAAATCTCTTAAGAAGACATCATAACCACTAATGTTGTCCGAACCATCCTCTAATACCAACTATAATGAAATGGACATAAAAATATAGTTCTCTAGTGGTTTTGAACTAGAATTAAAATTATAGGCTCTTCTCAGTTTATAATTTTATTGAATTAGGATAGAAAACTCTTACATAGTAAATACGTACATTAAATTTTGACACATAAACTTAGTGTCAAATTTTTCACCAATAATTATTTTCAAAATAAAAAATGTTTTTTAGGATATCATTCAATACCTTCATCAAGACATCTTTTTTGTCCTTCAAAATCGTAATACCTATGAAAACTTATTTTAAAACATAGATGTGAATGAAATATCAATAATGGACATAATGAAACTAGATCATTAGTCCTATAAAAACATTAAAACACTTTAAAAATAATTCATAAAAACTTATTGGCATGAAATGAATATCATGTAGGTACCTCAGAAAATCATTACCATATCACTATCGAAATCAAAATTACCAGTGGGATAACCCTATAGTGGAATTTCACCCCCAGAATACCCAATGTAATGGAGATCTATAATGGGGCCCACCCTTCATTGATGTTATATCAGAATCACCCATCTTTCATGAGCTATAATTATGATAAAACCTTCATATAAGCTATATCAGTATCACCTATGAGCTATAAACTATAATGGGGATAAACCCTTTGTGTAAGATATATCAGGGTAACCCATTATATTTATAAGTACCAACACATATATGAGTGAACTTTTTAACATGTCACACATAAAATTTCTTTTTAATTTGTATGATAACAAATCCATTATCAAAAACCAGTTAAATATATATATATAAGTGATTTTTGAATCAATGTGTCCCATAAAACATTGTTACATTTAAAAGAATATTATATTATGATAATTTTAAATCATTTTTGTCTATTTAAATAAATCCACAAAATCAGTTTTAAAATAAGGTCATAAACTAGAATCATTAAGAAGAATAAATATTTTAAACACATAAAACAATATTTTATTTAAAGGGTCTCATACAACATTGATGTTTTAAATTATAGGCCACATAAAATATACAAATTTGAAAAAACATTAAATAACATGAATATAGATAAAATGTTGATATAAAAGTAAAAGGGACTTCATATACACATGATAAAAAAATAATTAGGTATATCATTCAGAAATGACATAATGAAATCTTACCTTAAGTCTGAATCATCGGGTACAGTATTTATAATCAAAAATAATAAACACAGTTTAATTATTTATTTAATTAATAACCATTGTGACTTTTATTATTTTATTTATAAGACTATTATCATGTCAAATAAAATTTAATTATTTATGTTCACATCGGGCATTTTGTCGATATTAGAATCTCGAGTGAAAAATGAACTTGTTTGAATAACAATTTTCTATGAGGTTATAATTACACCATATATAGAATAATATTCATGAAATATTAATAAATTATGTACTATAACTATTCATTTAAATAAATTCATTAAATATGGATATGAAAAGTGAATAATGTTACAATCATGGAGATGGTAAGTCATGCGTACGCTTCAGTAAAATCTTAATTTTTTAGTGATCGTTATGGAATGATGGTAGGTTCTGTTCTATCCTTAAAAAATTATCATAAAATCATTAATATCATATTAATCATTTTAATAAAATTATATATATCATATATGTTGTGTATTGAATAAAAATGAATCACATCACTTTGTAAAGGTGATAGTTTACACGTATGCACGAATGATGTTATTGTTTTTATGCACCTGGAAAGTTAGAATTTAATTTATATAATATTATCATATAATGATTAATATTTCATGAATATAATATATGAACATTAATTGTAATAGTATTACTAGTCATTAAATATGGTGATGAAAAATGAACTATATCAGTTTGCGAGGTGATAGTCTGTCGTACACTTGAAAAAAAATTCATTTCCTATTTGATTAAATTGGAGATGGATCCAAGTGATGAAATTATCGTAATAAAATATCAGTATATTTGGGATATTTTACATCTTATATCATATTTTTTGTATGATATATGATTTAAGTGGACGAATAAATTGATTTGAAACACTTGAATAAAAATGATACCTCTTTTTTGGTTAATCGCCCTTGAAGAACAATGTTACACCTTTAAAAAGGGAATTATTAGTAAAATAAGGCATCAAAAATTTGGGTAGTGACTCTTTTAATGGTTTTTTCAAAGAATGGATAATTCAAATGTTTTTTGAAGTGTGATTAATAGAGAGTAATGAGACTATTTTTATAGAAGAGGCGAGGGTCACCATTGGAATTATTAAAATTATTAAATTATTATAAATTTAATTTAGAATCAAAATGGTCCATAAATGATTTAGTTTTAATATAGAATGATTTTGGGTCTATTAATCATAATCAAATTAAAATTATACAAGTTTTATTTATTATTTTTATCCTTATCGTTTTTATTTAACAACTTCTAACCCTTACCAATTTATCAAGTAATTTACACTTTGAGAGTTAAAATAATTATTAAATCATTCCAAAATACCAATTAATGAGTTATTAATTAATATTATATTATTATATAATTTTTTTGGCTAAAAAATAGATATATAAAAAATTTATGTCATTTAATTATATATTTTTTATTTTAGAATATGAATTATGTACATTTTGACACTATTTAGACATGACTTTTGTAAAAATTCATAACATCATTATTACTTATAAAAAAATTATTTAATCAATACAAAATGTCATTGTCATTGATGAACTTCTTTTATGGAATAGAATATTTAAAATTATGTTTAATTTAATATTATCAATATCATTTAATTTATCATTTCTTTAAATACAAAATTAATATATAAATATTATATCCTAATAAAGTATAATTATTTTACATATAAAAATTCTAAATAAATTACCATTATGTTGTAAATAATTTTATATTTCCAATAATTATTTATAAAGGAATATATTCCCTATTTAACCCATTATTAAAATAATTTATTAAAACATTTTATAATAAAAATTATTATTCAATGAATATAATATTATAAATGCATTAAATATCACAATGTGGTTCCATGTGGTCCTACAATTTACCTAAAGAAGATCATGATTGAAATAAACACTTAAAATAATATTATTAAATGTTTAATATTACTTTTATATTATTATAATATTATTTTATCTTTGTTTACGCGATTTAATTATCACCCTGGTAGTAAAATTTATTGCTAAAGTTATTATTGATAATGTTAAAAAAATAAAAGGGACCTATTTACATAATATAGAAGTTATGATTAAAAATATGGACTCTATTTTTTCAAACCTAAAAATAAATAAAAGGTAGAACATAATTAAAAATTAATATCATTGACATAATAATAAATGGTTTTTAAAGTAAAACATTCAAAAGATCACATAGTTTTTATATCAAATTTTAATGTGAAATAAACTCCAATGACCAAATTTGGATTAAATAATAATAAAATAATTTAAATATACATTAAAACAATAATAATGGAAATAAAACTATATAAACAACATATACAAAAATTAGTTCTGAATTAAAATGCAGCATATTCACTCTTCATTGAAAATTGAATATTATCATAAAAATACAAAAAAATTATCCAAAGTAATATTTTATGCCCCTATAAAATAGAAGAATGTTATTTTCTATAATATAACATATATTAATGAATGAAAATGGATTTAAAATGGGATCTCCCTCAAAATGTGGTAAATCGTCATTTTGAGAAAAATAGTTATTTTATCTGTAAAGTTTTATTTGCGATTATAAAATGTCATGAAAACACATAATATAAATTTTAAACAGTATATTGAATTTATATTTTTTTATTATATTCCAAAAATAGTGATTTTATTATTTTATATATACAATTATTCTCTTTTAAATAGTTTTCATAAAAATATAAACTATTTATTCAACTAGTTCTAATTTAATTTCTTAATTAATTAGGTTACCAATGAATCACTAGGAATTAATTTTTAAACACTTTTTTCTTAATTCATTTAATCATATTCATTACTAACTTTATGATGGCTATATGATAACTTACATATTAATCTATTACTCTACCCATGCATTTTCACGACACTGTAAAAAGAATCATATTATCAAAAATAGAATAACATTTTTGAAACATAATAATTCATATTAATATTGGAAATGATTAAAACAAAAAATGAGTAGTATATATAATGGAAAAGAAGGTACAATAGGAAGTCGTTTATTGAGATAGAAATAATTATGTAATAGACAATATGTAATAAACAAGAGAAACAAATTTAATCGAGCTAAGAATACAAATTCACTAGAATGCGGCATCAACCAACCCTATTCCAGGAATAAGTACATTATAGAATGTTTGTGTAGGATAATATAAAATTATGCATTCACAGGATGTATCACATTTATTATGTAATTCACATATAACATTAAAAAAATTATTATAAAATAAATAAAAAAATAAAAATAAAAAACAATCAACATGCAGTATTACCTTTTTATTTTAGCAGAAAAAGTCAGTCACTTTTTCTGTCATCTTGTGTATTAGACATAAATTTTTTTAAAATTATCACTTCAATGATAGATAAAAATGAAATAAAAATAAAAATAATAACATGACTCATAAATTATAAATGAAATGGACTGGAAAGGGAAAACCTGATGTAATAAGATACATTAAAACATGATATAATAGGGTTCTATAATATCTTTGTCGATGTTGTTGGGGATCCCAATAATTGCAAATTTGAGGCCGCTACTAGTCTCTTATATTTTAATAGTTAAAACCAAATGAACTCACAAAATAATATATCCTAGAAAATAAAATTTTTACAGATCTAAAATTGTAAAACCTCAAAAATCACAGAATCTCCTCTATGCGTCAGATCACCAGTAATTATGTACACCTAGAATGTAGCACACTTGTTATCCATATAACACTATCAAAATCTAAAATAATTCAACATACACTTTCCTAAAAATAACAAATTTACACTCCAATGATTTAATGAAAATAAGATACAATGATGAAAAATAATTAATACATGAGTGGACTGAGTTGGTGTGTCCATACAGGTGAAAAAAGATCAGAACCGAGAATGTAATTGTATTAGTAATGGGTTTTGAGGAAAAAAGTTACATAATGGCCAGCCTGTAATATGAAATACATAATGACTAAATATATGCATTTGAAATACTGAATTACTGATATTATAATTTAAGAAATTTTGGATTAAAAGTTACAAATTGAGCAGTATCTAATCAAATGAGATATTCCAGCTCCATGGATTGGATTTTGTATAATGCTTACCGAAATCTAGAGTGCCGAGGAACAACTTTACCCTTTTTTTCTTCCACTAGAACCTTCATTTCCTATATCAAACAAAACTAGAATGAGTCCACATAAATATACATAGTTTGTGATTAAATAAATGTAATATAAATATTGACTGATGCGGTAAACAAATCAAATTAATCCCACTCTCCACAAGTTTGATACCCCATTTAAAAAAATAAAACAATTAACAAAACTACCATACATCCAAAAGATATTAAATAGTAATGAATTGTTCAGATAGAAATTAATTCAACAATTATGTATACCTATTTAAATATATCTCAACACAATATTCGTTAGTTATTTTTTTGTTCAAATAAAATTTGTCTCGATAATCAAACATAAAATGGATTCTACAATGAAAAATGTAAGTCCACTGGAAAGAAGGAACTTAAAAAGTATCTCACCAAGAAGGCTACCAGGATGTCTTCTATGAAAGTCGGTGGTGTAAAGAATCCTTATCCTTCCTGTACCGACACTATCTACCTTGGGGAGAATATTAAGTATCAGAAACGATACTGTCTTCTCCTAAAAAATATTATATTATGCATAATAAAACACAATAACTTTTTATAAGGACTCAACCATGTTCGAAAAGATACCAAATTCTCAAGAGCTTCAAATTAGTGAAATAAACCATTATGCAAGTAAGGATACCTAGAACCTATTCATTTACCACGAAACTAAAAAAAATTCATATTTCTCTAAATATTTTGTTATTTAAACCTAAATAAATCCATATTAGTGGATAACTTTTAAAGTACCCAACATGAGTAATAAAAATTGAAACTGAAATATTTTCCCAACTTGGAGGCTTAAAACTTGAAACTATATGCTCTTTATTGATAAAAATTCATAGGGTCATCACCTTCTCTTCACCTGTAAGAATTCCATGATGATATGGAATAATATTGAATCTATATTTGAAATTGACACCATATAGTTAACTATACATGAGACAGAATGTGAATGTGACACCATCTCCAATCTTATTGTAGCTATATTTTCAGTTAACTAGGCTGGAGATAGAATTTGGTTTGAAAGTAACACCATCTAGTTGGTCAATATTATTAGGATAATTTGAACTTTGGTCCCTTGGAACCTTTTACAAATAGTGGGTGTATAGACTTACCAAGTTGGATAGTATCTAGTTCCTGGTTTGAAAGCATATTATAAATCTTTATGTATAACTACATCATACAAATTCATTGTTTTCTACAGGTTTTTCTGTATATATAATAAAGAATAAAATATTATTGCATCATATAAAAATGCCTATATTTAAAATGTGTATATATTATAATAATTAATCTAATAAAAAAACCAAAAATACATGGACCAATAATATATATAATGTTTTCCAAATTCTAGCATGATTTTTCTTGATGTAAGTATCACATAGACTGAGAGAGTAAATGATAATGTCATCCAATATAAAACTAAGTACCATAGAGCAGGAATTGAGGGATTATTAAAAGAATAGTATTAAAAAATAAAACATGTATTTTTTTCAGGGAGTAAGAAGGCCAAACCAATTTGGAATCAGTTGTTGCACCATGTCTCCATCAAAATGGAAATGGTTTTGGAAAACGGAGCTAGAGGAAAATGCATATATATAAGGTAGAATAAGTGGTACTATACTGATATAGATTATTTGGCTTAGTATCATCATGCGTGTTTAGTTTTTGTTTAACATGTCTTGGTTCGAAAGGAAATTATAATGCTTTATCTAGAACTTCATCATAAAACATCATTGTTTCTAATAGGTTTTTCTATATAGATAATAAAGAAGCCAATAATACTGCATCATATCAAAATTCATATATTTCAAAGGTGAATAAATTTTAATCATTAATCCAATTAAAACTAAAAATTCATGGACCAATAATATATATAAATTAGGGTGAAATAAAAGGCAATAAGATATATATATATATATATATATATGGAAATGAATATGATAAGTAAAATTACAAAAGCTATGAATATTAGTTTCCTACCACTAAAAATTTGATTCTAGAGAATGTTTATTTTTTATAATTTTATTTTATGTTAATGGATGATTTTTTGGGTGCATAAAATGTATGAAAAAGGTTTATTATATAACAAGATAAGTTAGGAATCTGATTGAATACATGTAATACTTTCTAAAAATACCAAATTCCTTTAGTAGTGTCTTAGATCTGTAAAATAATTGACAAATAAGCAATAAAGGTCAACTTTAAACTTTATAGGAATGTTTTCTAAATTCTAGTGGGATTTTTATTGATGTAAGTTTCAAAAGAACTGGGAGAGAAAAAGATATTGTTAGACAATACAAAACTGAGTACCATAGATTAGATATTGAGGGTTTAATAAAAGAAAAATAGTAAGAAATATATCATCTATTTTTTAAAGGTGTAAGAAGTTACAACCAAGTATACATCAGTTGTTGCACCCTATCTGCATGAAACTGAAAAGGTTTTTGGAAATGGAGGAAGAGTAAAATGTATATGTAAGGGAGAATAAGGGGTACTATAACGACATAGATTATTTGGCTTAGTATCAATATCAGTCTTGAGAGGGAGAATAGAGGGGGAACTTGGTGTAATTTGTTTCTCCACTCATTATTCATCATCCAATTTCAATTATAGTTAGTTCAGCTTCAATAATAAATAAAAAACCCCACTCAATGGGAACCATTTTTCATCTGGTGTGTAGTTCTTATGAATTAGTCTATCCTGACAACCTCACCCAACTACTACGTTAGAAAATTGGTTGAGTTTTACATGAGTCTTTGTTTGTTTTCATGCAACAATTTTGTTAACATAAGGTGGTGTTTGTTTCAATGCACCATGTATATACAAAAGTAATACTTGTATAGAATTAAAATAGATTTAACTAAAATAGACTTGGAAATTATGACTATATTCTAGAAAATGTTGAGGGGATGTTATTTTGGAAAACATAGAAAACATAGAAATCATGGAATTTCAAAATGAAATCATGGAATACCTACAAAATGAAACATGATGATAGTTATATCTGCCTCCCTTAATTATGATGTCTATGGGATTGTATTTAAATAAATTGAAAAAAATTTCTAGGAATGAGCTACTACATGTACAGATAAATGGAAAATCAATGGGAAATAGGTTGATTGAAAATGAAATCATAAGAATGAATCATCTTATTTAGGCTGAAGTTCTAAACAGTGATATAGGATACAACATTATGTGTATTGTTTTAGTAATAGGCAAATCTAATTAATAACGTGGGATATTTTGAAAGTAGTTAATAGGTATATAGATGTTCAAAAATATGAATAATATATATGAACATCGAAATAAAAAAGTACTTCCATTTTTAATGTACATATCTTGGTGACATGTGTGAAGAGGTCCCTAATATTTAGTATGATTAGTTGATTAAAAGAATCAATGTTATGGAATTGAATCACAACATACTAAAAACCTACAGAATTACCTATAATTCAACATGGCATGGACATAAGGACCAATTCTGGGATGAATGTAAGCGTTTCTTTCTTCGAACACACAAATATATTGTACATATTAAACACTTTTAGAATTTCTTTTTATATAGTGATGAAGGTATTTTACAAAAAATACCAAAATTAAAGAATGTAATTACCTAGAATGCAGTACCCTGAGATAATATTATAGGGCCAACTTGGGATTGAAATAATCAATCTTCTTTCATCATATTACCAATTTTCTATATAAATTTATGCAATCCCACATTCATTGAAAAAAATTAATTATATTGTTTAAGATTTAAATCCGAAATACTCATAATCGAATGAATTATTTAATGGACCATTATAGGGTCTAAAAATAACCTTTAAAGGACCAATATCAGTTGTAAAACTGATCCCTATAACATATTTCAGCCAAACAGGGAAACCCCTCTACTTTGTAAAGAATTATAAATAGTCAATGTTCATGAATTCAAACACATGAATATATTGTACATTCAAAAAAATCCAAAATTACCCAAAATTCCACTGGGTTTAGACTTTATCCGAGTTCTAAGGTGAATTTCTAGGCCTCCTTGCATCAATAGCTTGTCAAATTTGACCAAATCATATCTTCCTTTGAGATAGTACTTCATAAAAAGAAAAAAAACAATAGTTGAAACAATTGTAAATTTCTAAATGTACGTGGGACACTACATTCTTAGAATATACATTAGAATAATCTATCTAAAATATATGATGTTAGACAACAAAACAATAAATAAAACATTGAGAAAATGTAAATAGTAATAATAAAGAGAAAAAATTACCTTGAACCGTTGAAACCATTACACTTAAAGGATTGTGATGATAATAATTATACCTGAATCAATGTAGACATTTAAATTCATTCGACATCATTTTAATTATTATACAATGTAGAATCAAAGCAGAGATCAGGAATAATATTACATTTGGAAGAACATGCATCAAAGAGTAAATTGGTGAATAAATACCAGATAATAGAATAAAATATATGGGCTAGATTTTATGTTCCATCCATATTCATTAAACAAAATTACAGGGATTAAAAAATATGTCACTGCTTCTATGTTCCATGATGTTTTTTCCTCGAAAATAATTATATAGTAAAACTTTTAACATTGTATACAGGTTCAAAACCCAACATTAATAGACAATATTGACTATATTGAAAGCTATAATTAGTGGTACAAAATTTAGCAAAAAAATGGACTAAAATATGAAGACAATAAAGAGATTAGAAATAATATGGGATAATATCATTGTACCTTTTAAATAAATATTCAACCTCAATATCATCCAACATGGTCAAGAAATTACGTAGATAATAATTGTGAAAATTATAAAGATAATTTTTTAAAAAATAGGGTATGTGCTAATGAAATATAAAAATAAAAATTCTTGTAGGATATGCCAAATTTATTTCTATACATGATATATATAAGAAAGAATCCTTAAAATGGTCTGCCTCATGGGGGGGAAATATATAATTGTGACATGATACATGGAAATGTCCTTACCTTCCACATGAATTATAATTACTCCAATATGATAGATGTTGGGCCCTGATCTACCTTCCTTCACATCATCATATCTTGTAAGAACATTCATCTATCCACTATGTGATGTAAAAGACAGTTACCTCTTCTATAAATCACATGAAATGAAAAACATATCTGTCAATCCATATTGAAGATGGCATAAAAGATAATTATATCAAAAAATATAGAAGTTCAAAAAAAATAATATCCTAAAACCACTATACTTTCATATAGGAATCTATGAACCAATCCAGCCATTTCAAAAAATGTGTATTTGGCACCATCATTCCTAGGAAGAACTCCATGCTCAACCCCTTACTAGATATAAATTAAAAAGAAATAAAATAATAGGATTTGGTTATATCAAGTAATGAATTAGAAAGAGACAATGAAATCAAAATTGTACCTATGATGGTCAAATAAAATGTGCTCTTTATATTGGAAACTGGTCGAAATTGTATGGAAAATATGTGAACAAATGTTAATAGAACATATGTAAATTTCACCAGAATATATATCGCACAGAACATATGCGAATTGATGTGATACATATTCATTCAATCAAAAAAAATTTATCTATAAACAACTGTAGTTATTGAACTAAACTATAGCCAAAGAGAGACTTAAAACAAAATAAGATAAGAGAAATAATGAAAATATAAATTGAAACTAAGAAATTGTAGATGATGGAAAAAAATCAGTTTATGAATCATGATAGAATAAATTGTACAAAAGGAATGAAATTTGAGGTAGAAGAACCATATTTATAAAACCCTAGGGAATTTGTTCAGGATCAGGAGAAGATGCATGGGGGGTTTTCAGGCATTGAGGATAAGGAGGCGAAGGATACGCAGTGGGAGTAGTTGGAGCTACACAATGCATGGTGTGAGGAGCTATAGGCAGAGCACCCATAGATGTAGAATTCAGTGGAAAAGTAGTCAAACGAATTATTAGGGTGTTGGGCATGGAGAAGCCAGTGGAAGAATAATATGAGGCATAATAGATGGAGGTGTAGAAACAAGATGTTGAGGGATTGATGGAAGAGTAGTCATTTATATAAGAGATAGAGGTGGTGGAGTTGGAGTTCGAGAATCCTGAGGTGGAGGTTTTGAAAATACAGAAATCACAGAGGAATGTCGTGATGCAGAAAGAGGTTAAGGCAATGTAATAAGTGTATATGGTTACAGAATAGTGGAGTGAGTTTATGTGGGAGTGACACGTGGTAAAAAAATCCTTAATTTGTAAATATATTGATAATAATATTAAGATGTCGATTTGTTCTCAATGTGGAATATCATATATGTTTTCGAACATAGGGATTCTTTCTAAAATCTTGGGATGATACATTCTCCCCATCTTTTGGAAATTGTGTCCCCCAAATTTGAATATGGTGTTGGTAACTAAGGTAGGACTTTTCAAAATACCTTTCTTGTATCCCACCTTGGAAAAAGGATTAATAATACTTACACATTAATATAAGTAAATGATAGTACAATTTTTTCATGAGTTATCACATAATAGGTTTTGATGTATGAAAACCTAGATATGGATGAAAAACTATCCCGAATTTTCTGATGGAGAGTTATTGAAAACATGATCTGGATAATGTTAACAATCACAAAACTAAAAATTTGTGATTGGTTAGAAGTTCATTGATTTCATAGTAGGAAAGTTAAATAGAAAACATTATTATTTTTAGATCCTTTTAATAATGTAGATGAATTATTTTACTACATAGAATATGAACATATAGAAATATAATTACTTGAAAAATATTGTATTCATCAGTTTACAAGATTCCACCACAAAGTCAACCTTTTCTCCAATCGATGAGTCTTAAGAATGAATTAACTTATTAATCTGCAAAAGTATAACTATCTATTTCTCATATCATGAAACAATATAAAAACAAAATAGGTTTTGGTAAGATAATTCTCTAAAATGAATAAACCATTGGATGAATAAAATCCACTTTTAATCTCTAAAATATTACCATAATTTAAACTATTAAATATAGAACATTAAATGATTAAGAATCCTTAAATTTACTCAAACAAATTATAAAATTTATTTAATCCCAAATATTTTAAGGATTTAACCAAATAATCTTTCATGATATATTCTATGTTTTATCTCCAAAAAACATAATTCACTCTTATTTTATTATAGGAAAAAGTAATTTCTTAATCCCATATTCCCCAAGATAGGTTAATAATTTAAAAAAATGCCCTAATTTATATCTGTACACAATAAAAAAATATATTATTCCTAAATAAAATTCATCTATTGTTATTGTAATAAAATATCATAGTATTATATTTATCTTAATGATATTGTGTTCTCAAAATAGTGAATGCCTTCCAAGAAGAAATTTATTAATTAATTATCAAATCATTTTTTATAACCAAGATATCCATTTTATAAAACATATGTTCCTATAATCAACTTATCAAATTGATAAACAAAAATTAATAATTTCATTCTAACCATGGAATTCGAGTTTTTAAGTGGTAGTTGATAAATTCATGTCACATTTTAGTTGTGTTTCTAATTCTGATATCCATGTATCATGTGATGATTTGTCACACGGTCAGTGTGTTGTTCTTTTTCAGAAACTATTTAATTTTATAAAATTACATAAAAATGAGACAAAATATTAAAAAATTAAGATAACATATTTTTACCTCATAGTTTATCTCTTGCCTTTATTTTTTCATCCCAAAAGGTAATAACCCATTATTACCTCCAAAAAATTGTCTCCAAAAATATAATTAATCAGCTTAAAATTTTAAAAAATAAATCCTCAAAATAAATTTCATAGAAATTCAACTTATAATCATTTTAAAAATTATATTCTCTTATGAAATCCCTATCTTATAAGAAAAAATCCTAATCTGTAAGGTTTTCTAAACCATCCTTTAATACCAAATATAATGATGTATCATTTAACATATATTATTGTATTGCTTTTTAATAGGATTCACATTAGAATACATATTCAGTTTAAAATTTTAATGAATTAGGACAAAAAAATCATTCTAATAAACTCATAAATTACAAGTGGATACTTATACTCACTGTCCAAATTTTCTCCAAAAGAAACCCTTTTAAAACAAAACATGATTTCATTTCATTACAGATCTTCAATACTTTCATAAAGGTTTTGTCGATGTTTTTACCAATATTAAGACCAGGGAAAAACATTTTATAACTTATGATGAGACCAAAATCTTTGTAGGGGACATAAAGAAAGTATATTTCAAGTCCTATGAAAATATGAAAATCCATTAAAAACATTTTCTCCAAATATTATATGGAATCCAAGAAAATCTTGTAGCTTCCTTGAGACATAATTACCATATCACTCTTGAAATAACCCATAAAAATGGATTAACGATACGATGGACATCCACCTCTAGAATACCCAATTCATAGAGAGATATAATGGGATTTACCCTTTATATAAGTTATATCAGGCCCACACGTCTTTCAGGATCTACAATGGCGCTCAACCCTTTGTATAAGCTATAACAGTCTCACATGTGAACTATAATGGGGACCACCATTTGTATAAGATATTTCGAGGTCAACCATTAAATTTCAAAGTACCAACACATATAAGCATTCCATTTTAAACATGTCATTCATAAAATTTAATTTTCATTTATACGATAACTAATCGATTTTCAAAAACCCCTTTAAATAATTTGTAAAATTGATTTTGGAATCAATGTTTCCAAAACCACCTTGAAACATTCAAAATAGTATTTTAGAATTAATATTTTAAAACAATTTTTTCCACATAAATACATCTATCAACTAATTGTGAATACATGGACATGAATTAAAAACATTTAGAAGAATAATTCATTAAAACACATAAAACAATGTTTTATTTAAATATTCCAATACGATAGAGATCATTTAAATTATAAGACACATGAATGTATATAATTTTAAAAAACATTAAATACCTTGAGTATAGATAAAATATAAAAACATAAAGTCAATGGGTCTTCATATAAACATTATAAATGAATAATTGTGTATATCATAAATAAATGTCTCAATGAAATGAGATTGAGATGAAATCTCTTACCTTATGTACGACTCATCACGTACAATCATTATCATCCAGATTAATACACATAGGATAATTATATAATTTATAAATAACATTTATAATTTTTATTATTCCTTATATATGAATTTTATCATGAGATATTAATTACTTACTTATTTATGTTGACATCATGGGTTATGTCGATATTCGGTACTCGAGTCAAAAATGAACATGATAGCATGTCAATTTTCCATGATTTGATAATTTAATCATCTCTAGAATAATATTAATGACATAATAATTAATTATTTATATCAACTACACCTTTAATGGCATTCATTAAACACAGATATAAAAAATGAACACTGTTACAATCAAAGAGATGGTAAGTTGTATGTACGAATGAGTAACATCATAATTTTTCATTGATTATTATAGAGAGATGGTAAGTACAATTTTGTTATTATAGAATGATAATAAATTAATTTATATCATATTAATAATTTAATTATACTTATATATATTAGACAATTGGTGTTGTTAATAAAAACAAATTTCATCACTTCATGGTGGTGATAGTACACACAAACGCACGAATGACGTTTTCATTTTAATTTCCATGGATACTACAAACATAATAGATATATTATTATATAATAATGATAAATATTTTATGAATATCACTTATGGACATTAATTACATCATTATAACCAATATTTATAGAGGGTTATGGAAAAGGAACTATGTTGGTTCGCGAGGCAGTAGTCTGTCATACAAATGAACAAAAAGATAATTTCCTATTTGAATAAATTTGAAATGGATTCAGGTCATGATATTAACATAATAAAATATCAATATATTTTTGATACTTGAGTTTTTATATCATCATATTTGGATGAAATTTGAATAATTTGGTTGAATAAATAATATAGAAACACTTAAATAAAAACAATACCTCTTTTTTAGTTGATCACCTTTGAAAAAAAACCATCACACCCCCACACAGGGTGTTCTACCTAAAATAAGGCATCAAAACTTTGGGTATGGATTCTAGGAAGGGGTTTGGGTAGAGAATGGATGTGAAAATATTTTTTTTCTGTGTGAGTAATAAATATGAAAGAGTTCCTTTTAAAGGAGAGGGGAGGCACACACTTGGAATTACAAAAAATGTTAAATTAATATAAATTCAATTTAAATTCTGAATTGTCCAAAAGTAATTCCACTAGGATATAAGATTAATTGGGGTAAAATAAGTATCATCCAATTAAAAAAATACATGTTCTCATTACTTTTAATCCATATTCTTTGGTTTTATCAACTTTAAACTCTTACTGATTTATCATGTAATTAAACATTGATTGTTATTGTGATTACCAAATTATGAAACACACCCAATTAATGATTTATTAAGGATAATTTTATACTTATATCAACTTTATGGATTAATCCTATTTATTTTAAGTTTTCAATCATATAATTTTATTTTTCATATTTTAGAATATGAATTATGTCACTTTTGATGCTATTCATAATTGGCCTTTTTTAAAATTCATAACAACTTGATTACATAGAAAAAACTACATTTAATGAATCTTGTAATATAATTTTCATCCTAAAATTTTTTTTATGGAATAAAATATATCAAATTATATTATTTAAAAATTATTAATATCATCTATTTGATTTTTTATCATCAATTAATAAATTACTACATCATATTTGTGTCATAATTAAATATAATTATTTTAAGTAAAAAAATTATAAATAAATTACCATGATGTAGTTAATATTAATATATTTACAATGATGATTTATTGACAAAGGGATCCACCATGTAACAACATATTATAATAAATTACATTTTAAAAACAAAAGTGTAACCAAAAAGACAATTCCTAGAATATAATATTATATATTCATTAAAGTCATCCATATCACTGCATGTTGTCTAAAAATGGACCCAAGGATACTCATCACTATAATAAACTCACATAATAAAATTAGAACAACTATTAGGGTATTTTTATATTATTATAACATTTTTTTCCATTAATTACCTGATTTAACATTAAATGTGGTAATAAAATTTATTACTAAAGATACTACTCATAATGTCCTTGAATAAAAGGGACCTTTTTAAAGAATTTGTCACTTTTGATTAAAATATGTAATCTAATTTTTAAAATTCAAAATACATAATTGAGAGAAATTAATTGCAAATAAATCTCATTGATGGAATTAGAAAACAAGTTTTTGAAGTAAAATATTCAAAAATTCACATATTTTTAATACTAATTTCAATTTTAAATTTATTTTATTAACCAAAATTAGAATAAATGAACAAATAATAATGTAAATATAATTTTAAAATATTTAAACAGATAATATCACTATATAAATAACATAGAAAAAAATCACTTTTGAATTCAAATGCATTATTTTTAACTATTCATTTAAAAATGAATATTTCCAAACAAATTCAAAAAATTATCCAAAGTAAAACTATATTTCCCTCTACTAAATAAGAATATTTTTATCAAATTTAAAATATAAAAGCAACATGATCTTAATTTAAATTTTTTTAACGAAAAGGCGGTAAAACTGTATTTTTAGAAAAAAACAACATTTTAATCGTAAAATTATATTTTTTCTTATAAAAAGACTATAAAATACAATAAGACTAATTTAAGACATTATATTTAATTAATCATCATTAATACATTCCCAAAGTAGTTATTTGATTAATTTTTATTCTCAATTATTCCCATTTAAATATTTTTTATAAAAACACATCTTTTATATTCAATTGGTTTTTATTTAATTTCATAATTAATTAGGAAACCAATGAATCATTATAAAAACATGTTTAAACCATATTATACTATTTCATTTAATCCCTTTAATTACCACTATTCTAATGGATATATGATTGCTATCATATTAAATAATAATATTTTATTTTTTATTTAAGCTCAATGTGGTGTCTCGTGTATCTTATCAAACATAGTGTTTCCTTTTTAAAACTCAGGATGTTAAACCTTAACCACATAAAACTAGAATAAATTTTCTATATACTTTTTCACTGGTATCCTGAAGACATCTAATGGAAGCAAAGCAATATAGATTATGGTGGATTGACTAACCAAGACATCCCACTTCATCACTATTCAAGATGATTTCTCAAATGAAAATCATGCTAAGATATATGTAAAGGAATTGATGAGGATGAATGGGGAACTACTTTTTTATCATATTTGATCACAATCTCGGGTCTAAATTTTATTTAATTATGTAACATTATTTGTAAGATCCCTATTATTTTAATAGAATATAATTGTGTTTGATTACATAATTAACACAAAACACTAGTCTTAGAATATAATGTAACACCTAGAGAATTTATAATATATGATTTTATATAATAAAAATAAAATAATCTATAGATTTTGGTACACAAAACTCTAATAATTTTATTGTTGATAGTGTATTCAACACACAACATCGATCATAGATGAACTGTTATATATATAACTGTGACAAAATAGCTATTAAATTAGATGTAATTAAAAGATATTGATTATATTATAAAATATATATAAATGTGAAATCCAATTTAAACTATTGATAAATTTTATGTAATGTAATATTGTTCAGCAAAAATATTTTTTCATAAAACATGATTTTTTAATTTCATTTCCAGAAAAAAATAATAATATAATAAATTGTTGGAAATTTATTAAATTTTTTTTGATAAAATATTATATATTTTTTGAATTAATAATATAAAAATTAACATTGGGTATAAATTTGGGGTTTTCCTGAAATGTTTTATAATTTAATGAATGGTAGAAAATATTAAATTCTAATTAAAAACATAAATTTTGTTAATATTATTTATAAAGTTAAATTATGTTTGAAATTGTGATTAAATTAAATTTGGTAAAATTATAAACCAATTAATATAATTTAGGTTATTTGAATCATTTTCTAATTTAAATTTTATTTAAAAACATTTGAGGCATTTGAATATTTTCTCATTAAATTCCCGCTTTCTCCATACATATGGTGGATTAATTTAAAATTAAACATTTCCTGTTATAAGAATTTAATTTATGAAAATTGATTCCATTGTGGGAATAACAATAATTTATAATATCTAATAATTTGAAATATAGTTTTATTTATAAAATCAATAGTGAAAACAATATAAATTAATTACTACAGTTAAGGTGGAAATGGATTTACTGGGGTTTAAACTAATAAGATAAGGGTTAATAATGACATACCAACATTTAAAACACCCATTGTATCGAACTATATCCTTATTATCTATTATATTTTATATAATTATCCCACTTTGACATTTTTGTACGGATAAAAATGTGGGAATGATTGAATTATTTCATAACATTAAAATTGTTCTAATAACCTCACATATAAAAGGATAACTCATATTCTCTCTTATGAACACCATAATACAACATTGGATCACCATATAATTTCCAAAATCACTTCCCAACATCCCTCCTCTCATATAAAAATCCTTATATTGGGTAGAGATCCATCAAATGCGGGCTTTGGTGTAAAAAAATGAGGATACTTGAAGAAGAGGTATTGTTTTTCAACATATCTTTAATTTATTATTTTCTATACCTAATTAAATTATTATTAAAAATTTATGAAATAATAACCACTGAATATATCAAATACTGGGATATTTCCATAATAATTTCATCTCATTAAATTATCTCATCTTTCATTAAATTGGTTACAAAATCAATGTCTTTTTTTACGATGGACTACCGTGTCTGGAAGTTATGCCATTCTTGCTTCCATTATCCGCTTACATGATAGGGTATGATGATGAATATAAATTATATATATGATATTTATGACATAGATATACCTCTTTAGTAATTATGTCATATATATTTTTTACATTCTATTCTATAAGAGATTCGATAATGTTGCACATGTGCATGATGTACTACCGCCTCGTGAAGAGACACGATTCACCTTTAGATAACAATTTATAAGAAATACAATAAGGTAAATGTTATGAAATTAAATTTTATATAAATTAAATAATTATTATATTCAACTAATATTTATCATTATTGAGATATAATATTTTATCTTTCTTTTTCAGTCACATAATAATGATAACATGGTTCGTGTAAGTGTAGAATATTGTCATCACAAAGCGATGTGACACTTTTTTAATCACCAGAAAAAATAAATGATTTATATAAGTATATAAAATATATATTACAGTATATTTTATAAAATATCTATTCCATATTGATAATATATTCCATAACTTCTTTCTATTGTGATCATTACAAAATGGAAATGTTACTCATGTGTATGTATGAGCTTCCATGTCTACGGTCATGACATACATCATTTTTCATAATCATCATCCATTATTGGTATTAAAAGTAAATTTAGGTAAAATTATGATAATTGTGTTTTGGGTATTATTCTATAGTTTATTAATCTATAGAATATTCTCAATAAATAGAATATTCATAACAAATCCTAGATGAGAAAACAAGGAAGTTTACATCTGATATAATAAAAATAAATGACAATTATAAATGAATCTGTGATAAGATGATATAAAATTATAATATTTTTTTTTATTAATATCAATATAGTTATTTAATATTTTAATAACTTGTTTAAAACAATCAAAAAGTATGTTAAATCATTTTCTCCAAAAATGAAGAGTGAGGTAGTGGATTTCAATTTGCTATTTAATTTATAATAAACATATGAAAATTCACCATTAATTTCAATTGTGTGCGTTATATAATAACCATTTTAAATATAATATATTCAATCCCATTATTTTTATGATATTTATTGTTTTATTTTATATTAATACTTTTTATTGATTAATATTCAAATTATTACTAAATAAGTAAGTGTTTTTTGTCTCAATTCCCCTTTTGAGAGACTTATATCATATTATTAACCTATATTATTTTATGAGGTAAATATATAGACCATATGTAATTTAATATAATGAATTTATTTATTCACATTATATTTATTTAATTTAAATTTTCTAATTAACGGGGCTTATGATTTAGTGTTATCAAACTAGCAATAGTTTTATGGTACAATCTCATCGTTTATCATGATTGTTTATGATTAAGACCCAAATATAGAAATATTATGATATAACTATCCATAATTATCTTCATTTTTTACTCATATTATTTTCATGATATTATCATATAATATTTCCATTTTTACTCTCTTTGGTAGAAATATTAATTGATATTTTTTAAGTAAAAATTGAATTTATTTCTCTCTTTGGAAGAACATATGTTTTAATCCAAAAAATTGTTTTATAAAAAATCATATTTATTTTACATTATTAATATTCTTTATTAGAGAAATTTATTCCAATTATTTACCTTTTTACAGAAATTTTATTAATAAATCATTAACTAATTTTCTAAAAAAATTATGTTTTTCTTTTACTAATAATCAGAAACGAATATTTTTTTAATGTATATTAAATAAATGGAGTTGTATATCATCAATAAAATATCATTAAATTAAGATCACATTGTAATTTCTCATAATTATTGTTGAATAATAATATTTTCATTATTTTTTTGCTTTGATAAAATTATATCAAAATGGATTGTATATTTTCTCTATGAAATGTTTGAAATGTGTTTTGAGAAGTATTATTAATATGATTCATTAGTTTTTTTAAAAGAAAAATATTTGAATATTAAATTTTGATTTTTTAGGATTTTAGAAAAGTTATTTTCAATTTGAATGGTTTGTTATCCTTGATAATGTTTTTAATGATATTTTTATGGTAATCCCCTTTATCAAAGTAAACAACACATGTTGTTGCTTATGTTTCAATGGGGAAATTTAGTAACGATATCACCATAATTATTTCTCTGGATGGATTAATAATATTTCATTGGGCTAGTAAGGGGATGTAACACCCCACGCTTCCATGTACTCTTCTCATTGAATAATACAATAGCGTGTGTTGTACGCAACTTCAAGTTCTAACACACCAAAACCAATCAAACTATCCATTATGAATAGTAATACCCACTTTTTAAAATTTTATGAATTTTATCTATCAAAATGGACTTCATTTTAGGATTCTGATTATAGAAATTATCTTAGGGTGTATTTTTGTATTTTCTGAAAACATTCAGTTTTTGATGAATAGTGAGAAATACTAAATTTTAATTAAAAACATATTTTTTCTTAAAAATAATTTATTGTGCTGAATTATACAAATAAGTGGTTTTAAATTATAATTATATTAAATTTTTACCATTTAATACAATGTTGTTCAATTGACCTAATTTGACATTTAAACTGTATATAAGCAAGTGTCAATCTTTTGATAGTGATTATTTTTTAAAAACACGCTTTTTGTTTTGACAATATGAATTAATTTTAAATTAATTTCATCCACTTATATGCTTTGATTTTTGAAAAATGGATTTCATATTTAGAATCTCGTGGTTCAAATTTTTTAAATAGGTAACTTTTATTTTTAGACAATTTGAATAATTACTTCGGTAAATCTTTTATTTACCATGGTTGAAGGGTAAATCTGGTAAATAAGGGTAAAAAATAACATGATAATAATATTAAATTACCCTAACACATGTCCAAACCATATCTAATGATACATGTACGACCATGTGCATATTTGGACTGATTTTGGGACCCCATGGAGCCACATGTAAGTGATAATGACACTTTATATTAATTAAGTAAAAGTAAATTCAAAAATGACATAAGCATATATCTTTTAGTAAAAAAAATACATATGTTTATACATTTTATCTCTTCTCCTAAAAATATTCATCAAAAATATAAAAATATTTCCTACATAATGTTATATTATTTTTAGACATTGAATAAATAAATTTATTTATGACATAATGATGATTTAATATTTTCTTTATTAATGAACGAATAAAATAAATGGTGTTATAAATGTTAAAATAAATATAATTTGAATGGTTTGATTCCATCCACGAATTTTATAGGTTAATATGACATGTTAGGATTGATTAAATTAATTTAGTTTGAATTAATAATGTTTTTAGGACTATAACAAACATCTATTATTAAATAGTGTCAAAGTTGACATAAGGAGTTTTTAAAACAAATATTATATTATTAATTGATATAATTTTCCTAAAAATATATGTTTTGCCCAAATGGATTATATAATTAAAGGTGTATTATCAATGAACCACTTGGGGTTTTTTGGAATTTTATAGTATGTTTATTAACCATATAATATAAAAATACAAAAATACATAGTAAATGTCAAACTATTTAACTAAGAGTAAAATCTAAAAGATAAAGTTAATATAGTGAGTCAAACCAATATAAAACATATTATATGAGTGGTATTAGACCCATACCCACCTTTTACATTAAATAATTAATTTTTGAGCCATTAAAAACCGAAAATTATTTTATTATAAAATAATATTTATAGCTTTTCCTAAGGTACCCCTCACCCCTCTTATAAAAGGGAACTCCCCGTTCTCTCAAATTCACACCTTAAAATTTATTTGGATTAGCCAAACCCTGCCCAAATACCATCTAAACTATCCTTAATTCATCTTAGAGGCCTTTCTTTAGTCATAAATCCAACATACAAAGCTCTTTTGATCAAATCAAAAGGAGGAACCCAAAGAAGAGGTAAATATTTCATCACCTCTTTTGTGTTTTTTTCTTCTTCCAAATCCTCTTTCTTTGTTATTTCCATTATAAAATAATAACTCTAGAATCATATATATATAATTATCTTATTATAAATATGGTATAGACATATTCATTCTTCTATCCATCCATTGAATGAAATGTCACCATATGTGTGTACGTACGGCTTTCCTTCTCCATGTCGTGGTGTAATTTTCATTCAATACATTATTATTTGGATGGTTATAATAATTATGTTTAATTGATGTAAATAATATATATAACATGATAATTATTCTGTATATATGATATACCATCCAATTATATATTATTTTATTATCAAAAGAATGATATTTTCGCTCGTGTATACTTACGGATTACCGTCTCCACGAACGCGATGAGATTCATTCCCCATCGTATACATTCAAGATTATTTTTCATTAGATTATTAAAAATAATGTTTAAAAGACTTAATATCATTCCTAATATAAATAGGATATATCCTATTCATAATAAACATTACTTACATAACAAAACATACAAAGGAAAAAGAAACAACTAACACTCAAAAATATGATAATATAAGAAATTATTAACAATGTAATGTTAAAAGATCATATATGTTATCATATTAATGTATATGATAATTTTATAATTTAATTACAATTATTTCTATATTATAAAAGAGTTTAACCTACCCTCAAAGAAGAAAAAGTTCAATTTAATGGTTAATTTCACAATCTCTTTATTATTCAAGATTGTTTTTATGTAAGTATCTACTAGGACCTCTTTATTGTCCACGTCCATGTTTCTTAAAAATTTATTGCAATTTTTTTTAATATTTACTAGATTAAGGGTTAATGTAATTTATACCATTTTTTACTTTGTATAAAATGTTTTGAAAGGAATCTTTCCAACATTTTCCAAACAAGGTACTTTTTATCCTTTTCTACAAAATTAAGGAAACAATGTCTTTTTTTTACTTATACAGCGGGTGCGGCTATTTTTCACCATTATAACATCATCGAAGCTTTCCTTATAAGCTTTGAAGAACAATTTTAAAATAAATTTTTTCTTAAATTATTTCAAATTAGAAAGAGATATTTCTCAAATAAAAATGTTTTTATTTAATCTATGTCAACATCCTTTTATTTAATTTAAGATTATCGAATGTTGATTTATTATAATACAAAACTTCCATATTGTATTGGAGGTTTTTTGATATGTTTGACTATGTATGTGTTATTTTTACACCATTCATGGTTTATGGATAATGTATTGACATTTTGTATGTTTGTTTTAATATGAATGTTTATGTTATGTTTAAATATTTTCATATGAGGAATGAATTGGACTTTGTAAGTGACGGGTGGAGCCCGTTTAGCACCTCGATGCATAGATAGGTCTCATGAGACAAACTAGTGTCTCAGCACAAGGCCATGACAAAATCATATTTGTAGTTTTGTCACAAGGCCTTGAATATGTAGTTATGAAAGTATTCCATTATCCATTCCATCATTATGAATGTGGCTATTAATATTGCATGTGATTACTCGACTAAAAGAATATCCATATGAATATGAAAATCAAATTATATTGATTTAATCTTTTCTGTATTATTCCAAAGTTAATATTTAAAAGGATTTTGTTTTAGTCATATACATTTCAATAATTTTTTTTATTTATTAATGTTTCCGCTATATTATTATCCTTACTGAGTTTCTAAGATCACCCCTTTCTATGTTTTATTTATCCCAGGATGAAAAGAAGTATACTATGAGTGACCTGCGGGGATAGTCTATGGGATCTCAGTGTTGTCTTTGAAAACAATGTTGTTGTAGTTTTCCATTTTATTATGTAATGTAATCCTTATGAATGTACCTAGTAAATTCAAGGATACTAAACTAATCGGTCTTTCGGGACTTGATATTTTGTGATCATGACAATATTATGTAATAATGCACTGAATCTGGATAACTAGGGTCAAGGCATTACATTTGATATCAGAGAAAGTTTAGTACAAACCTTGGAAAGTAGATTTAGATAAAATCTGATTAGAGCACATAGCCCTAAGATAAACATTAAAGATTAGTATAGAAGAACCTACTATAATTTTGGTATTGTAGAGATTTTGTGAGTTTTTCAAGTTTTATATCCCTATCTAGATACGAGCATGTAGTAGAGGCTTTGTCATAGATGTACCAATGCATAAAACCCAAAAACACTGATTTGAGAAAGACTCGAATGATAACTAGTGCACGAAAATGGGCCTTGCTGCACTCTTGGTTACGACTCTCCCGGGGGATATGATTTGGATAGGTCTCATTTTCTTCATAAACCATTTTGATGAATTTATGAGTATATACTTCCTCAAGGAATTTATTTATGATTATGGATTACATCCATAAACTATTCAATTTATGTTAATTATTTTTCAAGTATGGAATTATGCATTTCGATTCATAAACTAATCTATTTTATTCCACTATTTAAAAATGGCACCTGTGGGAAGGAATATAAACCATATCAATACACGCACTCTATATAGGTATTTTCCTCATACTCAACAAATTTATAGTGGATCCGGTGATGAAACTGGTTCTAATCAGCTATTCACCATACTGGGAAAACACAATAAGGTTTTGAATAATAAACTTACCCGTATGGAGCACCATGATCTGCAGTGTGGAGGATCAATGTTGGATCACCTCATGAGGAAACAAACCCAAACATTAAATGGGGGTACATATCAATTAGTAGCTGACCAATTGATAAATTCCTTAGATAAAATATTATAGGCCTTGGGTGGTAGCGAAAGGGAAAAAGTTGTCATTTCAGTTTATCGCCTCATTGGAGATGTTGATCAATGGTGGTAATTGATTCAAAACACAAAGGAAGATGATTAAGTATCAAATGTGGAAAGAAGGGAGTTTAAAGAAATTTACATGGAAAAATGCATTTCTCAGGACCATCGAGTAGATATGGAAAGGCAATTTTTGAGTCTGAGGAAAAAGGAGGATGAGAATGTCACCAAGTTTGAATCTAACATTAAAAGGTTATCAAGGCATACTGCAGATAATATATGTAACCTAAGATGTAATAATTATCATTTCTTTGATGGGTTAAAGCCATTTCTCTATCAAGAATTAGTCTCACAATCCTTCTCAAAGTACGATGATATTGTCTCATGTGCTATCAAGATAGAAAAATAATTCTATAAGTCTTATGACTTTAATGAAAATCAAGAGAAGAAAAGATCTACTGAACACTCTGGAAATGGAAAGAAGGGGAAGAACGGAAAATTTGAAAATCCATCCTGTAGTAAATGTGGGAAGAAACACCTTGGTACTTGATTAAAGGGAATGAGATTATGTTGCCACCAAGATCGTGATTGCAAGGGGAAGAAAGAGGATGTTGATGTTGAATTCTACAATTTTAGAGAAAGGAGTCACTATGAAAATGAATGTCCTAAGTTTCAAGGGAACATACCTTTGAATAGGCTAAGTGATTAAGGCCAAGCTTATACTATTACTACTACTGAGGTTGAATCTCTGAAAGACATAGTGGCAGGTAATATAATGGGATTCTCAGGTTTAGCCAACGCTTTATTTGATTCTGGATCATCTCATTGTTTCATATCATCCTAGTTTTCTATGAAAATTTGATATTTAAAATTTTATTTAACAAGGGAGTTGTTAGTCAAATCTTTTAAGGGAAGTATCTTTGCAACAAAGTTTTGTGATTCTGTTCCCATTAGGGAAAAAATGTTCTTTATCTGCTGATCACATTGTCAAACCCATGATTGAATTTGATATAATCCTCCGTATGGATTGGATATCGAACCATGATGAAAAAATATATTATAAGAAGAAAGAGGTTAATGTTTTTTATGACAATTATAAAGAACACCTTATCTTTAGAGCATAATCGTCACCACTTAATTATTATCAAGATCCACCCATAGTAGCTCAAATAAATTCCAATATTGGGGAGAAAGAGAATGAATTAACTATGGGTGAGTAATGTAATGCTCAAATAGAGGATGTACCTATTGTGAAGTAATATGTTGATAGGTTTCCAGAATATTTTCCTGGACATCCTCTAGAAAGAGAAATTGAGTTTTCCATTTATTTAATTCATGGATCAAGGCCCATATCGAAGACCCCTTATAGAATGGCGACTGTGTAATTAGTGGAACTAAAGAAACAACTAGAGGAATTAAGTAATAAGGGATTTATTCTCCCCATTGTTTCTCCATGGGGATCCCCTGTCCTTTTTCTAAGAAGAACGATGGATCTATGAGGCTGTGCATTTACTACAGGAAGATCAATATTATAACAATAATGAAGAAAAAGTATCCCCTACCTCGCATTTATAATTTATTCGACCATCTTCATGGAGCCTAATAGTTTTCAATGATTAGATTTCGATATGGATTCCATCCGTTGTGTGTGAAGAAGGAATAAATTCCAAAAACAATATTTCGAACGAGGCACGGGCATTATGAGTTTACTGTAATGCCATTTGGATTGACTAATGCACTTTCTGTCTTCATGTATCTAATGAATAGAGTTTTCAAAGAATATCTTGATGTCTTTGTAGTGGTATTTATTGATGATATCTTGGTATACTCCAAAAGCTACAAATATCATGAAAATCACTTGCACATTATCCTGAACACTCTTAGAAGACACGAATTATATGCAAAGTTTAGCAAGTGTGAATTCTGGCTTCAGGAGATTTATTTTATTGTCCATATTGTCTCTAAGGATGGAATCTCTGTTGATACATCTAAGACCATGGCAATCCCAGAATGGCCATCACTGACGAGTATAACTGAAGTGTGAAATATTATTGGTTTAGCATGGTATTATCGAAGATTCGACCAGAATGATTCCCGGTTAGCTAACCCATTAACAAATCTCACCCAAAAGGGGGTTAAATTTGTTTGTAAAAAATTGTATCAAAAATGTTTTGAAGAACTAAAGAGAAGATTAGTCAATTCTCTTATATTGACTCTACCTTCGGGGAATGATGGGTTTGTTATTTATAGTGATGCGTCAAAGAAAGGAATGGGTTGTGTCCTTATGCAGAATGATAGATTTATTGACTATGCATCATGACAGCAGAAAATTCATGAGAAAAACTATCCTACTCATGATCGTGGGTTAGCAGGTATAATATTTTCTTTGTTGATATGGAGAAATTATCTCTACGGTTAAAAATGTGAGATTTATATAGATCACAAGAGTTTGAAGAATATTTTCTCATAGAATGAACTCAACATGAGGAAAAAGAGATGACTTGAACTACTCAAGGATTATGATTGCACGATACACTACCACCAGGGGAAGGAAAATAAGGTGGCAGATGTGTTGAGTAGAAAAGATCATGGAGTTTTGAAAAAGATAACAGTTGAAAAGGATCCTATATACATGGATCTATTAAAGATGGATATGTGAATCACCATGGAAGTTGTAACATCAATAATTTTTAAAAAAGATGCCAAACCATCTTTACTAGAAAGGATAAAGAGTTCTCAAACTGATGATGAAGAGTTTCAAAAGAATATTAAATCTGTAAATTATTGGATGTTGACTGAATTTGTGTATGAAGATGAAAATTTGAATGTTGGGAAGAAACTTTGTATTCCCGATATACCTTATCTAAAAAGGGAATTGAAGGATCATGCTCATAGTTCCAATTTCTCTATACACCTTGGTAGCACCAAGATGTATAGAGATTTGACGAAAAATTATTGGTGGGACAACATGAAGAGAGAAATTTCTTATTTATTATCAAGATGTATGGTTTGTTAACAAGTGGAAGCTGGAAGGAAACATGCTAGAGGAGTCATGCAACCACTTCGCATACCTGAGTGGAAATGGGAAAATATTATGCTGTAATTTTTCATGGGATAACCAAAGACTACTGGAAATAATGATGCAATATGGGCCATTGTAGATCGTCTAACCAAGTCAGCACATTTTCTTGCTATAAGAAAAGATTTACCACATGAAAGTCTAGAAATAATATATATTAATGACATTCTAAGACATCAAGTAGTACCCTTATTGGTTGTTTCTGATCGTGATCCATGTTTTACATCAAGATTTAGGAAAATTATTCAGAAATCTCGGGATACTGAACTTCATTTGAGCACTTCCTACCACCCCCAAACTAATGGACAATCAGAATGGACTATTCAAACCTTAGAAGACATGTTGAGATCAAGGTAACTTGACTTTCAAGGTATGTGAGATCAATATTTACCTCTAGTAGAATTTTCCGATAACAATAGCTTCCATTCATGTATTCAGATAGCACCATATGAAACATTATATGGAATGAGATATCGCACACCAACTTTTTGGGTGGATGTTGGTGAAAGAAAACTCGTAGGCCCAGAACATGTAGAGGAAATGGTAGAAAAGGTTAAGGTAATCCATAAAAACATCAAAGCAGCTCAATGTAGGCAAAAGTGCTATGCTGATAACTCAAGGAAGGATTTATAATTTCAGGTAGGAGATCATGTTTTATATAAGGTATCTCTAGGGAAGGGTGTTATACGTTTTGTTAAGAAGGGAAAATTGAGTCCTAGGTACATTATACCTTTATAAAATCTAGAACTAATTGGGGTTGTATCTTACCAATTGGAAATTCCGCCAAGTCTCTCTGAAGTTCATGATGTATTCCATGTATCACTATTGAGAAAATACATGCCTCACCCAACGCATGTACTCACCTATGAGAAATTAGAACTGGAACCTGATCTGTCATATGCGAAGAGCCTATTATGATTTTTGATGCAAGATAACAAGTGCTATGAAACCGGACAACTCATCTGGTAAATGTTATATGGAGAAACCATAAGATGAAAGAGGCAACGCGGGAACCTGAGGAACTTATGATGAAGATACACCCAAGTCGTTTTATGCATTAATAATCTAGAAATTTCAAAGAAAAAATTATTTTTAGGAGGGGAGAATATAACACCCCAAGCATCCATAGTACGCTTTTCTTTGAACAATAAAATAGTGTGTGTTGTACGCAACTTTGAGTTCTACCACACCAAAACCAATCAAACTAGCCGTTATGAATAGTAATACCCACTTTTTAAAATTTTATGAATTTTAACTTTCAAAATGGACTTCATCATTGGATTTGGAGTATCAAAATTATCTTAGTGTGATTTTTTGGTATTTTTATGAAAACATTCAGTTTTTGATGAATAGTGAAAAATACTAAATTTTAATTAAAAACAACTTTTTTTATCAAAATAATTTTTAGTGCTAAATTATACTATTGAGTTGTTTTAATGTATAATTAGATTATATTTTTACAATTTAATCCAATTTTGGTCATTGTATATAATTTCATGTTTAAACTGGACATAAGCCAGTGTCAATCTTTTGATAGTTATTATATTTTAAAAACACACTTTTTGTTTTGACATCGAGAATTATTTTTAAATTAATTGCTGCCACTTTTTTGTTTGTAATTTAAAAAAATGGATTCCATATTTAGAATCAGGATGTCTAAATTTTTTAAATAGGTAAATTTTATTTTTATATATTTTGAATAATTACTTGGGAAAATATTTTATTTATCATGGTTAAAGGGTAAATTCGGTAAATAAGGGTAACAAATAATATTAAATTACCATAACATGTGTCCTAACCCAATTTTATGATAAATGTACGACCTTGGGCATATTTGGGTCGATTTAGGGACCCCATGGAGCCAATTTTAAGTGATAATGACACTTTATATTAATTAAGTTAAAGTAAATACAAAAATGACATAAGCATATATCTTTTAGTAAAAAAACTTTACATAGGGTTATACATGTTATCTATTTGACTATAAATATTATTTATAAATATTTAATTATTTACTACATTATTTTATTCTATTTTTAGACATTAAATAATTAAATTTATTTATGACACAATTATGATGTAGTATTTTCTTTATTAATGAATGAATCAAATAAATGGTATTATAAATGCTAAAATAAATATAATTTGAATGTTCATATGGAATCCAAGAATTTTATAGGACAATATGACATGTTATGATTGATTAAATTAAATTTTTTCAAATTAATAATGTTTTTATAATTCTAACAAAAAATCAATTATTAAATTGTTTCAAAATTGACATAAAAGAGTTTCTAAAACAAAATTATGTTATTAATTGCTATAATATTCCTAAAAATATAAGGATCAGAAAAATGACTTATATAAGGATAGGTGTATAATTAATTAACCTCTTGGAGTTCTCTTGCATGTTTATAGTATGTTTATTAACCATATAATATTAAAATACAAAGAGACATGGTAAATGTCAAACTATTTAACTAAGAGTTAAAGTTAATATAGTGACCCAAAACTATCTAAAACATATTTTTTGAGTGGATTTGGACCCATAAACACTTTATCCTTTAAATAAATTGTTTTGGAGCCATTATAAACCGAAAATGTTTTTATTATAAAAAATATTTCTAGATTTTCCTACGGTACCCCTCACCACTCTTATAAAAGGGCACTCCCCCTTCTCCCAAATTCACACCTTCAAAGAAATTTGTCTCATCCTACCTCGGCCAAAATACCCTATCAACTGTTATTTATTAATCCTATAGGCATTCCGTTAGTTATAAATCTAACTAATGGAGCCCTTTTGATCAAATAAAAATGATGAACCTAAAGAAGAGATAAATATTTCATCACCTATTTCAAGTTATTTTCTTTTTCCACTTCCTCTTTCTTTGTTATTTCCATTCTAAAATAATAACTCCAGTACCATCTATATACTATGATGTTATTATAAATATGGTATAACCATATTCATTATTCTATCAATCCTTTGAATGATATGTCACCATACGTGTGTACGTACGACTTACCGTCTCCACGTCGTGGTGTAATTGTTATTACAAACATTATTATTTGGATGGGTATAATAATTATGTCTAATTTTTGTAAATAATAAATATAACATGGAAATGATTCTGTATTTATGATATACCGTCAAATTATATATTATTTTAATATGAAATGAATGATATTGTCGTTGGTGTGTGCGTACGGATTACCGTCTCTATGAACGTGATGAGATTCATTCCTCATCGTATTCATTCAAGATTAATTTTCCTCAGATGATTAAAAATAATTTTTAATGACTTAATATCATTATGAAAATAAATATGATACATTTTATCCATAAAAAACATATATTATGTAACAAATCATACAAAGTAAAAAGAATCATCTTACACATGGAAAGACGATAATACTAAGATATTATTAACAATGAAATGTTAAAAGATAATATATGATATCATATTAATGTATAATATTCATGTATAATTTGATAACAATTATTTCACCATTATACAAAAGTTTAACCTACCCTCAACCAAGTAAAAGTACAATGTAAGTGTTAATTTCACAATATCTTTATTATCTATGGTTGTTTTTATATAAGTATCTACTGGGACCTCTTTATCATCCACATCCATGTTTCTTAAAAAAAATTCCAAACCATTTCTACGATTTACTAGACTATGGGTTAAATTAATTTACACCCTTTTATACTTTTTATAAAATAGTTTGAATGTAATCATTCTGTCATCTTCCAAACAAGTTACTTTTTACCCATTTCGACAAAATTAAGGTAAGAATGTTTTTTTAACTTATATTGTGGGTGTAGCTATTTTCTGCCATTATAACATTATCGAAGCTTCCCTTATAAGATTATAAGAATATTTTCAAAATAAATGTTTTCTTAAATGATTTCAAAATATAAAGAGATATTTCTCTAAAAAATCTTTTGATTTCATCTATGCCAACATCCTTTGATGGATTTTAAGATTATTTAAATTCATTTATTAGGATAAAAAACTTCCATTTTGTATTGAATATTTTGAGATATTTTTGATAATGGTTGTGTTATTTTTACAACATTCATGATAAATTGATAAAGTATTGAAATTTCGTATGCTACTTTTAATACAAATGTTTATGTTATGTTTAAACCTTTTCATATGAAGAATACATTGGGATTAGTAAGTGACGGGTGGAGCCCGCTATAGATCCTCGATGCATCAGTAGGTCTCATGAGATAAACTAGTGTCTTGGAACAAGGCTTTTACAAAATATTATTTGTATTCTTGGAACTAGGCCTTAACTATGTGGTTATGAATTTTTGGCATTTTGCATTCCATCATTATGAAAGTGGCTATTGATATTGCATGTGATTATTCGAGTAGTATATTATCAATGTGAATATGTAAATGGAATTTTTTTTCATTTATCTTTTCCATATTATGTTGAAGTTAATTTTTAAAAGGATTTTTTTTTAGTCTTATACATTGCCTAAAATGTTTATGCTTAATTATGAATGTTTCTGTTATAATGTTATCCTTACTAAGTATCAGAGCTCACCCCTTTCTATGTTTTATTTTTCCCAGGATGCGATGAAGTATATTATGACTGACCTCCAGGGATAGCTTATGGCATCTCAGTGTTGTTTATGGAAACATTGTTGTTGCAGTTTTTTATTTTATGATGTAATGTGAACCTTATAAATGTATCTAGTACTTACAATGCTACTAAACAAATTGGTCATTCGAGACTTGATCTTTTTTTATCATGTAAATTTTATGTAATAATGCACCGACTCTAGGTAACTAGGTTTAGGGAATTACTGGGGATCCATTTCCTTTGCATAGGTTACCTATATTTCGAAGAAATTTTTGTGGAACCTATTTTTTCATTAGATAATAATGATTTCAATGTTATTGACATAAAACCCATTTTATTTATTTGTATTAATCATGTTTTGAAATAAATAAATATATTTATATTTATATTATGTTCGAAGGTATGATCTATTTACATTATTCATGATGTGGTGCTTGGATATGATAGGTTCTCTTAGATATTGTCTCGTGAGGAAATATTAACTAATGTGATGGGGAATAATAGATAACATTATTTGTTCCAATTACTACTTATATGATTGAGAATCATGTATAGCTTTGGTTATCCTATTACAACATATTTGATAGGGAACCTAGATAGTTCCAGGATATCCCTTTATACATTAAATGATTGGTGCACCCAGTTAGCCTACCAACATATTCAGTAATGATTATGTTCTTTGAATAATTATATTATTATTTTACCATATGGTTTGTTAAACTTTATAGGATATATACGTCTTCTATGATGATTTTGTTCCAATATATCAACACGTTTAATCTATAACTTCCATGCGATTATATTTCTTCTGATCCAGAATTGTATCCCATTTCTCGTGATTATTAATTTTTATTAATCATTTATTTCTTAAATAAATATACTATTCCACTATATATGATAATAGATGTATTTATGGGTATAAATATTCTTTTTTTATAGTCAGTCACTTTGATTATTCAATAACACACTTGTTCTCAACTTATAATCACCGATAACATTAAATTATTAATTCTTACATTTACCCATACTGATAATATGATGTCACCCGTCTTATGTTTACTTTTCATAATTTTATAAATAAATATGTTGAATAAATTATATTTATAAGGGTTTAAAATATATGATGATGGATACCTAATGTGAAATAAGAAAATCTTGTTAAGGTGGCAGATATGATTGTTCAAGGACATAGGTATTTTTTATGTATGATTTTTTCCTAATACTTTAAAACTCTAACACTAAAGGGTCCATAATAATGGAATTGATCCAAATTTTCCTTTTTATGTATTTTGGTTTATGTAAAAAAAATTATGTCACCTATCACAATTTCAAATTTGATGATGTGAGGTTTATAATTCCATTATGATATCTGAGTGTGAGTTTTGAGGCTTTTATAGTCACGTCAACTGTCAGTTTAGATAAATTTAGATACTAGGATGTTTTCTGGAGAGGTTATATAAATTATTGTGGATACCATAGTAAGACTATAATTATAAGTATGATCATATGTTCAATTTCATAGAAACCCCAAAATTGATTCATGTGATGAGATTTTAAAGGGATTAATGACATTTTTAGACATGGTTTATTTGGTTGAAGTACTTTCTAAGATGAGGTTTAACAAGAAATATTCTTTTAAAATTTGGGGAAATAATATTTATGGTATTTAAAATATTTAGGGTTTATAATATCATGTACACTGGTAAAAATATTTTTTTATACATAATCATAGGATTGAAAAAACAATTGGTTAATAAGTGATTAAATTTAATATCAAAAAAAGATTTATAAATTTTGGGGTTATAAATATAAAACCTTTGAAATAATAGTTTACGATAAAACACCATTTAATTTTGAGGTTATTAAGGTTATTTTTTATATAGTTTTATCTAATGATTTGGTTTTAACACTTGTAATTAAAATAAAATTGTTTATATTACTGTATCATATGATGTTTTTTCATTTTCATACCTGTATTACCTTGTGAAAACCATTTTTTTAATGTCTAATTATGGTATGAATATCGTGTTTTCCATTTTATGGATATGAAATATTTAAAATTTTATTTTAGTAGTTCAAGGATTAATAATACTTCAGGAAAATTCATCATTTAGAGAAACATATGCTATTGTTGATGAAATTGACAAATTTATGGAATTATAATCATAAATTAAGTATATTTCATTATTCTCTTAGTCAATAGGGAATATAATTCCTCAACTCTATAAAAAGTACCATGGAAAACATTCATGTTACATTTATATATGATGAATCATATAAACTATATATCCATTGAGATCTATTATTTTGAGGCCCTTAATATTCCATTTAACATATACTTTCTTCTGATTGATGAAAACAATCACTCTCTATAATTAATTACTCATCTATTTCATTAAAAAATATGATGTCATAATTTGAAACCTAGTTAATTATTTCTTTAATATGGCTTAAGTACTTCACATTATTTCTTATTAATAATACATTGTATTAAATTTTTATAATTTTTGTATTAAAGATAAATGTATTTTCAAATTTACATGAATTTATTATCCATATAATGTTAGAATTGTGGGAACACAATTAATTAAATGAATAGAGGATGTAACACACTATGATTTTAAAATAAGATATTTATGTTTGATAGTGTAAAGTACAAAAAACACTAATCTTATATGATAATGTAATACCCTCTGAATTTATTATATATTTCTTTTTATAAAATATAATCTATTTAATTGATATTGGTACACACAGCCCCAACATTTTTATGTTTTATAGTGTATTCAACTCACAACATTGACCATAAATGATCCTCACTATGTGTAACTGTGATAACCATACCGTTAAATTGGATGGAATGAATTGTAAGGACCCAAATATAGTTTCCAATATCAGGTGTCTTAATTTGTTACATTGGCATATAAATAAAGAATACACATCCCTAATGAACAAATAGTTTAGTTTTTTTGGAAGTACAAATACATAAATTAGTTCAATATTACAACTTTAATGGAAATACATCAACATAAAATCTTACTTTTAATCACATAAAATCTTCTAAATAATCTTTACAAGTCATTCATAATATACATCATCACAACTTGGGAAAAATAAAACATGTTAAAGGGGTGATATCGGATTCTCAATAAGGGTAAAACATACATTGAAAGAAAATATAAACTCTAGAAATGGTTAATAACTATAATTTTGTGACTTTAAAAATAAACTTGAGCATTATATGGTTGGAATAAAAACAGATTAAAAAGTCCATTAAACATGACAGTGGATATTTTACAAGTAAAATAATCGCTTGGACTATCAATATCATGTTTTATAATGAAGGTATGTATAATATTGGACAATCTGAAATATACCATCAAGGCCTCTACCAATAATTCTAAAAAAATTTAAGGCCTTATCCAAAACCATATCTGAAAATTGGTAAGTACTCAACTAGGTCCATATCTTTTTTCTCTTGGGGGAAATAGTGATGCATCCAAGGGATAAAGTTGGAACCACCAATCACTTACTAATTCTAATTAATTATTCATATGAATTGGTATAAACATAAATAAAAAAATACATTCCTAATGAAACTAACATATGAAATGTAAATAACATTCCCCAAACATTAATCATAAACATTAACCATTAGGGGTAATGTGTTTAATGGTATAAAGTTAGTACATCCACTATCAATATAATGATACACCAGTCAATAATGTATGGTGGATGATATCATAAAAAATTAACCCCATTTATACATAATAATCAACAAGTGATTTTAAATCAGTGAAATTACTCTTATAAATTCCTCGTCAAATTACTAAGACAAATAGTCTTTTACTTTGAAAAGATGAGTACCTATTGAAGAATAGTTGTATAAAATCATAAGTGAAATAAAATAATTTTATCATAATAAAAATAGTTATTTTAGAAAAATAATGGTTTCTAAAAATAGATTATATTGTTCCCTTTAAAATAGATAAGAATTCATGAAATTCCCATTATTTGGATTGTATTTCTGGTAAAAGTTTTGAGATATACTTTATCAAACATGTATATATACATATAAATAATGAAATATTCTGGTTCATAAAAGTATATAGGGAATTAAAAAATAATTTATGATGTGTTCCTATGAATAAATAATAATTCATTTAGGATTAAGCCAAATAATTTGTAACCCGGATGAAAATGGAGGTTCAGGTAGAAACCCTATACCTTATCTTAAAATATATTCATCCTTTGAACATAAGGAAATGGAATATAAAATTATAATTATTAATGACATAATTTATAACCTATTAAACATGTTTTTTATTTATTATAATTTTATTCAGTTCAATTATGGTTATTTTAGGGGTAACGAGATTCAATATCATCGTCTATGAGTGCTCATTTCATTAGTTCTCATGATTTGTTTGTTTGTATGTAAGGTAATGTAAAATAATAATTGAAATAAAGAATTGATGCTATATGTTATTAGTTTTTATAAATAATGTTAAATAAACATATATTTCATTTGATTACATTGGGGGAGGACAAATCAATATATAAAACTTTAATGGTTACACTTGGATTGATTTCCTAGTTTTTTCGATCACTACGAACTCATTTTGTATTATAAATTGTTACCATTTCTACAAAATGCTTAAATAAAATAAAATAGGATATATAACAAATATTATGATCTATTTCAACAATAAAAAATTTCTCATGACTAGACTTTTTTATGGTAATATAAGCCAAAAACCTGTTGTCCTTTAATGTGATAAATTCATAGATATCTGATAGTGTTTTAATTTCTAGTATAAAAGTAGGGGAAAGGAGAGATGATGATGAATTATTCCATTACTACAAGAATAATTAATTACAATTAAGTTATTTGAGTAATTCTAACAATTATTGAAAATGAGGTGGGGAAAACAAAGAAATAACGAACTTGCTAGAAAATAAAAGAAATGAAATGTGGAATTTATCTAGTGAATCCATCTTCCTTGAGAGCCTCTTTAGGAAAGAGGATTTGGAATTTTGAAGAGACCAAGGGCCGCATGACATTTGGAGGATATTGGGAGTATATTTTAGTATAATTTAGGCATGTCACAGGGCTTGATAGGAGTCAATTGATGAGTTAGTGATGGGTGTCCCTTATAGTAGAGGATAGGATTTATTTCCCATTATTTTAATCCTTATTTTAATATTTTGGCTCAAAAATTAGAATAATCATTGTTATTATGGCTATAATAGTAATAAGTGCATGTGAGTAATAACCAAGTGTCCTTACATTATCATAACATAAAATACGACTTAACAAATCATTTATTTTTCATTTATCGTAAATTACCTTATTTTACTATTCACAAAAATTAATTTATTTTAAAAAATCCCCAAAATTTATGATCTCCATTTTCTGAATTGTAGAATAAATAAATGATTTCCATTTTTTCATAATAAATTTCTAAATAATATTAATTTAATATTTATATAAAATAATTATTTTCATGAAAAATGTGTATTCTAAATTTAAAAGTGAGTTTATAATACATTCAAAAATTGACTAGGGTCAGATAAAACTATCCTGAAATCATTGAATAAAATTTATTTACTGAATAATAAATTTGAGGAAAATTTATTTTATTTTAAATATATTTATTAATTTAAAATTGTAATTAAATATTTGTTACTCACAAAAATACCAAAAATTAATTATTAATTTCTAAATACTCTATTTTATTTATATGTTGTCTGAATTTTATTTATACTTTAATGGGTGTGGTAAATATTCATAATGATCATATTACTATTGAAAATGGTATGTTACTATTCTTATGGGTAATGTTACAATTCTCAAAAATGTAGTTTTATCATATCATACTCTGGATATATTACTCAATGCAACCGTGTATGTCTTTTTTCGAAATTCAAAATATAGATGTGGAAAAATTATGTTTACAGGCTAGGTTATAAAAAGTGGTATTTTTTAGAGGCATATAGTTTCATGCCATTATATTAAATTTATTCATAAATCTGTGGGGTATTACATTCTTCCCAAATTAAAAAAATATCATCCTTGAAATTACTATAATGTTACCACATTAAAATTTTTTGGGTATGTCTACATCACAAATTCCGTAGACTCCCATGTTTCCCCTTATATTTTATAATTTTTACAATGTACCTTTACTAGTTTAGACTTATATTTCCTCAAAACATGTTCTTCGGTGTCCATAATCTGGATAGGCACATCATAGTAAGGAGATTTGCATTCCCACTCTAAAACTTTAGAAGTGAGTACATGTGTTGGTATTGGCATGTACTATCTCAATAATGAGACATGGAACACATTGGAAACCTTATAAAGGCTAAGAGGAATTACCTAATTTTAAGACAAAACAAAAATTATCCCTATAATTTCAATAGGGATTATGTACCTGGAGTTCAGTTACCGTTTATTTCAAAATCATATAACAACCTTCCATAAACATACTTTCAAGAAAACAAGATATCCCTATTGAAACTCTTAATCCTTCAATTAATTATCAGAATAAATCTATTTCCAAATTTGAGTTGCTTTTATTTTTTTTAAATTTTCTTATTCTTTTTTTGTTTCTTCCACATTCTCTAGGCCCACAATGTTCCTTTGAAAAAATTCCTCCCAACATGTTGGTGTATGACATCTCTTTCCACAAAAATGCATCATTTGGAACCATTGGAATAATAAAATGAAATGTAATATTCTAGGAAAACTATACCAAATGAAAATATTGATCCCACAAACATTGAATGGTGAGAGAGCATGATATTAACATTTTTTATAATGTTTGGTTAATCCTTTATGACAACCCATAATATTGGTGGTGAAAATCAGTACTCAAACAAAGCTCAGGGACCAAATCATTCTATGACATTTCCAAAATTTCGATGTAAATCATGGATCACGATTTGACATAATTGAGAGAGGGGCTCCAGAATGTCTCACAACATCATTGATATAGATTCGTACAAGGCCCTCCATTGTAACATCAAACCTTATAAGTAAGAAATTTGAAATTTTCATAAGTCAATACACAATTACACATATTGCATCATTCATTCATTATTTTTTGGGTAATCCAGTGAGATAATCAATGGGGATTCCATCCCATTTCCTTGTAGGAATAGTTATAGGTTTCATGACTCCTCTTGATTTTCTATTTCTGCCTTCACCTTTTGAGAGACTAAATATCTTGATACATAATCAGTAATTTAAATCTTCATGTTATCCCACAATAATTTTTCCTTCAAATATTTATACATCATAGTGCTACCAGGATGTATAGATAAATTAAAACTATGGGTGTTATCCAACAAATATGTTCCTAGCTAGAGTATATCTATAACTCAAATCCTCTTCCTAAATATCATAATTATATCTTCATATACGATGTCTTTCAACTTTTCATCATTCATATAATTAATTTTCTTTTGAAGATTCTCATCATTGGGATGATAACATAAAATCATTTCTAATAAATATGGTTGGGAAACAAACTTAAAAAGTAATGATGTTCCACATTCTTTAATGATTCTAATATCAATCCTTATTATATCCATGTAAATAGGATAATTTTTAATTCTCATTTTGTATATAACTCTGTGACCCTTCCTACTCAATCCACTAGCAACATTATTTCCCTTTCTGTGGTTGATGTGTATGGAACAATCACATCATTGAGAATATCAAGCCATCTCCTTTTCAAAATGTGGAGTTATTTTTCTGAGAATATGTATTTCATGATCCTTTAATGAGTTTATATCTCACATTGTTCCAAATAAATATAATGTATCTTGATCATCCAAGAAAATATTATAGTTGATAACTCAAAATCAATATTTGGATAGTTCTATTCATGAATTTTGAACTACCTTAATGCATGAAAAATCACTCGATAATTTTTCATAAGGACACATCAATGTACATTATTTGATGCATCACTACATATCACAAACCTATAACTCCCAAATGGTAGAGTTATGATAATAGAATAGACTAATATCTTATTTAATTCTTTGAAACAATTCTTTCATTCTTTTGTGTATACGAATGTAACCACTTTAAGAGTATTCATGGTTAATAGGAGGGCTAATTTGGAAAATTTATAAATGAGACACTATTAATATCCTACTAAACCAATAAAACATCATACCTCATTTGTGTTCGTTGGTGTATCCCATTCCTGAATAGAATTTCTCTTCAATGGATCAATATTTATTACATCCATAGTTACAATATGGCCATGATAGGAAACATATTGTATCCATAATAATCACTTGTTAAAATTCCAATATAAATGATTTATTATAAGAGTCTTCAGAGTAATGATCAAGATATTTTCATGATATTTTATATTTTGAATTATACCAAGATACAATCAATAAATACCACAAAATATTAATCAAGATATTCAGTTAAAACTATATTGATCAGATCCATGAAAGTATAGGGTTCATTACACATTAAAAAAGTTATAACTATAAATTTGTAATTTCCATTCCCGGTTTGAAAAGATCTATTTATAATATCTTCCTCCCTCACATAGAATTGATGATATCCAGATTAATGTTCAATCTTCAATAACTGTTGGTCTCCATGATGTTTATAAAATATATCATCATTGCGAGGTAGGGGATACTTGTTATTTTTTATAATGGCATTGATCTCACTATATTCCATGCACAACATCATAAATTGATCCAGATTATTAATGAAAAGAATAGGGGATCACCATGGGGAAACACTAGTGTGGAAAAATCATATATCACTCAGTTACTCTAGTTTTTTATTCAATTCTACTTACTCCATAGTGGCCATTCGATAAGGAGTATTTGATATAGGTCTTGAACAATGATTTAAATCAATAGAGAACTCTACTTTCTACTATTGAGGATTTCAATGTAAATCCTATAGAAACACATCAAAATATTCTTACATAATATGTATAACCTCAATTTCAAGTTTTCATTGCTCATCCATAGATATTTCATTATCTTTCTCCCCAATTATTGAGTTCAGTAGAGATAAATGGAGAGGATCTAGATATGAATCAGATGGCAAGGATTATACTCTAAAGATAAGAGGATCTACATTATTCAAAAAATTATTTCCTCATTCTTCTAGAAATATATTTTTTCATCATAATTTGAAAGGAAATCCATATTAATAATTATATCAAATTATATCATTGGTATGATCATAAGGATAAAAAATAATCCATTTTTATGTGTCATAAGAATAATTGATCAGCGAATATTTTTTTCAATGATACAACTCGTAGGGGTATTTCCTAAAAACTCATTTGTTATATCAAATTGTAAATATCAAATTTTCATGGATAATGGATAGATATAAAATACTGTGATGATATAGTATCAAATAAATAATAATATAAGTTTTAAGAATCATTTAATGTACCTGACATTATATCATTTATAACTTCAATAACAGTAGTTGTCACACGATAATCTTGGAATTTCTCCCTTTACGTTTTATAAGGCTTGTTTCCTTAAAAATTTAAGAATTCATTATAATAGTACCCCCATCACCCTTAAATTATTTATTTGAAAATTTATTTATTATTTAATTCCCTTGAATTTATCATCACGGTGGTCGTTCTTTCCACACATATAGCACACTCCTTTTCCTTTTAAATAGGCACACGAGTGTTTCCTTACAGAAGTACTGCATGTTGAAAAATTCAGATTTTAATTCAAACCTATATCCATTATATCATATGCCACCATCTTCTTATCTTTTTTCTTTTAAAAGCCATAATTTTTATATAATTATTTCTCTTTCTTAATAACCCTTCATATAACATCTTAGTATGATGAGAAACATTGGGTGACTAGTGACCTTTGGAGGAAGGGCTTTAAACCATCAAATAATAGATCAATATTTATCCTAGTATTATGTATATTGTCTGAAACATGACTTGCTAAAATTTTAATGTTGGATTCATAATTCTAAACATTTTTATCCTCCTTCTTTCTATGAATCAATAATTTCCTTTTTATATTCTCTCATTGTTCATGAGGAAAATATTTTTCTAGGAAAATATTATTTAAATCCATCCAATAGATATATTATTTTTCATCCTCCTCCTTTTTGATTCTAGTTAATAAAAACCAGAGATCCACATCTCGTGATAGATGAAAAAACACCATGAAATACTTATCTCTTTCGTTAAATCCCAGAGCAAGAATTATCTCCTCTAAAGAACTTATCCACTGCACTGCAACGAATGGGATTGCAGTCACATTGAATGATAGAGGATACTATTAATAAAACTGATCTTACATTGCTCATCCATATTATGGATCAGGATCATCTATAAGGGTATGGTCATTATTCATAACATGATTCATTTGTCCAAGTATAGTTATAAGTAGCTCAGCGCCAGTCATAACTCAGGATACAACATCATTATCATGCATATGAGGGAAATCCCTATATGGGATACACATATTCATGTGGTCTCCATTCCTTCCAATATGTGATATTTTTAAATAATCTAATAAACTATATTAGGTTTTCAATCATAATTTATAATATCATGAAATAAAAATATGTAGCATCAATTGAAATCTTACCCATAACTAATCCAATAATCATGGTTTTTTATGGGAAATTTACATTGACATACATCAAAAGGATTTTTATATAATTTTTGGATTATCCTAAGAATATACCCCATGTATGTCAGACCAGTTATTTAGTATTTCACATTGTTTTGTACCATGATACCCTAATTCAAGCTAGAAACTCATTTTCGGAGTTGGTAATTGAAGGTACATATGTTCTAGAACCACTTCCACTTGAAATATCAAGACAAGAATGTATTTAATAGAACGATACATACATCATGTTCCTTATAAAAATTCCACAATGTCCTTTTAGATTTATCCTCAAGGACTATATTAGGGTTTTTTTCTCTAATCTATGTTTTCTAAAAATAGTTTCCATGTTTTCTACTACACTATATCTGATAAAAAATGTATGAATAAACCGTAATTTCCTGGAGTCGTAGAATTAATTTGTTACATTGGTATATAAACATAGAATACACATCCCGAAGGGAAAAATAGTTTTTTAGTTTTGGAAATCTATATACATACATAAGATAAACATTAAAAATTGAAAGGAAATAAATCAACATTAAAACTTCTTTTTAATCACACATAATCTCATATAATATCCATGAAAGTCATTCATAGTATACTTCTTCACATCCAAGGGTAAATAAAACAGATTAAAGAAGTCAGATTAGTTGATTCGAAATGGTAAATAATACATTGAAATAATATTAAACCATAAGGTATGATAAATAACAGAAAATTAATGCCTTTAATAATAAACTTGAACGTAATATGTCATGAATAAAAACTGATTAAATAATGACATAAAACATAACCATGGATATTATACTTGTTGAATAATCACATGGAATCTAAATATATAGTTTCATAATTAGTTAATTCATAATTCTATACATTCTGAAATATATCATCAAGGCCTTTTTTAGGACATCTGAAAATGATTAGGGCCTCAGCCAAAACCATACCTTAAAATGTGCAATCCCTTTTCCAAGTTTGTATATGATTCTTCTCCTAGGACCTAATGATTAATATATGGGATAAAGAGGTACCCACCCATCACATTATATGTCTAACTCTATCTTAATATGAATGGGTATGAACATAAAAAATATATACTTTCATATTGAAACTATCATTTGAAATGCAAATATTTTTCCCCAAAAAATAAACATAAACAATAAAAATTCGAAGTACTATTGTGAGTTGTAACAAGATTGTACAACCACAGTCAATTTAATCATAAAACACTCAATAACATATGGTGGATGATATCATAAAATATTAAACCCATTAAATCATATGAATTAATAAGATCATTGAAATTGATTAAAATACTCTTACAAAATCATTGAGTAATTCTTGAGATAAATCATCTTTTACATTGAAAAGGTGAGTGATTGTGTAATAATATTGGTATAAGACCAGAAATAATGTAATATTGTTCTATTATAATAAAATTATTAATTTTATAAAAAAATAATGTTTTATAGAATAATATATTAGAGTTAATTTGAAAATATAAAAGTATTTGAGAAATTACATTGAATCGGGCTTGTATTTTAGGAAGAATTTTTGAATGATCATTTTTAAAATTGCATATCTACATAAAATAAAGACTAATTATAGTTGGTACACGTATATATGAAATTTACACATATTTTATTATTATTATAGAAGAATAAATAATAATTTAATTTGTATTAAGAGAGACAAATTGTTACCTAAAGGAAAACATAGGTTTGTGTAGAAAACACATACCTTTTGTAAAAATATTGTTCGATCTATAACATAAGGTCTAGGAATATGAAATTTTAATTATTGATAACATAATTTAGAACCTATTAGACATTTAATTTATTTATGATAATTTTATTACTTTAAATTATGGTTATTTTATGGGTAAGTAAATTCAATATCATCATTTGTTAGTGCCCATTTAAATGGTTTTCATGACTAGTTCATTTATGTGGAAATTAATGTAAAATGTGAATTGAAATCCAACATTTATGTTATATATTATTAATGATCATAAATATTTTAAAATGATCATATAGTAAATTTTTTTACTTTTTTTGAGGATGAATCATTACATAAAATTTTAATGATAAACACTAGGATTAATTTTTTAGTTTTTCGATCACTACAATCTCAGTTTTTTATAAATTAATACCTTATGTAAAAAATGATTCTAGAACATTAAATTGGATAAATTAAATATATTATGATCTGGATCAAACTTAAAATTTTTATTTATGACCAAAATTTATGATGATAATAATATTTGAAATATCATCTTTCTTGAATGTGATAAATTAACACATCTTGGAGGGTGTTTTCATTTCTAGTATAAAATTAGGTGAATGAATGGATGGGGATGAATTATTCAATTATAAAAAGAAAATTCCCATACATGTAATGTACTATAGTTATCATAACATTTTGAGGAAATAGTTTTAGTGATGAAAAAGAAAGAAATGAGCTAGAAAGAAAATAAATGAAGTGAAAAGTGGAATTTACTTCTTGAATCACTCTTCTTTGAGCAACTCCATACATGAGAGGATTTCCACATAGTAAGAGAACAAGGGCTTTTGGACATGGATATGAGGTTTTGAGGAGATTTTATTATAATTTTTACAAGTCACAATGCTTGAGATAAGAGAATATGAGTAGGAGGGACAGGTGGATTTTATAGTGGAGGAGATGAGTTATTTCCCTTTATTTTAATCATTATTTTTTTATTTCTGAACAATACTATGAATTTTCTGGATTCATGTGACTAAAAGAGTAAAACATTCTCATGAGTTCGAACAATGTGTATTTACAACATCCTTACATCATCCAAGACTCGATAAATCATGTATTCATCATATATCCTAAATTATCGTATTTTAGTATTAATAAAAAATTCACGTTATTTAGAAAAATCAAAAAAATTCACCCTAAACATTTTTCGATTTGTATAATTCAAAAATGAAATCATTTTTATCAAAATATTTTTCTATCTAAGATAAATTTAATTTGTAAAAAATAATTATTTAATTGAAAAACATATTATAAATTTAAAACTGATTTTATAATACATTAAAAATTTAAAATTGGTCTCATAAAATTATCCTAGAATCTTAGGAAAAATAAATATTTATTAAATAATAAATTATAAGAAAAATTATTTTATTTTTAATAAATTTATTTATTTATAATTTTAATTAAATATTTATTACCCACAAAAATACCAATACTTATTTATTAATTTCTGAAATAATCTATTTCATTTATAATGTGTCGAAATTTTATTTATACATTCATGGGTGTGGTTTTTATTTATAAGGGTCCTATTACTAATGATAATTGTAGGTTTCTATTCATAAGGGTTAAATGACTATTTACCAAAAAATTGTAATTTGATCATATCATACACTAAATAGCTTACTGAATGAAAATGTATATGTCATATTTTTGAAATTCAAAATAGAGAGTTGGAAAAATTATTTTTACTGGTTAGCTTGTAACAAAGTGATGTTTTATAGAGACCTAGTGTTTCATGCATTTATATTAAATTTATTCATAAATTTGTGGTATGTTACATTAATAGTATTAACTACAATATGAAATATATAAAAATAAATGAATCTATGTTAAATATTTATAAATGTTTATTAAATAGACAGTTTATTTTTTTCAATGCGATTATATTCTTTGAAAACATTATTTCATAAAAAAATTATTTTGTTTTCATGAAAAATTTTATAATAAATTTTTAGAAATATTAGAAAAAATATTTTATACATTATAATTTATTTTTAGAATTAGAATATAGAAAATTAAATTGGCTGAAATTTTATAATATTACTAAAAAATATTATGTTATTTGAGGAGTGAAAAATAATTAAATTTAATTGAAACTTGCTTTTCATTTAAATTATTTATAACGATAAATTATATTATAAATAATTTATAAATTACAATTTGTTCAATTATATATCAATTAATCTAATTTGGGTCATTGGAATAATTTTTATACTAAATTTTTATATAAAAGCATAGTAATCATTTATAAATGTCATCTTTTAAAACTCACTATCTCCACACATTTATGGGTTTAATATTAAATTAACATTTTCCGATTAAATGAATTAAATTTGAAAAATGGAATATAAATTTGATATCAAAATAATTTATAATTTCGAAAATGTTTAACATAATTATATTGCCAAAATGAATGGTGAGAATAATAAATATAATTTATCATGGTTAAGGTAAAAATGTCTGTACAGGGGATTAGACTAAGATGTTAACATTTAAAAATAACTGAAAATTTTTCAAAGCACCAATTGTATGTCCATATTTATTCTACACCGCTTCTAAGTTCTATAATGCCCCATTTTATAGTCTTTTTTCAAGATACAAACATAGTTAGGATGAAATCTTTTCAAAAAATTGCATGTGTCCCACACATCTAAATTATTAAAAGAATCCCACTCTACACATGTTTTCATAAATTAAAACTAATATTTTTCAGAAAATAAAGAAGAAAATAACATCCAAATTTACCTCCTGTCATCCAAGAATATTTCTTTTGGGTATAAATTCAATCTAGAAGGGGTTTGGTAAAAACCTATAGAGGATAACTGAATATGAGTTAATGTTTATCAGCTAGTGTCTTTATTTTATTTCATTATCAAATTTAAATTCTTATTAAATTGGTATTATATAATTAAATAATAATATTAAATATTATGGTATATTTTTATAACAACATCATTACATAAAACAATATACACATCCATCATATGGGATAGGAAGGCATTATTTTTGCATAAGGTGGACTACCACCACCTGAACCGATGCCATTTGTTCTTCTAGTACCCTAATTCACGGTTGGTTATGCAAGTGTATATAAACTATATATACTATATTATTAATATATTTATAACTATCGAGTCATTATATCATTTTTTTTTAAATTTCCATTCCCCAGGTTATACGATAACATATCTCGTGTGTGTGGATGACTACTGCCTCTGGAAGCGATAAGAATTATATTTCTCTACACTATATATGGAATGTAATAAGGTTAATTTTAAAAAATATATGTTCTATACGTGAAATTGTTATCATATTCATGTAATATTTATAATTCTCAAAATATTATATTATTTTTAATCTTATCACTCAATTAAATATTATAACATCATTCGTGTACATGTGGACTTCCAACATCACAAAGAGATGTGACTCTATTATAGTCACCACATCACATGTATAAAACATAAAATTAAATATAATGAAATAAAATTTTATATATGGTATTATGATGATAATAGAAGGATGGTATATTAATTACCGCATTTCTATTATTATCATTGTAAAATAGAAATTTTGCTCATGCGTATGCATGACCTACCTTTTTTATGATCATATCATAATTCATTTTCCTAACCATCATTCATGATTGTTTCAGAAGAAACATTGATGTAAAAATATGTTAATTAAGTCATTTTATTAATGTAGATATAATTAAAATCTATAATTTGAAAAATAACAATAATATTCAAAATAAATCACAAATGAAAAAATGATCCAAATAACACCTGAAGCAGTCAAAATAATGAAAAATTATTAATTAGTGGGTGATACGATGTTATAAATGGATCATATATAATATTAATAATTTAAATATGGTTTTCAATAAGTTTTTAACACGTATAAAACCACTATAATGGAGGTTAATGATGGTTCAACTAAATGGAATTGTACGGTAAGGGATTTATAGTTTGTCAATTATTTCTGGGAGGCTTATCAAATTCAACACTAATTTTTTCGGTGAATATAATTCCTCTATCACATGTTATATCATAAATAACATTATTTCCCTTATATTCAATTTTTCATTTCATTTTATCCTTCATTGGGTGTTTCAATTCAAAATATTATAATAATAGCAGGTGTTTTTTGTCTCAATTTTTTTTATTTGAGACTTATGTCATGTTACGAACTTATCTTGTTCTTTCAAGTGCATATATAGCCTCTTTTATGTGTAATATATTTAATTTATTTATTATTATTACATTTTTTACTTTCACTTCAGGTTATCATTTCTTGTGGATTATGATTAAATGTTACAAAAGTTGTAAGAGCTTTATGTTACAATATCATTGTTTTTTATGATTTTTTATGATTAAGTATCCAAAGTTTAAATATTATGATATATAATCCATGAATTATAATTATTTTTTATTATATTTATTCATTATGCATTAAATTAATTGTACTATTTTTCCCTCATTCATACTTAATATATTTGAGAAATTGTTTTTAGGAAAAATCATTATTATTTCTCTCCTCTATTGAATAACCATTTTCTTAAAAAAACCATGATTTATTAAAATATTTTCACAATTCTTTTAGAATTAATTAAAATAATTATTAAATAATTTTCATGCTCATTTTTTTACAATTTTATAAATTTTTTTGAAAATAATATTCCTATAAATTTAAAATAATGCTCATTTTTATTTAAAATAAATATTAAAGTTGATATTGTTTGAACATGTAGGAAATGAATATAATTTCAAACCAAAATGACCAATTTTTTTATATGAATATTAAATTTTATTATTTCATGTTTATTTTTATATAAATATATTTTCAAAATTATTTATGTTTTCAAAAAAATGGAATGTGTATTTTTTTCCAGAAATGATTTAGAATGATTTCCAAAAGGTTTCTATATATGATTCCATGTTATTTTTCAAATAAAATGTTTTTTTCAATATCTTGTAGATTTTTAGTTTTAATGGAATTTATTTTCAATGTTAAAATCTAATTTTCCCCTGTAATGTTGTAATTATATTTTAATGGTATTTCTATTCATCAACATCAACAGTGGTTATTGTTACTTATTCTCTAATGTAGATATTTTTAGTGATATCATCCTCATTTGATCAATAAATAGATCAACATGATTTCAAAGATATTATTATGGATTGTGTTTCATTTCAATAGGTTAACCATGTATCACTGAGATTATTATGGAACTCATTTTCCTTCCATGGGTTAATCATGATTGATGTGAAACCCAGTTATTATCTATATTAAATCAAGCTATTAAAATATTAAGGATCATTTTGATGGGTTTTTTATGAAACAAAATATCTTTACACTTTAATCATATTGTAATTATTGGATACAATGGTGTAGGTATGATATGAGACTCATGATGGGGGTGAATGAAGTTCCTAATTAAAATTACTGTTTAAAAATATTTAAAAAATACACTAAATTAGAATAAAATTTATCTTAGATAACCAATGTTGCATATTTTCATATTTTTTGAGCGTTTATAATATTCATCAATGAGTAATTAGTTCACATTTAAAATAATAGGAAATACTATTTTAGATTTTGAAATTAATTTACTAAATAAAATTATAACAGAAACACTATATAATATTAACTATCAAAGTGAAATAAATTTTTCAGATGTAAATAGATATAGTAATGGATGAATAACTTTAATGTCATTGAAAAAATAATAATAATAATTTTAGTATCAGGAAAAGACATAGTCCTCTTCACTTCATGATCACCTACCCTGAAGATATTTAATTAGAAAAATAATTATCCACAAACTAGATTGAGGTATAAAACAATACATATAGTGTCGTCCTGGTCACAGAGTCCAATTCCACAACCATTGTGGGTGTGAAAAATAGACAAGCGACATGTGGACCTCTTAAGATATTAACAATATGAGTAAATGTTATAAAATGATACGTTTTGTTCATATTTGTGTATCATTCATTTATGTACAAGGTTCAGTGATTGTTCAGAAGACATAAATAATCACACACTACTCATAATATATATAATTTACACAAACATAGTAAATTAAATAGTATAAAGGATTTTGTTTCACTGTGTGATATTCATTTCATCTATATGACTCCTTGATTGTATCTTAAAAATATAATCAAGTAATTTTTCATAATGTTTCTATAAAACCAAGTATCACAGAAGCTTATATATTGTGGTGTTAAATAGGTACATGTGTACAATGAAATATTATTCTTCAAGTGTGCTTCTAATATTTTATGTTGAAGCTTGCACACATAGAAACCAAATCCTATAAGTTATACACATTTTTTTGAGTTCTTTTTGTTCTCTTTTTTAACTAGAAATATATCTCTCATTTATTAGATTTAGTTTCTATCTTTATATTACTCTCTTGACATAAGGGATGTTCATGATCTTTTTCTGGTACATATTACCTCATACTACAGTCTACCATGGATTTAAACGTTGTCTTCAAAAAGTCATTAGTTTAATCAGTCGCATTACATTTCACAAATATGACCATTATAAATATTGAATAAAAAATGAAAAAGGAATGGTAGTGGTGATTATTTTGAACAGTGACACTCAGTCTGTGTCTAGTTGATCACGTCCTTATAGTGGCGACTCTTTATAGAGATGACTCTAAGGGTTGGGGACTCTCTGGAGTGGTGATTCCCTGGAATAGTGAGTTAGGAAAGGTGAGTAAGGAATGGTGACTCATACATAGAAAATTATGAAAATCTATCATGGAATGGTGACCAATGCTAATTGTGAGTTAGGAGTGGTGTGTATGACATAGAAGTGAGTCATACATAGTAGTGGGTTATCCATGGTTGTGAATCCGTATAATATTGAATCACACTTAGAGTATTATTCCCATCTTTATTATAAAACCAATGGATAATATAGAATAATAAACACAATAGAAACATAATGAATATTTATTTTTGAATATTAAAACATAGAGAGATTACCCTTATCCTTATTTTTTATGATAAAAAATAATGTCATTAAGGTTAATCATTTAATATATAACACAGCTGAAGAAAGAGACATTCAAATTGTATTAAAGAGAATAATTGACATAAATTGGATCAGAGAAGGAAATTTTAAATTGATATGAAAATTCATATCTCTACCATTTGGGATTATTTAAAAAGATAAAAAATAGAAAACATAGATTAAGAAGTGTGGATAAAAAAAAATTATATATTGATAATATAAATCAGGTAAATCCCTATAAAAGGCCTAATTTCAGTGCTTCTCACTAGTAAGATCTATAGGTAATTCACCTTTAGCATAAAAGATGGGATTATATATTGAAGTCTTAGGGATAACAGTCATCCCTGTATGAAATCCTGAGGTAGTAGAAGAAGATAACTCTGTATAGATGAGAGGCCTCAAATTTATGAGTAGTTCAATAGGGGTTATGCGAAACAGTTTAATTATAGGAGGTAATGGATCAAAATGATTTGTAACAATGAAATTGAAATATTTTGGATGTAGAGAATGGTCTATAGGTCTAGTAGTGAGTGCAACAGAAGTTGAAAGAACGGAAAAGGCATCATGGGATACAAATTAAATTTTACAGACATGGAAATAGGGTTTTAATATCTAGATAATATCCATAATAATATATATTAAAATTTATATATCCTTATTGAATTCATCAATGTTTTCCATAAATGATTTAATAGAAGGGGTATGTTCTATAAGATCTATAACATAATCCCTAGAGGCTTTTTTGATTGGTGTAATCCTGAAATTTCCATCCAAAAACATAAAATGACTATTCATTTAATGCTTGGTGTAAATAATAATAAATTAGGGATCTACTTTCTTAGTGATTTCTTATTGAGAAGCAGCGGCCCATTTTTAATTAAACCTGACCATGGAATATACATGATCACTATTTTGTCTATTTTTTCTCCTGTGTTCCTAATTTAAACCAACCCACATAGTGTATAATTACACTCAGAAAATTGATATGAACAAACCACTATTAAAATATTTATGAGGAGTTGGAGCATAAGAGGTTGAATTATCTTTTTACACATCTTGATTAACTTATCTCAATGGTTCAAAATCAAACACAGAAAGAGGATGTTGTGTAGCATCCATGTAAGACATAGAAGATGTATCTCCAATATTTTTTCAGAATAATGTCCAAATATTATCTATAATCAGATGTCATTCCTTTAACCAAATGCATGAAAACGTTTATATCATCACTTATTCAATTATTCTCCATTCTTTGTTCTTGGATTTCATGACTCATCTGGGGTCGAATTTTTCTAATGACTTACTCCAGAAGTTGTGTGGTATATTGTTCACAAATATTTATTCTAGCTGAAGGCTATTGTCTAAAAAGATATCTTTGTGTAGATAATATTTACTATCCAAATGATTTCAATTCATCTTTACTTATATCGTTTGATAGTATCTTTGCAATAGAATTGGCATATTCATGAATAGATACTGTATTGAGTTGAAACTCTTTTGATATGTCTATTTCCATAAATATGGACCCTTGAGGGTCATTAGAAGCTAGATAACCCAAACCACAACCAAAATATGTAAGGTATTTATAATATTCATCCTGAAAAAAGATATCAAACTGGTTGATTACTTCAACTATTCCCAAACATTGGTTTTACTCCCCCTCAAATGATGGTCCCTTTGGATTATCGAGTGATTCTATTAGTGGAATGTCATCATTTCCTTTCACATTGTCAGCCATAATTTTAGGTTCCTTAGTTTCAACCACATATTTCATTTTTCCTTTAAATAGATCAACATCTGTATTGGTAAGTGGAGCAGCATCCATTCCATCAAATCTACCATGATAGGAATGATCTAGTCTGTCATCATAACTTTATGTTTCTTTCTTATCAACATCATTTTTTAAATATTCATCATCATCTCCATCTCCATCATTTTTCTTTTCCTTTTAATTTCCATCATCCTCCTTTTAATAATCATAATAAATTTATTCTCCATCTTCATCACTTAAACTTTATCTTTCCTTCTTATCATATTTATGAATAGAAGTGTATAGGGTTTCAAATCCACTTTTATATTTGATGATTGCATCCCCATTTTCATCATCATCATATTTGATAATAGTTTTTATATAGGGGTGAGTCTGTGAACGCCTATGAGATTCATGTTAATGTACTTTTTCTTCTTGAGGAATATCAGGATCACATCCTTCTCCATCAGATATAGTCTCTTCAATAATTCCATAAAAAACAGCCTCTACCTCTTCATCTAAGTATTTAATTGTATTATTTGGTTCCATACAAGGATAAAAAATCCCCTTTGGTATTTCTAATTGGTAAAAAGTGAGTTTCGTAAATATTTTCATTATCTTATACCCGTTGTTTTATGAATGGATTATAGCTTATTTTAATCCTCTAAAAAATAAACGTGGTAATGGAAAAACCATCACAGTCTATGATAGTCTCTTCATTTTCCCTTACTCATCCTTTGAATTTTATGATATCTTAAATTTATATTAAATAAAGAAAATAAGATGGTATTTATGTTTTATTAGTCATATAAAAAATATGAAAACTAATGTATTTTCTTAGTATGGTTTTATATCCTTCCAAAATAAGATAAAATATACACATCATGATACATTAAAGTGACAATGTCCACTTTTTCCAGAATGTTGGATATTGATTAAATATAAACAACATCATCATTTTTTCATCTAACTCAAATGTAATAAGCCTTAAATTAGTTACATTTCACGTTATATATATTATATATTTTGAAAGAATAATATGTAAATGGTTGGAGGGTCACTTCCCTACAGATATTCATAAATACCCTCATGAGGTATTCCTAACCACACTTTGTTGAAAATAAAGGAGCATACACAACTTTTTCCATGTATTCTGGTTCATATGATGAACCCATCTTCTTTTGTCAAAGAAAAATCAACATATTGTTATAATTGAGACACTAACCTCATATGCATGGGTCACTTATTTTTAAAATACCAATGAAATCAAACATTATCTTGAAAAAATATTAGCATAATGTACTTACTTGATAGAATCCATTTTGTATAGATCTCATATTCTTGTAAAACAACATGGTTTTTGATTTTGGGATTTAAGGTTCATTAGTATTATAGATCAATACACTTTTCATATTCCATGATGGTTGTATTTTTTTGGATTTGATTCATATAGTAACTTCATTCTAGCCATAATAATAATGTTTTAGAGATTAATGTTAATAAAGGGAAGAAGGAGGTTTAAAAGGAGATTTGAATTTCAAGAGGCACAATTAGATTACATGGGTGCATATTTTCTCATTTATGGATTCTAAAATTGAACATTTCAAATTTTTGGAATAAATAATAAAAATAATCATAATCATAATCATAGTAAAAAAATATTTTTAATGAAAAAATAGTGGTCACACATCAAAGTAGATACATCTAAGGTGAGATGTCAATGGAATGACCTAACAAGTTGGAAATCAACGGAGGGACAACAATGGTGCAAGATCAACGACTATACATCAACAATAAGACATTAATGGTGAGACATCAACAATGATACATCATCAGTGAGACATAAATGAAGAGACATAAAAGACGATACATTAGTAGTGTGACATCAAATATGATACATAACTAGAGTTTTACGTAAAAAAAATTAATCATTCCTAACTCATTCTATTATAATTCAAAGTCTTAGTAAAAATATAATTCTGATGATATTATATTCAAATATATTCATGTGTTATAACCCCTTTTTGAAAATTATATTTAAAACAATGGTGTCTTACATCTGTATGTTTAGATCTATAATGAAATAATAGATTTTTAAAAATGTTACTAGCACTAGTATTGTCACAAATTATAAGAATATTTCTAAATTGATATCCATAATATTTTAATGTGTGTTTTATCCACAAAATTTGGTCAAAAAAACTACCAATAGCTATATATTCACCTTTAGTAGTAGATAATACAACCAAATTTTTATTCTTACTAAATCATGATACTAGTGACTTAACCAAAAAAGTGACATGTTCCAAAAGGTTTCATTCTATCTAACCTCAATCCATAAAAATAAGCATCAATATAGATAAATAAATCAAATGATTTTCCTTGGGATAGAACAATCCAAAATTTTTAGTTTATTTGAGGTAATTTCAAATCCATTTAATATAAACAAAGTGGGACTCTTTTGGGGTTTCTTGATATTGGGAACACATACGCACACTGAACATACTTTTAGGTATTCTAGTAGGTAAGTATAGAAGACATCAAATCATTCCTCAATAATTGGAATGATCCACGGGTTTCCAAACATCATCATGATCTATGTTACATGTAGTACTCATGGTGGTATCACTACTTTATGTGTAATCTATATCAAAATGTTTAATAATATGTTTTTTATATTTAATATGTTTCAAAAATAATTTTGTGTTTCCTTTGAATGATTCGAAATCCAAGAATTAGTTTATGTTCACAAATAAACGTCATTTCAAATTTTCATTACGTCATTATAGAAAAATTAGAAAACATGATGTTTTTAGATTGTCCAAAAATATTATCATCTACATACATATAAACAAGTAAAACATTTTTTGATATTATTTTTATAAAATTGGTAGGGTTAACTAAAGATTTTGTAAAACCTTTTGAAATAAGAAATGACCTAATATTGTTATACAATAACCTATATGATTGTTTTAAACCATATAATTTTTTTGTTAAAATGAAATCAGGATTTGGAATATGGAAATTTTAAAAACTAGGGGGTCGTTAAAATAAACATTCTCAACTATATCACCAAATAAAAATGCCCTTTTGACATGAATTTTATAAATTATGAAATTTAGATGAGATTTAAATGCTATTAGGATTATAATGACTTCATTATAGGAATCAATTGGAGAGGTGTCTTCATAGTATATGCCTTCTTCTTAACTAAAACATTGTCCAACTAAACTATCATTATCCCTTCCTATAGTTCCAGCATCATCAACCATGTTCTATACACTAATATAGTGCTTATAGTTAATTTGTCCTTGTGTCTAACAACAAATATCCATACTTAATTTCATTCAAATTGATTTATCTCTTCTATCATCACCATTACCTTGAATTCATCACTTATTTCCTCAAAGATATTATTTGGTCTATGTTGTGTAAAAAATACATGATGTTCATCCTTATTTCTTAGACAATATCTAGTTTTTGAACTATTGAATATGTAATAAACTACATCATCAATAAAGGTATTATTTAATGACCAATGCCTCTAGGAAAATACGGACAAGGTTTAGCTGGGTCTTATACAATCCAGGTTCTACGAGTTCTTAGAATGTAGATTTTCTAGAACATTTCAATTTTTATTCTTGTTTGATAGCATAATCAGAAGCATTGAAATTTAATTCTATAATTTATAGATTGTAATCAAGACATTCTAGAGATATTTTGGGATTATGTGAATCTATTTTGTCAAATTTTACATGTAAACATTCTTCTAAACATAAGTTTCACTTATTAAAGACAATATATTATTTTATAGAAATTTAGTACCCTTGAAAAATTCATTCATTGCTATTAGAGGAAGGATTTTCCAGATTATGCTTGGGTTTTAATAAAGACTTACCATCCAAAAATATTAAAGCAATTAACTTTATGATTCCAATTATTCAACACTTCATAAGGAGTTCTCTTCATTAGAGGTCTTATTAAGACATTATTGATTATATATAATGTTTTATTTATATCCCCTACCAAGAAATAGAAATGTAAGTCATATTTTTTGAAAATTTTCCTAAAAATACCTTAAAAAGTTCTTTTTATTAATCAAAAAATTGCATTCTTTTGAGGTGTCCAAAGAGAATAGAAGTTGTAACTAAAGCCATTTTTTGAGAAAAATGATTGACATTATTGGTTTTCATACTGATGACTATGGTCACTTCATAACGCCTTAATTTTAATTACATTTTGATTATCTAATAATCTAGCATATTTGGTAAAACAAGAACTAGCTTCACTTTTGTGAGAAAAAATGAGAAGCCAATTACACCTAGAATAGTCAAATGATTGTAACTATATGTTGTGATTCGCATTTACACATGAAACTCTACATGGAATAAACAATTCCATTTGAAGAAAACAAGAGAGGTTGATAAGTGGAGACATCATTATTTGGTTTGAAGGATATCTTGTGAGGTTTTTCTTTTTGATAAGGATTATAAAATTTATTGTTTGGTCACTCAGGTTTGGGTAAATCTTTATATATCCATTTTCTAGTAAGGTATCTAATTGAGGAAAAGTTAAAATGGCCCAACCTCATATGTGAAAGCCCAGATTCCCTATGAGAGTAACTTAGGAATGAATTATTTTGTGAATGTAAAGAATTCAGATTAACAGTATAAACATTTTCATTTCTACATATAGTAGAAACTAAATTCATTTTAGAGTAAAAAACATTTAACACAATATTTTAAAATTTAAATGAAAAACATCATCACCTAATTGTGAAATTACATATAGATTATACTTTAAAATACAAAAACGTAATATGGAAATTATAATTGAATTGTTGTTACCAATTTTTCCCAGACCAATGATCTTCCCTTTACCATAGTAAAAAAGGGGGACATGTTAACCATCGTCTTTAATTAGATTCTTTATGTTTGAGTATTCTCATATCATGTTCCTTGAACACCCACTTTTCAAGTACCATAAGTTACTATAGAAACATTTCAATCATATTTAAAAAAATAGATTAGATAATAAAACATTTTGGTACCCAAATCTTCTTTGGTATAGAAATGTCATTAATAAAAACTGTAGAAACCCATGCATTCTTAATGGGTTTACTGTAATATTTTTTTAAATTATTAACAAATAAACTATTTTAGGACCTCTAGTAAAAAAGCATATAGAGTGAATTTAAGAAACTGATGTCATAGAAAAATTTTCAGAACTATAACTATAAGAATATTTTCCATATATAGGAATGAATGTGCTTATAATTATTTTCCATTTTCCAGGTTCATATCCTATACATATGCTGTATTTTTGGAGAACTTTTTTCTAAAATATTTTGTGTTCACGATTTTTTACCATTAGTTAATTATAAATTATAATTATTTAACTATTCATTTGATATCTTATGTTCATTATTTTCTTTACGAAACTGAGCATTTTTTCCTTTTCTATAGAAAAATAATATTTAATCGAAATATTGAGATCATATTCATATTATGTGTTATTTATTTGTTATGTACCTCTTTAAAAATATCCTAAAGCATGTTACAATAAATAAAAAGATCTTATTTTGTCCTAGTTCTCATCAGAATCGATTTCATATTCATTTGTAGTGTAATGATAATTTCAGCCAATAGATATAAATGTTACCTAACAATGATTTTTCAAAAACCAAATATTGGAATTATCAACATTTTCATCATGAGAAGAATCAGATTTTCTTGAAATGTATTTAGAAGCACTCTATATAGCATCTATAGCTTTCATGTACATTTGACCCTTGTAATCATATTACTTCTTGTAATTAATATTTTTGTGGTCAGCCTTCACATATCCATTTCACATTCATTCATAACATATGGTTTCATTTTACTGGTCACCTTTCTTCCAATCCTTTTTCCACATCACATGATTTTTATATATTACTCTAAAGTTATATTTCTTGATCAATATATTCACTTTTTAAAATTTATTAAATTTTTTGGATAATTAATCCATCTCCTCATCATAGTTAAATGTTAAATATTCATCACATATAATTTCATCTTGAACTATAACATCCTCCTTTTATTTATGATTAGACGTAATGGTATTGAAAGAAATATATTTTACCTTTTTTCATTATATTCATTCCGATTAACCTTTTACTCTACCCTATACATAATTATTTTTCTATAATGTCCTTTATAGGCATTTCATTTATGTCACACAATTTTCTAATTGGCACTAATATCTCTATGGATCTTTCTGGAAGAAAGCTCAAAAGTCACGTGAGCTGATCTTTTGTAGTGACTATATTTCATAGTGAGCTCACTATGTTCACGATCTCAGGTAACAAGAGATACATATCAGAGATAGGGTCATCGAGATTCATCTTAAAATTATCATATTTAATAGTGTTAGTGTTATGCCTCATTTCTTTAACATTTTTAGCACATTCTTGTGAAACAGCTAGAGTATTTCATATCTCATAGGAATTTTATCATTCATAAATAATATTAAACTCTTCATATCCTATTGTATTGTAAAATGAATTAATGACTTTTAAATTTTCATTATACGAAACCTTAGATAAATCATATATTGTATTTATTGTAGAAGTAGGAAATTTATACACATATATTCTAGAAGACCATATTTCAGAACTGCTACCTTTAATATGAATTTTCATTTTTATTTTCCATTTCATATAATTAGTCTCATTGAAATACGGAGGCTTTCTAATAGATTCAACATCCAATCAATTATACAAATATAAATAGTAGAAAAGAAATATAATTACCTAAAAATTTAGAATTAACAAAGAATTATGATCATTATTGGATAACTATACTCATGGTTAAAAAAGATATAGATATCTTTTAAGATCTATTGATACTAAATGTTGTTTGGAAATGGGACTAAAGGGAGGGTGAATTGTGTTATTAATTAAAATTTTTGTTTTACAAGATATAAAACCAATCCCCCAAATTAAAATAAAAACAATTGTAGTGAACCAATGTAGAATATTTATATAAATTTTTTTATTTTAAAATATTTCTCAAAGTTAGATTAGTTCTTAGTTGAAATGATATAATATACTTTTTTTTTGAAAGAAATTTACTAAATCAAAATATAATATAAAAACTATACAATATTAACTAAAAAATTGGTTGAAATGTTTCAGATATAAATAGATAGATCTGTGAAAACATAACATTAATGGAACAACAGAAATAATAAAAAAAGGTCAACTCTTAAGAAGAGACTTAGTCCTCTTCATATGGTGGTCACCTTCCACAATGATGTTTATATAATAAAGAGTCACCCAAAACATAGATAGAGGTATACAATAGAACATATAGTGTTTTCCAGGCCACATAGACCACTTCCACTATTTATTGTGGGAGGGAAAATAGTGATAAGCCACGTAGGGACCACTTTCACTGTTATTCATGGAGAAAAAGTAAAAAATATATTTGTGTTTGTAAGATATCTATGTATCTTCTATTTATGTATAGGACTCATTGTGAATTCCTAAGACAAAAAAATAAACACTACTCATAAAGTAAATAAGGTACACAAACATAGTATATAATAGAGAACAAAATATTGTGTTGATCTACGTGATATTCATTATAAAATCATGACTCCTAGAAGGTATCTTGAAAATAAGCTTCAGTTATTTTTCAAAAAACAGAAATAGATTATTGTAGAAACTTATATAATGTGTTCTTTAAGAGATCTATGTGTACATTAAAATCTTTTTACGCATGTTTTCATTGAGTTTTTGATGTAGAATCTTTCTCACATTAAAACCATATCTTTATAGTTTAGAACACAATATTGAGTCTTTTTGTTATAATTTTTCATCAGGAGACACTATCTCCTTTTTAAGATTTGTATTGAAGATACATATTATTCATCTGACATAAGGCATGATCTTGATCATGTTCTTGTACATCGTACCTCATTTAGTAGTCCGAAATTGATTTAAATGTTTTCTAGAAAAGGTCATTAATTTAATTAGTTGCATTAAATCTCACCTATACAACCACTTTAAATATTGAATTTATAATGAAAAAAGGAAAGGTAGCATTGAGTCTTTTTAATGGTGACTCTCTCATTGGTTTAGGATGATAGTGTCTTTTGAGTAGTGACTCTTTGGACCAGTCACTCCCTGGAGTGATGACTCTCTAGAGTGGTGAGTCACTAGAGTTGTGAGTCGGAAATAGTGATTTAGGAAGCATGAGTTATGAATGGTGACTCATCCATAGAACATTCTTCAAATGTGTCCTATAATGGTGACTCATGCTTATAGTCATTCATCAGCGGGGTGTAAGACTTAGGTGTGAGTCACCCTATGTAGTGATTCCTCCTTAGAGGGTATTAATCCTTAATGGCGAGTCAGGCTAATGGTGACAAATAATTAGAATATTCTTCTAATCTGTATTATATTTCAAAATTATAACATCCCAAAGTAAAATCACTTGAAACATAATTACGAATGATTCGTGAATATTAAAATAATTTTATGTCAAAAAATGGGTGTTCAGATATAGTAATGGGTGAAACCATTAATGATTATTTAGTAGTGAGGCCCATATAGTGTTCGCTGAGGCTATTTCCAAAACGGAGTTTCTTAGATACATTTGGATTTCCCTTTAGACATTATACGATGGGGTGGCCCAAATAGTTATGGGGGAGCCTATTATAGATTAAATGATGGGTGTACCGAGATATCACTCCAATGCATTGGGTAATGATTGCATAATTTATATAATTATATTTTAATTAAATGGTATGGTTATTTCATTTTATTGGTTTCTATACATGTTTTATGATAATGATGTTCCAAAATACCCCATGTTTTATCTATAATTTCCAATAGATTATAATATTTTTTTGATCAGTACTGGTGTCATATAGCTCATGATTATTGATTATACAGTCTCTTTCTCTAGATAAATCTTGAATCCATGTTTCAATGTTTGATTATCTAGGTATATATTGGTATAAATATTTTTATGTTATACTCGTCCACATTGATTAGGTCATCATGATCATGATATCTCATTATGCTCACTACTGACATTCAATTTATAATTGTTATATTCTCTATTACTAATAATTATTTCTCAACCTATTAAATATCATTATCCCCAGGTTATCAAGAATTATGTTGTATGAGTTATGTGTGTAAGGGTTTAGTATTGACGATGATGATGACTTGATGTGAAATATGAAAAGTTGTGTTTGTGGAGATATATGATTTTTCAATGAAATTTCTATTGTTTATGAATAAGTATTTCCTAATTATCCAATACCCTTAATAGAAAATGTCCTTGAGAATGTAACAGATCTGACATTCCTTTTTTATGTTATAATCTATGGATGGAAACAATTAAGTCACTTTTATTGGTATCAAAGAGAAAAAAATTCTATGATTACAACATTGATTCCAACATTGTGGATTTTGGGAGGTTATATGATATAAATAATAAATTAGATTCTACTATGAAATATCACCCCAAAACTAATGTCTAATCTACAAGAACCATTTAGACACTCTCAGCCTTACTGAGAGCCGACATAATAGAATCTATAGGTGAATTTGATGAATATCTCACATTAGGTTAGTTTCAATACAAAAAAAAATCCAATAAAGTATTCAAATATCTCCATATTAATCTATATATGAGAATTATTATAGAATTTTTACTTGTTGAGATGATGTTAGTGAATGAATTATACATGGACCTAATCTTACTAAAGTGATGTGAGAAAAGGATCAATGAAACGATAAATATATAAAAGACACTCAATGTGAGTAGAATATATTTTTAAAAATCCATATATAGGACATAGAGATGGAGTTTTTAAGAAAATATTACATTATAATATCATTATTTAATAGATAAATGTAGTTGTGAACGGAAGGTGTGTTTTTTCATCGGTACATTGTCTAATTTGAGATCCTTAATAGAATAGGAGTTACGTCCAATCTACTATCACATGAACCTAATCTATATCATGTTCGTTATGTATTCGATATATCTTTCCTGATGAAATATAAAATTTCTCCCTCAAATATATTATATCTCGAGTTGGTATATCTAAAGCATGAAGTATCTTATGGGTGAGAATCGACAGAGTATCTTTGACCATAGAGACAATGTTCTACAGAAAAAGATAACTTACCACAATATATTTCTGTAAAATCCCATAAAATACATGAGGTGTTATGGGAACTAGAGGATATAATTAAACAAAAGTAATGTAAACTTTTCTAAAATGATTATAGGAGTTGAAATGTTAGAGATAAAATTTCAAAAATGGGGAAAATGTAACAACCCAAACTTAATTATAATTTTTTTCATAAATAAATCCATATTATATTTTTACATAGTATTATACACATACAACATATATATAAATGAATGAAAAATCATTAATGGATACTTGTACATTAGTATAAAAATTAACCAATGAGAATATAAAATATTATAATGACAATAATAAATAAATTTGAAATGTTAGAATGGAAAAGGTGGATCATTACAATTTTCTATAATTATTTACCCTAGAAAAAACTCTAAAGAAATTAACAATAATATTAGTAAACAAATTAAAATTATAGAAAATAAAAATATAAAACCATTAGAGAAATTATAGTGCTTTTTGTATGAAGTAATAAAGTGGTATTTACGGGATATAATATGACCATTTGAAAATTATTTTGACTATTTTAATAGTAACATGGCCATTTTGAATACTAACATGACCATTAGAATTGAAATATGACCTAAATAAAAAATAATGTAAATTATTTTTATCATGTATAATTTAAGAGAATAAAATTATTATAATGTCATAAATTAAATATCACAACTAAAAACATAGTGAAAATAATGATACCCTTTTAATAAACTGAATTTTAATATATTTTATAAGACTCGTTATTTTATATATTAAAAATGATAAATATATTTATCAGAAAATAAATTTAATAAAATTAATTAAATATTTAGAATCATCACATGAAATATATCTTAGGCTGATTTGTTTAAATGATATGTAATAATTTATTATTTAAGTGAATAGTAAAAATACTATTTTCTCAATAGTAGTTTATTTTGAATAACGTCAATCAAGATGTAATAATGACCTAATATATTATATAACTTGTTTTTTAACTAGAATAATATTTAATGTGTTTAATAATCCAGGATACTAAAAATATAACCAAAAAAATTATTTTCCAAAAGAGGAAAATCTAAAGTGTCCTTTTAAGTATTTTTTTAATTTTCATCCTTTCATTTTGATCAAAATTATAAATTTTGATTATAAAATGATAAAATTATACAAAATAATGTCTTTTGTTTCAATTTTTTTCATAATTTCCAAAATATCAATATTGATGGATTTATATTTGGTATAATTATTATAAAATATTTTATCCCTAAAATACCCTTCTCTGTAGGTATAATGTACCCATTACCCCTCCCATGGAAAACCACCCCTCCGTCACTCACAAAAGAAAAACCACATCCTCAATAAACTCTATTAATACACTTATCATCATTAGGTACACACTAGAGTTAAAAAATAGCAATCTGTCAATTATTTGAGGGATGTAGAAATGGATCAACATTAAGAAAGATGTAATGGCCTTTCGACCATTTATTTCATTTTACTTTTCTATTTCCATATTATAATATTATATTCTAATCCAAATATTATTAAAAAATTAAATATTATCTAATAATTATATTTATAATTTTAATATACAACAAAAATGTTATTTTTAAAATTATCACTTTTTTTATATCATTCAAATTCTCTTTCTTTAATCTCTTATTAATGGTCATTTAACTGCCAACACGGATGAATATAATTAATTTCTTATCCCTACCCTTATAAATGATTATAATAAATTACATATATTATATAAATGTATAAATATAATTATTTATAATATTCTATTGTTAAGTTTGATAATGTTTAAATGAAAATAAACAAAATCATTATATCGGAGGAAGAGGTGTGATTTGAAGAAAACTATGATATCAAAACATTGGACATTATACATTTGGAAATCAACAATAAAATCCAATGCTTATAATTTTTAAATAGTCGAAATAATTATCCTAAATAAATTATGGTTCCTTTTTTAATAAACTTATGATTATTATTCAAAAGGTAGAAAGGAAATAAAATAAAGAAAGATTTAAGGTAAGGTTATTTTTTAACCTAAGTCTATCATTTTAGGTTACATTCTATTTCAAATTACCTTCATTATATATTTCCAAATAATATCCTTAAAGTATCCATCCATTATGATTTCTCTTTTATCTGTGAGAATATATAAGTTTCTACCTTATTTAAATGTTTTCCAATCCAAACACCATGATTTTTCAGAGAGACTTTATTTTCCTAATGATCACATTAAGTTAAATTGAGATATTTATCCTCGACTGAGGAATAATTTAGTATTATAGAAAAGTTTTATTTCCAATATTCATTTGGGATACAAAAAATTTTATTCAGGGAATTATTATGTAAAAATCATTTAGGATCCATATTCCATTCTATTAGATTATTTATGACATTGATAGTTTTATGTTATATGTGTAATGCATGGTTATGATCATTTTCTGTTGTGATTAGTGGGACTGAAATTATTTGGATTAGCAATTCATTAGTTAATGTAAAATATATCATTATATGATGATTATTATTCATGAACAATATGCTATCAATAAACAAAATTATGAGGAAATGATTATGCAGAGATGTTTTTCTTGAACATGATGTTATTTTTGTTGACAACATTTTGTGGTATTTAACCTCTATGATACGGTGTTTCATTATTACCCAGATTGCATATTCCTTGAAATTATTTACTGTATACCTCATGATTGTGATTAATTTTATATTCTTAAGATATAATTATTTTGATTATTCTTACCCATATATTAATTATGAACATATGTTATTCCTCCCTTGTCATGCCTCCCTTACTAGGATTTTTGATCACCCATTTATTTGATGTATAAAATGATCCGATTATAACAATTAATACTAATTTATGGGATTTTATGTTGACAAAAATAATGAATAAATATATGATTATTTTTTATGATGTAAATCCGATATATGTGCCCAATTATCCCATGGTACTAATCCTTATGGATCAGAAATTGTATCAATATTATGTAGTTTTTCATAAAAAATAATGTAATGGTTATTTTAAAAAAAAATATTTGTCCCTATAAATTTGTTGCAGATGAATTTAACTATTTAATATTCCACTAAATATATCAGGATTTCAATTTGATTGCCTTAGGTTCTTCTTGTTTGTGATTAGGAGGACCAATTTGTCTTGTTTCTGAATGGTTGTTTTTTTTGTATGGTATTTAACTATTCTTGAATTCTATTATAGTTTTATTTATTTGGATGCTTGATCATAGAATCTTTTTTTCTAATTTATTTATAGGTCTCTTATTAATAATGAGTTACAAGGGTAAATTTCATATACAATATATGCTTTGGATTGGTTTAATTTAGATATTATATATTGAAACATGATTTTAAGGGTAATTAAATATTATTCATGATTAATTTTAATTTAGTGGATTCTATTTTTTCATTGTAGTATGAGAACAGCTCATTAATTCGTGACTAATGGTAGGTGTTCCATTAAATATATAATTTAATGTAACATTAATTATCATCTCAATTATTCTAATTTTATAAATGAATAAATAAGGTATCATATGTTTTCAAATATATTTATTATCTAATCTTCTAATAATAGTATTCTAATATCTCAAATTATAGTTTTTTATAATGTAACCCATAAATTGTTAGGCTTACTTATGTATTTATTTGCATTATATTTCAGATCCATGAATTGTTTTATTTTTGAAAATATTTTCTAATTATGTATAGTGAGTTTTTTATATGTTAAGTAAAATTCACTTATAATAATTTCAATAAAACATTGAATAAACATCAATGATACTTATATATCATATTTATATATAGTAATTCGTGAAGTGTATGGATGAATATTTTTTAATTTTTTATAACTTTGTAATAAATAATAATGAGTTTCATTATTACTAACTGGAATGAGTTATAAATTTAATTATTAATGAGGTCTTTAATTCCTTTTTATGTTATAAATACCATTTTTAACCATAATTTTGGTTACAAAAGTGTTACGTTTGTGTTTAAAAGTGGTAAAAATTAAAATAACATATATTATTGAAAACAATTTAAGGATTAATTATAATTACTTTCAAACATTAATTTTAACCATATATTCATTATAAGACATTCAATGATTATGTGGTTAGGATATCAAATAGGTGTTTTATATCCTGAAATATAGATTATACCATTAAATTCATATAACATTATTGGTTTACTAACTACATGGAACTAATATATTACATATTACATGAATGAAAAGACTAGATTCTATATAATAAGAAGTATTGTAGGGTGACTATAACTATTTTGTCATATGTATGAATAAACATAAACATTGTTGTAACCATAAAGTTGTCTATGTAATATTATATTTCCTTTAGATAATTAATTAGTCGCCATAAAAATTTCATTAATACGGTATGTTTATTATTTTATAACTAACCTAAACCATAAATCATTTTCTACACCCTCACCAAAAGGAATTATAACTTAATTAACCACAAAAATCCTTTGGCCAAGATGGCTCTGTAACAAAGATACAAATTTTGCATAATGTTGGATAAATGATATGTTTTACTATTCATATTTTATAGTTACTGATGGTTGGTCATGTCCTGAACCAGGCTAGGTCACCATCTGACCCAGCGCCCAACCCAGTCCGCGACATGGCCCGAAAGGCATTCCTGATCCCCACGGGCTGGCACAAGTGCCCAGGTATCAAAACTAACACATGGGAATGATTTTATCGAAAATAGTAAACACAAAACAACTAATAAGATAATGAAACTGAAACTGAAAGTAGACAACCGAACAAGGACTTAAACTGAAAACAAAATCATGGGTTAACAACTTGAACCCACAACCAAAATAAGTGGCAACAAAAGAAACTCAAACTCAAACCTCCAAACAACCAGAGAGATGCAACATCCACACACCACAACACCAACCTGCATGATAGGACCATCAACGACCAGTACCACCATCTCTAAGAACGAATTCACAACCTAGAATGCAGAAGAAACAGAATCTACATACACCCAAGGGTGTATGTAGGGAGTGAGATAAAATCCTAGTAGGATTCCACCGAAAAAAGTGGTCCACGCATAATTATTAAATGACAGATACATTTGCAATTTAACGGAATAAAAATAAATAAAAGCTTAAAGAATTTTAACGAAAATAGTTTTTAAGGGAAAACATCTCTAAGCAGAAAACAACCTTAATTAACTTACACACACATACAGGCGTGGACACACACACACACATACTTTTCTTGGGAACCCCAACGTCACACCGTGTGCCGACGGTGAGCGAAAATCAAAATATGAGCACAATACATGGGATAGGCTTTATGATAATAGCGAGAAGTGGGACCTTAGAACCACATGTCTCGGTGAACAGTATAGGAATCAAAACAAAATACGTTCTCATGCACGATCCACTAGACAGGGAAACACATCCATAACCTAGTGGTCTCCGATCATCATCAAATGTTTAGTTAGTGTTGTTAGCGTCAATCCGGCAATGTGAAACTAGGCCAGATATACTACCGTATTACTAGCGCACTAGACCTAGTCCTCCCACCTAATACCCAGGCTTCCCGTTTGTGCTCAAGTAATTCAATGTTCATGCCACATGTCATAATCATACACTCAAACCCAATAAGACACTACGCACGCCAAAACAACCTATTGCACACACGAAATTCATTTGAAATAATACACCTCTAAAAATGTTTTCCAAACACATTTCACACTACTGACATAATCTAATAAACCACTTAAAAAGTTTATAAAACAATAGAAAAAGAGTGTCACAAGGTTTTACACATACAAAAGTAACCATTTATAATTCCAAAACACATTCCAACATCACACGCACTGAAATACAGTAATAAGTGTGACCTGCAACACCAAAAGGTTTGATGGAAAACCCACACACCATATGAAAAACACCACTACATAAACCACATAATTTAATATGCCAAAATAAAGGCTTATAAAACAATTTAGATGAAATCGCTTAATGTTAACCACTAAGCTCACGCAAAACTACTTTTACGAACAAATGCACCCGACGCCATGTAAAAAAATGTTCGTACCACTTACACGACTTAATACGATAACCGCACAATTTAAAAGCCGCTAATATAGTTCTTAGTACAAGACACCCGATAATACGAACACTCTACTAATAAATTTTAATGCAAATAAAACATAAAATAAAATTCAATTCGTACAACAAAAATTAATTAAAAATATGCAAAAAAATAACATTGCAAATTAATTCATCAGATAACAATTAGGCAGGGAACCACCAACCTCAGTGTAGCCGACTTCACAAAAAGGATACGCAAGGATCGTCGTCCACCAACCACAACCCAAATAAATCCAAATTGACCCTAAAACAAAAAATTGATCCAAAACATAAATAATTAACCCAAAATTGGTTGAATTCCTCCATCGAACCTAATGCACACCATAAATGAACCAAAGGTGAAACCTAAAAATAAGATATCGGACCACTAGCATAAAAAACAAGTGAAAACACACAAAACCATAAATCAAAAATTTACCCAAAATGAATGAATCAACCACTAGAGCGAGGCATGTGTGGTGGAAGAGTAACATGAGGGAGATGACGAGCTCACGGCTTCCGAAAGAGGGAGGCGCGACTGGTTCGATGCACCACTTCACCAGGGGCTCTTCCGAACAAGAGAGGGGGGTTCGTAGGGGTGGCGCGAGGTAGTGTGAGGGGAGTCAAGGTGTCGGGTCTTGGTCGCCGGAGGGTGTGTGGGGCACCAGCACAAACAGGACAGAGCGGGGGCACCGAGCAAAGAAAGAGATGCCGGAAAGAGTAAGTGTGTGAGTGTTCGAGAGGTCGACATAGCAGGAGCAGGGGAGTGGGAGTCTGGCAGCCAGCCATAGAGGGGCGATGACGCAATGGGAAGGTGAAGCCGGCGAGGGAGATGTGGTGCTGCGGAGGGTGCGATGAAAACCGGTGAACCAGGGGTGCAGCGCAACAGAAGAAAAAGAAAAAAAAAATGAAAAAGGGGGGAGGGAAGAAACTAGGTCACGACGCAATGGAAGGAGAAAAAAAAGATAAAGAAATAAAATAAAATAAAACTAAAAAAAAACAAAAAAAATATATCAAACCAATAAAAAAAAAAAATTTAGTAATATTCATAATAACATAATTAAAATATTAATAAAAAGAATAATAATAATAATAATCTTTATATTATTATTATTATTATTATTATTAGAACGCATAATTCATGTTATTCTTCCCATTTTATTTTGCACCAACTAACTTATTCATCAAATTAAATTTTATTTATTTATTAATAACTAATTTTGTTTAATTAGTTTCACTCCTAGAAGGCATGCGGAGAACCGAGTGAGGCCTCACTGTGACCCAAACAAGGTTGTACGGTTTTGACAACGGCACGCTGAACGTTGTAAAGGCTAAAAAGTGTGTTTCTAAATAAGAATTCAAAAATTTCAGGTTGGGTTTCTCTCAGACTCCCCGATACAAAGAGAAATTTATAAAACAATTAACTTAAAAGAGACGGGTGTGACAATTCTCACCACCATAAAGCTTTTCGTCCCCAGAAAGTCACAACTAGAACCAAACCCCAAAGCAGAAAACCACACTCCCTTAAGATTCAAAGGGGGTCCCCACAAACATCAAGCAACGAGAGGGAATGGAATCATGCTCAGAGAGAGTGACTTAAAGACAACCTCAAAAAACTCGTAAAAAGTCTTTCTAATATGTGTCGCCCGCCCCAAAGAGCCAGAACGACTCTAGTTGACTGATCAAAGAAGGGAACTCTTGCATCCATGGAAACCAACTTCACAAGCTGGAACACCTCAAGTACTATTAAACCGCAACCACACCATTTGGCTATAATGAACAAACAAGGTAAAACCACATCCACGAAACATTCTTATCACTTTTCACCAAGCCATATTTAATAACAGAATAAAAATATCAACATGGGGAGGCTCGAGTGGCTCCCCAGCATTAGGAACTCACTAACACTCGAAATGAGACTGGAAAACCGACACGGGGTGGTTCGAGTGGGCTCCCCGCCATTAAAGAAAAGTCCATCATTGATTCATTCTAGAGACATTCGTGCGGGACCCAACATGGGTCTCCCCCCCATTAAGAACCTACCAACGCCCAATGCGAAACTAGAAAACCAACATGGGGAGGTCTGGGTGGACTCCCCACCATTCAGGAAAGGCCAAAACCGATTTATTCCAGAGACCATTGTGCGAGACCCATCGTGGGTCTCGCCGCCATAAGAACTAATAGGGGATACGAAACTTTGAAATATTCTCAATGGTGACCAAACACCCCACCACAATGGGCAGGGAGGGAGGGGCCCGACTACTTGGGCATCAAAAGCACAACACCAAACAAACCAGCATCATCATGTCCCTAGACGAGCACTATTCCAATTTGAGACCAATTTACCCACCAGGCCCCATAAGGACCACTCAAGCGATTACATATGGTAGAATGCAACCCCCAAGACTTTAAGGTGATGAGACGATCACGCCTCCTCATAGCCACTAAATCCTTGTGCGCCCAGGCGGTTTGTTTGGAATGGAGCAACTATAAGAAATGATTTAATCTGCATTGACTTTCAACACCGATGACAGAATAATGTCGGGGTCCCATACCCTCTCTGGGATCCGGCCCACGCACCAGCTTCACTCTGAGGCCTCTAGTTGGAGCCCTGATGTTTGAAGAATCTTCTTCCTCGAAGTCTGGTATTGAAGACTCCCAAGCGGAGCTCCTCCTTTTGGTGTCCCACACAACCACATTGCAACCGAGACAACACCAGCAAACACAACACATTACGACATCCAAATGATCATACACAGAATATTCACCGACACAAGAGCTGAAATGGTTCATGCGCATAACCCTTTGTCACACTAAATGAGAAAATGACACCAAAAATCATCACCTGAACATGACCATTGATGTAGATAGGAACATTATACAGAGAGGGTCTTCAAACTGAGTCTTAAAAAACACATGATTCGTGCAATCGACCGTAGCATTCCCATGTGACTCAATCTACCATACTAGTGGCCTAACGTTGATCCTTTCTTAAACGAACCCAATGAAGGACCAAAGGTCATTTAGAATAGTGGCCCGCACCGACCACTATAGTTTATTTCCACCTTTCCCCACTGGAATATCCTTCACCATTTACAAATAGAACTCCCAAATTAATGAGGTCAAACATCACATTTGACAATCAAAGGGGACTCACACTACAAGACATCACCAAACATGACCCTTGCAACCGATGAAAATACTACGAAGCCCTTCAAGACACTAGTCAACACAGAAAATTATGAACTGCATTCACTCTTCCCCGTTGGATTTCCTTTCACCATTTCCAGGGGAAACCTTCAAACATGATGATGTCAAACTTCATAACCGACGAGTCAAGACGCTAAAAAGACCAAAACTCCCTTAAACTCCCCTCGCATCGGACATCCCTCTACGAGAGGGTCCACTTAGTTGTAAAAAGGAGAGGTGAGTTCAATTCCAGGATTCAATAAGAGATTCCTCTGATCAACTAGAGGGTCGGCCAATGACAATTTTCCTGTGGCCTCACTTCAATCTCATGTCAACGCTTTATGGGGGGCATACACTAGTCAGGAAAAAAACCATAGACCCAACCAAACTAGTCCAATGGTCAGGACCTACAACAAGAAAACACCAAATGTACAGGGGAAACCACTGCAAGGGATTCCCGAAACACTCTTCAAATGAAACCATTAACTACACGTTTGCACACCAACTAACGAATAAGAATTCTAACTCAATAAAAAAAATTCCAAAGGGATTCTCGGCTCGAAACTCCTCGCATCCAACCTTTCAAAAATAAAATTACACACCAAACAATCCCCGGTTATTTAAAAAAACACTAAATTTTCCTTTAACAAAAAATTTTGAAAACAAGAAAAGCCAGTGGGTTGCACAAACACCAATGGTGTCCCATGGGCCTAGCACATGCATGTTCTCATGCCGCACCGGTATCCAACTCATATCCATCCAGGAACTCACCTTCTCATACCATTAACCATTTATTTTTCCACATACACTCATGATTGTGGGTTCTCATGAGAACACCAAGGATCAACACCAAACCTTTTCATTTTTTTTCCAAAACCAAAACATCCAAACCACACTTTTCAAACCTCATACCTCATTTTCTTTTTAAAGTGCTTCATTTCAAAACATTTTCCAAAACATTTTCCAAGACCAAATCATTTTTACTTAAAAACAAAATGTCCACAATTCCAAAATAGAGAAACAAGGAATTGTGCAAGAGAAAACTAGTGTTAGTGGGTGACTGGAACATATGGTTGGCGGCCATATGCCAATCACGCCACTTCCATGGAGGGCATTATAGGACAGCTTCCCCAGCTCCGCATGGCCTTCCAGACCCGGCAAGCTCACAGGGACCACTGAACTTACTCCTTTTTCATTTGCCATAAACAAAATTAACCACACAGACCGAAGATGTAGAAAAACATCAACTTACTTTGGTAACTCGAGTCCTGCCACGAGGTGTGCTGTCTAAGAACCTTGCTCGTAGCTAGGATGTTGAGTCCCGAAAACCTTAACTGAAGTCTACCGTAACTCTATCCTAAAATAAAATTACCCAAGAGAGAAAAAATTTCCCTCTGATACAATTTTGTCATGAACCAGGACAGGTCTCCATCCGACCCAGTGCTCGACCCGGTCCGCGACATGGCCTGAAGGGCATTACCGATCCCCGCAGGCTGGCACAAGTTCTCGGGTATCAAAACTAACGCATGGGAACGATTTTACCTGAAATAGTAAACACAAAACAACTAATAAGATAAAGAAACTGAAACTGAAAGTATACATCCAAACAGGGCCTTAAACTGAACACAAAATCAGGGGTTTACAACTTGAACCCACAACCAAAATAAGCGACAACAAAAGAAACTCAATCTCAAACCTCCAAACAACCATAGAGACGCATCATCCACATTCCACAACACCAACATGCCTGAGAGGACCATCAATGAATAGTACCACCATCACAAAGCACGAAGTCACAACCTGGAATGCAGAAGAAACAGAATCTACATACACCCATGGGTGTATGTAGGGTGTGAGCTAAAAGTCCAATAGGATGCCACCGAGAAAAGGGTTCCATGCAAAAATATTAAAAGACAGATACATTTTCAATTTAATGGAATAAAAATAAATAAAATCTTAAAGAATTTTAACAAAAATGGTTTTTAAGGGAAAACTTCTCTAAATGGAAAAAAACATAAATTAACTTACACACACACGCACGCACACACACAAACATGCACACACACACACACACACACACACACCTTTCTTGGTAACCGCAATGTCACATTGTGTACCGACGGTGAGATAAAAGAAAACGATGTGAAAAATACATGAGAGAGGCCCTAATGATACTAGCGAGAAGTGGGGCCCTAGAACCTCATGTCTCGGTGAACAGTATTGGAATCACAACAAAATACGTTCTTGTGCACGATCCACCAGACAGGGCAACACATCCATAACCTAGTGATCTTTGATCATCATCCAATTTTTAGTTAGTGTTGTAAGTGTCAATCCAGCTAAGTGTAACTGGGCCAGAGCCACTCCAGTATCACTATCGCACTAGTCCTAGTCTGCCCACCTAGTACCCAGGCTTCCCGTTTGTGCTCAAGTAACGCAAAGATCATGCCACAAGTCATGATCATACACTCAAACACAATAAGACACTACACACGCCAAAACAACCAGTTGCACACACAAAATTCATTTGAAATAATACACCGCTAAAACGTTTTCCAAGCACGTTTCACACTACTGACATAATCTAACAAACCACTTAAAAGTTTATAAAATAATAGAAAAAGAGTGTCACATGGTTTTACACACACAAAAGTAACCATTTAATAATCCAAAACACATTCCAACATCGCAGGCACTCAAATACACTATAAAGTGTGACCTTCACCACCAAAAGATTTGATGGAAAACCCTTACACCATATGAAAAACACCATTTCCTAAACCACATGTTTTAGCATGCCAAAATAAATGATTATAAAACAATTTAGAAGAAATCGCATAACGTTAACCACAAAGCTCACACAAAAGTTCTTTTATGACCATACACAACTGACGCCATGAAAAAAACAGTTCGCACCACTTACACAACTTAATAAGATAACCGCACAATTTAAAACTCACTAATATAGTTCTCAATAGAAAACACCAAATAATATGAACAATATACTAAAAATATTCAATGAAAATCAAACTTCAAATAAAATTAAATTCTCACAACAAAAATTAATTAAAAATATGCAAAACAAAATAACATTGCAAATTAATTCATCAGAAAACAATTAGATGGGGAACCACCTACCTCCGTGTAGCCGACTTCACAAAAAGGTTGTGCAAGGATCGTTGTCCACCAACCGCAACCCAAACAAATCCAAATTGACCCTAAAACAAATAATGGAACCAAAACATCTTCATTTATCCCAAAATTGGTTGAACTCCTCAATCGCACCAAATACACACCATAAACGAACCAAAGGTGAACCCTAAAAACATGATATCAGACCACTTCCATCAAAAACAAATCAAAACACACAAAACCATAAATCAAAAATTTACCCAAAAAGAAAGAATCAAGAACTGGAGTGTGGAACATGTGGCGGAAGAGTCACATGAGGGAGACGGTGAGCTCACGGCTGCCGGAAGAGGGAGGCGTGACTGGTTCAGTGCGTCGCTTCGCTGGGAGCTCGGCCGAACAAGGGAGGGAGGTTTGTAGGGGTGGCGCGAGGTGGTGCGAGGAGAGTCAGGGAATCGGGGCTTGTCCGTCGGTGGGGGTGTGGGGTGCCAGCACAAGCCGGACGGAGCAGGGGGAACAGGGAAAAGCAGTAGACGTCGGAAATAGCAGGTGTGCAAGCGGCCGAGAGGTCGACAGAGCAAGAGAAGGGGAGTGGGAGTCTGGCGGCCAGCTGTGGTAGGGCGACGGCACGACGGGAAGGTGAAACCGGTGAGGGAGATGCGGTGCAGCGGAGGGTCTGATGAAAACTGGTGAACCAGGGGTGCGGCACAATAGAAGAGAAAGAGAAAAAAACAAAAAGGGGGGGAAGAAAGTAGGTCACGACGCAATGGAAGGAGAAAATAAATAAAAACAAAACTAATTAAAACAAAAAAACAAAATCAAAAATAATAATAATAATAATAATTTTAATAATATTCTTAATAACTTAATTAAAACATTAATAATAATAATAATAATAATAATAATCTTAATATTAATAATATTATTATTATTATTAGAATTCATAATTCATTTTATTCATCCCATTTTATTTTGCGCCAACTACCTTATTCATCTAATTAAATTTTATTTCTTTATAAATACCATTTTTGTTTAATTAGTTACATGCCAAGCAGGCTTGCAGAGAACCGAGTGAGGCCACACGGTGACCCAAGCAAGGTTGTGCGGTTTCGTTAACGGCGCGCTGAACACCATAAAGGCCAAAAAGTGTGTTTCTAAATAAGAATTCAAAATTTTCAAGTCGGGTTTCACCCAGACTCCCCGATACCAAGAAAAATTAATAAAATAATTAACTTAAAAGAGGCGGGTGTGACAGTTCATGTGTTTTTATGCCCTTGTAGTTATGATAATTTATGAAGTTGTTTAATTTTAAATAAATTATTTATATATAAAAATATATATCACAAATGGGTTTATGAACTAAATATCTCATGCAGCAACTGATAATTAAGTATTCTATATGCTACACCATTACTAATAGATAATATAAAAAAAAATTTATTGATGAAACTAGTAAATCTTGTTACATTTTGTTAATGTTTAGTTTATTATGAAATAAATGTATGTTTATGTTAAAAATATTTTTTAAATGATTATTTGGGTTGGTTAAATAAACTATTTTTCTATCATTCATTCTCTTATATTTCCAAGTCATATATTCGTTGAAACATTTCATTTAATGTAACAAACAAAATTTTTATTCCATTAATATATTGAAGAATTTTTCATACATTCAATATTTATCAAAATTTATTAATTACCATTTTTATTATGATAAAACAGTAGAATAAATTATAAAACATAAAAATTATGGGAATTATACATGAAATACAATTAGTAAAATAACTATAGGAATATAAAAAAAATTAAAAAAAAACATGAATGATAAATATTTATAATTGTGATATGCATTGATGACCACCTAGTAAATAATGATTATAAAAAGTTAGGAAAACATTATAAATATAACGTATATTTTATGATATAAATAAAAAATAGGATGAATTAAATTTAATGATGGATTTTTGTTTATATTCAAGAGAGGGAGTGGGTAAAATGGTCAGTATATGATCATTGTAAGTACATATGATCGATGGTAATGAATATAAAAAATATGTATATTGATTATCTTACAAATAGAATCTAATAAATTTATAGATAAGAATAATGAATTATATATCATATATTAAATAGACAAAATATTTATATAATATCAATTAAATAAATAAATAATATTACATGTAAAATTTATTTGTTAATTATATAAGAAAATGTTTTTATTATGGAAAATGTACTTTTCTAAAGTATTGTGTATTTTTATTAAAATGATAAATTTACCATATTTAGAGGTTTAATATGATATAAATTAATTTCAAATTTTGAATAATGGAACCAAAATTTGGTAACAAGATTAATATTATTATTTGATGAGAAAAAGGTACCGAGATAAAAAGTAAATGACATTGGTAAATAGAAAAAACTTAAAAATACATGATATATCTAAAAGTATTTATAAAACATATTGAAATTAAAATAAATTTGGGTAGTTTTTGGAATCTACATCCTCAATTTTATTAATACAGGACAATTTTAAAATAAATACAATTTAATAAGCATTATTTATAATGAAATTTAAAAAATACACTTAGACTAATCTATAAAAAAACCTTCATCCACCCTTATCAACCCATATCAGTACTTATATTTCCTCTTGAATACATACACCATTTCTATTTTTATATACTTATATCATGTTTTTCAATTCCTAGTCAAATGAAGGAATGCTAAATATGTCAATACAATATATGTTATTTTGAGAAATACTGGTTTGATCCATGTAAGTCACCAGTTCTTCTCAATACTTTTCAATTAGTATATCAAAAGAATATCTATTAATATAAACATAAAATATAATGAAGTGATATAGAAATTATAATTCATATATAAAATATTATTACAATAATATAGCTCCATAAACATACTCATTAATTATTATATCATGATCTTGTTTGGTGGGTGGAAAGAAGTACATGAACAATGTAATGCTATCTTCACCAAGCCCATTATAAATGGGTATCAAAGAGTCAATTATGGGAGTATATGATTTTTATTATTGATATATGCTATGAATGTGGTTATTTCAGTTTGAAAAAAATATTAATTATCATTATATTTTATAATTTAATATTTATAAAATCCTGAAAAATTTACAGTTTCTGAATTTAATTATTTAAAAAAATTAATATCATCCATAAAATGAACATGGGAATCTATAAAAAATATTAATGATAATATTTCACTACCTTGGTGATTATGGTATTGATGAACTTGTTATCTGGAGTTGAGAATTTACATCACCATTATGAAACATATATGAAGTAATGGAGGATAATAGAATTTTACGATGAAATTAATCAACCGTTAACTAATATATATATATATATATAATAAATTTTTATCGAATAATAGTAATAAATGTATTATATATATAAGTATCTAAAATGAGTGATTAATACTAGATTGTTTTTTATACATGGGGATAAATCTCATTCATAGGATCCTGGAGTAATGTAAATGGTTCTTCTCCCAATAATTCACCTTACATGAGATTATCATAATGTAAAAATACATTAAAATAATCTATATAAAAATTATATATAAATACACATTCATTTTATTTTCATATGGTTAAATTACTAATTCACATTTCGTCATACCAATTCCAATTAATTGATTATTCACATTAAAATGTGTTTAAAATTTGATCTTACTTTATAACATATTATTTGTTAACAACATTTCTTATCCATGTCCATTTTATTTACATTGAATCATGAATGTAATTCCCCCTAATTTTATGATTTATTAAGGTTAAATTACAGTTTTTTTACATTCTGGAAAAGAATTTTAAATAGTTATTTTTTATCTCACTACCATTATGATTCAAACCCTGTCATTTACTTTCATTATTTCCCGTAGTTTTCATTACAAAAATTACATTTATTATTTTCATGATACCTTAATGTAAACATTATTTCACCATTTAAATCTATTTAAATCATTAAAAAAATAAATTATTTCATTAATAAAATTATCTAAATTCATAGTATATTTATTACTTCATTCTAAATAATTTCATAATTCTCTCCAAATGATTATTTATTTATTTCAACATCCATTAGGGTTTCTCATGTATTCAAGGGGTAAATTTTAATTGAATTATCCACTTTAATTTTAATGATGATTATTATGCATTTTTTAAAATTTTCATTTATCTTGTCCCAATATCATTTTTAATTTTTTTATGATGTATTTATGACTGTTTTTTTGATCTAGTGGATTAAATATATATAGTTCATCATTATGGTATGGAAGTGTATGATATATCTTTCAAATCAATTGGGAAAATATTTATGCCAAATGATATGTTATGTAATAAGACATGGGTCATTATCCTAGTCTATTATGTTATTGTAAATAGGGAGGTTACCTTATTTATTACTGAAATAAAGGACTTGATGGTTGACCAGTACATAACATAATATTATCTATGGCTTTTTGTTCAATATTTTTACATTATGTATCCATATATGGTGATTATTATCTTATTAGTCTGAAATCCAATAGTCTGCCAAAGTATTATGATTCATGTTATGTACATTCCTTATTGGGTATGATTTCATTATTATGTTCCCATGATGGCATGTTTTATTTATGCCTTTTTCTATATGATCACATTAATTGTTATAACTATTTATGAAATTATTATATCATATGTATCACCCTTTATTAACAATTGGAGATCACCCTCTTTTTTAATTTTATTACATTAAAAATACATAGGAATATTATGTATAATATATCTTAAAGGATATGATATTTTTGAATTTTTATGGATAAGTTTTTGATTTAGGGTGAAATATTATTGTTAAATTGCTATTCTCCAATGAGAATGAACTTATTAGTTTATGGTGTTGTTTTTATTGAGTTATAATAGATACTAATTTATATTTAACTAATATGAATATATGTTATGTTTCTGTCAGATTAGTTTGTGTGAAGGTGTGTTTAGTTACTTATTTTGATTATGTTATGAATAATAAGATGAATAAACTCAAAGAAATCTTGGTTAAATTAAGAGTGAGTGACATAGGTTTAACTAAAAGTTATATAGGTTGAACTAATAGTGTAATAAATTGAATAACAAATGTAAATGGTTAAAATGAAATTGTCATGATTAAAAAATATTAGGATTGAGTTTCATTATCATGTTATATTTAACTATTGTTAGTATTATTTAAAACTCATCCAACCTTTTTATATTTTAGTTAATACATGGAACCAATATAACCCAAGGGTACAATTCATTTGACAAATATTGTAATGATTATATAATTTAGAAAAATTATGTGATAAGATATAGAGTAAATATATATTTTTTTATTCCCATCAAAATATATAAAATTAATAATGAATACATGATCTAATTTCAACTCCAATATATGCATGGGAAATAAAAACTCACCACTAATAATTCTAGTTGATAACAACCACCTTCCTTTAGTTAATCTTTTGAGCCACTAATAATTAGTAAATGGTTAAATACATTGGAAATTATTTTTTCTTTATTCATTTCTCAGTAAATGAAAATCTATTCAATTCTTTCTCATCAATATATTGAGTCTTATCAATGTTTGTCTCTCATCAATAACATGATTAAAAAATTTAGCACGATGAAATGACAGTATTTTAAGAAGATATTTTTAAATTAATAATTTCACTAAACAATTCGTATTAAAATAAATATAGGATCACATAAAATTAAACAAAATTAGAAATTATATTATTGTTAATATGAATAAAACTATATGATAATTATAATTTAAGCCTCTATTTTTATAATTGGACCCATGAGAAAAGTCCATAATTATTTAGAAAATTGTAACTAATTTTGTGGTAATAATTGTCTATTAGAAGAATTAGTATGGGGAAACAATATTAAATGATATAATGGTAAAATTGGAAATTGGAAACTCTTATATACATGGTTTTTTGAAAAATTAATATAATAGATTTTATTAAAAAAAAATAAGATTCAACATAATACATGAAAAAATAATGAGATGAATCCCGAAGTAATGACCTCACATAAATAAATAAATACTTAATGTAATAAAGGAAATAAAATTAATGAAATGAAATTATATTAGATATGAATAGGTTGATCATTTGAATGAAAGGTAATAATGTCACACATAATTCACTATTAGCTATATAATGTATCAAATATATACAATTGGGGAATATTATAGTCAAATCCACTAGCCTGTTGGTTAATAATAACAATAAACATCACAAACCTTCAAGGCCATAACATAAAAGAAAATGATATAAAATAACTCAATTGATCTAGATAATGTGATTTTTTTTGTGAAAGGTAAACTCATTATGCACTCAAATACATGAAATTTTGTATTTGAATATAGATCTACAATTAACAAACCAAAATATTGTTAGTGAAAATCCCTCTTGATCTAATTAAATGTCTCATAATGTAAAATGGTTATATAAGAAATGAACTTACTTGTTTTTATGTTTTTTTATTTCAAAATATCATTAAGATTTCTGTCAATTTCTAATATAGTCATTGAAGTGGGATCACGTCATTATTATTAATATAGGGCATTAACAAATCCAATTTATTCAAACAAATGAAGAGATGGCCATGTCCAGTAGACTCTCCCCATATGAATACCATTTTTTAGAGATTAAAATGGATATGGCATCATTTAGATTCACTATTAACCAATACCAAGCTGATATTTAACACGCTGATCTCGAATGGAACCGCCTACAGGATAAGTGGAAGTTGATTGAGATTACAACCTTAGTGATGATTTTCGAGCCACCCCATGAGTATGTCCTCATAGAAAACCTTATAATTATGTCATATGTGGGTTTTATAAGAGGGTATGTAACAAGACCTCAGCAGTATGATTATGTGCATTAGTTTTTTTTATATAATAAATATTATACATTCACTTTATTATTGATACGATGTAAATAGTTTTTGAAGCCCAAATAGTATTTTTAGTTAAAATTAAACTATGAAATCTATTTTGATTAATTAATCGATTTTTGAATTAAATAATATTCTAATAAAATACTATTATGAAAATCATTTTTATTTAATATAAACGATTTTATAGTTATTTTGAATACAATTTTGATTTTTCATAATGTTTCAAAGACGTTTTTGTCAAAAACCATGAATTTTTGATAAATTTCAATTTTTATTTTAAAAGTAATATTTCACATATTTAGAATATTATATAGATAAAATGAATATTATTTTTGTAATAATAACATCAAATTTATACGATGGGGTATTTTTTCATAATTTTTTGAGACAATTGATTTTTTAGGTAAAAAATTTAATATCGTTTAATTTTATAAAGTGTTTTGTGACATAATAGTGACCCAATAGTTTTGTAATAAAATTCAATAAGTGGGGTATTCATCCAATATTTGTTTTAACATTAAAATATTGTGATTTTAGGTTTATTTGATTTATTTTTCAATTCCTTAGTGGACCTTCCTAGACTTATAAAACATTTTATCTTTTTTAAATGATTTCTATGAGAGTGTGAATCACAACCACATAATCAAGCCTAATATTTAATGATGTTTGGCCATTTCCCTTAAAAAATATTTTTTCCACTACCATTTTGCACAAACCATAGTAAAAAAACATGGGAAGGTTTTTGGTTTTGATTAGTTTAATTTTTAGGGTCCAAAACATAAATAATAAATAATCCCCTCTCTTTTCCTATATAACCACACTCATGCTCCCACTTCCTCTTCACTCAAATAATTTGGAGCTCGATCAACCACTGAACCCATACCTCTAGAATCCTCCCAAGGGCCCAAAATCTCCCAAGAAGCCTCTCTCAAGCGTCCCCCAATCCTTTGGGATCACACATCCATGTATGGGATTCATTCCTTTTATATTTGTATCCATGATTCTTTATGTTATAATACCCTTTTACTTTAAATTTACAATACTGGGGTATTATTTCTCACCTAAATTATATTCCCCTAACTATTTTTGAAATGAAGAGAGACCTATTTATCTCTCATTAATTCCTCCCGTGTACACCTATTACCATACTAGAAACTCCGTAACGAATTTCTCTCTTCTCATTCACATCCAAGCGCTTGTTTTGTATTATGAATCTAAATTCTATTACATTTTACAGGACATGTATCTATATGAATCCCATTACTGTAAATTTTATGTATATATTATGAGATGCACCTTTCTCTCCCATCAATCATTTTTATGAATTCTTATGTCATGTCGTAATACTGCCGAAATTGCATCACAATTTTTCTTATGCTAAAGTCATTGTGTAGTGAATACCAAGCCCATTTCTCTATAAAGGGTATTCACCTTTATGAATATTTTCTTATTGATTATATAGTTTCATGTATGAAATCTATATTCCTTTATCTTGGAATAAATGATGATGTTTAATGAATCCATGTTGTATGATCTATGTGGTACACTTATGCAAGAAATGAATTATTTAAGAAGGGTGCACCCTGATAGCACTCCAATTCATTGGGTAAAGATTAGTATCCAGATACATCATGTTCAATGAGGATTTACTCATGATTATTATAGTTCAATGAGGGTTTACTCATGCCCCATATCCAATGATCCTTGGAACATGCTAATACCATGTTATGTTTTCTTGTCACATTTCCATGTTATGATAATCATGTTATATCTTGACTTTATGTTCATGTTTTTTGTTCCATTGATATGCCTACTGCCTAAAATGTACTGTATTCATAATATTATGCCATTTTACTCCCGTATTGGGATTTATAGCTAACAATTTTCTTATGTGTTTCCTCAAGTTATTCCATGCAGAGCTATGTACGAGAGAATGTAGTGGTCATGCAAAAAAAGATTTTAAAAAAGATGTTGTGTTTTATGTTTTAAGTCATTATATAATATTCCTAATCTAAAAAACACTAGAACTATTTATGTTCAATGGTTTATCAAGTGATGTTTTTATGTAATAAATCATGATTAAGTGTGTTCACCTCACCTATTTTGATAATCCCAATTATGCTTTCACATACTTTGATAATCCCAATTAATGTTTGTCTATATATTAATTCCTTCAATCTATGATATTATATTATCATGTTGATAATTATATCAAAATAATATTTGAAATATGTTAATCAATGTTTAACTATGTATATATGAGTTTTGAAGTAATTCTAACTCAATCATATATGTTTTTCATAAAGAAGGTAAGCATCAAGTCACAAATATGCTTGTAGATAATGATACAGATCTACCGGTACTTAGTATACCGATAGACATAGTCACCGATAAACTAAGGACACCAATAGGCATAGATACCAATAGAACCAGTCCACCGGTAATCACATAGATCCAGTCCACCGATACAGACAGCCACCAACAGAAGCTGAGCTACCAATAAAACAAGTCTACCAGTATGCATAAGTCTACTGATATAAAGTTCACTGTTATAGACATCCAATGATGAAAGCGAGCTACCGATAGACCAAGATCTACCGATAGAAGGGGTCACGGGTATATAGAGCTACTGATACACAGAGTAACAACTTCTGATACCAGGAGCTACCGATACAAGATCAAAGAGATACTGAAACACAGAGTTACAGCTACCGATACCAAGAGCTACTGATACAAGATAAAAGTGCTACTGATACCAGGAGATACTGATACAAGGTCAAAGAGATACCAATAGAAGGTCACTGCTACACAAATTCCACCATTACTCATCTACCAACAGAAGGATACTAATGAAAGACTGACAAGTCAAACTCTATACTCTCAATATTATTTATTTATTATGCAATGGTCATATTTTATGTTTTTAATGCAATTAATTTTATTTAAGGATAGTTGATGGAATGTCAGGGAAATGTACCTAGTACCCATGAAAACGGTAATCATTCTTTTTACCAGAGCTGAATGCTATAAAAGGAAGGAAAAAGACCGGGAACAAAAGGATTTTTTAAGGCACGTGAAGGGTGTAAAAGGAAAGGGATGAACATCGTTGAAACGTGGTGCATTCACAAAAAAAGAAATGCAACATTCATACTTGAAGAGCATTGGAAATACAAAAAAGACCATTTCATTCTAGAGGAGAACACAAGCTGCACCTCATTCAAGGAGTGAATAACTACAATGATATCTTAATGCACTCAAGCTAATCAAACTGTACTTGAAGAAAACGACTCTCTGTTTTTCAGAAAAATACCAGAGAAGGACTCACAATAATTTATGATTAATCAAAAGAGTTCAGATTTTCACTTCACATCACTAGATAATTCTAAACTCTTATCTACTCTTTTAGTGATTCTTTTATTAACATTTTGAGCAGTGTGTATACCCTGTATATTTCTTAAACACACTGTCTCATGTTCTAAGCTGGAGGATTTCTAAATCCTCATTCAAACTCTATAACTCCCTTGTATCCCACTGTGCATAGTGATAGAGGTCAAGTAAGACCTGGACAGCCAGTGAGTTGTTGTTTGTTTTCCCACGAAGAACTGTGGTATATGACTTTGTACCTGGATAGTGTTTTCACTGTCTTCTACCCCGATCCAGGGTATGGATCAAATTTATATAATTTTTTTGAGAGTACTAAGTCTCCGATTGAGACTAAACTTCTTGGTTACATCTACTTTGATTTTTAGTTTAAGTCGAAAGTACCCTATATATATTTAATATTTCACTTCTAATTAATTTGAAATACAATTTGTTTTAAAGTCACTTTGATAGTTAAACTAGCACGTTTTAATACTTATTTGTGAACCAGTATGTCAATTTCAAAAGTGAATTTAATCTTCTGATTAAATTAACTGAGACTTAATCAATCTTTAAGAAACTAATCGAACATTTATAATCTATATAAATTCACTACAGTTTAACTTGTTTTTAAATCAGAGGATTATAAGAGAATTTTTTTTAACAAAAATTTTAATTAGAAATCAATTAACCCCCCCCCCCCACCCCTTGAGTATCCACTCCAACCAACATTTTGTATCAAAGGTTTGGTTATTATTAATGGTTTTTGAAACACTTTGTCTTTAAACTGTGATTTTAGTTACATCATTAAAGATCTTAAATGTTTGTTATTTCTAAATTTTATCTGTTTACATATATTTCGTTTTAAAATCTAGTTATGGATAATAGATTTGAAGGTGCTGCTACCAACTAGCCACCTTTATTTAATGGTACAAACTATGCCCAGTGGAAGCTTAAAATGAAAATTCAATTAATAAGTATGGGATTTGATATCTGGACTACCATAGAAACTCAATATAGGATTCTAGAGTCTGAAAGAACTACTTGGGATGAACCTACTAAAACTGCTTACAATAATAACTATAAAGCAATGAATGACATGTACTGTCCTTTTGGAGATGAAGAGTTTAATATAATATCTTCTTGCAACACTACTTATGAAATCCGGGACACTTTGGCTACATCCCATGAGGGAACAACCGATGTTAAAGAAATGAGGCTGAATACCTATACTATTAAATATGATAATTTTAAAATGAAGCCTGATGAGCCCATTTCTGTCATGTATCTCAGGTTTAATGAGATTTTCAACACCATGAGCTCTCTTGGTAAAGATGTTCCTAACAAAGAAAAGATCATGAGAATATTAAGATATCTTCTAGAAAGAAAGAGACACACATTTGTTTCCATTAGAGTATTGTGCGACATCAGCACACTGGCTGTTAAAGATTTAATAGGTAAGATTATGATGTATGAGGAAGAGCTTAAAGTAAATAACGAAGAATATGATTAACCAAAAATAATGTCAGTGGCTTTTAAGTCTAGTTCCTTAAGGAGAAAGGACAAAGAAAAATCTCACATACCTACTGAAAGCTCATCGGGTTAAAGATCAGATTCTGATAGTGATGTTGAGATGGCTCAAATAGCCATAAGATTTAAGAAGTTTAACATGAAGAAGAAATTCTTCAGAAAATAAAACTACAAAGGAAAATATGATAACAAAGGTCATTGGAAAAAGGACTGGAAGATAGATGATAAGAGTGATGAAGTTATCTTCTATGAATGCAAGAGAAAAGGACACATTAAAGCTGACTATCCAAAATTGAAGTTAAAGAAGAAACATGACAATAAGGACAACAAGTATAAGAAAGCAATGAAGGAAACTTGGAGTGCTTCAGAAGACACTTCAATTGATTCTGATTCTACTAAGGATGAAGATTCTCATAAAGCTAACATGTGTTTTTTGACGAACACATCTGAGGTCACACTAGACCCTCCTGCATTAAATTCATATTATTGTAGAGTTGATTCTGATTCTGAATCAAAAAATATGTCTAGTGAAGAATTATTTGAATACGATAATATTCTAGAAGAGACATGTAATGAATTGAAGGAAAAGTACAAAGCCTTAAATAAACAGCATTCCTTATCTAGCAATGTTAAATCTTCCCTAAAGATTGAAAAGGAAATGAATGCTCAAATGTAAAAAGAAAATACTGAACTGAAAATTTCTAATGATAAACTAAGAATGGACTTAGAAAATTTCACAAATGTAAAAGACAATCTTACACAAATGTTAGGTAAACTAGTGGCACCAAAGTATACAAATTCTTTGGGATACCAACCTGTAAAGAGATGAGAATAAGTATAATAAAAACATCCCTAAATTTTGGTGAGAATTGAGTAATTGGTTTATCAAGCATATAAATATCTTTCTGGATATGAGAAGGTAGTGGTGGCCCTGGCATAGATGTACCTAGGAGTGAAAACTCTGAAAAGGAGTTCCAGGCTTGAGTCGAGGTAGTACACGACAACGGGCCTTACTACACTCTTGGTTATGACACTCCTGTGGGATATGATTCGGTAAATTCACAAGCTTAGTATAAACTATTATTAAGGGAATAAAATAACTTTCTAATAAAAATTATTGAGATGTAGATCATGGATAAAATAGATTGAAGCCTATATATTCTTATGATAATGAAATAGAAGTTATTTATAAGTCGTCTGTTTTCACCCTTGGATTACCATTTATGTGTTACCCCCTAACTTTTCTTTTATTCTGGCCAATGGAAACTAAAGAGAGGACTTGGGATATCAACTGATGTGAACATCAATGTGATGACTGCTATAATGAAATTCCTAATCCAATGGGAGTGGGAATCATGACCTTTTTCATGGTAATCCCTCAGTTAACTCAAGATTTGTATAGGAAAATGGTTAAAGAGTATGTTCAACCTCCACTAAGAAAGAATGAATCTCAATTGGGAGCTTTATGAGGGAAAGGACTCTTACTATTAATGGATCATTTGATCCCTCATTCCCCGAAAAATGGATCTTCTCCATTGAAAATATCTTATCCATCCTTCAATGATCCAAACAAGAAAAGGTACTTCTAGCTGCTTATCTAATGGATGGTGAAGTAGATCAATGGTGGACATTGATAAAAAATTCAAAGCCAGAGGAGAAGATTGTGGCATTGAAATGGAAGGATTTCTAAATAATGTTTGTCGAAAAATATTTTCCTTGTACCCTCCAAATAACAATGGAAAGGGACATCCATACCATCAAGTAAAAGATAAAACAAATCCATCATAGCGTACAAGAAAAACTTCACACAAGGTTTTCACAATACACCTCCAGCTTTGTCGTTGCCCCAGAATGCATAGTCGACTGCATCTTTGGTTGGCTGATACCTAACCTATAGAAAACCATTATGATCCTTGACTTCGATAGCTATGATTAAATTTTATGATGTTCCCTCAAGGTCAAACATGTAGATTAGAGAATCCTGAGGGCATCATGGGGATAAGAAGTGTACAGTGGACAAAAATTCTGGATGTCCAATTGAAAAATCCAACGGTGCTAATAAAACTGATCACCCAACTTTCCTAATGTGTTGAATGAAGCACCCTAGAAATTTTTTGAAGGGAATGAAGAAATATTATAGGTGTGGAAAAGAAGGGAACCTATCCATTAACACCCAAAAAGTAAAACCCGTGGTTGCGACAGAGGAGAGGAATTCTCTTTTAGACCCTCAACGTGTTTTTCATTGCATCAACTACAAATAACAATGGCACCTTGAAAATCAGTAACCTATGCCAAGGGTTTTCAGAGGCAACTATCAACCTCCAAGGAATAATGCTCATGATTTTTTCCATCACTCCCACCAATGTAAGCCCCGAAAACAATGTGGTGATAGGTATTCTAGTAATTCATTAAATAATAGAAAACATAATTTTTTATTCTGATTCAATGAATTATTTTATATCCTAAAAGTTTAGTAGAACAATCACAGCACCTCCACAAATCATGGAAGTAATAATCTCAGTGAGAACGAAAAATGGGGCTATCATTAAATCCTATGAATATAAATCATCCCCAGTCATAATCTGTTGACTGAAATTTCTATAGAACCTCATCATACTCCCTCTAGTGTAATTTGAGTCAATTATCAACATGGAATGGATTTACATATATAGATACAAAATAAATTTCCTTTAGTGTGAAATTGGTCTCTATATGGAGAATCAACCCCTAATTATGTACAAGTGTAATGAGGAGGATGAATACTCCTTAGAACCATCATCTCATTTGTTTATATTTCTATACTATGAGCATGCGTATCTAGATCAGATGATTGAATCCAAAAAAGAAACCATTCATGAATACATGCCTATTATGAGGGAATTTGTTTATGTGTTTATTGACAAATTTCCTATTATTCTACTTAGATGATATGTGGAATTCTCAATTGACCTTATACGAGGGGTGTTTCCAATATAAAATACTCCATATAGAATCATTTTTGGGGAGCTTGAGAAGCTAATGAAACAACTACATGAGAATCTTGATAATGGTTTCATACGCCTAGGTGATTCACCATGGAGTGAACGATTCCTCTTCATCATGAAGAATGATTGTTCAATGCGCCTTTTCATTGATTATCGTGAGCTCAAAAGAATCATGATAAAGAATAAGTATCCTTTTCCCCGAATTTATGACTTATTCGATAAGATACGTGGAGCGCAATACTTATACAAGGTAGATTTGCAGTCTGGATATTACCATGTTAGCATGATGAAGGAGGATATCCCCCAGATTGATTTTTGTACAAGGTACGGGAACTATGAATTCATAGTAATGCCTTGAAGACTCATTAAATCTCCAGAAATCATCATGGACATGGTGAATAAAGTCTTTCGGGATTACCTCATCAAATTTGTGGTATTATTTAAAGATTATATTCAAATATAATCTAAAACCAAGGAGGATCATGAGGAGAATCTAAGAACTATACTAGAGACCTATAAATACGATAAGATCTATGAAATGTACAACAAGTGTGAGTTCTGGTTTAAATATGTCTCAGTCTTGGGATATATCATCACAAGCAATGAGATATCTCTGGATCCCTCCAAGACTGATGAAATTGGTGTATGGTTGAGGCCAACATCAGTAATGGATATCAATAGATTCTATGGGTTATCTAGATATTATTGCCAATTTGAGAGAAATTTATCTCAATTTTAATACCCTTATACCAAGCTGACTCGGAAGGGAGTCATGTTTTCTTGGAGTGATGAATGCGAAGAGAGCTTCTAGGAGGTGAAAAAGAGGGTTTCCACTATTCTCATGCTCACTTTACCCACAGGTGATGAACTTTTTTGTGGTATTGGTTGATGCTTCAAAGACGGGCCTAGATTGTGTGTTGGTGAAAAATGACAAAGTCAATGCCTATGCTTCAAGGGAATTGAATTTTCATGAAAATAAATATCCAACACATGATATAGAGTTGGCTACATTGATCATATATTTAAAAATTTAGTAAAATTATATATTTGGGTAGAAGTGTGAAATATATATGGACCACAAAATACTAAAGTCTATATTAACACAGAAATTATTGAACATTCGCCAATGAAGAAGGTTAGAGTTGATCAAAGACTATGACTGGTCAATCCATTACCACCCTGGGAAAGCGAACATGGTGGAATATTCTCTAAGTAGAAAAGATCTGGTGGTTATATCATTGATGATAATTGAAAAGGATCCATTCTACATGGATTTGATAAAGATGGATGAGGGAATCATAAATTAGGGAACATAATCATTCCATTCACAAATGATTGCTCAACCGTCTCTTTGGGAACTTTTAATGGATTCACAAAAGGATGATGTGGGAATTCAAAAGAAGGTTGAAACTGTTAGAAAAGGGAAATCCTTGGAGTTTAATGTAAATTAAGAAGGAATTGTGTGATCTGGGTCAAAACTATGTGTTCAATAGCATCCGGATTTAAATAAGAAACTTTTGGATGATGCACATAGTTTAAATTTCTCAGTTCACCCAAGAAATGCAATGATGTATTGAGATCTCCGAGAGAAATATTGGTCAGATAACATGAAGAAGGATATCACTACTTATACATTAATTTGCATGGTATGCCAGCAAGTGATGTCTAAGAGTCACAAGTTAAAGGGGATGATGAAACAATTACCAATACTAGCATGGAAATGGGAGAACATCACCATGGACATTGTCACTGGACTTCTGACTACTTCCAAAGGAAACAATTATACCTGGGTTGTAGTGGATTGTCTTATAAAGACATCACACATAATTTCATTTTAGAAGGATTTATAATATATCAAATGGAATAGATATATATCAGAGATGTCGTACGGTTTCATGGTGTACCACTATCAATTGTATCAAATAATGATCCAAGATTCACCTCTATGTTTTGAAAGAGACATCAACATGCTCTAGATACTGAGTTGAAATTACGTTTTTATTATCAACCTTTAATTTATGTCCAATCCGAGAGGTTTATCCAAACACATGGGGAAATGTTGAGAGTTTTCTCAACACACTTCAAAGGAGAATGTGATCAACATATTTCTCTGGTTTAGTTCTCATACAATAACAATTTTCACTCATGCATCCAAATGGATCCTTATGAAGTTCTATATGGGAAGAGGTTCATAACCCCAGCATGTTGGGATTAAGTTGGGAGAGAAAACTCTTAGGTATGGAAATGTTCAATGAAATGGTGGAGAAAGTTATGAATACCCATCACCACATTAAACCTACTCAGAGTCATCAACATAAATATGCAGATAATCATTGATGAGACGTAGAGTTTGATGTCGAAGAAATTGTATTACTCTACATATCACCGTGGAAGAGAGTTATGAGATTTGGGATAAAGGTAAAACTTAATCCAAGGTACATCGGCCCTTTTGAGATCCTTGATTGCATTAGAGTAGTGGCATATCAACTAGCACTCCCAGTGAACCTATCTCAATTATGTGATGTGTTCCATGTATCACACTAGAGGAAACTCATACCTGACCCATTGCATGTACTCAATCTAACAATTGTACCATTGTAGAATGACCAATCCTATGAGGAGAATTCGGTGAAGATCTTAAATCATAGGTAAAAAGTTCTATAAAATAAGACAATTCCCCTCATCAAGGTGTTGTGGCGAATACAAATTTTTGAAGAATAAATATGGGAATTAGAGGAATTGATAAAGCAGAGTTACCCAAATCTATTTTAATGTGGGAAAAGGAAATTTTGAGGGAGAAATTTTTTAAGGGGGAATATTTTAATGACCTAAACATTTGTTAATGAAAATTACTCTTGATCTAATTAAATATATCACTATATAACATGGTTATATATAATATAAACTTCCTTGTTTTTATGTTTTTGGATTTCAAAATACCTTTATAAATTGTGACCATTTCTAATCGAGCTGTGGATCAGTGATCACATGATTAGTATAAATATAGGGATTAATCAAATCCAATATACTAAGACAAAAGAATTTATTGCCTCATCTAGTATAATTTGCTTGTACGAATCCCATTTGTTAGAGATCATAAAGGGGGTGGAATCATTGGGCATTGTTCTGGACAAAGCCCAAGCCTGGCTTCAACATGTTATGATCGAACAGATCCTCTTACAGGATAATTGGAAGTTGATAGAGATTACCACCCTGAGTGATGTGATCTAAGCCACCCTAAGAGTGTGTCACCATCACGCTTCTTACCCATCAATCCTTCATGGGTGTTATAAGGGGTTCTGTTCGAATACCATAGAGATATTTTTATGTGCATTATTTTTTTATATAATAAATTATATACATTCATTTTATTATTATTACTTTGTAAATAGTTTTTAAATCAAAAATAGTATTTTAAGTTAATATTCAATTATAAAATCTATTTTGATGAATTAATGTATTATTAAATTAAATAATATTTCAAAAAAAATTATTAAGAAATTAATTTTAATTAAATATAAATGATTGTATAATTTTAATGAATACAATTTTGATTTTTATTAAGGTTTCAAAGCCTTTTTTGTCAAAACCCATAAATTTTTTATAAATGAAAGTTTTTATTTAAAAATTAAAAATTCACATATTTATATAATTATTTAGATAATATTAATATTATTTTTGGAATCAGGGCATCTTAATTATCCAATGATTTATTATTCATAATTTCTTGAGACAGTTGAATTTTTGGGTAAAAATTTAAATACAGTTTAATTATATAATGTGTTTCATGACATCATAATGACACAATATTGATGTAATAAAATAATATAAGTGGGATTTTTTGCCAATATCTTTATTACCATTAAAATAATGTGATTTTAGGTTTATTTGATTTATTTTTCAATTCTTTAGTGGACCCTCCAACACTTATAAAACATTTTATCTGTTTAAAATCATTTCCTTGAGAGTGTGACTCACATCCACATAAACAAGCCTAATATTTTAAGAAGATTGGAAATTGGACTTATTAATTTATGTTTCCACTCCCCTTTGGAAATAACCATTGGAAAAACCATGGTATGGTTTGAGGTTTTGATTAGTTTAATGTGCAGGGTCCCAAACCTAAATAATAATGAATTCCCCCTCAATTCCTATATAAACACATCGTAGCACCCACTTACTTTTCACTCAAAGCCTTTGGATATTGACCAACCCCTAACCTCATATTTCTATAATCCGTCCAAGGAACCCTAAGCTCAAAATAAGCCTCTCTCAAGCTTCATTCATGCTATTAGGATCACACTTCCATGTAAGGGATTCGTTCTTTTCTTGTTTTTAAACTGGTACCTTTATGTTGCAAAACCATTTTTCTTTGAATTAAAAATTCTGAGGTATTATTTTTCACTTCCATTATATTTCCCTCCTTAGATTTAAATTATGATATTGCTCTTAATAACTCTTTAATTCCTACCATTTACACTAGTTACCATGGTGAAATTATGTAAGTAATTTCCCTCTTCTCATTCACATTCAAGTAATTTTTTAGTATTATGAATCTAAATTCCATTTCATTTGTCAGAACATATATCTATATGGATATTTAACTTTCCATTTAATGTTGATATTATGAGACCCCCCTTTATCTCTCATTAACCATTTTTATTAATTCTTATAGTATGATGTTATGTTGCCGAAATTGCACTGTGAGTCTTCTCAATCCAAAGTCATTGTGTAGTGAATACCATGCCCATTTATCTATCAAGTTTATTCACCTTTATGCGCATTCAATTATTGATTGTATATTTTCATGTATTAATTCCATGTTCCTTCATTTTGGAATAAATTATGATGTTTAATGAATCCATGTTGTGTGATCTATGTGGAACACTTATGCATGAAATGAGGCGTTTAATAAGGGTGAGCCCTAATAGCGCTCCAATACAATGGGTAAATATTAGTATTATGATACGTCAAGTGAAATTATGGTTTACTCATGATAAATAAAGTGCAATGAGTGTTTACAGATTATCCATGTTCAATGATATTAGACTCATTATAATACCATGTTAAGTGTTGTTTCCACATATCCTTGTTATGATAATCATGTTATATGTTGACATTATGTTCTTGTTTCTTTTAAACTCCATTGTTATGCCTACTACCTAACATGTATTTTATTCTTTATGTTATCCCTTGTTTACTACATTATTGGGAGTTATATATCACCCTTTTCATATGCATGTCTTCAAGTTATCCCATGAAATTCTATTTACGAGGGAATGTAGTGGTTATGTAAAGGAAGTTTTCAATAAAGATATTGTGTTTCACAATTTATGTCATTATATAATGTTTCTAATACACATTAACACTAGACCTATTTATATTATATGTTGTATCATGTGAAGGTTTTATGTAATAAAACATGTTTATGTGTGTAATAAAAATCTGATTTGTTATATACACACTCCTAAATTCATATTTAAAAATTGTTTAAAAAATTTCACCATAAAAATGAATGTATATTGATATATTAGGGAATAAATAGAATGGTGTGATGATTTAATCCAAAATATAATAACCCTTTTTGAGTTAATTACAATGTAATATTTTTCCAAAAATATTTTTATTCCCTATTTCGTTAAATTTTATTTGATTTTAATCATTAAATAACTCCATTGCATATAGATTGTATAAATTTTCAGGATTAGGAAATCATATTTCATTTAATAAATAAAACCTTTATCATTCATTAGTGTAACACTATATATGAAAACCTTAAGGAAATTGCATAATTTTTATGGGTCCTCATGCCTAAATATTAAAGGTATTTAATGTAAATATTTTTTGAGAATAATAATTTTGGGTTTATAAAAATTGTTAGTGAGTATGTTGATATATTTCATCAATATTTCCTTTCCCACCCCTAAAAGGATAATTTTTATAGTAAATTAATACAATGATTTATCACCATATAAAGGATCTGTATATAATGGACATAATTTAATTGGATGAATACATAAGCTAGTTAAAAGGAAATATATAAAATGGCTCCATACTCACAAGAAATTCACCTTGGAACTCATAGTGATTCAAATTGTAATAAAAACCATTAAAATAAAGACGGATTTGATTAATAATGTCTTTAGATATTGAATATATCAATTTCTAATAGTATTTAACTATTTTATTCACATATATTCTGAGATAAAGGAAGGTCATTAAAATAATTTGTGTATTTAGAATAGAAACATAATTAAAGGATATCATATTCAAGAATTATCACGTGTGAATTTGTTTTTGTAACTTATAAGTATTATGTCATATAACCACAATAATTTTTATATATATATGGAATCTATAATGACCCAACCGTAGTTTGATAGAGGGGATGCCATACACTAAAACATTGGTATAATAAACAAGTAAGTGAAATACCAAAGGAATGAAAAGTTTAGTTATTTTGGAAAACATGATATAGACATTTATTTTACATTTGCAACATGAAATTAAAAAACAACCCAATAATTCAACTAGAAACATCCATAACTCCAAGATAATCTCGAACAATCAATCATAATATAAATATTTTCTTCCTAGTGAAGAAATAAAACATATGAATGTGGTGAGCTAAGATGCTACGTAAGGTTATGTAATACAACAGAAGTAAATATAAATAATATGGCTCAGTACATGACTAATTAAACATTCCATTTTAACATATACATGATCTTACAATGGTGATAATTATTGTTGAATAAGTTATTCAATATAAATATTAACATGAGAATAAATATAGCCATGGATATTTCTCTAGTCAAATATTCACATGTATAATCAATTACTAATCATACTTATGGAATTAATATTCTAGACACCATAACTATATCTTTAAGGCCTCAACCAAGACATGTGAAAATAAATGATTAAGGGATCGGCCAAAATAATTTTCTTTTTTGTCTCATGATACCTAAAAATACATAAAGGTGCTATATTGGGCCCCAAAAATAACTTACTATGAAAAATTCAATCCACATTTGAATGGGGTTAGACATAACCCACAAATAAATATTAAATATCAGTAAATTTACCTAATCCATAAATATAATGTATAATCATTCTTAGTAGAATTGTGAATGGTATCTACATAGCGCATCTATAGTCAAACTGGTCATAAGGAATTTAATAAATCATGTTACATAATAATCAGAATATATTATTCCCAATTTATAATAATATTAAAAAATAGGTGTTGGAATAGATTAAAATACTCTAATAAAATTATTAAGGAATTTGTGTGGGAAATACACTTTTTAATTTGCAAAGAATAGTTATTTTTGAAAAATATTTTATATTTTTAATAATTTATTATATAAAACTAATAATGATTATATATTGCTTTTTATGAAAAAAACATTTTATTTTAGAAAACTAATGGTTTCTCAAAATAGATTATTGATGATACTTAAAATGGGTAAGAAATCTAAAGTTCTCTTTATTCGTGTTTGCTTATTGGGAAGAAATGTGAGGGAAAACATGAAAAACATGTATTTCCCCATAAAATAAATATTACCTAATCTAGATACATGTTTTTGGAAATATATAACGAATATATGAGAATTATATAAAAAATAATGAATTTAATTGTTGAAATGGTGGATAAAGCATAACCCTAAAGAAAATGGATGTTCGAGAAGAAACCCTTACCTTATATCTGAATATGTTCTGCACATGACATTAAAATCCATGATAATAAATGTAAATCCTTTAATTAATTGATAGAAAACCCTATATACATTTATTTAACTTAATATTGTTTTATTACATTCATTAATTGTCTTTTTGATGAGTCATAATATAAGATTTTATTGTTCAGGTGCTTTCATTTCCTTGGTTTTCATGATCCATTAACTGGCATATGATAATGTAAGTTACTTTAATATGGGAATATTTATGTAGAATTGATGCTATATGTTATTTATGAACATATAAAATAATAAATGTTTAAATAATTCATATTTTATTTGGGTTGAAGATGATTGATATGATAATATGTTAGTGGTAGTCATTTAGATTATTTTCGTGGCTTTTTTATTATCACAATGTACTTGTGTTTTATTAATTGAAATAATTTATAATGATTCAACAATAATAAATAGTTTGTTATATATATTTAATAATTTTTTTAAGCTGCAATATTTTTATGACTATCCTTTAAGGTGTTAATAGAAATTGAAAACTCGTAGTCCTTGAATGTGATAAATCAACACAACACAGACGATATTTTCATTTTTAGAACATAAGAAGCCGGAAGGGAATTTATAGCGACCCAAACATTTCTTACATTACTATAACAACATTTTATAGATAAAAAACATAGTTTTATTACACATAGAGGATTAAAAGGTTTATTGTATTTGGAAAACTAGGACCATACATAACAATTACAACATCAAGCATAAACATTGATTTAATTCCATCTTCTATTGCTTCTTATGGGAACTTGACCTCTCTATAGTACATGTAGTAACTTGAGGATATACATAACAAGGGGTGATATAATATTATAGTAACAAGATATATAAGAACATTTGACAATGGGTGATCAAAACCATAATATAAGAAATGGATCATTAACATGAGCTGATGAAATAATAAGAGAATTGAAATGTTAAAATGCCTAAAAATAAAACATCATGTATTAGTGGTTAACTACCACACATACATGTGAAAAAATATAGGATCATGATCAAAAATAATTTCACATTAACTCATGAGATGCATAACTTTACCCAATGCATTGGAGACAAATATAATTCTTGGCACACCTGTCACATTGAAACATTCATATAGCGTAATATAATTTTGGGTGCACCCATCACATCATAACAATGTTATTTAACGTGAATTCCACATTGAAAACATATAAAAAATGGAAATATATAACCTATGGAAACTAATGGGTTTAACCTCATAATAACACATTCATAAACATTGGGTTCCCAAAATTAAGTGGGAATAACAAACCTAACACGATAGCCACCAACATTGAGTGAGAAGTAAAAGATGTGTTTTTGAAAGAACAGTTATTTTGTAAAACATTTTTATAACATAAACTTCTATAGAAAACATGTATATCCCAGAAAAATGTATGATAATGTCGGAAAAATATTTTTACGGAGTGACCATACCAAAAATGGAGTGGAAGAGGGAGAACCCGAAGAAAGAAAGTTGGGTTTGAGATTTTCCCCTTACCTCGTATCCGAACACTTTCTTTAATTTAATGTCATATATAACAATATTAGATTCATTAATTGACAATTAAAGAACCATTTTAACATGAATATTATTCATTATGGTTTCATTATGTTATTTTATGGGCCTTAGGATGAATTATATAGTTTAAAAACATTGTTCAGGAATGATCATTTTTATGGTTTTCTTGAGTGGTTCACTTGTATTCAGAAATGGATGTTTGTGTTGAACAAGGGTAAGAAACCTGAATAGATGTTTCACTTTATTAATGATACTATAGAAGTTTTAAATTTTATTATAATGAATTATTTTATTTACCATGTGGATGAATCATTAGATAATAATTAAATAGTGATTGTTTGGGTTAATTTGGGTACTTTTTTTACCACAACGAACTTATTTTGTATAATGATTTAGCAATATGTACCTAACTTAGTTCCAAAACATGAAATAGCACATAATACATATAATATAAATTTTTTAATCCACTAAATTTTTTTGATGACAAGATTTTAAATCATTAAAGAAAATTTAAAACATGTCGTCCTTGAAGGTGATAGATTAACACCTCGTGAATAACATTTTCTTTTATAAAATAAAAGGAAGAGGAGAAGGGGGTTGGATTGTATAATATACCATTAGTATCATAAAATTAAATTATATTTATTATAATAGAGTTATCATACCATTTGGACAAAGATAGGTGGATAGAGAATAATAAAATAACTTGAAATTGAAAGGAAATTAATGGAAAAGAGGGTGATAAATTACCACTTCAATCCCTCTCTTGAGATCCACCATAAGGGATATAGACGTGGTTGTTTGAAGAGACCAGAAACTCATAGATGTGGGTGAGGGGTTAGGGAATATTCCTGGGAGGATTTTAAATAGGGCTTCAATCTTGATAGGTGTGATCAAATGAGGGAGTGAAATGTGGTATTTATAGATGATGGGAGAGGGGTTTTCTCAATTTAATATTCATTAATTTTTTTCCCCAATAGACAATGAATAGTCTATCTTCTATGACCAATAATATTAATTTTATCATGTGAAATCGAACCAAATGGGCTTACATCATAATAACATCATGCATGACTCTATAAAAATTTTATTTATCTTATTTTTTAAATTATGGTATTTCACTATTCATAAAAAATTCAAGTATTTCAAAAAAAAAAAACCCCAAAAATTCACCCCAACCATTTTTCGACGTGTAGAATCTATAAGTGAATTAAATTTTTCAAAAATAATTTTCTAGATATTATTAATTTTTTTAAATCATAATTTACATGAAAAATACAGTTTTTAAAATTTAAAATGATTTTATAATTCATTGAAAAATTACATAAAGTCTTATAAAATTATCTTAAATCTATAAGAAATGTATTTGTTAGGTTATGATAAAATTTTATGAAAATAAAATTTCTTTTAAATTAATTATTTTGTTATTATAACTTACAAAAATACCAATACTTTTACTATGGTCAAAATTTCACTTATAATATGCCTAAATTTTGTTTAATTATTCATCTGTAAGGTTACTCTCATTTTGGATGATTTACTATTAATATGGGTCATATTACTTTTCCAAAGGGTATGTTACTATTCAGAAAAAAAATTATGTTTCCCATCAGACTCCAAACATCTTACTGATCAAAACTGTGTATGTTATATTTTTGAAATTCAAAACATAGAAGTTGAAAAATTATATTTAATGATCACATATTATTTAGTATCATGATATTTCATTGGGCTTCCTAATGTGATTATAATATTGGGAAAAATGAAAAGGAGGAATTTCCATTGATAAAACATCAGGTCATAATATTCTTCCCCGTTTATGAAATTTCGTTTTACACAAACAATTGAGGGTACTTCTCCTTCATCAGTTCCTCTGATTTACTAGTAGATTCTTAAAACTTATGGCTCCTTCACAACATTTTGACATAGTGGGTTGTCTTGATCCATAGAACCTTATCTCTCATGTCCAAAATCTTCACTGGCATTTCCTCGTAAGAGAGATCATCTTCCAGTTGTATCACCTCTGAGTTCAGTAAATATGAGGCATCTAGTATGTACTTTCTCAAGAGTGATACATGAAACATGTCATGATATATTTCCATATATGGTGGAAGTGTAATACAATAAGCTACATCTTCTATGCGGTTAAGGATCTCAAAGGTGAAAATATACCTTTATCTTAGCTTCCATTTCCTCTCAAACTCCATGAATCTCTTCTCTGGTGATATCAGACAGAATACTTTATCTCCCACGTCAAACTCCATGTCTCTTTGATGGTTGTTAGCATAACTGTTTTTTCTAACTCTTAGATGATATTATGTGTTTCTGGATGATGTGAACCTTGTAAATCATCTATTGTATAAGATCGGGTCCAAGTATCTTTTTTTCCCCAACTTCATCCTAACAGGTTTGAGTTCTACATTTCTTTCAATACAAATATTTGTACGGATACATATGAATACTCGAGTGGAAGCTTTTTTAGTATGAGAAATCAACAAATGGGAGATGCTGATCCCATCCACCATTGAGTTACAGAGAGCATGCTCTTAGAATATCTTCAAGCGTCTGAATATTCCTTTCACATTGGCCATCAGTTTTGGGTTGATTGGTCATGATGAAATTTAATTTAGTACTCAATTCATGTATAATAACCTTCTAGAGTTTGGATGTGAACCATGGATCATGATTAGAGGAAATAGAGAGTGGAACTCCATGTAGTCTTAGCACTTCTTTCACATATATCATTGCAAGTTGTACATGTGAGAGGACTTCTAGAATAGAAATAAAACGGTGCGTCTTGGAGAGTTAGTCAACCACAACCCATATCACATTATTTCCCTTCGATGTCTTCGGGATACCCATGAAAATGTCCACAGTGATATTCTACCATTTCCAAATGGGTATTGGCAATGGATGCATCATCCTTTGGGAGTTTTTTCACTCTACTTTTACTTTCTAACATACCAAGAAACATGATATATATTCTGTAATCTTCTTCTTCATGTTATCCAACTAGAAGTTTTCTCAGAGATCATGGTACACCATGGTACTCCCAAGATGGATAGAGGATGCAGATCTATGTTCATTATCCAATAGAGCATTCTTTATCCTAGGTAATGATGGAATTCAAAGCCATTTTTTAAACTGAATCACACCATCATCATCCATATGGAGCTCTTGTGGCTTCCCTTATGTTACTACATTCACCCGATTTTTTATATCAACATCATCCCATTTTTCTTCTTTAATCTTCTCTTGGATTGATATATGCACAATCATTTGGGAAAGGTACGATGTATCCCCTGAACTTATGATTTCAAAATACATCATTTTCATATCAAAGAAGATAAATTATTTCTCAATTCATAACATTTATTGAGCAGTAGGTTCGTTTTTTATTAGTGCATAAAATACCTTGTTCACCTTTTAGGACTGATAGTGAATAGGGAAATCGTAATCCTTGATTAGCTCTAATTATCTTTTTTGACACATGTTGAGATCCTTTTGTGTTAATATATGTATTATGCTCTTGTGGTTAGTGTATATGCCACACATCTCACTATAAAGGTAGTTGCCTCATATTTTTAAGGCAAAAATTACAGCTAGCAGATCTAAATCATGTGTCGAGTAGTTCAGCTCAAAGATCTTCAATGGTTGTGAGGCATAGGCTATCAAATTTCTAATTTTCATAAGTATTTAAACCATGAATTTCCTTGAAGCATCACTTTATATCACAAAACTTTCTTCACTTTTTAGTAGTGTGAGTACAGGTTCAGTGATAATTATTCTATTTAGCTCTGTGAAGCTTCCCTCACATTCTTCCATCCCGAAAAACATTACCCCATTTCTTGTTCACTTAGCTAGTGGGCATGATAATCATGAGAAAATTCTCACAATAGGTCGGAAGTACACAACTAGTCCATGAAATCTATATATTTCAGTGACACTAGAGGGCCTAGGCCATTTCTCAATTTCTTTTTTTGAAGGGTCCACAGAAATTCCATCACTTTTGATCACATTCCCCAAGGATGTGACTTGCTTCTTCCAAAATTCATACTTTCTAAACGTGGTGTAAAACATCTCCTTTCTCAATGTCTCCAACACAAGTCTTAGATGATCTTAATGTTCCTATTTTATCATGGAGTAGATGAGAATATCACAAATAAACACTACCACTAATATTTCAAGGTAATTTCTATAGACTCTTTTCAAAAAATCCATGAGGATTGTAGGGTAATTAGTATTCCTGAAGGGAATATCTAGAAACTCATAGTGAAAATACCTTGTATAGAAGGCAGTCATTGAAATATCTTCCTACTTCACAATTAGCTGATGATATCCAGAACAAATATCCACCTTTGAGAAGTATTCTGTTCCTCATAACAAATTAGGCAAATCATCAATCCTAGGACAAGGATAGTTATTATTTATGGAGATCTTGATGATTTCCCGATAATCAATACACATCCTTATTTTTCCATCCTTCTTCTTTGTAAAGAGCACTAGAGCACCCCTAGGTGATGCACTAGTGCATATGATCCCTTTTTCAACATACTCTTACAGATACTTCTTTAACTCCAACAGTTCGATAGGATCCATCCTATATAGAAACATTGAGATAGGAGAATCTCTGGGTATGAGTTCTACTGAGAAATCTACATCACGATATGGGGGATTTCCATGTTACTCTTTGGTAAATACGTCACTGTATTAACTCATGATGGGAATCCCAACATGGTTGGTGTTGTCCTTTGACTCAACCATTTGGGCAAGGTATTCTTCCTCAAATGTTATCAACACTCACGCCATTGGAAAATTATTCAAATGAGATTCATGATCTTCTTAGAATTTGTAGAGGATAATGGGGTAGTTTGGAATATGAAATGGTATTTCCATTTCCTAATAGTCGATATCTGCTCTATATAACGATAGCCAATCCATTCCCATTATAGCATCAAATTCAACAAAGGGATTTGTTACGAGTTTCACTTGAATAATCTGCCCACATACGCCAATAAGAGAAGAGTCAAACACATGGGTTGTAATTATTTCACCACTTGGTGTTTTTATAGATATCTCTACATCACGGTTTCTTGGCTTTGATTCTATACTTATAGCCAACATGCACTATATAAAAAAATGTGTAGAAACAGAATCAAATAAGACTTTTTTCAATTCTTGAGTGAGTATAGAGTTTACCTTGAACAACTTCATTATCTTTCTCAACTTATACAATAGTGATTGAATAATAATTCCCTTGTTCCTTTGACTTTGGTTACTGCTAACGCTGATTACCCAAAAAACTCGAGGTATAGTGCACTGGTTTTCATAGTGCCCTAGCTTCCTACTATTGTTTCATTGAACCATGGGTGGTTCTATCTATCCAAATACTTCAATATCCTTCCATTTAATTTATTTTTGACACTCATGAGCATGGTTCCCTTATTTCCCAAAATTAAATCACTTCCTCTTCCCTTTGAGGTAGTTCCCATGGTGAAAAATCCCATATTTTTGGCCTGTGGGTGGTTGTGTTTTCCTCCCATCTTTGTCATTTGATCTGCCATATTGAAACTCCATCTTGTATTTCTTTTTACCATATCCATCAGGATATTCTCCAAACTCCATCTCCACTTTGAGATCACATCAAAAAACTTCTTCATAACTCCAGATGTCTTGAATTTCAATATCCATTCGAAGGTTTGGTTTTAATCTACAAAATAACCTATCAATATTTCTACCAATGTTGATATCAAAACCGGAAGCATAACTTGATAACCATGTTAAATTCACTTCGTAGGTTGGGAAATATTCTCCTTCATTTTTCTTGAGTAATTTGAACTCTCTATCGATCTTCATGAAAAGAGTTCTTGGGAAATACAAGATGCAAAACATTATCTTAAAGTATTCCCATTCTATCTCTTTAATTTCCTCCCTTGGCTTGGTGTTCTTAATCAAGTCCCACTATTGATAAACCACTCCATCTAGAACATAAATGGATAGTTTCACATACTCCATATCAGAATAGTGAATAAAAAAATATCTTCTCCATGGGGTTGAGCCACTGCTCCGCAACTAGTGGATCGGAATATCAACTAAACGTTGGTGGTCGGTGCCTCATAAAACAATCGACAGCCATTTTATCCCTAGTTTGTGAAGGAGGAAATTATTCATTATTATAGTTATTATTCATAACTTGATATAGTTGTGAAATAAAATCCATGATGTTTTTAAATCCACCTCCCAAATAATTGGGGATTTAATTCAAGTATTCATTGCATTGGCCCTCGCATGTGTTCTTTTCTTGATTTCTCTTAATTCCAACCATTTCCTAAACTAGAAAATGTTATTAAAAAATTAACTAAACAAGTCATGAATAAATTATACATTTTTTAAATTTTTACTAAAAGAATAACAAATGGGATCCTAATGTAAAGGTTATTATGTGCATATTTGTACTTACTCTCATGCTAGAGGTTTTCTTTAGGGTTCACTAATCCTAAATCCAAAATTAACTAAACAATTCCTTGGATACCAAATATAGAGACCTATCCTTTTCTTACATTAATATTTCATAATTTTAAATATAAAAAACATAATATTATTACACATAGAGGATGCAAAGGTTTAGAGTATTGGGAAATCTGGGACCATACATAACAATTAAAACATCAACCATAAACATGTATTTAATTCCATCTTCTCTAGATTCTTATGGGCACTTGACCTCTCCTTAGTACCTGTTGACACCTGAAAAAATACATCAAAATGGGTGAGATAAAAACCCAGTAATAGGATTGATAAGAACTATATATAAATTGGTGAGTGTAACCATAACATAGGAAAATGATCTCGAACATTAGGGTAAGCATTTATAATAGACTTTAAATGTGGAAATGCATAAAAATGAAACATCATCTTTTAGTGGTTAACTTCCAGACATATATGTGAAAAAATCTAAAATCATGTTCCCAAATAATTTCAGATTAACTTTTGAGACTCATCAAATTACCTAAGGAATTGGAGTGATATATAATTCCAGGCACACCCGTCATATTTAAGCATTCGTATTGTGCTATATAATTCGGGGCACACCTGTCACATCATAACACTATCATTTATCATGCAAGGCATAATATACATATATAAAAAATGAACATAAAAACCCATGGAAATTAACGGGTTTCATCTCATATGAAATCATTCATAAACATTGGGTTCACAAAATTAAGTGGGAAAAACATAATTTATATGATAGCCATCAACCTTGAGTGATAAGTAAAGGGTGTGTTTTTAAAGAAGTTTTCTTTTGGAAAACATTTGTTTGACCAAAAATTTTGTACAATACAATTCTATCCTATAAAATGTATGAAAATGATGAAAAAACTGATTTTTAAGGAGTGACCATTCAAAAAATGGTGTGAAAGAGGGAGAACCTGATGAAAGAAGTATGGGTTCAATATTTTCCCCTTACCTTGTATCTGAACGCTTTCTTCACTTTAATGTACTATATAACCACATTAGATTAATTAATTGACAATTAAATAACCTTTTTTACATGAATTTGTTTTATTATTATTTCATTAAGTTATTTTACTGTCTTTTATTTGAGTTATATAGTTTAAATACATTGTTTGGGAATTATTGTTTCTATGGTTTCCTTGACCGGTTCACATGTATTCATAAATGGATATTCATGTAGAACCTAGGAAAACATCCAGAATTGATATTTCTTGTTATTAATGGTATTACTGAAGTTTAAATGATCTTATAATGATTTATATTACATACCATATGGATGAATCACTAGACAAGAATTAAATGATGGTTGTTTGGGTTAATTTGGGCAGTTTTTTGACCACAACGAACTTGTTTAGTTTAATAAAATAGTATTATTTACCTAAGTTACTTTCTAAAAATGAAATGTTATACAATAAATATAATATAATCGGTTTCAACCATAAAAATGACTTCCTGACTGTATCTTAAAGCATTAAATCAAATTTAAAACTTGTCATTCTTGAAGGTGATTGATTAACACCTCACAGAAAACATTTTCTTTTGTAAAATTAAAGGAAGAGGAGAAGAGGTTTGGATGTTATAATATCTCATTAGTATCATAGAATTATATTATATTTATGATACTAGAGTTACCTTACAATTTGGACAAATATAGGTCGGTATAGAATAGAAAAATAACATGAAATTGAAAGGAAATTAAAGGAAAAGATGGAGATACATTGCCTCTTGAATCATCCTCTTGAGGTCTTCTTTAAGAGACCTAGGCTTGGTCTTTTGATTAGACCAAAAGCTCTTGGACGTGGGGGAGGGGAAAAGGATTATTATTTGGTAGAGTTTAGGTATGTCTTAAATCTTGAGAGGATTGAGAAAATGAGGGTATGAAGGGTGGAATTTATAGTGGTTTGGAGAGGGGTTTTCTTAATATAATATTCATTAAATTATTATTTCCCCACAAGACATGGAATAGTGAGTCTTCCATGACCAAAATTGAAATTTATAAAGTGAACTCGAACTAATTGGTCTTACATCAGCAGGACATCATGCACGACTCTATAATTATCTTATTTATCTTATCTTGTAAATTATTGTACTTCACTATTCATCAAAAATTCAAGTATTTCCATTAAATTACATAAAATCAGATCAACCATTTTTCAGTGATTATAAAAAAAATGAAGTACATTTTTTCATAAATACTTTTCCATATATGATTAATTTTTTATTTAATTAACATATGCATTTTTAGGAAAAATATATTTTTTTTTAATTAAAAATGATTCTATTATGCATTCAAAAATTATGTAAGGTCTTATAAAATTATCATAAAACAATAAGAAACAAATTTTTTTATTTTTGAACACATTTTATTAAAATAAATTTTCATTTAAATTAGTCAATTATTTATTTATGACCTACAAAAATAAAAATATTTTTATTATGGTCGAATTTTCACTTATAAGATACTTCTATATTATTTAATTATTCATGGGTATGGTTACTCTTAATTTGTAGGAATTAGTTTTCATAAGAGTCATATTAATATTCATAAGGATAGCTTACTATTCATAAGAGTATGTTATAATTCACTATAAATTATGTCTTTCCTATCAGAATCCAAAAATCTTACAAATCTCAACTGTGTATATCAGATTTCTGAAATTAAAAACATAGTGGTGGAAAATTTATTTTTAATGATCCCATAGTATTTAGTATCATGATATTTCATTGAGTTTCCTAATGTGATTATACTATAGGTCATAATTATAATAAGTTATTTTATTGATAAAACATTGGGTCGTTACAGAATTGAAAATGGATTATTCCCTCAATATAATGAAATTATAGTATATAAAAGATAATTGATATATCATGTTACTTTGGGATAGGGTGGTGGGGAGAAATAAAAATATATAAAAAACATAAAAATAGAAAAAATAGAAAACAGAGAGTTTTTACCTATTTATTTTATCCTCCATGAGAACCTCTTTAAGGGGATTGGTTTAGGTATTGTGTGAGACCAAAGGCTTCTGTAAATGGGGGAAGGTATTAGTAAGAGTTTTGGGAATATATATGACAAGGCTCAATGTTTGGAATGTCTAAGAAGAAGTAGTGGAGAGAAGAGGTTTTTATCTTGTATAAGAAGGTTGTTTTTGAATATTTTAATCATTAGTTTATTATATGTTCTCAAGAAAATAAATTGAAAAATAATTATCACTAAATATATTAATATAACTAATTTGAGTTGGAGATTATGGTTCATACATCAGTGATGACTCAAGTAATAGTGTATTTAACATATAATGTTTTTCTACTCTAAATTATCGTATTTTACAATTAATAAAAAATTGAATTCTTTTAGAAAAATTCCAAAAAATCATCGAAAACCTTTTTCAGCATATAGAATTAAAAATTGATTTAATTTTAAGAAAATGATTTTATAAAAATGAGAAATTATATATTTAATTAAAATCATTATTTATTAGAAGAATAAAAATTTTAATATTACAACTGATTTTATGTCACTTTAAAAAATTAATAATGGAATCATAAACTAATCTAATAATCCTATGAAAAAAATCTGAATATATAATCAATTTTATGAAAATACATTTTTTAAAAAATAATTATATTCATGTTAAAATTATAACTAAATATTTTTACTTAGAAAAATATAAACTCTTAATTTATGAATTTTAATATATTTATTAACTTATACAAAGATATAGATATGTCTTATTTTTTATAAGATAACAAAATTTTATTTATAATTTCATAGGTAAGTATATTATTCATCTATCCATTGTACTTCTAATAATGGTTATATTACAATTCTTATAGCTATAATATTATATAAACAATATTGGTTACTTAACTTCTAGAAATACCTCTTAATTCATTAATTATTCATTTATAAATTTTGTATTGTGATATCAATGTGATTTTATGTGATTTAAACAACATGAAATATTATAAGAAGGGAAATTTCACTGATATAATTATAGGTCATTACTTTAGCTTCTCTAAAAAAATCATCCTCTAAATTTCTAGAATGTCACTTTGTAAAAAGATTTTCCTAGTTCATCATCATAACTTTCTATGGTTCTCACATTTCCTCTCCAATTTTATGATATTTCCAAAGTATATTTACATGTTGAGTAGTTCTATCCCTCAAAAAATGTTCTTCAGTGTTTTTAATCTGGATAGGAAATTCACCTTAAGATAAATTAGGTTCTGATTCCATTCATTTAAATTTTTGGGCATGTGTTGTTTTTGGCATGTATTTCATTAATAATGAGATGTGGAACACATTGTGTACTTTGGAATGTTTTTGCGGCATTACCAAATGATATAAGACAACTCCAAATGTATCTAGGATTTAAAAAGAACTAATGTACATGGGGGTTAGTTTTCTTTTCATTCATAATCTTATAACACCCTTCCATAGAGATTCATTCCTGAAAACATGATCTCTAAATTTTTATTACAAATCTTTTCTTTTGTTATCAACATGTCTCTTTTTCAAAAATTTAGCTAAAATGATACTTTTTTGAATAGTATATACGATCACTATTGTTTTCTCCAAAATCACCGAGCCAACAAGTATTCATTCACCAACATCATCACAATAATTTGGTGTAAAAAACTATTTCCATACAATGATTCATATAGTGGCCTTTTAATACATGAATGTAAATTATTATTGTGAGAAAACTATACCAAAGTTAAATATTGATCCCACATACATTGAATGTTGAGTGATCATGCTTCCAAAATGTCTTATAATGATTGAATGGTTTATTCAGATTACACCATAGTTTGAGTGTGATAATAAGTACTTAGATGAAGCCCATAATTCAATCATTTCTAAAGAATTTTCCAAAAATTCAATTGAAACCTTGGATCATGATCAGACACAATTGAAATAGTTAGTCAATAACTTATTATAACATCATTAATATAGAGTCTCAAATAGTTCTCTACTTGAAAATAATTTCTTATAGCAAGGAAATTATAATATTTGGTATGTCGACAAGCATTTACCAGTATCACATCATTCATTCTTGGATTCCTTGATAAACTCGTGAAAAAATCCATAGTGATTACATCCCATCTTAACGTAGGAATTGGTAGAGGTTTCATGACTCATATAAGATTTTTTCTCTCTACTATCACCTTTTTACTAACAAAACATCTTGACACATAATATTCAATAGCATGTTTCATATTAACCCACCACAAATGTTCCCTCAAATATCCATACATCTTAGTGCTACTATGGTGTATATTAAAATTCAAGCTATGGGAATCATCAAATAAGTCCATTTTTAATCTCAAGAACCTAGGGAACACATAATATCCTCTTCAAATATTCAAAAAAATTATCACATTAGTTTTTATATATGAACTCAACCCCTTTACAAGTAGGCTTGGTTAATGGCTTTGATAACCATGAAAAGTTCTAAATGAGACACCAATAGTAACCTACTTACAAATATAACTACATACCTTTTTTATGTTTGTTTCTAAATTCCTTTCCTCAATCATCATATTATTCTCAGGATCAATACATATTACATCCTTAAAGACAATATGGATGAAATAAGACATTTTTATTTGAAAATTCACCCTTTATAAACTCCCAATATAACTATTTCCCTCTCAGAATATCCAAAAAACCCATAAGTTTGTCTCTTGGTCCTCCTAGATTTTATAATATATATATATATATATATATTAAAAATTAACACTAAAACAAAATAATTAAGATATTACTTGAAAACTCTATTCAATAAATACACATAAATAGTGGGGACATTAGATAGTACAAAGGGCATTGCAGCAATCACATAATATCGATACCAAGTTCAATATACTATCCTAGGAATAACTTCCCTCCCAACATGAAAATGATGAAATACATATCAAAGGGGAATTATTAAAAAATATTGATATCCAAGATTTTTATTAAATAAATCATCAATGTGATGTAGATGATACTTTTTCTTTATTGTAATTGAATTTATTTCTCTATAATCAAATCCCATACTAATGGATCCATCATTATTCTTAAGAAAGAGAACTTGGGGTCTCCATGGAGAAAAACATGGGAAAATAAATCCTATATTACTCCACTCCTCTTTTGTTCCATATAATCAATAATTCAATAGTGGAAATTCTATAAAGAGTCATTTATGATGGAATTGGATCATGAATTATGTAAATAGAAAAATAAATTTTCTAGTCCTGTGGATTTCCAGGTAAATCCTCTAAAAATACATCAATTTATTATTGAAAAAATGTTTATAATCAATTTGAAGATATCTTTCCAAATCATTAGATGAGTTTTTCTCTTTATCCACGTGAATTTTATTTAGAATGCCTAATATAGGTGGATCATGATGAGAACCAGGTGATGAATTTTCAACTCTAAAGATAAGGAAGTCTATACCTTTCTCAATAGTTTCAAATTCTTTCTTATTATAATAGATTTTCTCTATAATATTTTAAAATACAGTACATACTAAAGATTATATCAAAATAAATCACATATATAATAATAAATTTTTCAACGAAATATCATTTTCGTTTCATAAAGGGGACTGACCAACACATATTTGATGAAATTATTCATTCATTAGGAGTATTGACTAACAAAACCATTATTAAATAAAAAGGTACACATATAATTTTATTGAAAAAATGGGAAGATATAAAATAATGGGAGAATCCGTAATTAAATACCGTATTGGCTATGATTGAGGAAATGATTAAAGTATATACCACCAGATCATTATGAAATTGAACATCTGTAGTTGTGATTGCAAAAGCTTTTCCTTGATTTGGTGTCATTTTTTTGGATGGTTTCATTTATGATTATGACAATAATTTTTATAATGTCCCATATCCCTATATTTGTAGCATTGAACATTTATATACTCTTTTTCCATTTCAATCCTAGGATTGGTGGCCTATTTCTCCAAATATGTAACAAAATCTTTTTCTGTTTAAGTAAGAAGAAAGGTGTTTCCATCAAAAATAATCACACATTGAAAAATTAAATTTTTTATTCTTCCCTTTATCCATTTTTTTCAATAAACATCCTATTTATGTCATGTTTTACTTAATGGAAGAATACATAGATAATTATTTATCTATCTTGATAGCACATGAGATTCTATCATCGTATGATGAGAAATTTTCTGACACTAGTGGTCTTTAAAGGAACGGATTTATACCATAATTAACATTTTTGATAGCTTATCCCCGAGGCGGCTAGTGGAGATGACCTAGAGCGGTGATGACTGAGGCTCTGGCCCCCTCCTCCCTGGCAGGGGGATGGGGGACCCTTTCCTCGACGGCTCGCCCTTCATTCCCTTTACCAATCCGTCCTACCTTCCTCCCTTGCTGTCTATCTCGCTTAGCACTAACGTTCCTGATATTCAAGACGGTTCACCCCAGCTTACACTATCGCTAAAAGAGTTCAATGAAGCTACGGATCTCCACAGATCGACGATGGTGGCTCGCTTCAGAGGTCATCGTCCATCGGTCAATGCTTTTGACAGATTTGTTTTTGATTCCTGGGGGACTCAAAACTGAACGGTGGTGGGGATGCTCAATAGGAATCAATTGATGGTTCACTTCATGTCGGAGGAGGATTTGGTTGTTGCCTGGTCCAGCGCTCCTTGGGTGTTTGAAGGCTGCGGCTTCTTCCTCCTACGTTGGTCGTTTGATTTCAACTTGAATCGTGATCCACCTTCAGCCGCGGTATGGGATTGATTTCCGGATTTACCTCTACCTTTCCAAAATCCTTATATCGTATGTATGATTGGGAATTTAGTCGGCCGTTTTCTGTGATCTGATGATCGAACTACTGCGGTCTATTTTCCCATATTTCATCGCGCCTGTATTGTGGTTGATTTTTCAAAACCTCCAACTGAATTGTTGTGGATTGTGGTTGGAGAAGAACTAAGGTGGAAGCAGCGTGTGGTGTTTGATTCATGGCCTACATTCTGCTGGGAATGCTGCAGTATTGGCCATGTGACTTCTGGGTGTCGTCTCATGAACCGGGATGGGGCTTCGGTAGAGAATGTGGCCCCAGTGGTTGAGCAGCAGTCACGCGGTGCTGAGTCTTTGGGGGAGCATGTGACGGATTGCGGGGAGGTTATAGGGGAGATGGACTTGGTCGTTTTTCAGGATTCGAATGGGGCAGAGGCCAGTCCAAGAGGGGAGCCAAAGCAATGGCCTCCCATAATTCCTTTGAGGATGGTGAAGCCTAGGCAACACATGGAGGCATGCCCGAGGGTGTCTGCTATTTTTGGCTGGCTGAAGCATGATCTGGGTTATTATGGCGTTGGTGTGGAAAGTTCCCTAGAAGCAGTTATGGTGACCCCTTTAGGTCCAGCTCTCTCGAATGAAGAATGTGAGGGAAAATTTTTAGGGAGTGAGGTTTAGTAATACACAAGATCAGAATTGGTTGAGGAGAAATCCTACCTATCGGCTGCAAAATCCATCAGTGGACAAGAGTAGTTGGCAGAAGTGAATGTCTTGAAGCCCTTAAATCCAAACTCCCTCAGTGCGAAGGTTGGGGATGCGAGGGAAAGTAAAACGCTTGGAGAAAAAGGCAGATATGAAGCACACCGTGTGTAAGTCGGGTTATTGCAATGCAGGCTCTCAGTTGTAGTTGGAGAATCGTTTTGATGGCTTGGATGTTCAGGAGCCTACATTCTCTCAGGAGGATGAGTCTTTAGGTGATGATTCCTACAATATTTCATCAGTGGGTAGTAAGGACCTGTGTAAAGGTCCTCATAGCCCTCGACGGAAGAAAGCGAAAAATGCATTAGAGATTCAAGAAAATGCATTGTGGTTCAGGGGAATAAGTCTAAGGGGCACAAGGATTATTCTCATCTGCCAAAACCAATGGAGACCAGGTCAGTCAAGAAGGGAAGGAATAAAGAAAACAAATACTTACAAGATGGGGAATATGAAGTTCCATGTATCCTCATGAGAGTTAATAAAGATGAGGATGAGGAGTGTTTGAAACTCATCTTTCACTCCAAGGAGGAAATACGGGAGCCAGTTATACGTCCCAATGTTTCAGAAGAGGAGCTCTACAGAATTTATGAACGAAGGATTCAAGTTGATGCCACAGATGAGTAGGAAGTGTGGTTGGATAAACAAGATATAATACTTGCATGAGGTTTCAATGAACATAGAATAATCTCAGAGGAATTTGTCTAAACAATGGAAAGGATGATTACCCACCTTAAAGAGCTTATCAGAGTGGATCCTGACCTCTAGGTTGGTATGTTGCACTGGGAATATTAAAGAGTAACTGAGTAAAATAATATTAGCCTTATGGTTAACCATTTTGTATGTTCTTTTAGTACGTAGTGGTGTACTGCTATTGTACTCAGGTTTTTCCATTTCTACTAAAATGGAATAATAAAAATTTAATTTGGAGGATGTATTGAAATTCCTCTCCAATTCAGGATTTATACCATCAATGAATTGATCAATCTTGCACCTTGGATGATGTATATTGTATGTACCTTTCCTTGATACACATGTAAAATTGTCTTCCTACATCACAAAAATTCCATCCCCTTTCATTTTCAGACTCATGAATTTCCTTTCCATATCATCTCACCGTTCATGAGGAAAATAGATTTCATGGAAAATTCCCTAAAACTCATTCCATTCCATATATTTAATTTATTCCTCCACCATTTTGTTATGAAAGAGAACCCACCATTTTTCAACATCTCTTGAGTAATTTTATTCTTCCATGATAACCTTTAATTTTTCATTAATTTCTAAAGTGTGTAATGTTTTCTCTAAGGAACATATCAACTTCACTACAACAAATAGGTTTATAGTCTCATTGAATGATAGAGGTTGTTGGATAATAATGTTTCATTCCATTTTTCATCCAAAATGTGTATTAAGATACTTCATATGGTTATGGTAACTATTCATAACATGGGTCATATGTCCATGTATAGTTATAAGTTTATCCGCACCAGTCATAGTTTTAGTACCGACATCATTATCTTGCATATAAGGGAAATCCCTACGTGGGATACAAGCATTGATATAGTTTCCATTCCATCAACTAGGTTTCATTTCTAATTAATGAAATACACTAAATTAGGATATGAATCATAATAAATAAATTTCAGTCTTGAAAAACACATAACATAAATTGGAAATTTTTCTATAAGTAATATCATGATCATAGATATGGTTTCATTCTGGATGTGTTTACTTTTAAATCCATAGAAATGGTTTGTAAGTAAAATTTGAATAATACTGTGAATATACCATTGGAGTTTCAAAATATGTGTGTCGTAAGGACCGTTTTCATGTTCTAGGTTACAGTATGTCAGGACCGGGACACCATGTTGGAGTTTCTACCCCTAGGTACTTCTATGAAAAAACCACATCCACTTGTTGTATCCTGACAGTTATGTATTTCATAGAAGTCCCACATAATATTTACCTTTATAAAATTATAATATATTATTAAATAATTATACTAAAATTCTATCTTATTGTTTTTTACTTTATTAATTTTTGATAAATCATGTTTTTTTTTCTTTTAATAAACATCACATGATACCAAATCCAAAGACCTCGGCCCAGCTGCTGAAAGTGAAGTCCATACATTAATACATTTGAAAAATAAAAATAGAAGTCCCACCACAAAACAAAAAAAATTAAGTAGTTTTGGAAAAACATCTACAAATATGAGTTTTATATTAAATATGAAAAAAACAGAATATTAACTCCTCTAGAAATATACAAAACTCTTATATTAACTGTATATGTCAATAATAAAATAAATTTTTACATCCTAGGGAATAATTAAACATAAGAAAAGTTTGATATCAGAAGATAATTATTGGTATGTAATATAGTTGAATCTAATATAAACAATTAGACATGGTGAATGACTAATAACACATTCCACTATAACAAAAATTCAGTATAATATGGCATGAATACAAACAAAATAAATAATTCCACAAAAATAGTCACTTGGGAATGAAGCATTGCCTTGGATATTATACTAATAGAATATTTACATGGAAAATAAATTATTAATAATAATTATGGAATTCATATTCCTAGCATTATAAACATGACATTCAGGGCGAATCCAAGACACCTAAAAATAAATGGTTAATGCCTCGGCCAAAATCCATTTTTTGTTTTGTCTCATTAGAAATAATGATGCATCGAGGGGAAATATTGGGCTCCACACATCACTAAATTTTTAAAATTAATTCTTCATATGAATGGATTTAAACATAAAATAATTATAAAAATAAAATATATGTAACTGTCCCCAATATATAAATATAATTGATAACCATTTAGATTAATATGTTGAATGGTATCAAGATAGTACCTCCACATTCAAAATGTCCATAACCCATTTTTAAAAAATATTTTATATGGTAATAATAAGATATTATTCTTAATTAAACATAATATTCGAAAAAATGTGTTAAAATAGATTAAAATTATACAATAAAATCATTGTGTAAAACATGAGATAAATACACTTTTAACTTTTCAAAGTAGAGTTATTTTGTAAAAATCATCTTTATTTTTCATAATTTTTGTTATAAAATAAAAAGTGATAAATTATAGTTTTTCATCAAAAAATTTGTAATTTTTGTAAAAAATTATTTCTCAATATTTATTATGGATGGTACCTAAAAATGGGTAATAAATCTTGAATCTGCCTTTAATTAGTTTGATTATTAGGAAGAACTGGTTTAAGAAACATGTAAAACATGTATTTACCCTTAAAATAAATATGAAATAATATTGATACGTGGTTCATCAACATATATACATAAATTTTTTTTAATTTAAAATGAATGAATAATTTCATTGGTGTAAATTGGTATGTTATTTGATGATGGATTATTCCCTCAAAACCATAAAATTCTAGAATATATAACATAATAGAGAAATCATGTCACATTCAGATATGGAGGTTAGTAGAAAATAAAAAAAGAAAACTAACTTGAAAAAAAAAAATATGTGAAAAGATAGAGGCTTCAGGTAATGATTTTATCCTCTTTGAGAAACTCTTAAAAGGGATTGGTTTTGGTTTTATATTGAGATCAAAATATAATGGACCTGGGGATGGTGTTTTAGGATATTATTGGTCAGAATATTTACAAGGATCAAATATTAGAATGTGTGAGGATATGGAGTTGTGTGTGGTGGAATTTATAACACAAGAGAGGGGTGTTTTTTGAATATTTTAATCATTTGTTTATTATCTTGGTTCAATGTTGTGATTAGTTTTTGAATTATCAATAATTATATTAAAAACATTATGGGGAGTTATAGATTATGGTGCATACATAAGTAATGGCACAAGGAATATTTTATTTATATTATAATGTATTCATCTATATATTATCATATTTTACTATACACTAAAAAATTTGAGTATTTTAAGAATATCCAAAAAAAAACCCTAACAATTTTTTGATGGGTACAATTCAAAAAATGGACATAATTTTATGAAATTAATTTTCTGAACATGATAAATTTTATTTTTCATTAAAATCACCTTTCATTTAAAAAATTTTAAATTTAATATGACAATTGATTTTAGGAAACCATAAAAAAGGATTTAAGGTTTCATAAAATTATACTACACTGATAAAAAAAATATTAACACCTAAATCTATTTTATGAATATTTATTTTCTGTTAAATAATTATATTAATTATTAAATGGTAAACATATATTTAATAATTACAAAAATACGAACACTTTATTTATCATTTAAAAATATTTATTTACATATTAAAAGATATTGCTATATCATATTTTTATTTATAAGATAACCAAAGTTTATTTATATATTCATAGATGAAGTTACTATTTGTTCAGCCAATTTACTATTAATATGTTCATTTTACTATAACAAATGTCAAGATACTATTTCATCATTATTTAATCCTTAACTTCTAAAAATGAATCTTAATTAATTCATTATTCATTTATAAATTTTGTATTTTGATATAAAAGTGATTTTTTTTATTCATAGTATATTAAATAATTATAATATGAGAAAAATCACTAATAGAAATATTGGTTGTTACAAAATATCACCTTTTTATTACATAATATTTCATTACATGGGAAAAATAGTGGATCATTTAATGTTTGATTTCGTGGAAATATGGTACATAATACACAAAAAAATTAAAAATTATTCTAAATATATTGAAATACATATACATGGTTTCATCATAATTTATTTTTTCTGCATCTCAAATCCTAGAGATATACATCAAAGGATATTAGTGAGAATGCATCCCAAAAAAAAGAAATAAGTATGGGATAAAAAGAGAATGTGATCCTGAATAATATAAATATGAACATGAGGAATAACATTAATTCATGAATAATAGGCATATCATTATAATAACAAAAATAAAAATATGGAAGAGTGGCTACAAAATTTAAATTATATATTCAAAATCATATCACCGATGTCTATCGCCAATATGTCTTATATAAATATTACAATGGCTATTAACCATGGTATTGCAAAACATGTCATATCTCTAGATTAAATTTTTAACCCAATGAATTGGTGTTCTAGAAGATACTAACCATAATATTTATTTATTAATTTAATCCATATGTGTCATTATAAATAATTTCATTAATAACCCATAGAAAAAAATGAGTTTCTTTTCAAAATCATGGCATATAATGGTGCTTAAAGATAATATCATTATGTCATTATTAACACATGATAAATATTTATGGATTTAATTTATTCAAATCCCAAAATCCTTAAGTAATTATTTAAACTATGATAATACCCATGGATAAGGAAGTGGGTCTATTATACATGAAAACATAATAAATGAAAATTTCTAATGTTAAGAAGTGAAATTTGATAAGTAAATTGGGCTGCATGATAGGTATAAACCATGTTTATAGAACGGGGTAACATGTGGGATAAATAAGGTATGACATTAATACAAGAATATTATTATAGTAACGTGATAATATAAAGGTGTAAAAAATAACAGAGTTGGGATATTAGAAGTCTAATAAAAAATGGAACTTAAATGGAAAGATAAGTGTAGACTTCCCTTACAATAAAAAGTATATCCCATATATGTGAGGATAGAACATTGGGGGATAGGGAAACCATGGGTGGTATATTTGAAGAAAAATCACCAATAATTCATGATAGATACATTGGGAATAATGGTAAATGGATAAATTGGTAGGTATTTACAAAAAAAATTGGAGAATTGTTTAATAATTTCCATATATAGGTTATAGAAATCATGGATGTGGAAAATGAAAATCCATTATCTAATTATTATTTTCTTCTAATTGTTTTGTAAATTAGAGTAAATAATAATAATGAAATTATAGTCCACTAAATCCAAACATAATTTTTAAATATCCTTTTGGACATGAGATGATAAATTTTCCCCAAAATAGTATTTTAGTATACAATTTCCCATTTTTTACTTTCGAATGTTACATATAGTTTTGAAAATTGATTAAAATATTTTAAAATAATTAATATTAATATGATATAAAATTTTAGTTATTGAATTTTTTATAATTAATAATTTCATAAATATGAAGTTTTAAAATATAATGTAAACCCAAATATGTATTTTTACTATTCATGAAAAAAATGTATTTTAGATCATTCTAACAAATTCACATGTGCCAAATTTAGACATTCAAATTTAATATTTGATTATGAATTATCAGAATAATTACCTAGCCTTATGAATTTTAACATTTAAATATTAATATCATTTTCTAAATTTTAATTTAATATAAAAAAATCAGTCTTTTATCACATTCAAAAAACATTCTAGGCTATTTTATAATTATTATATTCTTATATTTAGATAACAATGTTATCAAACATTATTTTATGGAAACATATATAATTCAAAATACTTGAGTTTATTATAAAATTGTATAAATTTTCTATAAAAATACATTTTTGATTTATTTCCATCCAGAAAAAATTTATGAAATTCATAATAATTAAATATATTTTTTATAAAGAAAAAATATTATTAAAATTAAATTGATCCAAAAAAATTTTATTTATTCAAATTAAATTACATATTAAGAATATTTTTTGAATACGTGTATCAAATTATTACTCTCATGTTTTTCGTCAGGGTGAGTTGTTTGGTTGTTGGAGTTTAATGGGATGGCTAGACTAACATCAAATGAGTGGTTATCCCTACAAACATGAACATCCACCATAGGTGAATTCATTCTAGAATCAGTTGTTGAATCTCATCATGTGGTTGGTCAATGGGGAACCCCAATAATGCTACCTCCCTCCCACATTCATTCAAATGATATTTAAATGGAACGACTCTTTTTCTTGATGTCATCGTGTCACATATATGCATTAATTATCCTTTGTAATTACTCATAATAAAAACTAATTATAATGGTAAAATTATAAACCAAGGGAATAGTTTCCAATGATCATATTTACCAATTTTCATATTTAACCAATATCCATATAATAGTCAAATCGAAATGGTAACATTTTTCATTAAACAGTATAAAAAACCTCATTCGTTTAATTAGATTTCGCTAAAATTTCACCCTAAATATATTTTTCGACTTTTAAAATTATAAAAGGTTTATTATTATTTGATTTAATTTATATTGTTTTTTCATGAGGTATATGTTTCATGAATATTAGGATGATCCAAAATTTCACATTCTATCTATTCTATGTTATATTTTTTGTACAATTCTTATGTTTTTATTTTATTTGGTTTTATAGAGGATTAATGTATTGACCATTATTAATGAGATAACAAAATATTGGTTTCTATTTTTTTACATAGATAACATTATATAATATGTAACAAACATTTAATCATTAAACAAATATTCTAGTAAAAAACATTATCATTACATTCTTCCCCCTTCCAAAATCACATCCCTAAAATTCCAACTCATTCCTTTGGTTGAAAAAACATAAGGGTACTTCCACCTTATTGTATCTGATAATCCCCACATTGCATCTTCATATTTATGGTTCCTCCACAATACTATGACATGGTAGGTTTTACTCTTGTGTTGAACATTGTATCTATGGTCTAAGATATCAACTGGATGCTCTTCATAAAAGAGGATAGGCTCTAGTTGTACCACATTCTGATTTAGTACATGTGAGGGATCATGTATGTACTTCTTGAAGAGAGACATGAGGAATTCATCATTGTCCTGAGAAAGATTTGGTGGATGTTATAGTTGATAGTCTACTTCAACTAAAAAATCTATTATTATAAAGTGTCTAATGTACCTTTAGCTAACATATCCTTTTTTTCTAAATCTCGTGACTTTCTTCCATGGTGATATCTGAAAGAAAATATTTGTCTCCAACATCAAACACAATGTCCCTTTGATGGTTTTCAGTATATATCTTCTATCGAATATAATAATTTTTTATATGTAGTCGGATGGAATAAAACTTTTTTCATATATTGTACAAGATCGGGTCAAAGTAGATTCTTATCACAAACATAATCCCAAAAAGTATGTGTTCTAAATATCTTTACATATGGAGCTTCATATGGTGCAATTAGCACACTCCACTGGAAGCTATTTTTGTATATGAAATCAGATAATTTGAATTATTGGTCTCACATACCTTTAATTACCATTTATCATGTTCATATAATTTCCTCAAATGATAGAATTGTCCTTTCATATTGAATATCGGTTTGGGGGATTGGTGGTAATAAAATTCAATTCAACATTCGTAGCATGTTGAATAATTCTCCATAATTTAGTTGTAAAACAAGGATCATGATCAGATATGATTGTATGTGGTAGCCCATACTGTGACACTATCTATATTATGTATATCTTATCTTTTAGTTCAAGTGATAAATATTTCTGGATAGATTTGAAATGGTTATTCATGGGGAGTTGATCCACTATAATCCATGAATAATTATTTCATTTATATTTTAATTGGATACCATTGATTAATTATGAAGTTATTATGTCCCAGATCCATGTTTTTATGGTTATTGGATTCAATAACCCTTTAGTAATTTATCACTCTCCCTTTACTATTTGACACAAATAGTATTTTGCAGTTTAAACAAAAATATTCATTTTCATATTATCCCATTAATAATTATCATGAAGGTCCCTATACATTATAGTTCTCAAATTATGTATATATAATAATGATCTATGAGATTCTTCTATATATTAATATCTTCTCTATAGAATGGAGGGGACACATAGCGTTTTACAAAATTTCTGAACACCTTCTTTTTCATTATTTAATCCAGGAAACATCCCATTATTCATAGAATCTAACATCTTATGTGTCAAAGTTTCTTATATTTAGGATATCTTGATATTATCTAGTTGTGATGGTTGAGAAATCATTTGGGATAGGGTTGATGATGTGCCTTCCAATACAATTTCCCTGCCAAATCTACTAGGTCCCTGATCAATTGATCTACATAAATACTCATATGTTCCATTAAAAACACATTCTTTCCATTATAATGCACCAATAACATTTTTTTCACTTTTTGAGTGAAAATTAATTAATCAATCATAGTATTTAATAATTTTCTACATCTTCTTTAAATCATGGTCAATTAATTTTTCATAAATATATACATCAAATATTTTTGGTCTATATATATATTAAACATCTTTTCCAAAAGACAATTCCTCTATATTTTCAATGAAAAAATAATTGTAGCTAAATATATGTCATGAATACAATAATTATTTTTATGAGGCATTAACATGAAAGACTGATATAAAATAACCATTTCAGTTTTTCATGAAGAATCACCCCAAACCATTCATGCATGCATAACTATAAATAGAAAATACTTCTCTGAATGAGGATATAGATTACATAGGTACAATAAAAAATATATTATTCAACTTTTAGGAACATTATTCACACTCTATAGTTTATTTTGCTTATCCCTTTCCATGTTAACATGGTTAGTGGATAAATATTCATTAGATGTTTCTCAATGACATCATATAATATCCTACTAAAACAACAAAACTATGAATCATAATTACTATTGTAGGATGAGTCCACTCCTCTATATAAATTTTATTCACCGTGTCAACTGAGATTCATTCCTTGGTTACAATTTCCCACAAGAATGAATAATGTTGTATCCGAAATTAACAGTTTCTGGAATGTTATAATACCTTTCCCTTTCTCAATGTTTTTTATAACCCTTATATGATTATCATTCTCCTCATTACATTGAGAATATAATTTAATTTCATAGAAAACCATAAAAGTTTTACGGTATTCCTTAGAGAAACTATTCATAAAATCCTTCAATATAGTGGGAGAATAAGTGAAGTAAAATGGAATAAAAATTAACTCATAATTCATATATCATGATTAAAAGGAAATATTTATAATATATTATTTCTTCACACTCAATATAGGACAACCAAATCATAGTTCAATCATAGAGAATAAATGAGCTCCATTATGTTGATCCAAAAATCATCAATACTTGGGAGAGGGTACTTTTTCTTTTATTATCTTGATAAGTTCTTTGTAATCAAGGAATAACATCATTGATCACTAATTTTTCTTTGAAAATGGAATATATTCTACAACATGAGGAATAATTTGAGAGATTAATATATTCTCTTGAAAATTTATAATTTCTATATTTAATTAACCTATCTCTATATTTGTAATTATATATATGGTCTTTGATATCAGGTTGGATACACATATGAGTTCAACTGAGAACAATACCACTATTTATAAGGGAGGCCTATTATACTAATCTAGAAATACATAAATGTATTCCTGAAAAATTTGGTCATTATCTATATTTTTATATTCAGTTACTTCTCTCTCTTCACCGATCATCTCCATAAAAGAATTCTATGGAAGGTTCTTATTGAAAAATCTCAAGAAAAAATATCTCTCCTTTGAAAAAAATAATAGGTTTTCCATTCATTACTTCTGAAATCCCTTTACCAATGTAGTTGATATTTTTATTATACATAGAGATAGAGAATCTATCACTAGTGTAGTTCCAAAATATATCATGGAGATGACTCCTATGTTGTCGATGATCTTTACTCAAAAATGTTAATACTAGAGTTGGTAAACACTTTATATACTAGTATAATCCCTCCACGTGTCTTGACATATGACTCTACATTTAACATCTCAACAATTTATTCTATATTAAATGAAAACAAGGATGAAATAATGGAATGCATATAACCATAAAAAAACATTCTATCATTGATAGAAAAATGAATATACCTTCCACCACATAATTTGGAGCCTCCACATTAGCTTTCATTATATAAAATGCCCGAACTTACACTAATGGCCCACACTAAGGTTGATGGGGGTTTCCCTCCATTATCTTCTAATTTGGACATTGATTAGAAAATTTTCCATGATGTCCTGTCAGGAATATTTTAATTTTCTTAAAAAAATCAACCATATTATTTTTTATTATTGTTGATAAGTTACTCTTTCACCTCACTATGATATTACAACTCTATATGAACATATCTTCCTCACATGTAGCACTTTACATTACCATGTAAGTTGTTCCATGAATACTTCTTCCCACATTTTTTGAATGTGAAAAGTTGAAGATTTTTTCCTCCTCTTCTCTAATCAATATTATTATTGAGTTTGGATCCATTCCTCAATCTTTTTATTCAATCTATGTGACAACTACATCTATCTAGACTCCAATTCAACCTTCACAGAACTATGAACTATCTATTTATAGATTCTATAGACTCTATTTTGTATATTATTCTATTTATGGGGTATTTTTCCATTGAATGACAAAAAATTATTATTTATTATCGAACCACGTTTTAGGAAAAAGTGAGAAACCAACAAATCCAACATAACAACCTAAATAACAAGAACAGAAAATCCCATAAAACATACAGGTTCTACCTCTCCCTAGTTACTAAATCTTGAAACAAAACCCTCAACAATTCATGAACGTTCGTCATGTAGCCTTGTCAAAAGATGCATGGGCACAAAACCAATAGAACATACGTACTCACTCATTATTCCAACTCTAAATGGAATGCATAAGTGACTACCTCATGCTATAATTCCCATATCATGTAGAACCAGTTATAATACTTGAATTATGAAACCTAAACATCACCTCAAATCACAAAAAATATAGTCCATAAGAATTCCAGACCACAAAAACATCCAAAAAAAGAAAAAAACCACCAATTTAACTAGAGACATCAATGAATAATATAATATTACCAGAAACTGGTTCCCTAAACAACATACATGATATGAAGGTTACTTGAATGCTTGGTGTCACCATAATCAATTTTTCAAAATCCGAGACCTGTTGTTCCTAAGACTATATGTACTAATCGATGTTAATATTAATTTTTTTTGAATCCCCTGATAAAAATAAGGTCATGTTCATCAAACTATGCATATTTCTCCTCATTGAGGATCCCTCTTAAGGGCCTACCCATCATTTTAGCTGCCATATCCTCATATGAATTAAGTAGCATGACCTATTTAGCCTCTTTTTCTTAAAATCGTAACAATAAATTAAAGCATTGATCTCCCTGATCAAATGTCTTCAAAATTTTCCCATCCAATATTATATCAGGTTTGGTGTTTTCCTTCTGGAATGATCGAGTCTCTGAAGGTGGTGGTGAAGATGAACAGTCCTTCGTCTCCTTCCTCCTCCTAATTCTCCCATTATTCCTCAGACTTCAATTTTTACCTACTGAGTGACTGTTCTCCTCTCAGTTGTACTCATTTACACATCCCACCAAATCATCTGATGGACTATTTTAAAAAGAGCTCCAACCTACCTCTTTATGTCCCTAAAAATTGTTTCTCAAAGGGTTTGAAGTCTGGATCCTTGATTCATGTCCCCCTTAATTCCCCACACTTGATTTAAATGGCACCCTCAATGTAGGCCCCTACCTCCCCATTCGCAAGACAAAGAAACCTATACTGAGACATCCTCCTCGATGACCTCCAACTATACCACTATAGTTTTACTCTCATTCATCGTGTGTCCCACGCGGGCTGTATCCGGTCGAATCAAGCCATCCGCTCACACACTATCATAGTGAAACAACATGTAGAAATAATATGGCCCATGAAAATCTTGAATCAACCTGATAAACACATTATCCACTGTCAGATTGTCTTCAATCACCAAGAACATCTTCGTAGGTGAAAAATCACAAGGTGCCCGCCCTAGTTTAGCCTCAATTGACACGTCACATAACCTTACAGTACTGATGGATTTCTATTCTTATATTTTCCGACTACCATATTTCTCACACCTTCCCATAATATAATCCCAACCAGGAGGCCTCTACTCCCCTAACACTCCTCAACATTCTCCTTAGCCTCTCTGCCACAGCTGTATCCCCTTTTCAATGCCTTCAACTGAAATTCCCTATGACCGTATTCCAGAGAATGTCTTAGGTGCTTTCATCCAAGGTAGAATTTAGTCCAAGATTCATATACCACACATAGTTTATGAATACACTCCTCACCCACCATAATCCACACATATTCAAAAGAAACCCTCAACACATCATTTTAAACCCATATAAGTGGCCTAACAGGATGAAAAAGGGCCACAATGTGTCTATTAGAACACATTTATATACCAATATGGTTATCTAACAAACATATAATAGAAATGTATTGAAATGGTAGGTTATGGTTGGGGAAGCATACCCATGTTGCCATTGAGGATTGATCGTTCATCATATAAAAATATAAGGTCCATTGAAATAGTAGAATCTAAAACCGTTAAGTTGCAATGAGTTCTAGAATAGAAATGTATAAGATCAGCCTCCGAGGAAACGTGGGTCGTGATTTGGTGATTATCCAGAAGGTTCATTGTCACCTTATCTTGAAAACCCCATGATCTTAAGAGATTCTTATTGAATTCATCAACTAAACGGAATATCTAATTAAACATAGCACCATGACATGCTTTGGAAGATATGAGGATTCTGAGAACTTTGTTTCTGATAAAGATAGATTACATAAACCATCGAGAAACTCCCATATTATATAGATGAGTGAGATTATAGAAACCATTTGAAGGAATTTATTGACAAAAAATCCCCTAAACTCTTCCCACTCTTTAGAATCAATCTCCATTTTTTGAGTTGTTTTTTGAATTAATTTCCACCCATGATTATCTTATCCTTCTAATATGAATAGTTCTATGGTGACTTTCTCTAGATATGAATAATGTATTAATGAAAATACATTTTATATAGAATAAATACCTTATTCTATAATAAATTTAGTAGTAAATCTACTAAAAGAGGGTGGTCATTTATTCCTGATGTACTCAATAAATATTTGATTACTTTTAGGTGAATCTGGTCACTCAACATGATTCAATTTTATATTCATAGCATTATATAGTTGATTATTAATCCACATGAAGTTTTACATTCAATATTTCATATGATAGTCTTCATTCTATCATCCATTGAACTCATCATTTATGTAGTTCCCCCTATTTCATACCATTTTTTAAATGATAAAACTTTATTGAAAAACATAATACATTTAGGAATTTTATAATTGTAAGGGAGTTTATGTGATAAAATATCATGCATAAATATGTAATTAGTCTCCTATATTTCTATTATATATATATCCATAATTATTGATCATAAAATTATTTTTATTAACCAAACATATCAACTAGGATTGTCAAAAAAATGTGAGCAGTAAGGCCCATTTTCATGCACCAGTTTCTAATTGAATCCAGATCAATGTGGTGTTTTCAGGTGTTACTACTATGTAATTCTATTATAGAGCCACATACATTTATACTATTTAAACTGAGATTAATTTTATAAGAAACCAAATACAAAATACATACCAAAATACAGTAATGTTTTTCGACATTTAAAATTATCCCTGGGGTTATTTCAATGTCTTCCAAGTCTAAATTTCAAAAAATAGATAACCTTACATTTATTACAACTATAGAGTCCAACCATTTAATTAAATCCATTTAATACATGGGACAAAAAAAGATCCTTTAACTTTTAGTTTCATTGAAATAATGTAAAAAATAAATAAAAACATAAAAAATTCTTCTAAATACACATTAAATACGTCTTCATGGTTTTAACAAATGTTTTTTTCTTTATCCCATATCCTAGTTAAATACATCAAATGAATGGGGAGAGCATGAATACTAGTAAGGTGATACACATGAGAGGCAAAAATACAATTATTCATAGGAAATATCAATAAAAACATGATCCATAACAATAAGGAATGAAAAATTTGAATATCATAATAATTATAAAATGAATCACAACATGGAAATATGGCTAAAAAATTAAAATACATCATTAAAAATCAAATCTATAAATCTTATCATCAAGGTGTCTTAAATGAAAATTTTCATTGTTATTCACCAACATATCCTAAAAAAACTGTCCAGAGATTAAATAATTTACCCAATTAATTAGAGAATTATTATTTGAAACACACAATATGTCTTAATTTATTTTATCCACATAGATTAAAATAAATCATTTCCTTAAAATCATATGTAGAATAATGAACGAGTTTAGTATACAAATCATGGCATACTGAAGTTCTTAGAGATATCATCATTACACAATTTTTAAACAATGGTATCGAAATATGTTTTTCATTGTATAAATCCCCATGAAAAAAGATTATTATTACAACCATGTGACAACCCATGGTATAATAACCGGATTGGTTATTTAGAAAATGAAAATAAATGTTAATTTATCATGAAAATGATCTAAAATTGGGAAGTAAACTCAACATCATAACATTTATAAAACATGACTGTAAAAATGTTAAATATAGTGAGAATGAAGGTCTCCATTGGAAAAATACAATTATTACAGAAATTAGATAATATAATGTAGAAAAAAAGAAATTAGATTATAAATTAGAAGACAAACGACATAAAAATGGAACTTGATTTGAAAGAGAATTGGATATTTACCTTAAAGTGACAATCTGTTACTATAAAATTAGAATGAAACCCTAGGGGATTGAGGACACTTTTGGATACATTTTTGGGAGGTAATAAAATCATAAAATTATGTAGGATGTATTTGGAGTTGGGTTAAATGGTAAAATGGGTGTTTTTTTATAGAAAAAGTGGAGGATTTTCTAATTATTTCCGAATATTGGTAATAAAAATCATGGTTGTGGAAAATAAAAACCCATTGTGTTTACCATGGTTTCTTCTCAAGTGTTTATAAATTTGAGTTAAATTTTATGACATTTTTACCGTCCATAAACAAAAAAAATTAAATATCCCATTAGATATGGAATGTAAAATTCTCGCTAAAAAATTAATTCAAAATCAAATTTACCATTTTGGATAATCAAAGTTCATTTATAGGTTTGGAATTTCTTTTAAAACTATTATAATTATTATTAATAATAAAATAACATATTTATTTTTGGGATTGTTTTTATTTATTTGTTACATAATTATAATGTCATATAATATATTGAATACCCAATACACCATTATAAAACTTCAAGAAATAATAATTTACTTTTCAACATTTCTTTAAATAAACCCTAAAATAATTTTTGTTTAATTTCATATATAATTATTTTTTATAAATTAACTCTCTAAATATGACAATTTTATCTTTTAAATATAAAAATTCTTATTTATTGTAAATTATGAGTTTTTTAAAGAATAATAATATTTTTGACACTTATAAAAAACATCTTCGACCATTATAAAATTATTTTCTCAATATTATTTATGTTTGACTATTTTAAAATATTATTTATAAAAAATATTTTTTAAAATACCTGATATTATCATATAATTGAATATTTCTTTGAATAAAAATACAGTTAGGATGTAGTTGTGCAAAAAAATCAATTTTTCAAATTCAATTCAATTAAACATCAAATTTATTATGAAAAATATTCTTAAAATAGAAATCAGTGAATAAAAAATTTATTCACAAAAAATAAATTACAATCTAATTATTGGTGATCATTTTACAATTTCAGTATACTGCATTTCTATTCATAGGATCTCTCATTTGATCAAATTTATATGATTATCACAAACAATGTTGTAATGATTTACAATATACAACTATAAATTATTTCTTATTGATATTCAAGATTCACAACAATTTTTAGTGAAGTATTAAAAAATAATTGGTTATATATAAATGATTTAACATATTTTATCATCCATGGATTGGTAGTAGATCTGTAATGAATATTAAATGTCATGATGATATTCTATGACCTTATTCAAAAGATTTAAACGGATGTTCTTGTTAGTATATTTATCTATTAGAGTTCCCAAAAAACCAAATTTTCTATTATATAACTCAAATGTAACTATATGATAATTTTTATTGTAATAGATGAAAAACTGAAACATGTTTAGGTAATGTTGGAGGGTCAAAAAATTGTGATAGGACCAAACTCAAGAGATGTCAAAACAAATTCAAGACATTCATCTATATATTCAAAAATCACTAAATCAAAAATGTAGTTTTATGGTTAATTATATATGATATTCAGAATATAAGGGTAGATAAAAGGTTTTCCTTAATATTCCACTATAGAAGTGGGTTATAAGATTCATGATAGTCCAAATATTTATCATAAACCATTGGCCCTTTTAGGATCCTTGATAGCTTTAGGATATTAAATTTTTATCTATCAATTCTACTAAACCACTAATAAGTTCATAATGTGTTCCATATAATAATATTGATATTAAGTATATAATAGATCCATAAAATATACATAACTCAAAGGTTTTACAATAATAAAATGATTTATATTATGAATAATAATGATTAATGTTCTTAGATCATATAGATATAATGTATTAAGAAAAAACATAACTCTCCAAATGAATGTTCGATTGAGATTTCATAATATTGAAGAAGATATATTAGAACAAAAATATGTATTGTGAAAAAGTAACTAAATTTTTTACATCTATGAATTTAAAATATTATGAATGAATATTTTCATGTAGGTATAATATATAACAGAAATTGTTTTCCTCGAATATTTCAGATAACATTACTTTCTTGGATTACTAAAATAAAAAAAACTAATACCCCCTCCACCTGTGCCAATTTTTTCATATTGATAAATTCATTTTTATAAGGGTATTTTTGTATTTTTAAATTAAAACTAATTAAATTTTCAAACAACATTTATTTTTCTAAAATCACCTAATGGGAAACTGCAAAATTGTATCACCAACAAATTTGTTCCCCAATGTATAAAAAGACCAAAGAATTACTTAGTGCACCTAATAATGCTAAAATAATAAAACTTTTTATCATACTATGATACATCAACATGAAAATCAATAACAATACAAAAATATTAACGAATCATACAACCAATAGAATTATTCATCAAAAATTATTTATAAAATAATAAGGAAATATTCATCACTATCAATAAAAAATTAAAAAAACAAACGTTGAAATTCAAGAAAAATAATTTCATAAAATAAATAAAAACCCACCATCAAATATATCATCTAAATAAAACCCTCACCATTAATACCCTGATATATAGATTCACCTTAAGAAATATCAAAAACCCTAAAATTATACACAACTTCATTAACAAAAGGGCCAGAACACTAGAAGGATGAAATGCTAGATCCATAACCATCCAACACACAACAACCAATGATTTGTGTCTACCCTTTGAAATATGTTCACAATAATCACTCTACTTTTAATATTAGTCAGTATCACATTAATATACCATGATGTTACCATATGAGTATATCATAAATTGAATAGGAGAGTAATAAATTTATATGATTTTAATGTTTGGGACAAAGTGGAATAATTGCCTAGATAAGGGTGTTAAAGATGACTTTGAGAGGGATATAGACACAATATCACTTTCACCAAATAAAGGAAGAAAAATAATATGACAAACCAACATTAGGAAAAGTCCACCATAATATAAATTAGAGATAAACCAATGAATAATCTCCAAGAACATTCATAAAAACCATCATCATATACCAAACCATTTTTAACACTAATGTGGTAAAAAATAGATGGTGTATTGTGAATTTTGGATAAGTTGAAATCTCAATGGTTTAGGGGGATCAGTCTATATATCATCAAGTAGAAGGAGATGTTGTTATAAAAATTTGTAGAACCTGTCAATGTAAGAGCTATGTTATATATTTTGTTAACTATCGAAAAATTTAATAATATATTCACCACCTTGACATAACTATAATCATTTTATAATCATTGGGATTAAATGAAAGTGATGACGAAGATGACCCCTAGACAATGAGATAGTATTTTGTAAAAACAAATCTACCACCAAGTGTAGGGATTCAAAAATACTAGAGGATGATGATTAACTAAAAAATAAGTTAGCAGACCATATAAAGAGAAAAAAACCAAAAAAATAATATTTAAAAGAGTGAATATAATATGATGAGTTTATGATCATGGAGATAATTCACAAACCATCACTAACACACTACGTATAGATAAGAAGCCATAGAATATGTTAAAATCCGTTGTAAAGGAAAATAAAGAAAACCATGACGATGATCAACTATGACACCGCATACGTAACTGGAATGTATATATATGTGTTATAATTTTTTTATTCACATTTTTCTTTTTTCAGGTGTTTGGGGTACAAAATAAAAAATTTGGTGAATGGCTCAGGTCTCACTATTTCTACTAACTATGTCTCCATTAATGTGATATGGGTATGAACTTCCTGATCCATTTTACATGGTTTCAAAATGAGTTTTCTAACTATGTATGGTATCTAGGTAACTGTCAATTATACTTTTTGAAAAAGATATTGTCCCAAATGTTTGGCATAGATTTTTTCAAACCACAGGGCCAAACTATGTAGTATCCCTAATTGGCTTTAAAAAGTGAAATTTATCATATTGACATTTTAAAGTTTAACTCCATAACAATATTATCCCCATTTTCGTGAATAATTTCTTATATATTTGGTGCCTCTATTATCCACTACCTATTTAGTGGGTCTCATTTAATAATATTTTTTTGAATTTAGGTTTTCTTTATATTATTATATATTACTCATATCTTCTTTCTCTATCCATGTGTTCTTCTATTTATTAGGTATTCAAGAACTCTTGTAGATAATTGTGGCAAATCCTAGGGTTATATACGAGGTGATTCACAAAATTTATTATTTTTAGTTTTATGTGGATCCCTCCGTCTTATTCTTAGTGGTTTCTAGGGAATATTGTGATATTTAATCGTCTTTTGGGGATATTACTCTACATAGCGGGACTCAACTATGGTGCACATTAGACTAATTATTTCTACTACAATAACTAGATTAAATTTTAATTATATTTGTTTTAATGGTTTCTATATGTTTATTAATATGATTATTTTATTTTTTATGATTAAAATTAATTTCTTGAAGAATCGGTTTCATGCTTAAAATTTATTTACTGAAATTATATAAAGAAAATAAAAATAACAATTGTTTTTAATGGGTGTTTCCAAATTTATTTTATCCAAAACATAATGTTTAATTAGTATATTATTATATTATTTAATGGTATATATGATGGATTATTAGATGAAAATGGAAGTGCTTTATGGTGTGGGTGAAAAAGGAATGATTCAACCAGTTTTATTGATTTTACACTAGGTTGTGTTCGTGGCCTAGTTAGACTAAGCATGAAAATGTGATTGATTAATACCCCCATATAGATATATAACATCCTAAGTTGGTATGATTATGTCAAAGTATGTTTTAGTATTTTTATGGATAATCTTAGTTCCCTTAGTCACATATCTCCAATCCCATAGTGCATGTATATTAATGGGTTGAGACATGTTATTAATTTTTTCCCATTTGATTGATTGGATTATTATAGTGCCTTTACAAGTTCATTTGTGTTGAAATATGATTACCTTCTTTATATTTCCAAAAATATCTGTATTGTTTTAATGAACCAAATGATTTATAACATCCATTCAATGAACGAGTTTTCAATATATTGTTTTGAAACTATAACTAATAATTTTCAAAGTGGAATACATTATATAAATTTAGGGTGATATACTTTTATGATTTAACTCACCCAAGACATATATCTATAGGGTATATAAATACATGATTTTATATGATACAAGAATACAAAAGGGTACCATATAGTTTGGTTCCACATCATGGTGTTTATCATCCTTCCATTCAATGGTGGTAGTGGTGGTGAGCAATGGAAATGTGGATTTTTAACAAATTGGCATCATTTGGAGATGAATAGTAATTTTGGGGGATTTCCTCTTGTAAATTTCACCCTTAAACATGTTTTAGTATCATTTTTGTATTGATGATATTTACTATATTCCATATTCTCTTAGTATGATATTTTGGAGTTTTGGATATTATTGTTATGGATTATGCTATATTTTTGGTCCATTTATTTTTGAAAAAAACTATTTACTTTAATAGGTGTCTACATTATTCATGGTATATGATAAACTTTTGAGTAAAATCCACATATTCTTTATTTGGATTATTACGGTTAAAAATTTCCGAATGGTAGTATTTTTTCACACTGGTTTTCTTCACTAGACCCAACTCAATAGTAATGTACTTCATTACATATGGAAAGATAAATAGGATTATATACTATGTAAAAATATGTTTCATCCTTAAAAATATTAATTTATACATATTGTTTCTGAGGGAGGCAAAATATAATAGATAAATGATCATAAAATCACATGAGGTTTGTGTGGGGATATTTCTAGAAATCCCTTAATCATCTAGAATCCTTTCTAACAAGGTGTTTTCAATAGTTATGTTGTGTATTACAGATCCAATTTGATCTTTTTTATATTATTTGACGTTTTTTCATTTGATTATGGGTTCCAAGCCCTAATTGTGTTTGGTTTTGGGAAATTTTGTGATTTTGGGTTGTATGATAAAGGGAACAAGATACTTGTAGTTGAGATTTATAGTTAGTTTAAATTTTGTGGAAAGCATATATCTATGTTTGGACTCTTAGAGTAACTCACCTGGTTGGTGCACAATTTAACAAACTATACTTACAAAAATTACATAGTGAACAAGTTATTTAATTTTCAATTACTTCACCACATTAGTAATAATAATTGTTGTGAAAATTATATCTACTAATTGAAATTTAATTGAATGAGTTTTGTATTTAATTCAAGTATTTGGAATCAATATTTTTTTATTATTTGCAGTTATATCATGATTTTTTATCACGACTCTCCAAAAGGAACCTACGAAATGAAGAGTGATGTAGATATGAAGAATTACCCAAAACAAAACCCTCACATAGACTCTATTTATATTGAATCAGTTATCATTATTTTTCAATTCATAAGTAAAGATACTAGAATAGCGATGATGAGGATTGTACACCATTTTCAAGAGTTTACTAAAAATACAGATGTTTTATTTTGTGTGAAAATACCTTTATATAAAAAAATGGGAATTGATTTTCGAGTATATATTATTTTTACTCTATACATTAGATAATTATAAATTTTAATTTTTCATCTATATATTGATTGGGCCATGTAAGAATTGGTGGGAGTCTGTTGTGCAAGTTATTTTTCAAGAAAATCACACTTGGAAAACATTTATGAAGATGATCAATGAAGATTTATATATTGAAACATTAAAGGATGTAAATAATCAGGAATTCATGGCATTAGAAAAAGGTATAGATTTGGTAAGGGAGTCTACAACTCGTTTTGGTATGTTGGATTATTTTTATCCTAACATATTATTGAATGGATACCTTAAGGATCCACACTTCGAAGTGGTGTTGAATCCTATGATCATATGAAAGACTTTTATTGATTCTCTTCTAACCAAATCATATGTTGTTTATATGGGAGTTATGGTAGAGACTGATTTTGATGGATTTAGAGGGAACTTAAATGCATCTTCAAATATAGTAATTACTCATAAATAATCTTTAGGACCAATGAATAATAAAGAGGAGTTACATTAGTGTAATGGTGGGGAAACCTAGAATTCCTTGGATTCTATGATAGTGTGGTATTTAGGGAGAATGGTTGTCAATAACATTGAATATTATAATCAAGAACACACTATCCCATATTACCTAGAGACATATTAGACATGCCACTAATGTGGAAAATTGGGTCACTATCAACTTGTTGTAGAGGAATACCTCAATGAAAAATTATTATATATTATTTCACTAAGGGATCCTAATCCTTTATATTAAAATATATGACTCACACGAGTCATAAACGATACCTAGTGGAACAATTTATGGTCATATGTATACAACTGAACATATTCCTTACGATGTAGAGCTAAATTGACTACAATGAGAGGTATGATACTTATTACCTATTCTTTAGCATCTCTATTTATTGATATATGTGTATCTCATTATTTTATCTCATTAAATGTTATTAATGATTTAATATAATTATATTATATAATTACACATAGGTTGGATCTTTAAAATTAGGTGGTAATGTGGAAGGAGAATTTATTTTAGATTCTAGAGTGAATGGTTTTGATTTATAATTATAAGAATTTTTGGAATATCTAGACCCTTGAACTGAAATTTTTTTATATCATTATTGGCATAGAATGGATGATTGTATTTGTGGAATAGATAAATTTCATTCATTATAAGGTTTAATAATAATCTCTTGAAATCATTAACTAGGTATTTTAGGGTTCGTGGGACCCTAAATGAGAGATAGAAATACCAATTGTACAAAATGTTCGATTAATCAATTTCTATTTTACATTTTTTATGTTTGATTCAGTTATTATTTTTTTAGTCAATGACTTTTACTTGTAGAAAGGTATCAAAATTAATTCCAATATTTTTTTCTATTTCACCCCATAATAATGGAATTTTACAATTTACATAGTTCTTATAGAGATCCTTATATCATCATCACATTACTAGATAAATCATAACCAGATAAATGAGTTTATAGTACTATTATATGATTAAAAACGGAATGGATTTAATCGACCAAGTGTGTGATCATGCATATAATTAGTTCTATTAAAATTGAATCCATATTAAAGACTCATACATCACATCAATGATCAGAAAATCAATTTGGTAACCATATAGAATAAAGATATGTTTCCTAGTTTGACAATATAAACAAACATATTATGGGATCCTAGTTTCCTAGAAGAAAAATGTGTGATCGGAATACCATGAATTAAGGTTTCTTAATGAAAATTTTCGTAAAACATCTTTTTGGATTAGGTATAAGCACTCTGAGTATAATTTTATGCGATTAATATTTTCCAATTCTCTTAAATTTGTCATGGAATTGAGGAATATGATCATTAATTGTAATCTAGGTTTCATTATTTAGGTTTTTATGGTTGATATCCTAGAGTACTTCATGTGTATGGTGGAATATGGGGACCATCAACTCATTTATATGGGAACATTAAAATAAAATTACATGTATTAGAAATAGTCTCAATTCATGTTATGGATTTGGAATGTGAAATCATTTGGACATGTGATATTTTAATAGATTTTCTAGGTATATTCGTATAATATCATTATTATGATGTCTTCATATTATCCCAAGAATGTGTTTGATACATCAAAATTAAAGGGTTTTTTAAGATGCTATCATTTATTAAATTAGTAATTTTCTATGATTCATTTAACCATGATAGATCATACTTTATTGAGGGTCTTGTTTAGTTGATGTTAGATGTGTTTGCTGTCTATTGAGTATATTAATGTGAGGATGACCTCATATCTAGTTATAATTTTTTCGGATAATGGTAAGGGTTATATTATGTAGTATGATACATAAATATTAGTATTTTGGTACATTATTATGTTACATGAGCATGTGGGGTGTGTGGATCTCACCAGTTACGCCCTGATTAATATAATTTCCCTACCCACATCCTCATGTTAGAATCATTGATGTATACCATGATGGAGTTAAACAAGAATGTTTTTGGTGAGTAGTTTATAGTGTATAAGAGGATAAGCATATGAAATATATTTCAACTAAATTGAGTTGAATCTCTAATAGGGAAACTGGGTGGGGTATCTCTATATATTTGGAATTGACATATAATATAATTATAAGAAATGGAATTTTGTGGATAATATATTGAGAAGAAAACTACAAAACCATAATGTGAGAGAATGTGGGGATAAATTGATATTTATGGTCTTTCTCACATAGATATAATTGTATGTGGAAGTGGAAAATAAATGAGTATTCTATACTTTTCAACAATTCATGTATTTCATAGATGACCAGATATAGCATGACATCCATAACACCCTAATTTTCAGAATATTATATTAATTCAAAATATCTTGGAGACCCCAATTTATTGGTCTTATTATCTCTATGATCACATTTTTTTATATGATTAATAATTTTCACTTCGATTCGTGTTTGGAGTTGACAGACAATGGTCACCATTTTGGAGTGGTCATTAACCCTATGCATAAAAAATTGTTTCATGCTTTTAAATTCTGGTTTTGGTGGCCTATGATAAGGTAAAAAATTTATGTTTACATCTCTTGGTTACTCACATGATGGAGTATCAAAGATGAGTAACAGAGAACTACTTGTCTATTACATTCCCTTCGTTTCTAGTGTGAAATTGGAATGAAATTTCCATGGATTTCATGATGAAATTACCATACAATATGAGTAAAAAAGATTTTATCTAGGTTTTTATAATTTAACTTATTAAATTTTCTCATTTCATTTGAATAATTGAGTAAATGAAGGTATGTTATGGAAATTTTAATGTCCATGTCATAAAAATTGTTCATATTGTTCCGTTATCCCTTGATTTTGATTAAGTACATCAATTCACCTAACTTGTTATGGAGGGTCTTCAATTGGTGATGGGTTATCAGTTAATGTTGAGTGTGATGTATCATCCAAAAAATTATTATGGTATTAGTTTATCTCTATTTGATGGTGTTTTACATCATTCAAGAGATGGAAAATATTCTGTCGTTGATATAGAACAGGAGGGAGATAGCTCAGTGTCATATAACATCATATTTTTATCATCATTATTATCTATTAAAATAAATATTTAGGGAGAATGTGTTTCTCAAATTTTCTCCATTATTTGGACACCATTTATTGGGAATATATCATATAAAAAATAAATGTTATGTTGGGATATCATATATCATATAGAATTGCAGGAATGTTGTACACTACTATGATTTACTAACACTTGTGAGATCCATTCACGATGTGTTTATTGTATCCCATCTAAAGATATATCATCTTGACCCACCCTATATAATCGAGTGGGAGGATTTTGATTTCAATACAAATTGATTAATTATTTCATATCAAGATCATGTCATATGTTATCATAATATGGTGTTTCATTGTATGATGATCTCCTTGGTTTGTGTTTTCTAGATGCGTGGAAGAGGTATCCACAATACATGTGAGAATGAGGAATTATTGAGGGAGTAAAATACTTATCTTTTCTAAAATTCATAATCAAATAGAATTTGTGGAGGAGAATTTTTCATGTTCATGAGAATTGTGACACATGTTAGGAACCTAGTATATAATTATTTTTAGATTAATGATTTTATCATCTTGTTTTTTTAGTTTTGAGAGATGGTTGTAAAAAATATGGATTTTGGGGGAATCATACCAAAAAAACGTTTGGTTCATGGTTCTTAATAATTATGAACCAATCCATGTGAGAGTGGGTGAGCGCTTCCACTACTATTTTTCAAAATATCAAAAAAAATCTAACTGTTGAGGCCTCTGAGAAACTGTGAAACCAAATTTTGTAATGGTTTAGTGACCCTCATTCTCAGTGAATGTTTTTTCATACAATTTGACTTATCTGTGTAGTATGAAAAAATGGATTAAATTGATTAAATATTAAAATTTACCTCTATTAATTCTAACCCACGTACTTGTCCTCCTATACCTATTGTTGCGACTGAAACACAATCAACTATATATCACTATTTTTCAATGCCTCCATAGTTGGTTTCTATTAACCTTTTTGGTTTCTCTTGAGTTGAGGATTGATTTCATGGAGATACATTCTCCCTTCATCCCACCATTAATTTTCCAACCATTTAAATGTTTTATCAGATAGAAATAATCCATGGATGTAAAAACTATGGTTAGAGATTGGAGTTTTTATGAAACTTGTGTGTTGTTTAGGTTCTTGATGACTCCTCATTCACATTCATAGTGTGTTTCAATGAAAGTGGTTAGGATTAAATTTTTTTAGGTATGTGTATATACTTAATGGTTATTCCCTATAGAACACAATTAATTGTTTTATTTACATTTAGTTTTAATGGATTAATTTTGAATAATATGAGTTATTAGGGGATATTATGTTGTAGTACAATGTGATTATTGTCTTCTATTGGATAAAATTGTATCTTAAAATTAAATTTCTCAAAAAATAAGTTATTATCCATAAATATTTTTGAGTAAATTATTAAAATATTAAAAATTATATTAATATAGTTTTAAAAGGGTGTTTCAAATGGTATTTAATTTAGATAATGATTTACACTGATTACATAATTATAGACATTAATGGTACATGAGTTTTACTATTATGTTCACATGGGAGTCCTTGGGTGAGTATATTAAAATATTAACACCACCCCTACTCTAGATTGAGTTGTGGTTAGGGTCAATGGACTAATTTGAGATATTATGTCAATTTGATGGATTAGTGACCCAATGAAATGAATTGCCTCCCTTGTTTAGATGAATAATTTTAGGTATGTTGGCCAACGATCCTAGTGATATTACACATTTTATTATAACTATAGGTATTACTCCATAGCGTGTGTATTGAAATGTTTTGAGATTTGTTATTTCTTATTGATCCTATCATTATCTAACATATAATGTTACTTTTAGATGTACCATCAGTTTTATATTATGATTATAATTATTATTTTTCGTATAAAACATGGTTTTTTTAATGAAACCAATGAATATAAAATATTCTTTTAATGAAATAGTATTCCAAATGATATTTTAAAACTGAAACTATTGATATAAAAGGTATAAGATATTCCACATATTTATAGTGGTATCGTCTGGGGATTGTACAGTGACCCTACTTTTTTACACATCACTATTTCATTTTTTTGATGAAAAACTATATAATAGTAACATACACAAGAATCAAATGACTTATAATCATAAAAAATTAATAATTCATACATAAAATACATACACATTATTTAAATACATCTTAATTATTAAAAAATTTATCTCATGTTATCCTTATTGTATATACTGATATACAAATACTCATCAATTAAAAGGGTGAGATAAAAACCAATTAATGGGAGGAATAACATAGAAGGAGTAAGACACATGAATCAACAGTGCGTAGATAGTAGAATTAACATCAACATATCATAGTAATCAGGTCATCTTAAAAACAATAATGTAATAATTTGAAGAAGTATTCTAATGTGTAATATTCATAATAATGAAACATCTATAAATAGTGGTCAAATACCAAACATTTTTGTGATCAAAGCTACCATCATTTTCACACATAACATATGTGTAAAAATTTTATAATCATAATTGTGAAAAATATAGTTCTATGTTCATATAGAATAAATATAATAACGATATAGATATAACATAAAAAATTTAATAATATGTATATATAATTTTGGGGCATCATGCCATATTAGAAATGCACGTGATCGGTCATTCCCCATGGAAGGAGAAAAAATAACAATCGTAGTTATGTAATAATTCCATGTAAATTACGTGTTTCATAATGATGTCATGAAGCATCTCATAGAGAATACAATTTTTTATTAAATATATAAGAAGGAAATAATATTTTCTAACACAAAATAATGGAATAAAGGACCATTGTTTATGGTGATAATAATAAATTACCCAAAACAAATCACTATGTTTTTTTGGAAAATATTCTTTTTAAAAATAATTATAGGCATCAAAGAATTCAACTCTATAACAAAACTAATATTCCCATAAATAAATTTAAATATAATTATAAGGATGCAACAAGAGGTTTTTTATGAATTATAATAAATGGAGAGATAATGGGAGTAAAATCCCAAAGCATATAATATGGTGGAAGAGACTACTTACGTTAGGTATGAGACTATTTCATCTTATTCATAATCCTAATATAATAAAAAAAATTAAAAAATGTAAATAGAAGTGAAATATGAAAATTATCTAACTATTTAATAACTATAATAATTATAATTTACTTTTTAATCAACCTTACATAAGATGAATCATTTTAATATTAAAATTTCATTAAAATATTCTATCTTTCTAATATTTCAGGATTTTATTTTATTGTTATTTATTCATTAATATTATTTACTAAAAAATTATAGAACTATATATATTTATAGATTTTTATATTGATGATATTTTATTATAAATAATAAAAAATTATGTGAAATATAGAGAATGGAATATTTCCTTATGGGAAGTTAACCGACCACTAATGGAACATTGCTTAAATAAGAGGAGAGAGACATAAAATATATGATTATATTATAAAAATAATTTTTAAAGGATATTATAATTATAAACATAATTTTAAAATAATATTTTATTGTTTTATGAATGTTTTTATTAAAATGTAATTTTAATGCAAGATGATAAGAAAAGAAAAAAGAAAAAAATACAAAAAGAACATACCTATTTCTTGATTTTGTTCATTCTCTGACACTCTTTATATCTTTAAACCTTGTATTCTTACAACTAAAAAAATCCTGTAATGATAACAGGGGTCTTAATATAGGTAATTTTGTTAGCGGTTTTTCATTGAGCAGGGTATGGGGAGTGGTATTTTAGGGGGAGAGGGTGTATTTATACATAGTAACAGTGTTTTTAGGGTAAAATATTAAATAAAATATAATTTCATAGGTAATTATTGTAATAGTAATATTTTACATTTTGAATTATATTTCATTAGAAATATACATTTTAACAAAATTAAAAACACATTATACAAAATCAATTTTTATTGAAAAGTAATGTGGAAAATAAAAAAAATGATGTTTAATGGAATATTTTATATTTTATACTTTTGAAATTATTTTTTAGGTTTCGAATTTGAATATCTTGTATTATTTATCTTATGTAAAAAATATTGTTCAATCATAAAATGCCAAAACAATTGTAACTACTACATCAAATAATTTGGTAATTGTGAATATACTAGTTATACAAAAAAATTATTTTTTCTAGTCGCATAAAAATTTATTGTTTTGGGGATTTTCTAATAAATAACCCATATAATATTATAATGTGATGACTCTAATAGTGAAATTCTTTTTATAAATATTAATATATACCGTAGAAAATTTTAATTTTTATCATAATAGTTTTTAATATTATGAAATATATTAAATTATATATTTTAAAAAAGAGTATATAATTTCATTGAGAATTTATTTTTTGAATCTATTTTAATGAATTATAATATTCTTATTTTATTAAATAATATATGGGTAAAAAATTTTATTTGATTTTTTTTATTTTTATGATAGTTACTATTCAAATAGTCATGTTAATATACCAAATTATTACGTTTATATTCGTAATGATAATGTTACTATTATGATGAATATTTCTCTATTCCTAACAATCACGTTGCAATTTTAGTCATCATATTCAAATTAAAATGGTTATATAAGTATTCCAATAGTCATTTTACATATTTTATATACCTCTTAATTCATTCAATCATCATTCATCTCTATTCTTCTATATCTGCTTCATTTTTAATTTATAAAATATTGATTATATTATTAATGTTTTATTTTATATTTATAGTGTTATTTATTGGTGTTTTATTTTTTTGGAGATTGTTATTGTAGTGTTTGAGACCCCAATATCCCATATCCAGTACCCACTACCAATACATTGGAATAGATAGAATAATATATTGTTCTATAGGACAAAATAGTTTAGTATTCTTAGTAAAATTAATACATACAAGAGTATTGTATTTCAAATAAAAACTCAAATTACACCATAAATTTTTTAATGAATAAAATTCTTCCATTTATAATGTCCTGTTTTGCCACTCTTAGTAAAATTCACGGAATACTATAAAAGGGAAACACAATTAAGGTGATATAAAATTGTAAATGAGGGTTAAACATATCATAATATTTAATAAATCAATGTGATTAATCAAAACGGAAAGGTAAAAAAATAATCACACATTCCATGTAAAAACATGAAAAAAAATAATCCATATGGAAAGGTAAATAACTGAACACACATAACATTTAAAAAATAATAACTACAAAAAAATGACTTATACCAACAGAATTTTATTGACAGATAATATATTTGTCGGTAAAAATGAGTATTTCCAACATATATTGTGTTTTATTTGTATTAATTTTTAATACCAACACTTGATTTTATCAACAGATATATCTGTTGATATTTACCATTCAATACCAATAATTCTTTTACCTTCAGTTAAATCTATCGCTTTATCATTCTAATACCAACATTTTTTTTATTATCAAGTGAATTTATTAGTAATGATAACTATTACCAAAAAATCATTTACCATCAATAAAAACTGTTAAAATTAACTATTCTATAATAAAAAAATTATCAGCAACAAATTAAATGAACCCAACTTTTTAAAATATATAACTATATTTACGACCAAAGTCATTATCCATTTTTTATGGTCTTATTAACAATATCACATTAACATATTTTAATTTTTAATTTTCTCTAAATATCAATAGTGTTTATATTTGTTAATGTTGTTCTTTTTATAATACTTTAATTATTTTTTCTAAAAATAAATTTAAATCATTATGATATATCATATATTTACAAATACATTTGATATTCCCTACATGGTAATTTAATATTACTATTTAAACTTAATAAACATAATAAAATATAGTCAAAATAAATTCAAAAAATAAATATTTTAAATTTAATAAATAAAAAACATAACAATCAATTGATTAATATTTTGTTATAATAATTTATATTCATTTGTTGATGTTTTATTTTTTATTAAAAGAAAATTAATAATGTTTATAAAATTTGTACCATTTATATATATATTTATTATATCTTTAATTTAAAAAACTGATTAAATTTTGATATTTTATTTATTTTATTTATTTTTTTAAATCTATTCCCATCCCTAATTCACTCACCATCACATACCCCAACCCTCATTTCTCCACCTCCGGTTACCCGCTCTGCCACCTCCGCCTCTGCTAACACCGACACCACCTCCACTAATGCCGACACCACCTCCACCTCCGCTAACACCGACGCCGCCTCTAGATCTGCCTCTGCTAACACCGATGTCACCTCCACATCTGCAAACACTGAAGATGCATCCTGGCTGCTAGGGTTTTTTCCGCTAAGGCCCCTTCATTCTTCAGAGTCTTCTCCATCAGATCTCATTCCTCCCGGTATTGTTCCCACGTTTCAGTGATGGTGATCTTATCCTCGCTTCATTGTTTCGTGATGGTCTAATTTCGGCTTCGATGGTGGTCCAGTGGTAACCTGGTGTTGCAGAATCCATGTTGAAGATATGTGGTGGTATTGTGGTCTTTTTCGGGATGTGGTTCTCACTGATGGCGGCGCCTCGAAGTGGTATTCGGTGATCCACAACCTGTGGTCAGTGTTGATTGTTTCTGGTTCTGTTAGTTTTGTTTCTCTAATAATTTGGGTCTCTTTGGTGTTGTGTTACCTAACTGGATCTGGAATTTTTTGACCTTCTCATGGTGCTATGGTGCTGATTGATTTCTCTCAGTGTTTTCGCGGTCTGCTGTCTTCTTCTTTGATGGTGTCCTGATGTTCTTGGTTTTGGACGGTTCTATTGAGTGTTCTTCCCTGATGTTCATTGGATTCCCGGTGTTCTCTGGTTGGTGGTGGCTCAGAAGGCTGGTTCTAGTGGTCGCATTTGGGTTTTTAGGCCTTTCTCTCCTTGTTACTCTAATCTGGATCCTGGTTTCCACTAATCTTCTCACCGTTGGATTTGCACGGTGGTTTTCATAGAGTTTTGGGATGTGAAGTTTGAGCAATCAATGGTGTTTCTGGAAGTGTTTCTCTATGGTGGATTAATCTCTATCCCTAGGCTCCTGAAAGTCTTGATCATCGCGATGGATTTTAGACTAGATAAAACTTTGTGGTTTTGATAGTTTTTAGTGATCCACTTTTATTTTCGATGATTGCGATGGATTTTGATGGATGCTATCTCCGGAGAACTATTGTGGAGATGGGTATGTATGGTGTCTGGTTTCATGATGCAAGGCGGTAGGTGTCCCCAATGATGATGTATTTTTATTTGAAATTTGAATTTTGAATTTTTAAATTTAGAATTTTTTTTTTGGGGGTATGCTTGGAACATGTATGTTTATGTTATGTTCTCACCCACTCCCTTTGCGACTCCCACCACCTCCTTCATCGTGACCCTCCACACCCACTGCACTCTTTAAACAACCGTCATACTAACCCCACCAGATGACCCCACCCTCCTCAGCCTTCCTCTCTCAACTACTGTTGTCCTCAATCTTCTTCGCTCAACCCCCCACCATCCCCGACCTTCCCCACTTGACCTTCCCCACATGAGGTATGTCCTATTTTTTTTGGTTTAATCACCACCCCTCATTCTTCATTGATAGGACTATAAATTTTGAAGATTGTTATTGGTGCATATTGATATTTATGTCATTCGTTATAATTCCAATACATGGCTCGAGATAAGTACCATAGGGTTTCTTTGTGCTTTGGTCAACATATAGAATTTATCATGTACACTGTATTAGTTCCATCACTTTATCAATTACATTACAAATTGTACATTTCAGGGGATTTATTTTCCCCATTTTCTTTATGATGTTGTTGACCATTGAATATAGTATCATCTCTATATCCTTTTATTTATATTTAATCTACTGATATTTATTCCTCTCCTACTCCTTGCCTTTTCTCATCAACCACTCCCTCTCCTTCATGTATATCTTCTGATCAACACAATTAACCGAGAACATAGTCTGTACTGACTGGTAAGGATTGGAAGGAAACAACAGAGTGCCTTAATTCTAGACCTCGTCGATGCATTGGACAATGATGAAGGATTTTTAGACCAGCCTACCATTATGGATGAGGTTTGGGATCTTCATATGGATGTGGTTCATATATTGTCGATAAGTACTTTTGTTATCCAATTTCTCTTCCTTGTACTTGTAATTGATCCCCTTTAGAGTGAGGGTCACTAGAACCCTTATTTCGGGTGCGCTAAGCCATAAATCTAGTAGAATGACCTTATCCTCCATTGATGACTAGAAAAGATCATATTTCAATTTCAAATGAAGCCTTTGGATGGATGCACCAACAACATCAAAATGGGCATATCACTTTGAATTCAATTTAAATTTACCAAAAAAATGTGAAAGATAAATGACATGACATGGAAAAAATAATGATTTTATTAAAACTCTTTTCATTGTGTTCGGTGATGGTAATACTGGCACATGAATGATGATGTTTTTACTTGGGTTTTATCTTGTAGATTCCTCTACCTTTTGTGGATAAGGAAGAAAATTATCGATAATGTTGAAAATAACATGTATTATTCTTTTTATCATTGATAATGTGTATCATGAATTGCTTGGATGTGTTTCTTAATCCTCATGTGGTTATGGAGCGTGTGGAGAAGCCAAGAAGGCATGTATAAGGTAATATATTGATTCCATAACATTGTTTTAGTGTTTTCACTAATATCTTACTCACTCTTCTCCTCATTCTCATGCAACAGTTTGAAATATGGAATTTTTTTAGTGTTCTCACTGACATTGATTGATGCCTCATCCATGTGTGCAATCTAAGCATAAGCTATTTGGTTTTTAAATAGAATCTATATGATTTTCGTATTGTATGAAATCTGGAATCTATGTATTTTGTGTGAAATCTGGAATCTATTTATTTTTTGTGAAATCTAGAATCTAGGAAATTTAGAATCTATAGAATCTGTGCAATCTATCCCTTCACCTCTTTCTCATATGGGTTTCGTAGTGTTCCACGTAGATTTAACATATAGTCTCATCTGGGCTTCTTAGTCCTCCAATTAGATTGAACACACGGCCTGACTTCAACATAGATTGCACACACGAGCTATCTGAAATTTGGATTGTGGAATTTGCTTTAGTTTTCCCATTTCATTCAATTTCACAAGACATGACTTCTACTTATTTTCCCTAAACTGATTTCATCCTTCTTCTTGAATGTTTTCCACGCACTCCTACAAATATTCATCCCCTCTATGGCCATGTACATTTGGTGCCAAGACAAAAGCAAATCCCATATGATCTAGATATTTGATCTGTGGACCACAAAGCTCAGATCCCTGGACTTCAACTAATTCAGCTTTTCGTGCATAAAAAAGTTTATGGAGACTCTTAAATGGACCCACCCTCTCCTTTCAGGCGCCAATGTAAGTCCTCATGCCCCTTTAATTGAAAAAAATGTTTTGTCCATGTCTATTCATTTTCTTTGGTTTTGTTATGATTTCTTGTGCTTCTTCATGTTTATTAAATGTCCTATAGAGAAACATGATATTGATGTATTATAAGGTGATGAAGTGCATTCCATATCAATGTAGGGCCATGATTTTTATCCAAAAGATAGGTTTATTTTTTTATCTGCTTTAAATTTTTTTTAAATAGAATCACATGGGAATCATTTTTCATTACATTTGTAGAAAATTTTATGGTGGTATGCTTTTTCAATATAACTGGTAGTCCAAATTATAAGTGAGTGCTAAACTGCAGATGGAAAGATAGCATTGTTCCTATATTGTGGACTCATCTTTTCAAATTTTTATTTTAGTGGATTAAATAAATATATGAGTACAATGATTTAGTAAATGAATGTGTAATTTTTCTTATTTTTTTTGCAATACATGTAAATATATGATTATTGAAGTATATATATTCATAAATTATGTATTAAAATAACACTTTTTTGTCAATTATATTATCTAATGTCATGGCTTACTCATTTTCATAAATATTTTTTTTATTGATTCATGTTTTAAAATGATATAAAATATTAACAACATGAAAAAAAAATTATTATAAAAGGTATTACAATATAATTTTCATGTTCTTATAAGTACAAATAAAATATGCATTTTATGTTGTTAAATGTGCATAACATTTAACAAAAATCTTGCATAAAAGTGGAAAAAAAATTATGTGAAGTTATATTAAACATTAATTTGGTATATATTTACCAATATATTTGTTTAAAATGCACGGTTCTTGTCAAGATTCCATTTTATGTTTGTGTTTTTTACAGTTTTGGGATAGCATTTACTACTATTCAGGATGGGTGTTCATGCTGGTTTGATTCAATTCATGTGATGTAAACATAAAACAGGGTATATTTCATTGATTTTGGTCACTCTCTTCAAGTGTTTTTAGGATACCTCTTTAAAATATGAACATTACTTCAATGTTTTTATATTCTTCTCTATTTTTATTATGATTCTTCTATAACTGTATTTCAGGATGTTGCTGATTCGCTACTTGAAAAGAATGGATTCCTAGGGAACATGGAATTCTGAGTTGAGGTCGTCATACACCAATATTTTCTGTATGATCATTTTTTATTATTGTTGTCACTTGATTTCATTAATTTAGATGGATATTCGTATTGGTTGCTTGGGGTTATGAATTATAATACACTCTAAAAACATATGAGGTTATTCTTATGGTGGTGATAATATTATTTGGTGGTGCCTATTCAAAAACACATAAAACACATGTATGCACAAACATGCATAAATTGTTAATGTCTTGAAGGATCTTATATAAATATTTCTAAAGATAATAAGATTAGAAACACAAAATATTCTCATTAAACTATGATCATAAACATCATTATTCATGTGACATGTTTGGATATTGGATGTATTGATGAAATCGTTATGAATTTACATGGGTTCTAAATGAATAGAAGGTGATTGTTTCTCAAATTCCAGCTCATTTTGAGCCTTCCAAGCATACCCAATAACAGAAGCATCTACAGAAATCATCATCCCTTGAACTTGTTCACTTTTTCCAGCACCAACGATGGATGCCAGAATTCCTTCAATGTTATCTATCTTTAGTTTTTATCCAAATGTATCCTATATATTCTCCCAGAACCTGCATGTAAATGATAAAAAACAAATATGTGGTTGATAGTTTCAACATATTCCAATATATTCCAATAAAATATTACATGAAGAGGTGATCTTGATTCAAATTTTTTTCACCAAGTTATGAATTAGTAGCTTCCTCCTCCATTTCCTCTAGATTAGTAGAATTGGTTATGGGGGAATATAGACATTCCTAAGGGTCATCAGCCACTGAGGGACATGATTTATTGGGATTTCAATACGGATGATGAATTTACATTCTCACTTATTACATGGTTTATCATTATTGAACTTAAATGATTGAACTCGATGTTGATTTTGTTTCTCTTGTAGGTACTTTAATGAGAAAAATCAGTTTTAGTGAAATTTAAGAAGAAGAGGATGGATGGTTCATCATTTTCTAGGGGATAACACCCTCTAATTGTAGGTTATTTCTTTCTTCATTTGATTTTAATTTGAATCTAACTTCTCATTAATTTTTTTACCTATTAAAACCCCCTTTTTTATGATGGATGTGTGTTAGTTCCTAATATTTTCATTCAAATAATCACTGCACTAAGTATGTACAACTTGGTTATTACAACAATACTTGGTTGCTTGTAAAACATGCTGAGTGTTGAGTTTAATGGAATGCTGGTGTTATTTTGACATGTATTTTTCATGGTTTGTAGAAAATCTGGTTGAACAGTAATTTTTTAAAATCATGTATGCTGAAATACTAGCCCACATACTTTTAGAGCATTATTACAAGCTAATTTAATGTGCTCTCTATTGTAAAGAGACTTTCATGCATGATGAATCAATGCTTGTTGGATATACTCATGATCCGTAATTATAACATGCAATACTATCCTTAGACTCATTTCTAAATTGTTGGATTTGAACATTATATATTCCTTTGTTCTAAATTTGATTTTGACTCGACCAAGAGTACAAAGCTACAATTTTTAGGGGAGTTATCATTTTTTATGTACACTTTTTTTCCTGCTCTATTTCTTAAATTTGTGGTTTCATTTTTTTATACTTTATTATATTTTTCAGTTTCAATTCATCCATGTATCTTTCTCTGATTTGTGGGTATGCTTTTTGATTATGTGTGGTGTAGATCATGGAGATGAAGGATGTGACATAACATCAACTTATGTTTCTTCAATGGAACTAGAGTTGACTTGTTTTGTCTCTTCTAGTGTCCTACTTGGGGGTGATGAATTATCTTTTCCAGATGTAACTATTCTTCTACCATGATGGGTGTTTGAGGATTTCAATTACGAGATGGCTCGTCTCAGAGGATTTCAGTCAAGAGATGACATGGGTGGTGGGGGTGCGGTGGTAGAAACTGAATAGAAAGATCATCAATTTTTGTGTTTTTATGGTCTTATAAATCAACTCTAACTATGTATTGATTCATTTTGTATTAAATTCTATTATTAATATAATAAAAAAATTCTAAGTTTGAACATGTGTGAAAATTTTCTTCAGTTTCCTAATTAAAAGAGGTGTATTATTTTTTATAAATTAAAAAATATAATATATAATTTTAATGGTAATAAAAATTTATAATTTATATTTAATAATTAAAACATGTGTTTTATATGATAAATTAATAAATATAATATGATTTTTTATTAAAAATAAAAATTTATATTTTTTATTTAAATTTATTATATAAACAAAAATTATATGCTGGTAATATTATTACCAAGAGATAAATTTTTCATCAGAACCTTTTCTAAACACTTTAACCAACATATGTATTATCTTTTGGTATTATTATAATTGCAACAGAACTATTTTATCTATCGCAAAAACATTTAGCAACAGAGTTTTTCCCAACAGTATAGTGATAGAGACATATATGTTGGTAAAACTTTTTACCAATAGAAAATGCACTTTTACCAACAAATATATTCCCGTTTGAAAAAGTGAAATATTTTGTAGTGAAGAGAAGGTATAATAATTATGGAAAGGTAAAAAAAGAAAACATTTCATTTCAAAATGTAGATATATTATGTTCAATATGGAAAGGTAATTAACTAAAAACCAATCAATTTAATCAATAATCAGATAATTTAGAACATAAATATATATTTTTATATTGAGAATATTGTGGATAATAATAACTGAATATAAATAATGTAAATTGTGAAATGTTTTATTTCATCTGTCCTAGGTTGATGGTTCCTTTACAATCAATAATTTTTAAAATATTATTTAATACTAATTTGAAGAAAACCATTTTATAAGGCTTGAAAACTAATATCTCAAATGATACTATTGATGCACCTAGGTGATTATATCAAATGTAATGCAACCAATATCATACTATTCCAAATAATTCCTCATATATAGAATAATTGATTTAATTCGTAAATATTGTGCCCAGTAAAATTTATGTATTGTGTAAATAATAATGATTACTCAATATTTCCCTAGATTATCAAATAACTATCAAAGTAATATCCATATATAAAAATGGTATACAATTGGGGAAATATAATATTCGTGATAAATAATTGGGATGTTGAGTGAAAATTTAATGATCAATAATCACTATAATGTAAATTACTTATAGGGAATTCAACGGCTATGAAAATGATTCAAGGGAGTGAATGTCAATAGTATCTATGATAAAAATAATCATTTTCCATATAGAGGGAGAATAATTATGGTATCAATATGAAGTATACCCATTACCTTAATAATATGGGCAGTTTTGAATGATTAATAGAATTAGCACAAAAATATTTTTTTAAAAATTCTTCAACAAACTATTCTTTTTTTATTATAAAAAATTTAAAAAAAATTTAAATAAAAAATATTATTTAAATATTATTTTCATTATTGAAATATATATTTAAAATTGGAAATAAATCATCAATGAAATGATAGTGTGTAATTCTATACAAGGTAAAAAAGAAAATTCATTTTCATTGAAAAATTTCTAGAAAAATGAATTTTTCAGAAAGAGTTAATAAGGGGTCATTGATAAAAATTTTAAAAAGTAAAATTTGGGTCAAAATATATTTTAGTATATAAATTATAAAACATTAAACAGAACTGTTATTACAACAATTCTAGAAGACACGGTTTTGTTATCATATGGATTTCCAAATTAATATTATGATTATATGAAAACATTTTAATAATATTTTTCATCTAATAATGTTGAATATACAATTATATAACATGGAAAACATAATGAATTACTCTAGAATAAGAAAATTAATTTTTTTCATTAAACAATTCTAATATAAATTTCTTTAATATTGATTCAATAATAAACATTCTCGATCAGAAAGTTATTTTGTAATTAACAATTAAAATGATCATAATATTGAACTGAGAATTAATCAATGAGTCCATTTTGTGCATAAAATATTAATAATAAAAAACTACAAAAAAATAAATAATAAAAAGTCAATATAGACATAATTATATATTATTAATGGAAACAAGGAGGTTATATTACTCAATTAAAACAAATTGAGTTATAAGATTCTTTATTACTATGATACTAATATTCAAATCCACAGAGATAAAATAATTATAATGTAAAATTAAAAGAAAATGAATATGTGTATTTTAAACACATTAAATGTTAAAGGGTTATTATGTGCACCATATAATTGAATTTAAGTTTATAACGTTACAATATTCCTCAATGAAATGAAATTGAGACAAAATCTCATTCTTTATGCTGTACTTTTGGTCATACATGATTTAACCACTAATATACTAGCTATAAACATTATATTAAATTATTATCGAAATATATTATTATTTTAATTTCATATATGATCATTTTGTAACATTTTATCAATCTTTTTTCATTAATCTATAGTTTGTTTTATTTTTTTAGGAGTTAATTTCCTGGAGTTTCGAGTATGTTCAGACTTATGTTATTTTTTTCATTATTAATTTTATAATTATTACAAATATAAATAATTAAATCCATTTTTTAAATATAATATATATATATATATATCAATCCATAATATTTTGAGATTAGTAATTAAATACAACATTCATAGAGACGGTAGGTTGTACATATGCCTGAACGTTCATTCCATTTTCATCTTATATTGAAAGAAAAAAATATATTATACATATTTTTATATTATAATTATAATATAATATGTATTTCATATATATTAGATATTATTATTAAACCCATCGTTAATATATTCCTTGTAAATCGTGATAGAATCGGATCACTTCGTGATGCGGTAGTCCGTCGTACACACGAATGAAGTTATCGTGTTTCCAATAAACATGTATCATGAAAGAATGTGTTCTATAATAATTTTAAAATCATAAATACACTATTAATAATATATATATGTATCATATTAATTTTTTTCCAACATCATTCCAAACCATGGAAGGTGGTGATGAAAAACAAATGACATCGGTTCTTGAGGCGGTAGTCCACTTTACACATGAATGGTGATTTTATAACAAATTTTATCGATGTGAGTGATGTTTTAGGTCTTAAACATATCATAACAACATATATTTATATTTATGATAGTTATTTCCTTATATATTCACGATATGAAAAGAATATAATGGGTTTTAGGTATAAATAAAACAAAAATATTCATTGGCGAATGTTATATATTCTTCGAGTATCTCTTTTTGGTTTGAACTAAAGGCCTATGACCAAATAATGGATTCAAGGATTATTATAGGGTATTTTTAATTTGTATTTGGATGTTTCTTGATAACCCATATGGAATCATATATGTGATTAATTTAATAGAGTGAGTTCCCTTTAATTATGTAGGGGGAGTGGCATTCTTTTAAATAACAAAAACTAAACACTATTGGGGGAAATCCCTTACCTTGTGAGGCTCAAATAATGAACCATTATTGATAATGTATTATATGTAGTCTACAAATGGGCCTTATATGTGGCGTTTACAAGTTTTGTGTAATTTAATCAACATAACTTCTACGACTAACCACTAAGTAAACTAATTTTTAGCATAATCGATGTGACTAACATCTACAATTTTTTATAATACCTATTGTAAAAAAATGTGACTTTTTTATAAATTATAGATTATTCTAATCAATAATATTGAGTCCATTTTTTTAATTCAACTCAATGATGTGACGGAATTGTTTTTAAAATTTATCCAATAGAAGTGTAAATAAATCAGGTTTTTAAATTGAAAATATTCGCAAAATTTATATTTGTTTATAAATAAATTAATTATAAAATAATTATAATGACAAAATTTAATTAATATAAGAACAATTGTTCAAATATTACATTAAAACAAATTTTAAATAAAAATTTTCATTATAAATTTTTAATATGAAAAGAAAGTTTTCGATTAAAATTCAATATTATTCTGTATTCATAAAAAATGAAACTCCCCAAAAAATAACAAAAAGTTCCGGATAAGATAATTTTGAAATTCACATTTCAAATATTAATTTTATATTTTAAAATAAAAGTCATAAAAGTCTCAAAATTATATTTTGAAACAAGTACACCATTAAATGGTGGAAAAATTGCCTTTTCAAAAAATACAACTTTTTATGCATCAAAATTTATTTATTATTATATTATGCTTATAAAATATATGTTATATGAAAAGAAAACTAATTTATTGAATGAATAATATTTAATTTTCATTATTATAATTAAATATTTTTAATTAATTTAATTTATTAATATAAATCTCCTTTTGTCTCATAAAAATATCTCTTTATAAATAACATTTCATTTATATTCAATTTCGTTATATTCATTTATTATTAATTAGTATCCAATAAAATCAACCATATATTTTCAAATTTTAGTTAATCCTACTCATAATTTCTAATATAACCACTAGGAGATAATTTCAATTTTATATAATACTATTAATAGTAATTTATTAAAATCTATCTTGCAAGTAGAGAAAGTTATCATATCAATTAATTTGTGTATATAATGAAAATCAACTCAGTGTTTTATGGACTTCAACCTATAAAATGTTTTTATTTAATGTATTATATATTGATTAGTGTTTTCATGTTATATTCCCTTATACTCAAGGTGTATCATGTCATGTATTATTTTAAAGAAATTTTTATTTGTTTATAAATTTATTCTGTCACATTCTCTACACCTTAATTAAATTTTTCAATTTTAATTTAAACAATATCATGATAATTTGGGGTTTGATATTTATAAAAACATTGTCAAATCAAACCACATTATAAAAGGAATAAAGAAAATATCTTCTTCATAAGATGATATTTTTAGTTGAATGAAATATGGTATAACATATAACTGGATTTATATGTAGCAGAACATTAGTGTAAAATAAAGATATATACATATATAAAAAGATTAAATAATTTTATAGAGTGATTGTGTTCATTTATAAAAATAAATTGAATAATCAGTGGAATATTTAGAGAATCTAATCCATAATTTTTTGATGTTCTAAAGCACCATTCGATTTATCAGATAATAATTTAATATGATATCATTTTTTTCAGAGTCATTTTTCCAAAACATGAGTATTTATTTTACAACATAATAATATAAGGAAATATATTTTCATGATATATTTCTATTTCATAATCACAATTTCATAGATTTTTTGTTTTTTGATCAATTCCCCCATTATCCCTTTACTCCATGAAATAAGTACAAAAATGAATATTTTATACCTGAATCACTAAAATTCAAATTTAACTCATCATAATATCCATATAATATTGAAACTTATTTTTGGCTATCTCTGAGTATTTTACAAAAGCAATATGGTTAAAACATTAATCAATAAAACTTAAATGTAATAGAACATTTTCATCACTAATATTTATTCTTCAAATTGTTTAATAAAACCAATGTAATAGTAACATGGACATTGTGTAGGTCAATTGTTGGTGTTAAAACCATATCATCATTCAATTTTTGTTACAATCACAACATCTTTTCCAGATACATTTGGTAACCACCCAACATATAGGTTTCCCTTTTTTCAAAATAATATTTTTATAATGATCCCCATAATATTATGGATATCCTTGAAATGAAATTATTCAATAAATATCCTTTTTTGTAGGGTTTTCAGCAAAACAACATTTACCAAAAATTCGAATAATATTACTTTTATATCATCATTAATGTGTATCAGTACCTTTAATCTTATTTCTATAAAATATAAAACAATTATTTTACAAATAACTATTCCGCTAAAACAATTACATAACTAATGGTTTATGTTGCCATAAATTTCATCTAAAATATCCTCTATCTGAGTGGAATCCCATCACATAAAACCTAAAAATGGTTTTAAGGCATTGAACATATGATCAACCCCAATAGAATAAATCCAAGATAGAATATATTATTATTAAGTTAACGAATACAAATTTTATTACAAAATTTAATAAAACACATAGACATTTCATTATCCTTATAACCAAAATACATTTGGGAAAAAAACATGAAAATTTTATTACAGGAATCCAAAAATATAAATACATTATCAATTTCATTTATACATGGTTATCTCTACCTTATAGGTATTATCATATGTTATTCAATGTCACTATCTATTGAAATACCCCATAATTGTGTATAAAGAAAATATGAATTATCATAAGTAAATCCCATGAAAGTTTCAAACTATATGTGTAGTAAGGCCTACTTTTAGGAAAAGGAAACACTCAAGTAAATCCAAAGATGTCGTGTTAGAAATTATTAACCCCGGGTACATCTATGAAAGAACCATGTCCACTTGTTGTATTAAGACAATGATGTTTTTCCAACAAATACAATAAAATCCATACCTTTCTAAAACTCTAAAAATATCTTCTATAGTTATCCAAGAATTATATAAAATGGATTTTAACATAATATATTTTTTGCTAAATATAGTTCCCTTGGTTTCTGAAAAACATTATCTGATCGAAACTAAAGAGAACTGAGCCACAATAGCCTAGATTTGGGGCCTAATACTCATATATTGGCATAGATACAAGAAACACGCATCCGAAATGACCAAATAGTTTATTAGACTTGAAAAACATGATACATACATGAGTATTTTACTCCAAATGTATAAAAAATAAAATAAAGTTTTATAATATGATTTCAAATCATTCTTATTACAGTTCATGGAATTATGTGGAATGTAAAACAAATAATAGCGATCTCAATTGATTAGTAAAGGGTATGTATAGTGGATGAAATATTTAATAAATGTGAATAATCAATATTTAATGGTAAATAAGTACACACACATACCATGTAAATATTAGGATGATGAAAAATAAATATCTACAGTTAAATAAATGAGCGCACTTACCATTGAAATAACTAGATAATACATAATCAATATAGAAAGGTATGAATATGAGAAAAAAAATCTATTCAATTAATTTGATAAGGAATAATCAATATGGAATGTTTAATATCCGAAAACCATACATTTAAATCAAAAAACTGAAAATGAAATGCATCCATATACTTTTCCACAGTGAATGTCTCGTGCATATTAATAACTAAATAAAAAAGGATGAAAATTTTTATTATTAAATTCCATGTTTCTCTTTTACATAGAAACATTACGGTCAATATATTTCACAACACATTTTAAAACTGATGGATAGAAACCAAATTAGATGAGGCAGTCCAAATGATTGGTCTCATGAGACAACTGATGCATCTGGGGGGTTACGTTAAATGGTCACTAATCCATTTCATACCTATAAAAATAATTCCTTAAATATATAATAATCTATATAATTTATAAAAAATAGTCTTTATCAAATTTCTATATTGAGTAATGAACACAATTTTATCAATATTTCTGTAGATAATCAAATAACAATAAATATAATAACCATATGTGAAAATGGAGCATTTTTTTTTTGCAGTAATAATATTCATGATAAATAATGTGGATATTTAGGGGAAATTTATTAATCAATGAACACTCAAAGTGAATAACTCAAGGGGATGCCAATGATTAAGAATTGATTTAAGGAAGTGAACTTCAGAACTACACTTGGTCAAACTAATCATAATTCATCTGACAAAAAATAAGGATTGTAACAATATGATGTTCACCCATTAGAGTTTGATTAATGGGTGTTTTCATTTAGGAATATAATTACCTTAAATTGATCATTAAAATTATTTTTTTAGAAAATAACATTTTATGTTTTCTTTTAATTAAAAATCATTTTCTCTCGAAATCAATTTTTATTAAAACCTTTTCATTAAAAAATTAATTTTTAAAATTACAATGTAATTATTGGATAAATAAAAACATGTAAATTCATACAAGGTAAATAGAAAAATGTTTTTGAAATGTCAATGTTTTGAAAAGTAGATTGTTATGAAATCAACACATTTTTTACTATAATTTTTTTAAATGTAAATATTTGTAAAAAAATGAATTTTAATAAAACATTTTGAAAGGGAATACGATTTTTATTTTATTTTTTATTGAAAATATGGTTTTGTAAGAAAATATATTTCTAACTAAATAGTAATATTTTACTCAAACAATTTATTAATATTTGAATATACCACAGAGTGTGTATATGGTTGTATCACATGAAAAATATCGGGAATAAGTATAACAAATGAAAATGAAATGTTTTATTAAAAAAAATCATACCATTTCCATTAATGGAAATTCAAAACTAAAAAATCTCGATTAAAATATGGTTCAGATATAAACCCATATAATGATAATAACATTGAAATGAGTATTAATAAATGAATAAATTACGTGTTTCAATTATAAATCCATATAAAAAATTTTATATACCACTTTATATAGTCAAAATTCATTATATGTTCAATCAAAAAATATTTTCGAAAATGAGTAATTGATATAACCCAATGAAAATAATTGAGTTACGATATTTTTTTCCAATTGGTAACATTATTATCAAACCCACATAGTTGAAATAATTCAGATTGAAACTGAAGATATCATGATGAATTAATTTTTCAGGTTATTAAATTTTAAAGGGGTATTATATATACCTTATAAAATCAACTAGTTTCATTACATTATAATACGCCTTAATGAAATGATATTGAGACGAAATCCCTTACCATGTGATTTACTTTTAGTCGTAGTTTCATTGAAATATTTTATATTGGATTTATACATTTTAGGAAATTATTCTAAGACTATAATAATATTTATAATATCTTATATGATCCTTTTATATCATCTTATCCCTAGTATGTTAATAGTTATTAATTATATTGATTATTTTGGGTGTTAATTGTTATTTTTAGAGTATGTTTTGAATTGTATTTTTTCCTATTATATAGATAATGATTTAATTATTTATATAATATAATAAATAAAATAAATATCATATATAATTATTATATATTTACTTATCCAAACTTAAAAAATATTATGATAGGAAATGAAATACAGAATTCATGGAGACGGTAGGCCACACGTACACAAGAAAAATGTTTCAATTTTTTTATATTTAATGAAATAAAAGTAAATTATATATATATTATCTTTATAGAATTATTTTTATATCATATATATCACCTATTTTCATTTAACCCATCATTAATATATTCCATGCAAATAGTGAACAAACCACATTACATCGCAAGGCGGTCGTCCGTTGAACACACAATCAAAGTTACCATATTCCCAAAAAATGGAAAGCATTTTTGTATATGATATATAATAATTATATTAAAATAAATATATCATATATATCATATAATTATTTTCCTATCATTATTCTAACCCATGATTGGTTTTATTGGACAAAAGGAATGACATTGGTTCGTGAGGTGTTTTCTCACCCTACACACAAACGATAATTTCATATCCCATATGAAGGATGTTTAAGAAGTTTTAGGTAATAACCAACACATAAAAACACATTATTATATTTAATATAAGGTTTTTATTATATAATTATGATTTTATATTAATATTTGGTGTCTGAGGAATAAATAAAACAAATACATTCATTGTTGAATGTTACTTATTCATCAAGTATCTCCTTTTAGTTTTCAGAAAAATCGTTACTTTATTTTCATTAAAACCTATTTAAGTATTATATAATGAGTATATATGATTTTTTTATTTAATAATATATTATTTTCATGATAAAAAGTTATTAAGATGTGTTCATAAGTAAGTGTAGTGCGTTCATTTTTATAGTAGAGGGTGAGTGGAATTCTTGTAAACACAAAAAAGTAAAAGTTATTGGGCAGTCTCTATAACTTCATGTGCCTCCAATAAGGATCCTTATTTTATAAAATATTATATATGGTCGAAATAATTCCGTTAAATTGTGTTTTTAAATGTTTTGGTTCACCTCAACACCTTATCATTTAAGACTAACTACTATATGAACTCATTTTTACATTCAGTGTAGTGATTAACATTAAAATTTTTGAATAATAAATTTAGAAAAAAATTAATTTGACCTTATAATAAATTATAAATTATACTTATTTCAAGTATTAAATAAATTGTTTCAAATTTAACTAAAAAAATATTCATAATTTATTTTAAAAATTATCTCGTAGACATGACAACAAAGCATAATTTAAAAGTCAAAATGTTCAATAGTTTACTAAATTTTTTTATATAATTTATTTCAATTAACTAATTTTTTTAATATAATCTTAGTTTATATAATTTTTATTTAAAAATAATTAAAATATATTTTTACATTATATATGATATTGATGAAAATTCAGTTTTCCTTTAAATTTTAATATATTTTATATTTTTAAAAAAATAAACTACTTAGTAAAATACAAAAAATTCACCATAAGATAAATATTAAATTCTAAATTCATAGTTTTAGATTATTTTTTAAAATTATTTTTGTAAAAGTTTCAAAAAAAAATTCAAAAAATGCTCTCTATAAAAATAAGTCAAAATTTACTTTTAGAAATTTACATTTTCTTATAAATAAAATTATAATCGTTCTAATTTAATTAGTGTAAAATATATTTAATGAATTCCAAAAACATTAATTTAACATATAATATATAAATTTTGTTTATATCATTCTATATTAAAAAAATTCTTTACAATGATAGAATTCCTTTGAGTGTTGAAAACCCATTCATTATAAAAACATTTCCTCAATATTCATTTTGTTATTAAACGTATATAAATTTAATTGGTATCCAGTTAATTTAAAAATTACATTCATAATTTCTTTAATACTATTAATAACCACCAATTTAATGCCTAGGATATAATATGAATTTTAAATAATAATCTTAATAGTATTCGTTAAAACTTGGTCATGTGTGTAACATAACCTATTGATGAAAGTCAATGTTACATATAATGAAAAATAAACATAGTGTCACATGAATTTGAAGCTATTTTTTTTAAATAAAATAGAAAATATATCATAGGGTATCATGATGTTATATTACCTTATATTTTTGGTGTTTTTTAATCTATTCTATTAAATGAAATGTTATTCCTTTTAAATTTTTGGGTGTTAAAATGATCATCTAAAATATTACTTTTCATGTTATTTTAGTTATAAGTGTTTATAGTACCATTATAAATATATCAATTTATTGGGTTTAATTATTTAATAAATGTAATACACTCCATTAAGTAAATTATGTGTCATTTTTTCGGGTGGTTTATATTATGTTACATTTCAAAATTTGACACACATTATTTACAAAAAAAATAAATTATTTTATATACATTTAAAATTATGGGCTATTATATTTTTCACTTATATTGAAATTATTTTTCCTAAAATTTCAACTCATATCCCTAGTTGAGAATTTATGAGGGTACATCAAATTTATTTCCTCCAAAGGTTCTCATGTTGATTATTCAGACATGTGATTCCACCAAATTTAATTATAAAATTATGTTTTCTTTTTAATATATAGTTTTATATATGGACCAATATCTTTACTAGTTAGTCCCCATAGAAGAGGTAACTCTCCAGTTTTACACGATTTGAATTCATCACATGTGATTTTTTTATGTACATTCTCGGTTGATATATATGGAAGACATCATGAACTAAATCCATGATTGGTAGAGGTGTTATCAAATAAGCTATTAATCCTATAAAATTAAGGATCTAACAGGATTTATTGTACCTTGGTAAAATATTTCCCTTCTTTTTAAATTTTATGAATCACTTCCAATGTGATATTCAAAGGAAAACTATCTTGCAAATTCAAACCAATGTTCCACTTTCAAGATTTTCATATATCTATTTTGTGGAGTACAATACATATTAATGGGTATTTGAAAATTTGAACCTTCTCTATCATATCTTGTATAAGATCATGCATAATAATCCTACATTCACTAACTTCAACCCACCATGTGGGTGTTCTAAATTGCTTCCCATATAGATCTTCAAATAGTGTTATTTGGATACATGAGTGGAATATTTTGGTGTATGATAACTCATTAAATAGGAAAATTTTCTCCCACATTCAATTACATTAAATTGAGAAATATCTCAGTATTTCATGATGTTTTTGAAATTTTCATACAAATTGGACATTATTCTAGGAGTGATAGGTCATAAATATAGTACCCCCGGTTTGAGGTATGTGGCCTTTTTTTGCATTTTTATTTGTTTAAAGTGCATGGGATGAGTTGGGAAGAGGTGGGGAGAGTTTGGAATTGTTTTGGATGAGTTTGGAAGCTTTTCTATGGGTACACGATTTGTGGACGGTTAGTGGAAACCCTGCAGATTCTCCAGGAAATCGTGTAGGGGGAGACAGTAGCATGCGCATGGTTTTCCAAACCGTGTGAGGAAACCGTGCAGACCCTTGCTCTCGGGGCAGTAGCGTGTGCACGGTTAGTGTATGGTTCACCAAACCACGTGGTCTAACCGTACGGCCACTTAAAATAGGGTTTTAAAACCCGAGCTCACTCTGTCTTGCCTCATTCTACTCCAATCATCCTCTCACTCAAGCCTCACTCGGGATTTTCGGTTATCAAGGGTTGGATGGGTTGTCCCACTTGTTTTGGAAGCAATTTGATGGGGTTTCTTGGCAGATTGACGGTGGTTTCTCCCAGTTAAGTCTCTTTTTATGTTTCCCTTGTGTTTTCCTCTATATTTACATCTCTCTCTTTCATGGTTTTCTAGATCTACACTTTTTATCTGTAGATCTAGGGTTTTGGTTGCCTTGGATGATCATTTTAATTCTTGTGAATGTTAGGGAAAGTGATCTAGAGAGGTTTCGATGGTGAGTTCACCGGATTTGAGGTATGGTTTCTTGTCGGTTGATTTCACTGGAACCCTATAGGTAGGCAGCTTCTCTTTCGACTCCACCTGGTTAGAACTAGTGGTTCTTTGTTACAATTAATTGTTGTGTTGAAAATTAATTTTGATTTGTTATTCGAAATTGGTTGGAAATCCCTTTGGGGATTTTTGGGGAAATGGGGTTTTATGGTGAAATGCTTTAGTTGTAGATTTTAAAAGGGAAATTTTAAAATGGGTTGTTTTGCTTGATTTGTGAAAATGATTGATGGAAAGGGTATTTCTATGAATTGGTTGTTTTATTGAATCATGGTTTGGCATGGAAAATGATTTTCAATAAATGGGTGATTTATTGAAGTTGATTGATATGCATTGGAATTGGTTGATTTCATATTGTTATGACCTTGGTTGGTTATATTCTTGGTTGTGATTGATTGGAATGTTGTGTAGAATTGGCGAGAAGTACCACTATAAAAAGGGGATGGATAGTGGACTAAAGGGCCTCTATCAATGGTTAAGTGGACAAGAAGTTCCACTAAGTGTGAATGTGTGAACTGGTTGTACGGAAGCTCCACCATTTTGGTTGTTTTGTTGTGCATTTCTCTGCAAGTTGGAAATTGTTGTGCTAATGTGTTAATGATTAAATGGCTTCTGGCATGTTTGGTTTGCTTTCCCTTCGTTGCTTGGTTTGGGTGTGATGGATTGGTAAGGGAATGTTTGGCTTATGGAAATGGTTGTACTTGTGATTATTTTATATAAATTGTTTTATATAAATGTGCTAATGGTTTTATCCTAGTGGCCTGTGTAGGGAAGTAATTTGGGGAAATCTTACAGAGTTTTAGTACTCACCCCTACTTTGGCACGTTGGTGTCTTTTCAGATGTTGTGTACCATGTTGTGCGGAAAGATAAGGAATCTCCCTCCTTTAGTGGTGCATCGTGATGTCATGGTGGAGCTTGGAGCTTGGAGCTTGCTGTGGAGCTATGGGGGTGTCATGGCTCGTTGATTTGGTTATTAGTTTCCACTTGTACTCTGATGTGGTGTATACATGTCTGGTTGTTTTTTTTTGGGTTGTATTGTGGTATAACTTGGTTGAATTTTGGGAATGCATGCTTGAATTATTTATTGATATGCATCATATAGCGGTGGTTAATGGATGGTTTTGTTGGTTTTTTCTTAAGGTCAAATCATTCCCCAATTTGATCATGAAGCCCTCAGAATTTATTGTCAGCCTTTGGAGTCTTGGGAACATTACTTAAGGCCATGTATCCCTCACTGCCCCCTCAATTCAATGAGGTAGGGGTGGGGTGTTACAAATGGTATCAGATCGTTCAGTCATTTGGTGTTGATTCTCATATTTGGATTTGACATTCGTAGTGGTATATTCCTTGAGTCGGGATGGTACCAAGGCGTAGGCTTGTCGGAACATGGAATGTATAGCATAAAAGGACGTAGCTAACCCTTTTATGCTGAAATTCATGTTACCAGGGAGTTGGGTACATAAGTGTTTTGGAGACACTTATAGGCATTGGAAATCTCATTGTCATGGGTGTAGCTAATGAGATGTGCATGGCATATATGGTAGAAATGACTTCCCTCTAGAATGCTTATTTCACTGTGGTATAATGATTTATTTTCTGAATTGAGAAACTATTTTGCAAATATGTGAAATTGTAATGTGAAAAAATATGATATTTTGAAAATGTTTTGCTTTTCAAAAATGGTGAAACATGGACAATTGGGAAAACGTGAACTTGTGGAAATCCTTGTGCGATAGTGTTGCATAATGTTATTTGAAATGGGATTTCTTGATGTCTACAAAAGTGATCCTCATGGTGGGTTGTTTTCTGTTTATAGAAATGGCACCAGGTAGGCGTCATAGAGACCAACCAGAGGAGGCTGCTGAGAATGTGGTAGCACCTGAGCCTCAGGTGAACCAGTAGCTATTGCGAAGCATGGTGAATGATTTCAATGATTTGGAAAGTGGAAATAAAATGGATGAACCAAGGCATGTGGATCATTCGGTTCAGTTTCAAAAGTATAATCCACCAATCTTCAGGGGTGATTCAGAGCCAGAGAGGGCAAAAGCATGGATGAATAGAATGATCAGGATTTTTGAGTTCTTGGGAACACCAGTAGAGTTAAAAGTGAAGTTGGCCATGTATATGTTGGCAGATCCTGCCCTTTAGTGGTGGGAGTCGGTAGTCCATGTGGGGACGAACTAGGGTGTGACGTGGGAAGGCTTTGAGGAATCTTTGAATAAACTATTCTACCCACATACATTCAGAATTCAGCACACGACTGATTTATTTAGTTTGAAGTAAGAGCTTATGTCAGTGACGGACTATGCAGCTATGTTTATGAACTTAGTGCAGTTTTCACCTGTGGTGATGGGTAGCACATCATTGAAGGAAAGCATATTTGATGTAGGGTTAAGTCAAGAAATTTGTTCAAAGATAGAGGTGTTGTGTATAGATGATTACACAATGATGGCGAATTGAGCCTCGGTGGATGAGCAAGGTCTATTGGGAGCTCTGGGTGGAGGAAGTATGGTGGTACCCAGGGGGAATAGTGGGAAATCTAACGTCGAGTTCAAGCTAAGGAGGGACACTTATTCCCAGGGTGGGAATATGGAATATAATCTGACAGCAGGATCTTTGAATCTTCCTCCAAAGCCCCAGAGAAAACCAGGATGTTTTCAGTGTGGTTCTACGAGCCACATCAAGTGGGATTATACGGAACAACCTCGATCATGTCATAATTTTAAGTAGATGGGGAATTTGATGCGTTATTGTCGAAATGATCCATGTTTAGGTGCTTTTGACACTCCACAGGGATCGCAGACATCGTATGCTTCGACGGGACATGGACAACAGCACACCCCTCGTCAGTAGTATAAAGTGGGTATTGGGGATTCTCGAAATACCACGAATCCTCAGCAAGGAAATAAAGAGAAGAGTGTGGCAACAAAGTCATTGTTCATAACTGAGCAGGTTGTGGTGGATAATTAGTCAGCACCATCCATGGTGTGAGGTACTATTCTTTTAAATTCTACCTTGATGCAAGTGTTGTTTGATATGGGTGCTTCACACTCTTTTATTTCTGCAAGTGTGGTTGATTTACGAGGTTTATGGGTAGAAATGATGCCTTCAGTTTTGAAACTTCAAAATCCTCTGGGACGAAGAGAGTGTCGAGCCTTCTTGAGTATATCATGTTGTATTTTTTTGGGTGAGGTTGAGATAACATAGAATATTTCACTGCGTGAGATGGATGGGTATGGTGGAATCCTGGGAATGGATTGGCTGATGGATTTTAAGGCCCACATCAATTGCAATGCATGGATAAGGGCTTTTACGACACACAACAGTGTTAGAAATATCTTTAGAGGAGAGAGGCATGAAAGGGAGGGTGCAACAGGTTTATTTGAACCAGTAGTGGGCACATTATCGTATTAGTCGGCGATGTTATTATTTGAATCAGTATATGGTGTTGAGCAGAGTGTTCTTCCAGCAGTGGTGGATCGGTTCATTGATGTTTTTCTTGAATAATTCTCTGGGTTACCTCCTATAAGAGAAGTGGATTTTACAATTGATCTCCTTCTGGGGACCAGTCCGATCTCACTTTCATCTTACTTGATGGCACCTACTGAATATAGGGAATTGAAAGTCTCATTGGAAGAGTTATAAAAATAGGTTTTATCAAGACTATCACATCTCTGTCGGATGTTCCAGTGTTGTTTTTGAAAAATGTGGATGTAAATTTGAGGCTCAATGTTGATTATCGTAGTCTTAACCAAGTTACGATAAAGAACAGATATGCACTTCCACGAAATGATGATTTTTTTGACCAGTTGAGGTGAGCTCCGTGGTTCTCCAGGATCGACCTGAGGTCAGGATATCTTCAATTGTGGGTGAGGAAGAACGATATTCCTAAAAAATATTTCATAATTAGATGTGGCCATTATGAATATGTGGTTATGCCCTTTGGTCTAATGAATACGCCAGCAGTGTTTATGGCATTGATGAATCAGGTATTTTAGAGATATTTGTATTCATTTGTGGTGGTGTTTATTGATGATATTCTAGTGTATTGAAAGACAAGGGTGAAGCATGAGAAGCACTAGGAGACTGTGCTAGGGATCTTGAGGTATCATCGGTAGTATTCCAAATTGTGAAAGTGTGAGTTTCAGATATAAGAAGTTTCTTTTCTTGGAAATTTTATTTCTGAATGGGGTGTTTCAGTGGATCCGGAAAATATAGGGGTTTTTATCTTGCAGAAAATGCCAAAGAATGTGTTTGAGATACGAAGTTTTCTTGGTCTAGCTTGGTATTATTAGAATTTTTTTCGTGATTTTTCACGTTTGGCTTCACTGATGACAGCTTTGAAAAGAATTTAGGTTCCATTCTAGTGGAATGAATAGTGTCAGCAGTGTTTCAAAGTGTTAAAGCTCCACCTTACATCAGCACCAATATTGTTTTTTCAAAAACTAGGAAAATGGTACATGGTGTATTGTGAGGCATCGGGATCAGGGTTGGGATGAGTTATCATGAAAGTAAATCATGTAGTTGTGTATGGATCGTGGCAGTTGGGGTGCTTGAGAAGAACTACCCATCCCAGGATTTAGAATTTCCATCAGTGGTCCATGCCTTGACAGTGTGGCGTCATTATCTCTTTTGTGAGAAATTCACGGTATATACAGATCATAAGAGCTTGAAACACATTTTCTCGCAAAGGGATTTCAACTTGAGGAAAATGAGATGGATAGAATATCTCCAGATGTTTGATTTTGACTTAATGTACACACCAGGTAAAATAAATTTGGTGGTGGATGCATTAAGCAGAAAATCATATGCTCAGATGGTGAAACAGACATCAGACCAGAGGCATTTGAAGTCGGTTATAGTTGATATGCGGTTGGAATGTGAGGACCAAAAAGATAGGGCGGTCTTTTTTTTAGTTTTGTTGATTCTTGACTTGGTTGGCTTGGTTAAATAGGCAGGTATATATGACTCTGAGTGTGTGACCATGGGGTCGAAACTCAATGGTGGGGAGACCATTGAGGGTTGGCAACTGAATGGAGATTCAGTTTTGTGTTTTCAGAATCGGATGGTTGTATTAGTTGCTTGTCAGCAACAACACTTTTCATTGGTTGAGTGTTCATCCAATAATAGTTATCAGGCATCCATGCATGTGGATCCATTTGAAGCATTTTATGGTTGGTCATGTCGTTCTCCATTGTTTTTTGGTGGAAATGGGTGAGTCCTCGATGGTTTGACCGAGCCTTGTCCAGGAGACTAAGGAGAAGATCAAATTGATCAGAAAGAGAATGGAGACGGCTCAGAGTCATCATAAATCATATGCGGATCATTGCCGATAGTCGTTGTCATTCGAGGTGAGTGATTGTGATTTCATGTAGATCTCCCCTAGGTTGGGACATCATCAGTTTGGGAAGTAGGGAATGTTATCTCCTTGGTATATTGGACCATTTGAGATTCATGAACAGGCTAGTGATGTGGCTTATCATTTGGCTTTTCCACCTTGGTTCAGTGCGTTACACAATGTGTTTCATGTGTCATAGTTCAAAAGGTATTGGCCAGATCATGACTATATTATTCGATGGGATCATGTGGAACCTGAACTAAATGCTTTGTTGGTGCACGTGCCAGTCTGGGTTGTGGATAGGCAAGATAAAGTCTTGTGTGGTAAAAGAATCGGTTTAGCTCGTGTTTTGTGGAAACATGGTCAAATCCAAGAGGAGACTTGGGAGCGGGAGAAAGAGATGGTCGAGCAGTGTCCCAAGCTCTTTCAGCAAAGGGCAGGTTCACTACATTCCAAGGACGGAAAGTCCAATGGTGGGGAGAATTTAGTACCCCAGATTTGAGGTATGTGGCCTTTTTTATGTATATTTATGTGTTTAAACTAAATGGGATTAGTTGTAAATAGGTTGGTAGAGTTGGAATGGTTTTGGATGAGTTTGAAGGCTTTTCATTGGGTGCACAGTTTGAGCACGGTTAGTGGAAACCATGAAGATTCTCTAGAAATCTGTGTAGGGGGGGATAGTAGGCATCACACAGCCTATGCATGGTTTTCCAAACCATGAGAGGATACCGTACGAACCCTTTCTCTCGGGGAAGTAGCATGTGCACGGTTAGCGCACGGTTTACCAAACCGCGCGGGCTAACCGTGCGGCCACATAAAAATAGGGTTTTAAAACCTGGGATCACTCGGGATTGCCGAATTCCACTCCAATATTCCTCCCACTCGAGCCTCACTCAGGAATTTCTATTCTAAAGGGATATAGGGTCTCTCCAACTCGGTTTGGAAGTGTTTTGAAGGGCTTTCATGGAAGATTGAAGGTGGTTTCTCCCAGGTAAGTCTCTCCTCTTGCTTCCCTTGTTTTTTCTTCTAGATCTACATCCCGCTCTTTCGTGATTTTCTTGATCTACACTTGTTTTGTGTAGATCTGGGGTTTTGGTTTCCTTGGATGATGATTTTAAGTCTTGTGAATTCTAGTTAAAGTGATCTAGAGAGGTTTTGGTGGTGCGTTCACCAGATTTGAGGTACGGTTCTTTGTGGGTCGATTTCGCTGAAACCGTAAAGGTAGGTGGATTCTCTCTCAACTCCACGTGGTTAGAACTAGTGGTTCTTTGTTACAATTAATTTTTGTGCTAAAAAATAATTGTGATTTTTTATGCGAAATTGGTTGGAAATCCATCTGAGGATTTTTTTGGAAAAGGGGGGTTTTATGGTGAAATGCTTTAGTTGTGGATTTTAAAATGGAGATTTTAAAATGGGATACTATGGTTGATTTGTTAAAATGATTGATGGAAAATGTTTTTCAATAAATTGGTAGTTTTATTGAAATTTTTTTTGGCGTGGAAAATTATTTTCAATAAATGGGTGATTTATTGAAGTGGATTGATATGTAATGGAATTGGTTTCTTGAATGTTTTTGTGACCATGGTGGTATATATTATTGGTTGTGATTGATTGGATTGTTGTGTGGAGGTGGCGAGAAGTACCACTCTAAAAAGGGGATGGATTGTGGACGGAAGGGACACCATCAAATGATAAGTGGACGAGAAGTGCCACTAGGTGTGAATGGGTGAACAGGTTGGATGAAAGCTCCATCGTTTTGATTGTTGGTGTGAAAGAGTGAACAGGTTGGACGGAAGCTCCACCGCTTTGGTTGTTTTTTTTTTGAATTTCTTTGCAAGTTGGAAATTGTTTTTCTAATGTGTGAATGATGAAATGGATTGTGGCATGTTTGGTTGGATTTCCCTTGGTAGCTTGGTTTGGGTGTGATGGCTTGGTAAGGGCATGTTTGGCTTATGGAAATGGTTGTACTTGTGATTATTTTATATAAATTGTTTTATATAAATGTGCTAACGGTTTTATCCTAGTGGCGTGTGTAGGGAAGTCATTTGGGGGAATCCTACTGTGTTTTAGTACTCACCCCATTCTTTGGCATGTTGGTGTCTTTTTAGATGTTGTGTACCATGACGTGGGAAAAGGTAAGGCATATCCCTCCTTTAGTGGTGAATCGTGATGTCTTGGTGGATCTTGGATATTGGAGATTACTGTGGAGCTGTGGGGGTGTCATGGCATGTAGAGTTGTTTGTTGGTTTCCTCTTTTACTCTGATGTGGTGTAGACATGTCTGGTTGTTTTGTTTTTGGTTTGTATTGTGGTACAAATTGGTTGTATTTTGGGAATTCATGCTTGAATTTTTTTATTGACATGCATCGTATAGTGGTGGTTAATGGATGGGTTTGTTGGTTTTCTCTTAATGGAAAATTGTTCCCCAATTTAATCTTGAAGTCCTCGACATTTATTTCCAGCCTTTGGCATCTTTGGAATGTCGCTTAAGGCCAAGTAGCCCTCACCTCCTCCTCAAGCCAATGAGGTTGGGAGGGGTGTTACAGTACATATGTTAAATTTAGAATTCAGATCGTGCTGAAGTCATTGAAATAATTATATGGTGAACCTAGGATCAGGATCAAATGGGATCGAATGTCGTTCCCCATGAATACTCATCAATTATTTTATGTATATAATAGAAATTTATTCCAGATAAAAAATCCATTGTAGTGTTGAAATGTATAGTCTTGGTGTTTTTAGGTAATAAAGTCCATATGAAATTTCATCCTTTGGATCTCTTCAAGAGACTAGTGAGAAGGTCAAGGGTGTAGTTCTCCAATTTCATTGTGGGTATGGTAAATGATTGTATCATCATGTTGTACTAAGGTATCTCATATTTTTTTGAATATCATTCCATACACTTTATAGCGTACTTAGATATCTATTTTATCATGTTTTCCTAACAAAATTTTACTCAAAAAACATGGCGTATCTTCGTACATCGAGAATGGTTTGAGAAATATGATCTATTTAATATATCCAATATAACGACCCATACTTTACATACATTGTTAATACTTCCAAATTGAAGCACACTTATTACAAAATATGACAAAACCACAAAGGACCGTATAGGTATAGTGTCTTTATAAACTGGGAAACATAAACAACTGGTTCATAAATCTTCTACAGTGTCTCCCATTTATTTCATCATATCTAGGGTCCCTTTTAGCATATTCTACTTAATATCCATCTTCCTGACCTGGGGAAAAGAAAACATAAAAGGGTGAGCTCAAATGCTCAGAAAGGGAAAATAAAGGAAATAAAAATCATATCATATCTTTTTGAAAATAAAAACCTGCAAAAGAGATCATAAAATCTTATCATGGAATAAATCATAGAAGTGAAAATGAGATCCCCATAATCATAACATAAGACTTGAAACTTTGTGGCATGCACACATAATCATGTAAAATCATTTCTTGTTAGTCATGACTCATTTCTAAGACTATCTTAGTGGACAAAGACCCTTTCTGAACCGAGTTCACTCCTCGTTTCAGTCCTGTATCACTGAACCGAAATAACCTTCCGTTCCATCCATGTCTATCTCATGAGATATAAAATCTTTACCCAATGCATTGGAGGGAGATATAGGTCCCACCCATCTTATAATGAATCCTTTCTTATGTGTGCCACATAATCATAAACCATACATCATAGCGTAACCCATGTAATAAAAATGGGATTCTTAAACAACATGACATCATAAAACAATTCATATAAGATAAAGGAATTCATAAAAATGTTTCCATCACAACATAATCAAATCCATGTAATAATAGGGATAAAAACATAACCCTTTATTATCTTAGATGAAAAATAATTTTGATAAAACACTTGAACTCCATTCTTGAGGAAAATATCCTTTCTTCTTCAAAAACATTTTTCCTTTCATAACATGTCATACAACTTTAAAATAAAAGAAGTTGATTAAAAATAAACTTGAAAACTTGTAAAGGAAGTTTCTTGGAAATAATGTTTTAAAAATCCATTCATGCCGTATAAGTTAAAAAAACATTCTTCGTACTTTTGTCGGAAAAGTCAAAAAAAATACCTCGTACGGAAAACGACAAAAGATTCCTTTAATTTCCTTTACTAAAAACTCACCGAAGCGTAAAATTGGATTTAAATAATTTTAGTTGGATGGAAATAATATTACATATTTATTAAACATGGATGTGGATGATAAAATACACCCCAGTAAATACTTACGAATAAACAATCTCGGATAAAAATGAGATTGTGATATTTCCCTTACCTTAGGTCCGATTTGCTTTGTTCGTGTCTGAAGCTCCTGTATAATGGTTTAAATAATGTTATTGACTTATTCCAGAATCATACATATTGATATGATATCATATATGTTCATATTATTAGCTTCTTGTTAGTAATATTTCATTGTTACTTGTTACTCGGGTCTTTATAACTTTCTGTTCTTATACGTGTTTTGTCGAATAAATTCTTATTCTTATCTTTAGGTTATAGATAATTCATTTACAGAATGGTATTAGTGTATTATATACCATATTCATTCATTCAATTCATTTATATAATCATTATGAAATGAAGATCATGTAGAACGAGTCGCATCACATCGTGGAGACGGTATTCTGTACGTACGCACAAGTGATGATATCATTCCTATGATCGTGGAATTGTATTGGAGTATATATATATTATTTCAGTATCAATATTACTTCATAATAATCATATATAGTTACTCATTACACCATTATACCCATCCTTGTAAGGTGATGGTGGAAAATAGATTACAGCACGGCGTGGAGATGGTATTCCGTACGTACGCACGCGCGGTGATTTCATTTTTCCGTAGGATGGATAGAAGGTGAATTAGGGTTGTTTCATATTTATAATAACATATCAGTATGTAAGTAATACTGATGTTATTACTTTATCATGAAACAACTAAAGAAGAAGAAGTTGAAGAAGAAAGAAATTGAAAAGGTCGGTAATGGATATTACCTCTTCTTTGGAACGCCTCTTTGAATCCTCCACTTAAGGAACTAAGATTGGTCTTTGGAGAATACCAGGACCTCTAGGATTATTCTAGGGAAGTGGAGAGGAGAAAATGGCAGGGGTTGGCCGAGCTTGAGTGCTCAAAATTGGTGTGAGGAGGAGGGGGAGGAGGTGTCCTTTTATAAGGGAGGAGAGGGGCACCTTAGGAATATCTCAAAATATTATTTTATATTAAAGTCAAAATCGGTATATAATGGTTCCAAAGGGTCTTATTTCGAAGCTAAAGTGGGGAAGGGTCGAAATCCTATCAACCAATAAGATTTAGACAAGTTTAGGGTATTATTTTAACCTTATTAATTATATTTAACTCTAAGTTAAATAATTTAACTTTTACCATGTCTTTTTGTTTTCTTTCACTATATGGTTAATACACTTACTATAACATGCCAAACGAACCCCAAATTGTTTATTATTAATATATATATCCTTATCTATGTCATTTGGAAGAACCTTATATTTTTAGGAATAAAATAACAATTAATAATATAATAATTGATTTAAAAACTATTTTGTGTCAATTTTGACACTATTTGATATATGATTTTTGTGAAAGTCATAACAGAATTATATGTTCGAACCAAGTTGATTAAATCAACACTAATATATCATAGTAACCTAAAAAATTAGTGTAATTCCTAAAAAGTCTCAAATTACATTTATTTTGGTGTTTATAACATCAATTATGTCAATATTTCATTAATAAGATAATTACTGCATCATCTTTGTGTCATAAATAAATTAAATTATTTGATGTCTAAAAATTAAAAATAAAATACCATCATGTAGGAAATATTTTTATCTTTCTAATGAATATTTAGAATTGAATTTATCTTATGTATAACCCCATATTAAAAATTATATACTTATTAAACTTTGATTTTAACTATTTTAACCCTTCTTTAAATAAATTAATAATAAATGTCCTAATCTAATCCAAGTGGGCCTAAATGGTCATATTTTATTCCTAAGATTGTTTTTGGTCTAATTACACTTGTCCAATAGAATTAGGACATGTGTTAGGGTAATATTGATATCATATTTACCCTTAGTTACCCTATTTACTATTAATCGCGGTAAAAAAAGTAAAAAGTTACTATTCACCAAAAAATTATTTTCAACTCATTGAACCACATTTTAGTCCTTGATATTAACCGTGTCTCTCGGATTTTCGAAATTCTATTCACATAAGCGGTAAAATTAAGTTTTATGCAAAATTCAGTTTTTTTAACCTACCACTTAGTGGTTTCACTATTCATCAAAAATTGAAAGTTTTCAGAAAAATACCAAAATTTCACCCTAGGCTAATTTCGATATTCTGAGTCCAAAAATGAAGTCCATTTTGAAAAATAAAATTTATAAAATTTCAAAAAGCGGTTATTACTATTCATAACGGCTAGTTTTAATAGCATATTGTTGTTTAGTGAAACTCGGTATTGCGTACGACGCAAGCTATCGAGGAAGGTCGCGATTGCGTGTAAAGCAAGCCAAGCAAGTGTTGTGTAGAAAAAGATTCCTTTGATGATTCATATAACATAAAAGTCTCGGGTGTTACATTATACCCCCCTTAAAAAGAATTTTGCCCTCGAAATTCGTCACTTTGTAACAAACAGATGAGGATACTTCTCCCTCATCATATCCTCAAGCTCCCATGTAGCTTCTTCAAGTTGGTGGTTCCTCCATAAAACTTTCACCAAGCGAGTGGTCTTGTTTCGTAGGACTTTTTCGCTACGATCTAGAATCTCTATCGGTTGTTCTTCATAAGAGAGATCTTGCTCCAGCGGTACAACTTCTGAGCTGAGTACATGTGAAGGATCCGGTATGTACTTTCTCAGGAGAGATACATGGAACACATCGTGAACTAGAGAGAGATTCGGTGGAAGCGCCAATCGGTAAGCTACCTTCCCAACACGATCCAGTATTTCGAAAGGACCGATATATCTAGGGCTCAACTTCCCCTTCTTTCCAAATCTTATAACCCTCTTCCAGGGAGATATTCGTAAGAACACTTTATGGCCCACTTCAAACTCTAGGTCTTTTCTTCGGTTGTCGGCATAAATTTTCTGTCGACTCTGAGCTGCTCTTATGTGTTGTTGAATAGATCTGACCTTTTCTTCCATTTCATCAACGAGATCAGGTCCTAATAGCTTTCTTTCCCCAACTTCATCCCAGCAAGTTGGAGTCCTGCATTTCTTTCCATAGAGAGCATCATAAGGAGCCATCTGAATACTGGAGTGAAAGCTATTATTATAAGAAAATTCCACCAAAGGTAGGTGTTGATCCCAACCTCCTTTGAAATCCATAGAGCAAGCTCTCAACATATCTTCTAGGGTTTGAATTGTTCTCTCAGACTGACCGTCTGTCTGGGGATGATAAGCAGTGCTGAAACTCAACTCTGTATCCAGAGTATGCTGAAGACTTCACCAGAACTTCGAGGTAAATCTCGGATCCCGATCAGATATAATAGAAAGTGGTACTCCATGCAATCTTACCACTTCCTTTACATATATCCTGGCAAGCTGATCTAGAGAGAAATCCTCTCTAATAGGAATGAAGTGTGCAGACTTTGTAAGACGATCAACTATGACCCATATAGCATTATTGCCTTTGGATGTTTTAGGAAGTCCTGTGACAAAGTCCATAGTGATGTTTTCCCATTTCCATTCGGGTATGGGTAATGGTTGTAACATCCCCTTAGACTTCTGTCACTCAGCTTTAACTTTTTGACAAACCAAGCATCGAGAGACATATTCAGCAACATCTCTTTTCATGTCATCCCACCAGAAGTACTATTCCAGGTCCCTATACATCTTTGTGCTTCCAGGATGAATAGAGAATGATGAACTATGAGCCTCATCCAGCAGCTCATTCTTTAATTCGGGGATGGGAGGAATGCAAACCCGATTACTGAACTTTATTATCCCATCACAATCAAGGTTGAATTCAGGAACATTTCTCACCTTCTTTTGTAACTCGACATCTTCTTTCTGTGCCTCTTTCATCTTCACATGTATAGATGGTTGAACATTCATTTGAGAAAGATAAGATTTTTCCCCTTCCATTATAATTCCAAGATCCATCCTTTGTAAATCCATAAATATTGGATCTTTTGTGATCCTCATCATGGATAAACTAGCATGGTCTTATCGACTTAATGCATCTGCCAGCTTGTTTGCTTTCCCAGGGTGGTAATGGATTGAGCAGTCATAATCCTTAATCAGCTCCTACCATCTTCTTTGACGCATATTCAAATCCTTTTGTGTGAAAATATACTTTAAAATTTTATGATCAGTATAAATATCACACCTTTCACCATAAAGGTAATGCCTCCAAATCTTTAATGCAAAGATTACCGCAGCCAACTCCAAATCATGTGTTGGGTAATTTTGCTCATGGATTTTCAACTGTCGTGAGGCATAAGCTGTCACCATATCATTTTGCATAAGAACACACCCCAATCCCTTCTTGGATGCATCACTGTAGATCACAAACCTTTCTCCACTACAAGGCAGTGTGAGCACAGGTGCACTGGATAACCTTCTTTTCAACTCCTTGAAATTCTCATCACATTCCTCTGTCCAGACAAACTTAACTCCTTTCCGAGTCAACTTGGTGAGTGGATTAGATAATCGTGAAAAATCTTTTACAAAACGTCGATAATATCCAGCCAAACCAAGAAAACTTCGGATCTCAGATACTGTGGTTGGTCTCGACCATCTTTCGATAACCTCTGTTTTTGCTGGATCCACAGATATCCCCTCTTTTGAGATTATATGACCCAAAAATGTAACTTTTTGAAGCCAAAATTCACACTTGGTAAATTTGGCATAAATCTTCTCCTTTCTTAGGGTCTTCAATATAATTCTCAAGTGATCTTCATTCTCTTCCTTGCTCTTTGAATAGACAAGAATATCGTCTATAAAGACTACCACAAATTGATCAAGATAGTCTCTAAAGAATCTATTCATTAGATCCATGAAGATAGCAGGGGCATTAGTAAGACCAAATGGCATCATTATAAATTCATAGTGTCCATACCTTGTACGGAAAGCCGTCTTTGGTATATCCTCCCTTTTGACCCTTAATTGATGATACCCTGATCGAAGATCAATCTTGGAAAAGTATTGAGCTCCGCGTAGTTGGTCAAATAAGTCATCAATGCGTGGGAGAGGATATTTGTTCTTGATAGTGATCTTGTTAAGTTCTCGATAATCAATGAAAAGTCTCATTGATCCATCTTTCTTCTTAACAAATAGAACAGGTGCTCCCCAAGGTGACGCACTAGGGCGTATGAATCCCTTATCAAGATTCTCTTGGAGTTGCTTCTTCAATTCCTGCAACTCAATTGGGGCCATTCTATAAGGTGTCTTTGAAATAGGCAAAGCACCCGGTACGAGTTCTATTGAAACTCAACTTCACGATTTGGTGGAAGACCCGGCAATTCCTCCGGAAAAACATCATCAAACTCCCGTACAATGGGAATATTCTTAATCGTGAGTTTCTCACCAACCATTTGAGATAAATAACCTTCATTTAGTGTAATCAATACCCATAAGATGGAAGAAATTTCGACTGGAAGGTTATATTCATCCTTGCATCGATAGACGATCGTAGATTGATCTGGAATATGAAATGTGACTTCCCTTATTTGGAAATTGATATGAGCTCCATGTAGAGAAAGCCAATCCATGCCAAGAATCACATCAAATTCCACTAAAGGAAGGATCACAAGATTTGCAGGAAGCACTTTCCCACAAACTTCGATCGGAGAAGAATTATAAACTTTTGATGCGATTGATGTGCCATTAGGTGTTGTCACAGCTAACTAAACATCTAATTGTTGAGGTAATACGGTGATACCCTTAGAAAAGTCTTCAGAAATAAAAGAGTGGGTGGATCCCAAATCAAATAAAACATTTGCTACTTTAGAGTGGATGGTAAGTGTACCTTTCACCACTTCATTATTGTACTCCACATCGCTGATAGAAATTGCATGTGACTTTCCTTTGTCTTTAGCCTTAAGAGTTTGTTGACGTCGACCATCATCATCAACCTTTGGATTTGGGCATTGATTGGCATAATGCCCCATCTCCTTGCACTTGAAACATTGAAGTGTAGTAGGTTCATTCTGTGCATCCCTTCCTTTTTTTGCGTCATTAGACATCTTCTTCCCATTATCATGGCTTTCAAATGCCCGATGACCTTCTTTTCCACATTTAAAACATTTACTTGTCCCTTTAAGACAACTCCCTCCATATTTCTTTCCACACTTTGAGCATAAGGAAAAGCTCATCTTCTTTTCCGTGTGCTCTTTAGATTTTTCTTTGAATTCCATCTTCCACTTCTTATCAAACCCATGTGACTGATGGGTTACTCCAATCTCCATCTCGACTTTGAGAGCACATCGAACGATTTCCTCGTAGCTATTGAAGTCCCTTATGGCTAACGCCCTTCGAAGACTTGGTTTTAAGCCACTAAAGAATCGATCGATCTTACTCTCAGGTTGGATAATAATACCAGAAGCGTACCTTGCAAGTCTTGTAAAATTTGCTTCATAGGTACCAACAGATTCATCATCCCTTTGCTTCAGTTCAAGAAACTCTTTCTCCATCTTTGTTCGGAGAATACGAGGGAAGTACTTATTGAAAAATAAGTTCTTGAACTCATCCCATTCCATAGACTCAATTTCATCCCTTTGCCTCGTATTCTTAACAAGATTCCACCATTGATCAGCATCTCCTTCCAAACGATACACTGCTAGGATGACTTTATCATGTTCAGAACATTGAAGAACTGAAAATATATTTTCAGTAGTACTAATCCATTGTTCATCAACTAATGGATTAGTAGACCCGCTGAAAGAAGGTGGACGCTGCCTCATGAAGGATTCAACAGAATGTTGCTCCCTCCTTTGCTCGTTTGGAAATCCTGCATGATTCATAGCTTGAGAAAGTTGTGTGAGCATGGCTACAAGATTTTGCATTCCAGCTCCCATATCGTTTGGTTGCTCAAGGGGACAATCATTGCATTGCCCATCGCATTCCGCATTAACACGGTTCCTTCGGGTTCCAGCCATTGACTAAAACCGAGAAGAATAGTGTGAGCAACACTAATTATAATAGGAAACCACATAATTCAAGAATAAAATTTTCATGCTTAAGGTCTTATCCTAGGTTATTCAAGGCCATTTCTAAAACACTAAGATTGTGTTCTATGCTTAGACTTATCCTTAGGGTTCTTACTAAGGCTTTCACATCCTAGTTTCCAATGGTTGACAATACCTTTCCTCTGATACCAACTATAACGACCCATACTTTACATACATTGTTAATACTTCCAAATTGAAGCACACTTATTACAAAATATGACAAAACCACAAAGGACCGTATAGGTATAGTGTCTTTATAAACTGGGAAACATAAACAACTGGTTCATAAATCTTCTACAGTGTCTCCCATTTATTTCATCATATCTAGGGTCCCTTTTAGCATATTCTACTTAATATCCATCTTCCTGACCTGGGGAAAAGAAAACATAAAAGGGTGAGCTCAAATGCTCAGAAAGGGCAAATAAAGGAAAAAAAAATCATATCATATCTTTTTGAAAATAAAAACCTGCAAAAGAGATCATAAAATCTTATCATGGAATAAATCATAGAAGTGAAAATGAGATCCCCATAATCATAACATAAGACTTGAAACTTTGTGGCATGCACACATAATCATGTAAAATCATTTCTTGTTAGTCATGACTCATTTCTAAGACTATCTTAGTGGACAAAGACCCTTTCTGAACCGAGTTCACTCCTCGTTTCAGTCCTGTATCACTGAACCGAAATAACCTTCCGTTCCAGCCATGTCTATCTCATGAGATATAAAATCTTTACCCAATGCATTGGAGGGAGATATAGGTCCCACCCATCTTATAATGAATCCTTTCTTATGTGTGCCACATAATCATAAACCATACATCATAGCGTAACCCATGTAATAAAAATGGGATTCTTAAACAACATGACATCATAAAACAATTCATATAAGATAAAGGAATTCATAAAAATGTTTCCATCACAACATAATCAAATCCATGTAATAATAGGGATAAAAACAGAACCCTTTATTATCTTAGATGAAAAATAATTTTGATAAAACACTTGAACTCCATTCTTGAGGAAAATATCCTTTCTTCTTCAAAAACATTTTTCCTTTCATAACATGTCATACAACTTTAAAATAAAAGAAGTTGATTAAAAATAAACTTGAAAACTTGTAAAGGAAGTTTCTTGGAAATAATGTTTTAAAAATCCATTCATGCCGTATAAGTTAAAAAAACATTCTTCGTACTTTTGTCGGAAAAGTCAAAAAAATACCTCGTACGGAAAACGACAAAAGATTCCTTTAATTTCCTTTACTAAAAACTCACCGAATCGTAAAATTGGATTTAAATAATTTTAGTTGGATGGAAATAATATTACATATTTATTAAACATGGATGTGGATGATAAAATACACCCCAGTAAATACTTACGAATAAACAATCTCGGATAAAAATGAGATTGTGATATTTCCCTTACCTTAGGTCCGATTTGCTTTGTTCGTGTCTGAAGCTCCTGTATAATGGTTTAAATAATGTTATTGACTTATTCCAGAATCATACATATTGATATGATATCATATATGTTCATATTATTAGCTTCTTGTTAGTAATATTTCATTGTTACTTGTTACTCGGGTCTTTATAACTTTCTGTTCTTATACGTGTTTTGTCGAATAAATTCTTATTCTTATCTTTAGGTTATAGATAATTCATTTACAGAATGGTATTAGTGTATTATATACCATATTCATTCATTCAATTCATTTATATAATCATTATGAAATGAAGATCATGTAGAACGAGTCGCATCACATCGTGGAGACGGTATTCTGTACGTACGCACAAGTGATGATATCATTCCTATGATCGTGGAATTGTATTGGAGTATATATATATTATTTCAGTATCAATATTACTTCATAATAATCATATATAGTTACTCATTACACCATTATACCCATCCTTGTAAGGTGATGGTGGAAAATAGATTACAGCACGGCGTGGAGACGGTATTCCGTACGTACACACGCGCGGTGATTTCATTTTTCCGTAGGATGGATAGAAGGTGAATTAGGGTTGTTTCATATTTATAATAACATATCAGTATGTAAGTAATACTGATGTTATTACTTTATCATGAAACAACTAAAGAAGAAGAAGTTGAAGAAGAAAGAAATTGAAAAGGTCGGTAATGGATATTACCTCTTCTTTGGAACGCCTCTTTGAATCCTCCACTTAAGGAACTAAGATTGGTCTTTGGAGAATACCAGGACCTCTAGGATTATTCTAGGGAAGTGGAGAGGAGAAAATGGCAGGGGTTGGCCGAGCTTGAGTGCTCAAAATTGGTGTGAGGAGGAGGGGGAGGAGGTGTCCTTTTATAAGGGAGGAGAGGGGCACCTTAGGAATATCTCAAAATATTATTTTATATTAAAGTCAAAATCGGTATATAATGGTTCCAAAGGGTCTTATTTCGAAGCTAAAGTGGGGAAGGGTCGAAATCCTATCAACCAATAAGATTTAGACAAGTTTAGGGTATTATTTTAACCTTATTAATTATATTTAACTCTAAGTTAAATAATTTAACTTTTACCATGTCTTTTTGTTTTCTTTCACTATATGGTTAATACACTTACTATAACATGCCAAACGAACCCCAAATTGTTTATTATTAATATATATATCCTTATCTATGTCATTTGGAAGAACCTTATATTTTTAGGAATAAAATAACAATTAATAATATAATAATTGATTTAAAAACTATTTTGTGTCAATTTTGACACTATTTGATATATGATTTTTTTGAAAGTCATAACAGAATTATATGTTCGAACCAAGTTGATTAAATCAACACTAATATATCATAGTAACCTAAAAAATTAGTGTAATTCCTAAAAAGTCTCAAATTACATTTATTTTGGTGTTTATAACATCAATTATGTCAATATTTCATTAATAAGATAATTACTGCATCATCTTTGTGTCATAAATAAATTAAATTATTTGATGTCTAAAAATTAAAAATAAAATACCATCATGTAGGAAATATTTTTATCTTTCTAATGAATATTTACAATTGAATTTATCTTATGTATAACCCCATATTAAAAATTATATACTTATTAAACTTTGATTTTAACTATTTTAACCCTTCTTTAAATAAATTAATAATAAATGTCCTAATCTAATCCAAGTGGGCCTAAATGGTCATATTTTATTCCAAAGATTGTTTTTGGTCTAATTACACTTGTCCAATAGAATTAGGACATGTGTTAGGGTAATATTGATATCATATTTACCCTTAGTTACCCTATTTACTATTAATCGCGGTAAAAAAAGTAAAAAGTTACTATTCACCAAAAAATTATTTTCAACTCATTGAACCACATTTTAGTCCTTGATATTAACCGTGTCTCTCGGATTTTCGAAATTCTATTCACATAAGCGGTAAAATTAAGTTTTATGCAAAATTCAGTTTTTTTAACCTACCACTTAGTGGTTTCACTATTCATCAAAAATTGAAAGTTTTCAGAAAAATACCAAAATTTCACCCTAGGCTAATTTCGATATTCTGAGTCCAAAAATGAAGTCCATTTTGAAAAATAAAATTTATAAAATTTCAAAAAGCGGTTATTACTATTCATAACGGCTAGTTTTAATAGCATATTGTTGTTTAGTGAAACTCGGTATTGCGTACGACGCAAGCTATCGAGGAAGGTCGCGATTGCGTGTAAAGCAAGCCAAGCAAGTGTTGTGTAGAAAAAGATTCCTTTGATGATTCATATAACATAAAAGTCTCGGGTGTTACATTATACCCCCCTTAAAAAGAATTTCGCCCTCGAAATTCGTCACTTTGTAACAAACAGATGAGGATACTTCTCCCTCATCATATCCTCAAGCTCCCATGTAGCTTCTTCAAGTTGGTGGTTCCTCCATAAAACTTTCACCAAGCGAGTGGTCTTGTTTCGTAGGACTTTTTCGCTACGATCTAGAATCTCTATCGGTTGTTCTTCATAAGAGAGATCTTGCTCCAGCGGTACAACTTCTGAGCTGAGTACATGTGAAGGATCCGGTATGTACTTTCTCAGGAGAGATACATGGAACACATCGTGAACTAGAGAGAGATTCGGTGGAAGCGCCAATCGGTAAGCTACCTTCCCAACACGATCCAGTATTTCGAAAGGACCGATATATCTAGGGCTCAACTTCCCCTTCTTTCCAAATCTTATAACCCTCTTCCAGGGAGATATTCGTAAGAACACTTTATCGCCCACTTCAATCTCTAGGTCTTTTCTTCGGTTGTCGGCATAAATTTTCTGTCGACTCTGAGCTGCTCTTATGTGTTGTTGAATAGATCTGACCTTTTCTTCCATTTCATCAACGAGATCAGGTCCTAATAGCTTTCTTTCCCCAACTTCATCCCAGCAAGTTGGAGTCCTGCATTTCTTTCCATAGAGAGCATCATAAGGAGCCATCTGAATACTGGAGTGAAAGCTATTATTATAAGAAAATTCCACCAAAGGTAGGTGTTGATCCCAACCTCCTTTGAAATCCATAGAGCAAGCTCTCAACATATCTTCTAGGGTTTGAATTGTTCTCTCAGACTGACCGTCTGTCTGGGGATGATAAGCAGTGCTGAAACTCAACTCTGTATCCAGAGTATGCTGAAGACTTCACCAGAACTTCGAGGTAAATCTCGGATCCCGATCAGATATAATAGAAAGTGGTACTCCATGCAATCTTACCACTTCCTTTACATATATCCTGGCAAGCTGATCTAGAGAGAAATCCTCTCTAATAGGAATGAAGTGTGCAGACTTTGTAAGACGATCAACTATGACCCATATAGCATTATTGCCTTTGGATGTTTTAGGAAGTCCTGTGACAAAGTCCATAGTGATGTTTTCCCATTTCCATTCGGGTATGGGTAATGGTTGTAACATCCCCTTAGACTTCTGTCACTCAGCTTTAACTTTTTGACAAACCAAGCATCGAGAGACATATTCAGCAACATCTCTTTTCATGCCATCCCACCAGAAGTACTATTCTAGGTCCCTATACATCTTCGTGCTTCCAGGATGAATAGAGAATGATGAACTATGAGCCTCATCCAGCAGCTCATTCTTTAATTCGGGGATGGGAGGAATGCAAACCCGATTACTGAACTTTATTATCCCATCACAATCAAGGTTGAATTCAGGAACATTTCTCACCTTCTTTTGTAACTCGACATCTTCTTTCTGTGCCTCTTTAATCTTCACATGTATAGATAGTTGAACATTCATTTGAGAAAGATAAGATTTTTCCCCTTCCATTATAATTCCAAGATCCATCCTTTGTAAATCCATAAATATTGGATCTTTTGTGATCCTCATCATGGATAAACTAGCATGGTCTTATCGAATTAATGCATCTGCCAGCTTGTTTGCTTTCCGAGGGTGGTAATGGATTGAGCAGTCATAATCCTTAATCAGCTCCTACCATCTTCTTTGACGCATATTCAAATCCTTTTGTGTGAAAATATACTTTAAAATTTTATGATCAGTATAAATATCACACCTTTCACCATAAAGGTAATGCCTCCAAATCTTTAATGCAAAGATTACCGCAGCCAACTCCAAATCATGTGTTGGGTAATTTTGCTCATGGATTTTCAACTGTCGTGAGGCATAAGCTGTCACCATATCATTTTGCATAAGAACACACCCCAATCCCTTCTTGGATGCATCACTGTAGATCACAAACCTTTCTCCACTACAAGGCAGTGTGAGCACAGGTGCACTGGATAACCTTCTTTTCAACTCCTTGAAATTCTCATCACATTCCTCTATCCAGACAAACTTAACTCCTTTCCGAGTCAACTTGGTGAGTGGATTAGATAATCGTGAAAAATCTTTTACAAAACGTCGATAATATCCAGCCAAACCAAGAAAACTTCGGATCTCAGATACTGTGGTTGGTCTCGACCATCTTTCGATAACCTCTGTTTTTGCTGGATCCACAGATATCCCCTCTTTTGAGATTATATGACCCAAAAATGCAACTTTTTGAAGCCAAAATTCACACTTGGTAAATTTGGCATAAATCTTCTCCTTTCTCAGGGTATTCAATATAATTCTCAAGTGATCTTCATGCTCTTCCTTGCTCTTTGAATAGACAAGAATATCGTCTATAAAGACTACCACAAATTGATCAAGATAGTCTCTAAAGAATCTATTCATTAGATCCATGAAGATAGCAGGGGCATTAGTAAGACCAAATGGCATCACTATAAATTCATAGTGTCCATACCTTGTACGGAAAGCCGTCTTTGGTATATCCTCCCTTTTGACCCTTAATTGATGATACCCTGATCGAAGATCAATCTTGGAAAAGTATTGAGCTCCGCGTAGTTGGTCAAATAAGTCATCAATGTGTGGGAGAGGATATTTGTTCTTGATAGTGATCTTGTTAAGTTCTCGATAATCAATGAAAAGTCTCATTGATCCATCTTTCTTCTTAACAAATAGAACAGGTGCTCCCCAAGGTGACGCACTAGGGCGTATGAATCCCTTATCAAGATTCTTTTGGAGTTGCTTCTTCAATTCCTGCAACTCAATTGGGGCCATTCTATAAGGTGTCTTTGAAATAGGCAAAGCACCCGGTACGAGTTCTATTGAAACTCAACTTCACGATTTGGTGGAAGACCCGGCAATTCCTCCGGAAAAAAATCATCAAACTCCCGTACAATGGGAATATTCTTAATCGCGAGTTTCTCACCAACCATTTGAGATAAATAACCTTCATTTAGTGGAATCAATACCCATAAGATGGAAGAAATTTCGACTGGAAGGTTATATTCATCCTTGCATCGATAGACGATCGTAGATTGATCTGGAATATGAAATGTGACTTCCCTTATTTGGAAATTGATATGAGCTCCATGTAGAGAAAGCCAATCCATGCCAAGAATCACATCAAATTCCACTAAAGGAAGGATCACAAGATTTGCAGGAAGCACTTTCCCACAAACTTCGATCGGAGAAGAATTATAAACTTTTGATGCGATTGATGTGCCATTAGGTGTTGTCACAGCTAACTAAACATCTAATTGTTGAGGTAATACGGTGATACCCTTAGAAAAGTCTTCAGAAATAAAAGAGTGGGTGGATCCCAAATCAAATAAAACATTTGCTACTTTAGAGTGGATGGTAAGTGTACCTTTCACCACTTCATTATTGTACTCCACATCGCTGATAGAAATTGTATGTGACTTTCCTTTGTCTTTAGCCTTAAGAGTTTGTTGACGTCGACCATCATCATCAACCTTTGGATTTGGGCATTGATTGGCATAATGCCCCATCTCCTTGAACTTGAAACATTGAAGTGTAGTAGGTTCATTCTGTGTATCCCTTCCTTTTTTTGCGTCATTAGACATCTTCTTCCCATTATCATGGCTTTCAAATGCCCGATGACCTTCTTTTCCACATTTAAAACATTTACTTGTCCCTTTAAGACAACTCCCTCCATGTTTCTTTCCACACTTTGAGCATAAGGAAAAGCTCATCTTCTTTTCCGTGTGCTCTTTAGATTTTTCTTTGAATTCCATCTTCCTCTTCTTATCAAACCCATGTGACTGATGGGTTACTCCAATCTCCATCTCGACTTTTAGAGCACATCGAACGATTTCCTCGTAGCTATTGAAGTCCCTTATGGCTAACGCCCTTCGAAGACTTGGTTTTAAGCCACTAAAGAATCGATCGATCTTACTCTCAGGTTGGATAATAATACCAGAAGCGTACCTTGCAAGTCTTGTAAAATTTGCTTCATAGGTACCAACAGATTCATCATCCCTTTGCTTCAGTTCAAGAAACTCTTTCTCCATCTTTGTTCGGAGAATACGAGGGAAGTACTTATTGAAAAATAAGTTCTTGAACTCATCCCATTCCATAGACTCAATTTCATCCCTTTGCCTCGTATTCTTAACAAGATTCCACCATTGATCAGCATCTCCTTCCAAACGATACACTGCTAGGATGACTTTATCATGTTCAGAACATTGAAGAACTGAAAATATATTTTCAGTAGTACTAATCCATTGTTCATCAACTAATGGATTAGTAGACCCGCTGAAAGAAGGTGGACGCTGCCTCATGAAGGATTCAACAGAATGTTGCTCCCTCCTTTGCTCGTTTGGAAATCCTGCATGATTCATAGCTTGAGAAAGTTGTGTGAGCATGGCTACAAGATTTTGCATTCCAGCTCCCATATCGTTTGGTTGCTCAAGGGGACAATCATTGCATTGCCCATCGCATTCCGCATTAACACGGTTCCTTCGGGTTCCAGCCATTGACTAAAACCGAGAAGAATAGTGTGAGCAACACTAATTATAATAGGAAACCACATAATTCAAGAATAAAATTTTCATGCTTAAGGTCTTATCCTAGGTTATTCAAGGCCATTTCTAAAACACTAAGATTGTGTTCTATGCTTAGACTTATCCTTAGGGTTCTTACTAAGGCTTTCACATCCTAGTTTCCAATGGTTGACAATACCTTTCCTCTGATACCAACTATAACGACCCATACTTTACATACATTGTTAATACTTCAAAATTGAAGCACACTTATTACAACATATGACAAAACCACAAAGGACCGTATAGGTATAGTGTCTTTAGAAACTGGGAAACATAAACAACTGGTTCATAAATCTTCTACAGTGTCTCCCATTTATTTCATCATATCTAGGGTCCCTTTTAGCATATTATACTTAATATCCATCTTCCTGACCTGGGGAAAAGAAAACATAAAAGGGTGAGCTCAAATGCTCAGCAAGGGAAAATAAAGGAAATAAAAATCATATCATATCTTTTTGAAAATCCAAACCTGCAAAAGAGATCATAATATCTTATCATGGAATAAATCATAGAAGTGAAAATGAGATCCCCATAATCATAACATAAGACTTGAAACTTTGTGGCATGCACACATAATCATGGAAAATCATTTCTTGTTAGTCATGACTCATTTCTAAGACTATCTTAGTGGACAAAGACCCTTTCTGAACCGAGTTCACTCCTCGTTTCAGTCCTGTATCACTGAACCGAAATAACCTTTCGTTCCAGCCATGTCTATCTCATGAGATATAAAATCTTTACCCAATGCATTTGAGGGAGATATAGGTCCCACCCATCTTATAATGAATCCTTTCTTATGTGTGCCACATAATCATAAACCATACATCATAGCGTAACCCATGTAATAAAAATGGGATTCTTAAACAACATGACATCATAAAACAATTCATATAAGATAAAGGAATTCATAAAAATGTTTCCATCACAACATAATAAAATCCATGTAATAATAGGGATAAAAACAGAACCCTTTATTATCTTAGATGAAAAATAATTTTGATAAAACACTTGAACTCCATTCTTGAGGAAAATATCCTTTCTTCTTCAAAAACATTTTTCCTTTCATAACATGTCATACAACTTTAAAATAAAAGAAGTTGATTAAAAATAAACTTGAAAACTTGTAAAGGAAGTTTCTTGGAAATAGTGTTTTAAAAATCCATTCATGCCTTATAAGTTAAAAAAACATTCTTCGTACTTTTGTCGGAAAAGTCAAAAAAATACCTCGTACGGAAAACGACAAAAGATTCCTTTAATTTCCTTTACTAAAAACTCACCGAAGGGTAAAATTGGATTTAAATAATTGTAGTTGGATGGAAATAATATTACATATTTATTAAACATGGATGTGGATGATAAAATACACCCCAGTAAATACTTACGAATAAACAATCTCGGATAAAAATGAGATTGTGATATTTCCCTTACCTTAGGTCCGATTTGCTTTGTTCGTGTCTGAAGCTCCTGTATAATGGTTTAAATAATGTTATTGACTTATTCCAGAATCATACATATTGATATGATATCATATATGGTCATATTATTATCTTCTTGTTAGTAATATTTCATTGTTACTTGTTACTCGGGTCTTTATAACTTTTTGTTCTTATGCGTGTTTTGTCGAATAAATTCTTATTATTATCTTTAGGTTATAGATAATTAATTTACAGAATGGTATTAGTGTAGTATATACCATATTCATTCATTCAATTCATTTATATAATCATTATGAAATGAAGATCATGTAGAACGAGTCGCATCACATCGTGGAGACGGTATTCCGTACGTACGCACAAGTGATGATATCGTTCCTATGATCGTGGAATTGTATTGGAGTATATATATATTATTTCAGTATCAGTATTAATTCATAATAATCATATATAGTTACTCATTACACCATTATACCCATCCTTGTAAGGTGATGGTGGAAAATAGATTACACCACGGCGTGGAGACGGTATTCCGTACGTACGCACGCGCGGTGATTTCATTTTTCCGTAGGATGGATAGAAGGTGAATTAGGGTTGTTTCATATTTATAATAACATATCAGTATGTAAGTAATACTGATGTTATTACTTTATCATGAAACAACTAAAGAAGAAGAAGTTGAAGAAGAAAGAAATTGAAAAGGTCGGTAATGGATATTACCTCTTCTTTGGAACGCCTCTTTGAATCCACCACTTAAGGAACTATGATTGGTCTTTGGAGAAGACCAGTACCTCTAGGATTATTCTAGGGAAGTGGAGAGGAGAAAATGGAAGGGGTTGGCCGAGCTTGAGTGCTCAAAATTGGTGTGAGGAGGAGGGGGAGGAGGTGCCCTTTTATAAGGGAGGAGAGGGGCACCTTAGGAATATCTCAAAATATTATTTTATATTAAAGTCAAAATCGGTTTATAATGGTTCCAAAGGGTCTTATTTCGAAGCTAAAGTGGGGAAGGGTATAAATACTATCAACCAATAAGATTTAGACAAGTTTAGGGTATTATTTTAACCTTATCAATTAGATTTAACTCTAAGTTAAATAATTTAACTTTTACCATGTCTTTTTGTTTTCTTTCACTATATGGTTAATACACTTACTATAACATGCCAAACGAACCCCAAATTGTTTATTATTAATATATATATCCTTATCTAAGTCATTTGGCCGAACCTTAGATTTTTAGGAATAAAATAACAATTAATAATATAAAATTTGATTTAAAAACTATTTTGTGTCAATTTTGACACTATTTGATATATGATTTTTGTGAAAGTCATAACAGAATTATATGTTCGAACCAAGTGGATTAAATCAACACTAATATATCATAGTAACCTAGAAAAGTAGTGTAATTCATAAAAAGTCTCAAATTACATTTATTTTGGTGTTTATAACATCAATTATGTCAATATTTCATTAATAAGATAATTACTGCATCATCTTTGTGTCATAAATAAATTAAATTATTTGATGTCTAAAAATTAAAAATAAAATACCATCATGTAGGAAATCTTTTTATCTTTCTAATGAATATTTACAATTGAATTTATCTTATGTATAACCCCATATTAAAAATGATTTACTTATTAAACTTTGATTTTAACTATTTTAACCCTTCTTTAAATAAATTAATAATAAATGTCCTAATCTAATCCAAGTGGGCCTAAATGGTCATATTTTATTCCTAAGTTTGTTTTTGGTCGAATTACACTTGTCCAATAGAATTAGGACATGTGTTAGGGTAATATTGATATCATATTTACCCTTAGTTACCCTATTTACTATTAACCGCGGTAAAAAAAGTAAAAAGTTACTATTCACCAAAAAATTATTTTCATCGCATTGAACCACATTTTAGTCCTTGATATTAACCGTGTCTCTCGGATTTGCGAAATTCTATTCACATAAGCGGTAAAATTAAGTTTTATGCAAAATTCAGTTTTTTTAACCTACCACTTAGTGGTTTCACTATTCATCAAAAATTGAAAGTTTTCAGAAAAATACCAAAATTTCACCCTAGGCTAATTTCGATATTCTAAGTCCAAAAATGAAGTCCATTTTGAAAAATAAAATTTATAAAATTTCAAAAAGTGGTTATTACTATTCATAACGGCTAGTTTTAATAGCATATTGTTGTTTAGTGAAACTCGGTATTGCGTACGACGCAAGCTATCGAGGAAGGTCGTGATTGCGTGTAAAGAAAGCCAAGCAAGTGTTGTGTAGAAAAAGATTCCTTTGATGATTCATATAACATAAAAGTCTCGGGTGTTACATCCAATAACATTTCCTAATCTCAGGGGGTAAAGTAACAAAATATAAAGTTCCAATCCAAATAAAATTATATTTTTAATGTTGGATTCTTGAAAAACCCCTTTTTCTTTTAATAACCTCTTTCAAATCTCCAAATCATCTCATTGAGGGACCATCATATTCTCTTCAATATAATTTTGGAAAATCATTTTAAAAGGTAACATACCTGTGTATTTTTTATGTATATTTAACCATTGAATATCCCTAATGATATGGTTTTACTAGTATACCTAATTGATAGAGTAGTAGGTTCTTTTCTCATAAGATAATATGCTTCCTTATTCACAGATACAGGATGATAATGAATAAAGAAGTAATTTTAATAAATTAACACTAACCATATTCATTTAATAAGGTTATTATCCTTTTGTGTGAATATTTAATTTAAATTATTTTCATTTATAGATATGTATCACTTCACTAAAAGAGTATGTGCTTCCAAATATTAAAATTTACAATCACCACTTCTATCTCTTAATCTTACATCAAGTAGTTCTTCTAGTCAATCTTTGTCTTTCACAAGGTTCATTTTATCAAATTATCATTTTTCTTGAGTAAAAAATAACTGGTTTATTTGAAGAATTACTATATAAAAAACAAAATTCTACATTTTATGGAACTTTTAGTATATTTTTATTGGTTTTCCACTTCTTCAGCACATTAAACATTTTGGGAAATTATTTCATCCATATTAACTTTGCCCCATTCTATTTAAACATAGTTAGTGAGACAAAAAATAATTTTTTTCTCACAAACCGTCAATTTTATCATTTTAATTCATTTAAAATATGGATTTCATATTAGTTCAGTTTCTAGGAATTTCATTAATAGCCTTTTCCTTTAAAGGCTCTATAAAAATTCCCTTAATTATCATAATGTTCCCAAAGAATGTGAATTACTAAATCTGAAATCCAAATTTACTGAAAATAAAATAAATTTTATCCATTATTAATAGGACAATGAAATACTTATATATACTTAATATTCCTCATTTATCAGCATGGATATTATAATTTCATAAATATTGACTACCATTACATTTTCAATTTTCTCAATAAATATTGTATTCATCAAGTCCATGAAGATTGCAAGGGAATTAGAAAGAAAAAATGTAATTACAAATTAATCACAACAACATTATCATATATTGATGTTTTTCTAGTAAATATCATACCTATACACCTTTAGTTGGTGATATAAATATTAATAAAAACATTTAATAAGTATTAAGATCCACAATGTCGATTGAAAAGTCCTTTATTAATTGTCTTGGGATATTAGTACATAACAAAATATTATTTTTGGAAAAACAGTATAAGAATATTAGAAATCAACATAATGATGTAGAATCATTAATATAGGAAAAATTGAAATGGAATTTTAATTATATATATAATATAAATAGTTTTAGAATAATTAAAACAAACTGGTATAGACATTGGGGAAAACCTAAATGTTAAAATCGGGATCAAGAGCCCCGATACTCTGGGTCTTGATTTACTTCTTCACAATTTTCTCACTATATAATAAAACTAGGTTTATTTAAAAATGAATATCTAGAAATACAATGTTCATTTTTTTAAATGTTGATCAAATATATTCATTGGATTTTATTTTTTAATCATTATCAATAACGGTGATAAATTTTTATATCACATTTTCATCGAAATATATCACCTTACTTTTATTTTAGGATTATATTTTATTGATTTTTATATATTCATTATATTAACTTTATATAGTTATAAATACATATTTATAAATTTATTTATTATAAATAGTTGAATATAGCCATAAACAATGGTGTTTATAAGTAGATAGTGTCCAAAATCCAACTGTGTATGTTAATGACCGTTAATGGGAAATTGTCAATAGAGAATGTTAGAGATATAAAATATGTGATTATATTATAAATAAAATTTGAAAATACATTTTTATTTTGAATATAATTTTTACATAATACTTTTTTATGAATGTTTCTGATATAAAATTATAGAAGGTTGTGGAATTAGATAGGTAAGAAGAAATAAAAAATGAAAGAACCATGCCATTTTCTTAAGGTTATTCCTTCTCTAATACCATGAAAATTTTCAAACACTTGGGTTTTTGGAATAAAGAACATCTCTAAGGATGATATGCGGAATAATATATATATATATATTTTATATATTTTTTTCAAAATTATAAGTGAAAGTGGAATGGTTTTTCAAGGGATGGGTAATGGTGTATTTATAATTAAGAAGAGGGGTAGTTTTGTATAAAATATGAAATAAAATATAATTTCCAAGGTAATCTATATAATGGTTATGTTGTTATCATTATAAAATATAATTAGTAAAAAATACTTTTTTAATACTTTCAAGTCCTTTATAATATGAATTATTTAGATTATTAAAATGGAATGTGAAAAAATAAAATAATAGTATATTTTATACGTTTAATTTTGGGAAATAATTTTTTTGTTTATTATTTGAATTTAATATATTATTTAAAACATTAGAAAATTTATTCCAATTATAAATTTATAGAGTTTGTTTTGAAACTATTTAAACAAGAATGATGTAATTTATAACATAATTAATACATAAAAATGTATATTTATTATTCACCTAAAATTGATGAATTTCTAAAAATTTCAAAAAACAAAATTACCCTTCCAATGTTAATGTGTTGATTAAAAATGAAATTATATAAATCAAAAGAATTTTATGAAATAATAAATATTAATTATAAACCTAATAATTATTCTTAATAATAGATATATTATAATCCAATTTATTTAAAAAATTTCTATTCATTTTAATGGCTTTTAAATCATGATATTATTTTATAGAACCATAATATATATTTTACTGGATTTTTTTAGGTAATTATTATTTATGTGACATTTTATTATTTTATGTAAGTTTACTATTCTCAAAATTGGGGTATTATTCTTAATGGAAATCTTATTATTCTAATGATATGGTTATTATTCCCAAAGGATAACTTTCTAGTTTTAAAATCATAATTTTATTCTAATGATAATATTACAATTTCAATGGACATATTACCTCCTATGTATAAATCATAATTATTTCATTCACCATTAACATTAATATATATCATTGGTTTTATAAGGCCCCAGCCTTAAAACATACTTAATCTTTAGTTATTACAAGATCGCATATTGAGGATCTTTTTAGGTTTAGAGTTTTAGAGAATTAGATCATAAAACATGCATTACATTCCACATTTAAACAAAGTGGTTACATAAAAGATAGTATTCATTTTTTTCCATCAACGGAAACATATTTAAAAATAAATCATGGATTCTTTCTTGACACTTCCTTGACACTGTCACCATATCATGTACCTTTCCCTTGACCTGTGAAAAACATTTCAAAAAAAACTTGGGATGAGCATAAAAAGCTCAGTAAGGGTTATAAAAAAAATAAGGAAAGGAAACATGAGTTCATATATACATTAGAATGAAATCATAATTTACCCATAAAACATAGGCATATCAAATGATGAATAAATCATAGAAATAATAATAAATAAAGGTACTTGAGGCATTCATAACATTCTTACGTAGGGAGTTACCCTCTTGGTTATGTTTGGAATACCAACCACAGTATATTCCCTAAATCTCTTCGGAGAAACCTTAACGTTTCACTCCTTCATGTTTCCCAAAGCATTGAAGAGCTATATCGGGCTCACCCGCCCTTAGTTTATCATGGAACCATCCGTCTTCATAACAATGCCCAAGAACCATAACATAATCGTATCACATAAAACTTGCATAAAGGAAACATAACATTTCCATATTTCAATCACCAGATATCAATAAAACACATTGATATAAAAAACCTTATGAAAACCATTTTCATTACCAAAATAAAATAAATGTAAAACATGGTATTTATTTTTCTTTTAAAAAGAAGGTATGGCTTGTAGAGGAAGCCGAAACTCAAATAATGGTCACGGTGGCGGAGAAGTCATTGTCACCGCATACGTATGACAAAAACATTCCCCTTTGTTGTTTTGTAAAATTATTCGTATAACAAAGATTCCTTTTGGATAAACGTAAAAGTGAAAGGGGTTTATACACCGTATAAAAGAGAGTTGTGTATAAAACAAAATATTCCTCAATGAAAGGATATTGAGACGAAGTCCCTTACAAAGAAGGTATCCTTGGTTTAAGGACAAATCAATTACATAATTATGTGTGACAAACGAATACACAAAATAAAAGTGGATATTAAGTTTAAAACAATCAGAGGTTATTCAAACATATTCATATAACTACATATTCAAGGAGTACATTTTTATCCCAAAGAATTAAATTTGGGTTAAGAAGTTCCCTTGCAAAAATTTGACAGCCTAACGGCATCACTAAAAAATTCATAAAATGAGTTGATGAGAGATAAAAAGGGTGTCTCATCACATGTACATAAAATTTAAATCAATAAGGATATAGAATAACATATCCCAACATAATAGTATGTGAATTAAAACACATAGAAAATGAAGTCTTTTAAAAAGAGGAGGGTGAAAGGTTCCCTTACGGACATGGGTATCTTTCGAAACATACGCCCCGTGAAAGAAGGAAAATACAACATTGATTTAGATACTCATAAATGAAAGTATATTACACAATGAGTAAAATAATGGGCAGTACATACACCACTCAAAGGAAATTGTGTCAAATGTAGCATAAATCTCACGGGAATAAAAGTGAGATGAAAAATCCCTTACGAAAACTCGGCAGCCTAACGACGCCACTTAAAACTTCCAAAATGAATTGATGAGAGATAATAGGGTCTCTAATCATATGAACATAAAAATTACAGTAAGATTAATATAAAATAACATCCCAGTCACAAGAAAGATGTGCTTAGAAGGAATGACATAAAAGAGTGTACTTAAAAAGAAAGAGAGGAGTAGGATCCCTTACCTCGAGTCCGACTTGACTCGATCGTTCTTTAATCTCATGAATAATAAACTTGAGTTAATTTCTAATTCATTAAGAACCTTTTTCAATTTCATTATTCCTTTTATATCAATTATTACCATGTCATGAACACTATGTTATTATTTAAGTTAATAATGGTCTTTTTAACGATCATTGGTACTTGAGTCAAAAAAATAAACTCTTTATAATTTCAAGTTGTTCATGTGGTAAAATATCTATTGTATCCAGAATTGTATTCATGATGTAGATATCATATATATCATATATATCCAGTATATTCATGCATTTATAATATTACATAACATTTAGAGTTAAGAAATGAAATGCACCGTTCATGGAGACGGTAAGTCGTACGTACGCATGAACGCTACTTCAATTTCTATTTCATATTTAATGCAATTAAAACATAATGACACATAATAGTATTTTAATTATAGTATGGTATCATATATAATATCATTAAATATATCCTTTATACGTACCACATATGGTATTAACGAATCAAATCACTTTGAGGGGGCGGTAGTCCGTACTTCCTAAAATGAAGATATCACGTATACCCATAATGGAAGCCATAAAATTATGCCATAAATGAAAAATACATAAGCTGAAGGAAAACATAAACATACTATATATAATATATAAATATAGTGACATCTTAATGGCCACCATTGAAGGTGATATATGAGTGTTGAACAATCATCATTTCGTGAGGCAGAAATTCACCATCCACGAAAACAGTATGTTCTTTAACCATTAGATGTAGGTGTGTGTTAGTGTAGCTCTAATAATTCTTATAAAAACATCCTAGTATATTTAATAAACTTTATTTTTTACAAAATAAATGAATAAAAAGAGTTTAGGGGGTTGGAGAAGCAAAATAAAACAAATGGACTCAAGTGAAGACATTACCTTAAAATCGGGTAACTCCCTTTGGTTTGAGCTCAAAGGCTTCCTTGGGAAGACTTCTGACAAAAGTGAGGCCTCTAAGAGTTATAGAGAGATGTGTAGAGACAAAATGGGTAGGTATTTGATGAGAAAAAGGCTTTGGATGTGTGGGTAAGGAGGTAGAGGTGGGGGCCTTTTATAAGAGGAGAGGAGGGGCACTCTTGGAAAGTAAAGAAATGTTACGTTATTTTAGAATTAGTTTCGGATTTTAATGGTCCCACATAGATGTGATTCAAGGCTAAGGTGATAAGGGTTCGAAATCCACCCATACAGTAGGTTTTGGACATGTGTAGGCCTTATATTTTACATTATCGTTCCATTTTATTTAAATCGTTAATTAATGAGGTCATCGCTGCATCATCATGATGTCATAAATAATTTAATTAATTTAATGTCTATAAATTATAAAAAAACTACTATGATGTAGGAAATATTCTTATCTTTCCAATTACTATTTATAGTAAAAAATATTACTTTTATAACCCCACGTAAAAATTCTTTTAGTTAAACAACTCATGTTTGTGTCATTTTTACTTTAACATTAAATAAAAAGGTATTTATGTCATTTTCCAACCAATGTGGCTCCATGGGGTCCCCAAGTTGTCCCATGGATTTTCATGGTCGGCCATGACTCATCCAATGAGGTTAGGACATGTTTCTAGGTCATTTCATTTTATTAAAACATTATTCTTACCTTAAACTACACTAATTACCTCTAATCGCGATTAAAAACTTAATAAATTACTATTCACCGAAAAATTATTTTAATCCCATTGAACAAAATTTTACATCTTAATAACAACCATTTATGTTGGATTTTTTAAATTCAGAACACAAAGATGGAAAAATATCATTTAGAGGGAAAATCAGTTTTTATAAGTACCACTTAGTGGTTTCACTATTCATCAAAAATTGATGTTTTTCAGAAAATTACCAAAAATTCACCCTAAGATATATTTAATATTCCAAATTCAAAAAAGATGTTTATTTTACAAAATTAAAAACATATAATTTGAATTATTTAATTTAATAATTAATTCCCACTGTCAAAATAAATAGCGTGTTTTTGTGAAACAAAATGTATCAACAGTTTGACACTAGTTTAAGTCCGATTTCAAAGTGAAATTAATTCCAACGACCACTATTGGATTAAATGGTAAAAATATATTCTAATTTCACTTTAAAACAAATTAAAAAGATAATATAATCATATAAATAAATTAGATTAAAAGGTGGTTTTGAATTAAAATGCAACATTTTTCACTATTCATTAAAAATTGAACTTTTTCGGAAAAATACCAAAAATTTACTCAAAGTAAATTTTGATGTCCCGATTCTAAATAATAATATTATTTTGTCAAATATAACACAATCAATTGTCAAAAAATGGATTTAAAAGAGGTTCACCATCAAAAGGCGGTTAATCGACCTTTTTAAAGAATATTAGAATGTTTACGCTTAAAATTGGATTCATTCGCATTTTTAATCCTCTAACATTTATTGTAAAAAGTAAAAATATTTGAAAAACATATATAATAATTTTTTAGTTAGTTATATTCATTCCCGCTATCACTACAGCTAGGTGTTAACTACCATTTAAAATAATATTATTTTATTATTTGAGTGCAACGTAAGATTCCCAAGAAACTCGTTTTTGCGTGTTGCGTACGCCATCGAGCATAGCGTCCCCTTTAAAGTTATATTAATATTTTATTCACAAATATGGATATAAGTGAAAATTTCATACTCTTTATTTACCTGGGGTGTTACATCCTTCCCCCCTTTTGGGAATTGCGTTCTCGCAATTTTAAAATTGGGCTTGGAAACTTCATTTAAAATCCCATATTGGAACAAGAGTCAGTAAAACAATCACTTTAAAACAAAGAAAGATAAGTACAAAGGTCACCCGAGTTAACCCATACTAGGATTCCAAGTATGAAAATATGGACATGGAGGAAAAAACAAAGGGTCATATTCTGATGGAGAGTGATAGTAAACTTGTCTAGGAGAAAGTTAACCATAAGAAAATAACAGACTTGTGATGGGTTAAACGGTATTCGATTCCCCAGTAGGAAAAGTTAACAGACAACATTTTTGTTTTAAGTTACTCTTCATTGAGGAATTTATTTTTGAGCTTAACTAAATCATAATGAAACATACTTACTTGACACGTATACTTTCAACTCTTACTAGATTACTTAATCAAACTCATATTTTCTCCAAAAGACGAGTATTTAGGTTGACTTTTTCACATTAAGAGAGTTATAATCAACTTCTAGAGAATCACCTAATCCATAAAAGAGAACTATATACTTCCCATGTCTTTAGACCTTAACCAAAACTAAAACCCAAAGTTCAACAAAGACCATTCAATAAACAATTATCCATAAAATTCTTCCAAGTAAACCAAACTAAGATTGAAATGCAAATATTTGAAGGATTTAGTCACATAGTCTTCCAAGGTACAAATTAACCTTTATCTCCAAATAAAATCAGCTGCTCTTAAATTCTCATATAGAAAAGTAAATAACCTAATCACATATCCTCGATGATAGGTTAATCATTTTCATAAATAACCCAAAATCAACTTACTCTTAATTCATAAAGTCACCTAACTAAAAAGAATATGTCATACTAACCAGGGACATCACGTAGTCCAGTGGTAGGCGATAAATAACAGTTGCACTTTGGTTGTGGGTTCGATTCCTACAGCTTTGTCTGGCGCGACGGGTTGTCACACGGTCTGCATGTTGTCCTTTTTCCAAAAACTATATAATTCTCAAATCATTCCCCAAAAAGAGATAAAATCATCAAAAATAACCAAAACCTAATTTAACCTCAATTTTATCTCATTACGTTCACTTCCATAATAACATATAGTAACCCATAATTACCTCAAAACTAAGGATCATATAAACCCAAATGGTTCTTTATAATATGTCCACAAAAGAACAGGTAACTATTCCTTGAATAAAATTTTCATATATTAAAAATCAGGGTTACACATACTATAAAAAGTCTTCTAATGTAACCACATCATCAAAAGAGACTTAATAATCTTAATAATTTCACCATAACTCTTGAAGCCCTTATATTTTTACTTCTCACTCATTCAACATTCTTCATGATCCATTAACCATTCATTTCCAAATTATTCTGAAATACTTCTTTCCTACAAACAAAATCATGAATCATATCCTAAGATTCCAAAATAGGGAAAAAAAGTTATGAAATAATCCATTCCTTTGATTGGTCATTGTCAATTTCTTCATCCTCAATCGGAATGGCATTAGGTATTGGTAAACGAGTATTTGTACGATCTTGGTGATCCCATTCACGAAACTTCTTCATGGGACATGTGTTTGCATAATGACCATGCACACCACATTTAAAACATTCAATTGATCCCTCAGAAAGAACTTCTTTCCCTTTCCTCGAGTCAACTGGATGCTTCCTTTTTCTATGGAAGGTTCTTGCTTTATGACCTTAATTTCCACATCTATAGCACATTTCTGTCCGTTTGAAACATTTTCCTCGGTGTTTCTTTCCACATATTTGACACATAGGTTTTTGAACACACTTACCTTTATGATTGTTACCTGTAGTTCTGTAGGGATTTGTTTCTCACATATATGATGCCTTAGAGAAATCACCAAGGTTTAGGTGGTCAATAATGACTCCAGATATTTGGTTGAGTATAAACACAAGAGTTCTCACTACAGCTCCCATATCATTCAGTTTCTCGCTCAAAAAAATGTCACAGTTTCCTTCACATCCACTGTTACTTTGGTGCCTGATAGATCCAGCCATTTACTAAAACGAAAAAAGTCATTGTTAGTATATCAACAAAACCATCATGTAATAATGAGGAAGATAAACACTAAGATATACTTACTCATTCACTTTATGTAAAACTAGGACTCTTTCTGAAATCCTAACCATTATGGTAATGTCACTTATGCTTAAAGAATACCCTAACCTCTAAAGTTATCTAAATCGACCTCTGATACCAACTATAAGGCCCCAGCCTTAAACCTTACTTAATATTGAGTTATTACAAGATCACACATTGAGGATCTTTTCAGGTTTAGATTTTTAGAGAATTAGATCATAAAACTTGCATTACATTCCACATTTAAACAAAGTGGTTACATAAAAGATAGTATTCATTTTTTTTCATCAACGGAAACATATTTAAAAATAAAGCATGGATTATTTCATGACACTTCCTTGACACTATCACCATATCATGTACCTTTCCCTTGACCTGTGAAAAACATTTCAAAAAAAACATGGGATGAGCATAAAAAGCTCAGCAAGGGTTATAAAAAAAATATGGAAAGGAAACATGAGTTCATATATACGTAAGAATGATATCATACATTACCCATAAAACATAGGCATATCAAATCATGAATAAATCATATAAATCATAGTAAATAAAGGTACTTGAGGCATTCATAACATTCTTACGTAGGGAGTAACCCTCTTGGTTACATTTGGAATATCCACCATAGTATATTCCCTAAATCTCTTCGGAGAAACCTTAATGTTTCACTCCTTTGCGTTACCCAATGCATTGGAGAGCTATATCGGGCTCACCCACCCTTAGTTTATCACGGAACCACCCGTCTTCATAAAAATTACAAAGAACCATAACATAATCATATCACATAAAACATGCATAAAGGAAATAAAACACTTCCACATTTCAATCACAAGATATCAATAAAACACATTGATATAAAAAACCTTATGAAAACCATTTTCAATACCAAAATAATAGAAAAGTAAAACATGGTATTTATTTTTCTTTTAAAAATAAGGTATGTCTTGTAGAGGAAGCCGAAACTCAAATAATGGTCACGGCGGCAGAGAAGTCATTGTCGTCGCATACGTATGACAAAAACATTCCCTTTTATTGTTTTGTAAAATGATTTGTATAACAAAGATTCATTTTGGATAAACATAAAAGTCAAAGGGGTTTATACACCGTATAAAAGAAAGTTCTTTATAAAACAAAATATTCCTCAATGAAAGGAGATTGAGACAAAGTCCCTTACAAAGACGGTATCCTTGGTTTAAGGACAAATCAATTACATAATTATGCGTGACAAACGAATACACCAAATATAAGTGGATATTAAGTGTAAAACAATCATAGGTTATTCACACATATTCAAAGAACGATATATTCAAGGAGTACATGTTTATCCCAAAGAATCAAATTTGGGTTAAGAAGTTCCCTTGCAAACATTTGACAGCCTACCGGTGTCACTACAAAATTCAGAAAATGAGTTGATGAGAGATAAAAAAGGGTATCTCATCACATGGACATAAAATTTAAATCAATAAAGATATATAAGAACATATCCCAACATAATAGTATGGGAATTAAAAGACATAGAAAAAGAAGTCTTTTAAAAAGAAGAGGGTGAAAGGTTCCCTTACCGACATGGGTATCTTTCGAAACATACGCCCCGTGAAAGAAGGACAATAAAACATTGATGTAAATACTCATAAATGAAAGTATATTACACAATGAGTAAAATAATGGGTAGTACATACACCAGTCAAAGGAAATTGTGTCAGTGTAGCATAAATCTCACTGGAATAAAAGTGAGATGAAAAATCCCTTACGAAAACTCGGCAGCCTAACGGCACCACTTAAAACGTCCAAAATGGATTGATGAGAGAGAATAGGGTCTCTCATAATATTAAAATAAACATTACAGTAATATTAATATAAAATAACATCCCAATCACAAGAAATATGTGCTTATAAGGAATGACATAAAAGAGTGTACTTAAAAAGAAAGAGAGGAGTAGGATCCCTTACCTCGGGTCCAACTTGACTCGATCGTTCTTTAATCTCCTGAATAATAAACTTCAGTTAATTTCTAATTCCTCAAGAAACTTTTTCAAGTTCATTATTCCTTTTATATCACTTATTACCATTTCATGAACACTATTTTATTATTTAAGTTAATAATGGTCTTTTTAACGATCATTGGTACTTGAGTCAAAAAAATAAACTCTTTATAATTACAAGTTGTTCATGTGGTAAAATATCCATTATATCCAGAGTTTTATTCATGATGTAGAAATAATATATATCATATATATCCAGTATATTCATGCATTTATAATATTACATAACATTTAGAGTTAAGAAATGAAATGCACCGTTCATGGAGATGGTAAGTTGTACGTACGCATGAATGCTACTTCCATTTCTATTTCATATTTAATGAAATTAAAACATACTGATACATAATAGTATTTTAATTCCAGTATGGTATCATATATAATATCATTAAATATATCCTTTATACGTACCACAAGTTGTATTAACAAATCAAATCACTTTGAGGGGGCGGTAGTCCGCACTTCCTAAAATAAAGATATCGCGTATACCAATAATGGAAGCCATAAAGGTATGCCATAAATGAACAATACATAAGCTTAAAGAAAACATAAACATATTATATATAATATATAAATATAGTGACATCTTAATGGCCACCTTTGAAGGTGATATATGAGTGTTGAACAATCATCGTTTCGTGAGACAGAAATTCTCCGTCCACGGAAACAGTATGTTCTTTAACCATTAGATGTAGGTGTGTGTACGTGTAGCTCGAATACTTCTTATAAAAACATCCTAGTATATTTAAGATACTGGATTTGTTACAAAATAAATGAATAAAAATAGTTTAGAGGGTTGGAGAAGCAAAATAAAACAAAAGGACTCAAGTGAAGACATTACCTTAAAATCGGGTAACTCCCTTTGGTTTGAGCTCAAAGGCTTCCTTGGGAAGACTTTTGACCAAAGTGAGGCTTCTAAGAGTTAGAGAGAGATGTGGAGAGACAGAATGGGAAGGGATTGGCCGAGCCAAATGCTTTGGAAGTGTGGGTAAGGAGGTAGAGGTGGGGGCCTTTTATAAGAGGAGAGGAGGGACACTCTTGAAAAGTAAAGAAATGTTACTTTATTTTAGAATGATTTTCGGATTTTAATGGTCCCACGTTGATGTGTTTGGAGGATAAGGTGATAAGGGTTAGAACTACACCCATACAATATGTTTTGGACATGTGTAATCCTTATATTTTACATTATCTTTCCATTTTATTTAAATCGTTAAATAATGAGGTCATCGCTGCATCATCATGATGTCATAAATAATTTAATTAATTTAATGTCTAAAAATTATATTAAAAAAATACTATGTTGTAGGAAATATTTTTATATTTCCAATGACTATTTATAGACAAAAATATGACTTGTATAACCTCATGTAAAAATTGTTTTAGTTAAACAAGTCATGTTTGTGTCATTTTTACTATAACAATAAATAAAAAGGAATTTATGTCATTTTCCAACCAAACTGGCTCCATGGGGTCCCCTAGTTGACCCATGGATTTTCATGGTCGTCCATGACTCATCCAATGAGGGTAGTACATGTGTCTAGGTCATTTCATTTTATTGAAACATTATTCTTACCTTAAACTACACTAATTACCTCAAATCGTGATTAAAAACTTAATAAGTTACTATTAACCAAAAAATTATTTTAATCCCATTGAGCCACATTTTAATTATTAATTACAACCATTTATTTTGGATTTTTGAAATTAAAAACACAAATATGGAAAATTTTCATTTAAACGGAAAATCAGTTTTTATAAGTACCACTTAGTGGTTTCACTATTCATCAAAAATTGAAGTTTTTCAGAAAATTACCAAAACTTCACCCTAAGATATATTTGATATTCCAAATTCAAAAATGATTTTTGTTTTAAAAAATTAAAAACATATAATTTTCATTAATTAATTTAATAATTAATTCCCGCTGTCAAAACAAATAGCGTGTTTTTATGGAACAAAATGTATCAAAAGATTGACACTAGTTTAAGTACGATTTCAAAGTGAAATTAATTCCAATGACCACTATTGGATTAAATGGTAAAAATATATTCTAATTTCACTTTAAAACCAATTCAAAAGATAATATAATAATATAAATAAATTAGATTAAAAAGAGGTTTTGAATTAAAATGCAACATTTTTCACTATTCATTAAAAATTGAACTTTTTCAAAAAAATACCAAAAATTTACACAAAGTAAATTTTGATGTCCTGATTCTAAAGAAGAATTTTATTTTGTCAAATATAACACATACAATTGTCAAAAAGTGGATTTCAAAGAGGTTCGCCAATAAAAGGCGGTTAATCGAACTTTTTAAAGAATATTAGAATGTTTACGCTTAAAATTGGAATCATTTGAATTTTTAATCCTCTAACATTTATTGTAAAAAGTAAAAATATTTGACAAACATATATAATCATTTTGTAGTTAGTTCTATTCATTCCCTCCATCACAACAAGTAGGTGTTAACTACCATTCAAAATAATATTATTTTATTATTAGAGTACAACGTAAGATTCCCAAGAAACTCGTTGTTGCGTGTTGCGTACGCCATCGAGAATAGCATCCCATTTAAAGTTATATTAATATTTTATTCACAAATATGGATAAATGTGAAAAAGGCATACTCTTTATTTACCTGGGGTGTTACAGTTTTACATTTTTCTTTTCTAAAATTTCAATTATATTACTAATGTTCAATTTCTATTCTATAGTGTTTTTCATTGGAGTGGTAATCCATGGATAATATGTTCATCCCAATTTCACTATTTTATATATTTTAATTTCTATTGGTCATTTTTAAATTTTAATTTTATCAGTTATATTTTTTAAATTTTTAACGAAATCAAACATTATATATAAATAAAATTGCATCTTTTTTATGTTTTGAATGTATTTTATACTATGCTATATTTTTAAATATTATAAAAATCCTTCATTCAAAAGTAATGTATTATTATTTTTCAAAATAATTGATTTTACAAACATTCCTATCATCTTATATATATTAATGGGGTATATGATTACATGGTCCAATAAGATACATATAAAGTAAAAGTGTCTTGAAATATGGTGGATGATAAAAATGTTCCTCAATCATCCATGGAATAATTTTGATTGGGGTGATTGTAGATCAGGAGGAATTTCTGCTCATGTGGAACATTTTTAGAAACTAGGTGATTCTATGTTATCTTAGATTGACTAATATGAACTCGACCATGTTTTAGTATCTATTTTATATGGATATTTTTAACAAAAATTTTTATTCTCTATCTATGATTTCTATGAATTATTTATTACTTTTTATAATATTTATGATCTATTTTTTTGGAAGTGTCATTTTTTAAACAAACTACTCGAATGGGAATCAACCATATAAATGTGTCATGCCGGATTTTTGGGAGAAATACAATTGTTGGTTATTAGGATTATAATGGTGAAATAATTATTTATTTTTTAATTCTGATACCCCATTTTTTGTCTCTATGTTATGGAAATTTGGAAAATGCTATGGGGATTATTTTAGGCTGGATCGAGTGACATTCCAGTTTATCCCCTATCAGTTCGTTGATGAGAACATCCCCTATCCCAAAAACCAAACCAAAAAATATATTATTTTATTCAGATAAAATAATATAATACATGATATATATAAACACATATCATAATGAAAAATAAAAATAATTTTTTTAATCACAAGAGGACCACAATGAAAATTTAATATAGAGACCACTTAATTATCATGGTTTTAATTTAAGATCAGAACTCAAATTATAACTATGTAATTAATGAAAAACATTATAAATAAAAAAATGAATTTGTTATAAATAAATATGAAAATGTAATTAATCAATATTATATATGTATTTGGGGTTATATATAATAGTTAAAACATGTAATATGACAATTATATGATAATTGGAAATATATATGACCCTGTTGAATTAATAAAAAAATCAGTATATAAAAAATATTATAATGAGCATATAATCTTGTTTGAGAAATTAAGAATTTATTATATATCATATATTAAACATATATAATATATTTTAATCATTAATTAATTAATTAATTAATGATAATATTTGAAATATATTTGAATATTATAGAATAGATTTATTTATTAATGAAAAATTATATTACAAAAGTATTATGTATTATTAATTAAAAATTAAATTTTATAAATTTTGTGATTGAATATAATTAAATCGGTTTTATTTTAGGAAAATGCAATCATAATTTAATATTTGGGTCAATTTCATGATTGTTTTAAAAAATATGTTACCAGGGAGTATACAAAATTACCCTAGTAAACTGTAAAACATTTGAATATAACATATATTTAAGAAGTTATATATAGATTATTAAAATAAAAATATAATTGGATAATATAGGGAATGCTTATTCTCATTTTGTCAACTTATGATCCAATTTTAATAAAAAATTTCCATTCTAAACCGTTGACTAATTCGAATTAATAAAAATATTTTTAAGCTCATCATTTACCCTTCCTAAACCACATCACTCCTTCAGTTTACTCTTAATCACACCCTATTTTTCATTCCCTAGAGGCATATCTCAGGTTGATTAGCTCATAATACCACTAAGGAGGCATAAATAATTCATTAGGAATGAAGTAATTATTGAAACTCATTATGAATTTATGATATATTTATCTTTAAATTTATTTAATTTCATTGATAGATTTCATTGCATGTAAAATCGATTTTAAATGAAATGTTATATAATATTGAAATATTAAAATTAAAATTGTTTGTTATTATATAATTGTTCAAATAGTGGGTATGAATATGACCATGTAATTATAAAAATGTAATTTTATGTAATGTATAACATTAATTAATTGGTAATAAATTTATTATAAATTAAAATAAAAACATTTGAAATCCAAAAAAGTAATATTTTGTTGAAAATTTATTATGCTGGATTTTTTTAAATTAATTCATTAAATTAACCAATATTTTTTAATGAATAATTTTTGATATAAATTTACTAAAATATTTTTAAATAAATTTACTAGTTACTACTTGGAATGGAATGAAAATAAATTCAGTTTTAAACTTAAATAAATCTCTAAAAATTATTATTTACATTATGTGTCATTATTTCCAAATAAATTTTGTCCACCTGTTGAAAAATAATTTGGAAAATGTTTTAAATATTTTTAATAATAATTTATATCTTTATTATTTCATTCACTTTTTCTTTTGGTCATTATGATTATTAATAAAGTTAAAAATTGACTACTACAACAAAGGATAAAATTGTTAATGAGGGGAAAACTAAATATAGAAGATTGATAAATGCATATAATTGTGTATATATCTTATTTCATGAATGTATAATGATTTTAAATATTCATATCTATTGAATTCTTAAAATTTTGAGCCACATTCTCATGATAGTGACTTTATTATATTTTAATATTCTTAATAATTTTGAGTATTCCACTGCCCTTACTTATCAAAGGGAACCTTCTATCATATCTGATCAACACATATTGAGACCTTTATATTGAAAAATATCATCAATAAAATTCTCCCAAAATCGTTATATATGTCCTTGATGTTCTGATCCTCCCAAAAGACCCATCCAATAAGCCTTAATGTTCTTTTCAAATGATAATATCTGAAAAGATGTATATATTTATACAAATATTTTTCATGTATCTTTCATCTTAAGCCACTTAAAACTATTATGTAACTATCATAACATCATATAATAGTTATCTCCACTATAATAATATTTTTTAATTTTATAAGTATTTTCTATCTCTTTCTCATCCATTGGAAAATAATGATGTTTCTCTGTATGGGTGGACTACCACCACCACGAAGAGATGTGATTCATTTCTCATTTCCATTTTACACAGTGTAAGTCCCCAGAATTAAATGTTACATAATTTTGTGTTAAATCATTATTTTGTCATTAAATAAAAATAATGTTCTATTTAGGTTTATAGTTTTAATGAATTGTGGCATTATTAATACATTAAATCTCAATTATTATATAGTATAAACTTATACTCTGTCCAATTATTTCACAATAATAAATCTCTCTAAATAAAAAATGAATTCTTTTCTTGATAAAAATATTATTGAATTATTAATTTCTCTTACACATCCATATATCCTATGAAAAAAAATTTCAAATACATGGTATGCGCATAAAAATATAGAAACCCTAGCCTTTTATATATAACATTACATGTTTTTAAGCATATTTATACATTATAGTAAAATCCAAGGATCGTTTAGTCTAGTTTCTTGGAAGACTATGTACATAAAACATATAACATGGGGCTAAAAAACACATCATTATTTAATCTCTATAAATATCACCTAACTTTTATTGAGCCCTTACATCTGCATAGGGTACCGTGAGTAACACATGAACAAAGGGATGAGCTGAATATCCCAGTAAGGGAGTGAAAATAAGGATGCGTCTTAAGCACACGAGTTAGAAGGCATTACATAATTATATCCAAACCATGGAACATAAGAATTTATATCATCTAAACATGGGATAATATATTAATGGAATCATATAAATGTGACAAAATCATAAAACAAGGATTATGTACTGGTAAAGGCTAACCTCCAATCCAGTTTCCCAATTTAGTATGGGTGAAGGCTAACTCCCCAACCTGATTCCCATTTTAGTACGGGTCAAGGCTAACCACCAATCCCATTTCACATCACTTATCGTGAGACATAACTTTACCTAATGTATTGGATCACTATATGGGTGTAACCATCTCATCATTTTCAGGAATATTCTTTCCACATAAATAATCATACATAATCAACCATACATAAACATAAGGGCACAGATAGAATGAATTGGGGAACACAATTATGACATAAAGCGTAACCAATGGGCGTACCATGAAAGTGTCCATGAAAGAAAGTGATTTGGACATTCTTGGACATTAATATGGTAAATTATGAATGTAACATGGTAAGTGATATGAAATTAAAGTTAAAACATATAAGAATTGTATTTGAGAAATATTATAATTAAAACATTTTTGGGTGGTTTTAAGGAAAATACTATTGACATTTTAAAATAAAAAAAGGAAAATATTTTATATAAAACCATGATTGAAACTATATGGTTTTTATAATATAATGACTGATTTTATAAAGATAATGGTAGATTAAAACAGAGGATAAAGTCCACTTAAAATTAGATTAAAATTTGGGAAGTTCTCTTAAACAGGTTTTCTTATCGAAACGTTTTAAGGAGAGAATCTTTTAAAAACATGAATATCCCTAAAAGAGACTGATGAAAGGGTATTCATAATTGAATTTTTTTTTAAACCATAATTTTTTCTTAATATGTACTTAAATAGTTATGATAAATCCATTTTCATGTAAAGAAAGGTATGGCAACCTGAAAGAACAATGAAGGTTCGGGTAGAATTCATTATTGTTTATTGGCATGGTGTCAGGTGTACCTAAAAAGAATTGATGAGAGATAAAAGTGGTTTCTAATGACGTATAAATCATGAGGTAAGTATGGTGAGGTACGAAAAAAACACCCTCCACATGGTATTACACATAAACAGGCATAACAAAGAGGAAAATATTCATTAAGAGAGAAATGGAGAAGATCCCTTACCTTAAATCTGATGGTGTTGTCCACTTGTTATTAATGACCTGATAAAAAAATTAGTCTTACTATTTAATAAATTCACAACCTCTTATATATGTAATTTATTTATTATAAACCTTTTTTATTTCATTCCATCACTTTTTCATTGGTCATAAGGTTCAATTTCATTGTTCATGGTTTTTAAAGACCGGTTCTCTTGTATTCTTTTTTAGATAAACATGTAAGATGAAAGTGTTTTTTACATAATTGAAGATATATGATATTAGAGAACATAAAAAATATTACATGGCTATAATTATTATTTGGTTACTTAGGGAGAAGTCGAAATATTATATATAAAACCTTACTGATAACCATTTTGGTTATTCGTTGGGTTTAATTACAATGAACTTGTTTTGATTTATAAAACAATACCTTTAGTAAAAAAGTATTACAGAACCATTAAAAGGACATATTACATATATAATAATATGGTTCAAATATAACACAAATTATTTCAATACCCTAATTAAATATGGAAAAAATTGATAAATTGTTGTCCATGTATGTGTTAATTTTACACTTCTCAAATGGTTTTTTCATTCTTTTCAAATAAAAGATGGTGAAAGGTGATATGATAATGAAATATAACATTAGAATAAAAATATTCCAATAAATTTTTGATACTAGAGCTGTCATTATATTTTGGTAAAGGTAGGTGAGGAACAAAGCAATAAAATAAAAGAACTTAAAATAAATGAAGGAATTGGAAGGAGGAATTTATCTCTTGAAAATTCCTCCTTTGAGATCCTCTTAAGGGAAGAGGTTTTGGTATTTTGATGACACTATGGGATGATGTACGTGGGGGAGGATCTTGGGGAGGTATTTGGGCTGAATGCTGGAAGGGACCAAGGAATGAGAGTAGAGAAGAGAAGACAGAGTGGCGGGGGGGGGGGGGGGGGTTATAGTAGAGGACTGGAGGGGTTTCAAAAAAATATAATCATTAGTTCATTAATTTACCTCAATACCAGAAATTGTGATGATTTCAAGACCAATAATAGTAATAAATGAATGATATTTCGAACCAATTGGGATTATATCAGAAGATCATCCTCAATGTCTCAATAAATCCATTATTTATCATTTATCGTAAATTGCCTTATTTTACTATTCATCACAAAATTCAAGTATTTTAGAAAAATCCAAAAAATTTACCCGGTCCATTTTTTGACGTGTTGAATCGAAAAATGAAATCCCTTTTTTAAAATTTATTTTCTAAATAATATTATAATATTATTTAATTAAACTCTTGATTTATTATTAAAAACAAGTTTTAAAACATTCATTTAGTTGTTCTAAAATATAGGTACATCATACATTCAATTTAACATTATCTTTGTACTAACATACGTAATGTTACTATTCATTAGGTTATATCACTATTCATAAGGGTATGTTACTATTCATTTGGGTAGGTTACTATTCACAAAAAAAATATGTTTTTCTTATTGGACTCCAAATAACAAACTAATCGCAATCGTGTATGAAAGATTTTCTAAATTCTAAATAAAGAAGTGAAAACTTATTTTTAAAGGTCACATAGAACATAGTAGATCATCAGGTTGTGTTTTCATGTGATTTTATGACATATTATTATAAGGGAATTTCCATTGGAAAAACATTGGGTTGTTATATTCTTCCACCATTATGATATTTCGCCCTCGAAATTTCATTTTAAATTCTATATCATAAACATGTGTAGGTTCTTTTCCTTTATTTCATCCTCCAGTTCCCATATTGCCTCTTCATAATTATGGTTTTTCTATTGTACCTTGACTAGATGAGTAGTCTAGTTGCATTTAAATTTGTCTCTATGACCCAAGATCTCCATTGGCTGCTCCTCATGGGAAATATCATCCTCCAACTGTACCACCTCCAAAGAGAGTACATGTGAAGGGTCTAGTATGTATTTAAGAGGGATACATGAAAGACATCACATACATTTAACATAGTCGTTGGAAGAGCCAGTCGATAGGCCACATCTCCGACTCGATCGAGGATCTCGAAGGGGACAATTAATGTTGGAAATAACATCCATTTTTTTCCAAACCTCGTGAACTTAATCCATGGAGATATGTGAAGAAATTCCATGTATCAACCTTGAACTTAAGGTACCAACAATGATTGACTTCATAACTCTTCTATCAACATTTGGAATCCTTGATATGCTACATAATGGTTTTCAACTTATCCGCCATTTATTCAACCATTTAGTGTCCTAGAAAATTACACACACTGACTTCATCCCAACACACTAGTGTTATTCAGCTTTTCCCCCAAAGGGCTTCATATGGTGCCATACTAATTCTCAACTGCAAACTGTTTTTGTAGGAGAATTCAACCAGTGGAATTTGTTGGTCCCATCCTCCATTTAATTCCATATAACACGCTCTCAACATGTCCTCGAGTGACGGAATAGCTCATTAAGATTGTCCATCATTTTGAGGATGATAGGCTACATGGAAGTTCATTTCAGTTATAAGAGCATGTTAAAGACTTTTCCAGAAATTTAAGTTGAATATTGTATCACGATCGGATACAATAAATAGTGGTACTCCATGAAGCCTTATGAATTATTTTATGTAAATTCGTATGTGATAATTCAATGAGCATAACTCTCGAATCGTGATAATGTGAACATTATTCGTAATACAATCCCCAACGTCCCATATAGCATTGTTTCCTCTGGATATCCTTGGCTGTAATGTGACAAAGTCTAGGGTAATGGTCTCCAAAATCCATGCTAGTATGTGTAGTGGATTCCTCATCCCCTTAGACATTTACTCTCATCCTTCACTTGCTGACATACCAGGCATTTTGATGTACATTTTTCAATCTACCTATTCATATTGTCCCATCAAATTTATTCTCGGAGATCTCGATACATCTTGGTGCTCCCTAAGTGGATAAATATGGTTGATCTATGTGTGTCATTCATAAGTTCCTTTTTTATCTCTAGATAGGATGGTACACATAATCATATCCTAGATCTTATAACTCCTTCCTCGTCAATTTTTAAATATGTGGATTTCCCATTCCTAATAGCTTCCACCATTTTCTGAATTTCCACATCATTTCTTTGAGAATCCTTTATTTTCTTCATGAGATATGGTTGAGAAGTCATTTGAGAAAGGATTTATGATGTTCCTCCCTTAATTATTCCCATTTCCATCCTTTGAAAATCTAATAATATTGGATCCTTTTAAATTCACATCATTGATAATGATGCATGACCATTTATACTTTGAGCATTGGTCACCTTGTTAACCTTGCCTAGATGGTAGTGGGTTGAGTAGTCATAATACTTGATGAGATTTATCCATCTTCATTGGCACATATTAAGATATTTCTGTGTGAATATATATTTGAGACTCTTGTGGTCAGTATATATCTCACACCTCTCCCCATAGAGAAAATGCCACAATATTTTCATCTAAATGATCACTGTCTCCAACTCTAGATCATGAATAGGATTGTATTTCTCGTGGATTTTCAAATTTTGTGAGGAATAGGCTATATCATTATCATTTTTCATTATCACACAACCTATTCCCTTCTATGAAGCCTCACTATACACAAAAAATAATTCTTCACATGTTGGTAGTGTGAGTACTGGCGTAGTGATAAGCCTCTTTTTCAACTCTGAGAAACGATCTATAAATTCCTGAGTCCAATCCAACATTTCCCCCTTCTGTGCCAGTGCTGTCATTCAGTTTTACAATCATGAATATTTCTTCAAAAATGGTTTATAATACCCATCTAGACCCAAAAATATGCGGATCTACTTTATAGATATTGTCTAGGGCCACTCTTTAATTGCCTTTATCTTGGAAGGGTCGACAAATATCGTTTCACTAGTGATAACATGCCCCACAAATGATACTTCCTCCATCCAGAACTCACATTTATAGTACACTACATATAAATTTTTCCTTCGCAAATTCATTAAGACAGTATTCAAATGCTCTTAATGTTCCTCCTTGCTCTTGGAGTATATCGGAATTTCTTTAAATAGGACTATCAAAGATTTGTCAAGAAAATCTCTAAATACTCCATTTATTAAATCCATGAGAATTGTTGTAGAATTTTTTCAGTCCTAAGGGCATTACTATGAACTCATATTAACCATAGCTCTTTCAAAAGGCAGTCTTGGGAGCATCTTCCTTCTTCACCTTGAATTGGTGATATCCTGTCCGAAGTTCGACCATAGAAAAAGAGCAAGCCCCAAGAAACTAATCAAAAAAGTCATCTATATATGGCCGAGGATACTTGTTCATTATTGTGATTTTATTGAGCTCATGATAATCAATGCATATAATCATTGATCTGTATTTCTTCTTGAATAAGAGGACAGGCACACCCCCTGGTTAAGAACTCGGGCATAAAAAACCCTTCTCCAGATTCTCATGTATCTACTTATTCAGCTCTTCTTTCTCTACGGTGTCCATTATATAAGGTTTCATTGAGATAGGAAGAGATCCATGGATATGTTCAATTGATAAATCAACCTCTTGGTCTAGAGGAAGACAATTCAACTCTTCAGGGAATACATCAGTGTAATCCCTCACAATGGGAATGTATTCAAGCATGATTCTCATCATTGTCTCAATCATTTGAGCAAGATATAATTTCTAATAAGGCCACAATATCCATATAGGAGATGATGATTCAAAAATATATTCATCTTCCTCCATACACTTGTAAAGAATTGGAGGATGCTTCTAGATGTAAAGAGTGATATCCCTTTCCTGATATTTGATGTTGGATTTGTATAGAGATATCCAATCCATGCCCATGATAGCATCGAACTCTTATAAAGAAAGAATGACATGATTTTCTAGGAGGTTTGGTCCACAATCATTAACTAGGGAGGAGTTATAAACCATGGACGTAATGACTTCACCATTCTCTGTTCTCACATATACCCATTCCTCTAAATTTTAAAGTGGTTCTTGAATAGTTTTACTGAACATGCAAGATATAGAAGAATGTGTAGAACCAGTATCAAACAGTACATTCTAAATTCTTGAATTAATAACTAGCGTACCTATCACCAAATCATTTTCTTCCTCCACCTCGATAGTAGTGATAGTATAAGCCCTTAATTTTTTCCTTAGAGTTTGTTGTTGATTTCCTCTCACAACCTTCATCTTAGGGAAATTTCTTGAATAATTCTGATGCACTTTGAAATTTTAGCACTACATGGGGCTGAGTGTGGATATGAACCTTCTTTTATTATTTGGAATTAGTGGGATTATTCATATCTCATTGGCAGTTTTTTACTAGATGACCAAACATTCCACATTTAATGTAATATATTTTTCCCTTCAAACAGTTACCAGGATTCTTCTTCCCACAACTTTTATAAGGGGAAATGTCAGGCTTCTTTCCATCATGGGATTTTTTTAGACAAACCACCAATTTTTTTCTCCATTTTATACTTTTTTTCACTGGGCCCATGAGACCATTGGGTGTCTACAATATCCATTTTAACCTTAAGGTAACAACAGAAAATATAGTCATAATTGTCAACATCTCGAATCTCCAACACTTTTTATAGAATCTACATTAGTCTGCTAATGAAACGATCCACCTTTATTTTGATGTTCATGGAGAATCCAGAGGATTACCTGGAAATTTTTGTAAATTTTGCTTCATACGCTCCAATGAACTCATCTTCCTTCTTCTTGAGTGTGAGGAACTGTCTTTCTATATTGATATAGAGGTTTTGAGAATAATATTTGTTAAAAAAACTCTTGAATTATTCTAAATCCATGGAATCAACACATTATTGGGATTTTATAGTCTTGATCAGTTTCCACCAATAATAAGATTCCCCAAAAAAACTATAGACTGCCATTACAACATTCTCTTCTTTTGAGCAGTGGAGGATAAAGAATATCTTTTTAATGCAGTTAATCCATTTTTCTATGAGGAGGGGTTAGAAAGATCCGCGAAACACGGTAGGCCTTCCCTATATGTAGTATTATATGGAAACTAGATCATTCCATGGAGGAGGAGGTCGTTCTTCATGATTCAAGTTATTATTAATAACTTTTTCTAGATGAGAAAGTACATTCATGATGTTTTGAACACCTGCTCCCATCAAATCAGAAATATCATTAGGTAAATCGTCACATTTCCTATCACATTTTTTGTTGGAACATGTTCTTCTATTTCCTTCTAGTAACTAAAAAAAGAATGTATAATTAGAGGTCTTGAATCTTAGATATTGATCATAATAAAAGAACATTTAAAAGAAAAATGATAAACATATAACGATGAAGTTTATCCTAACATCTGACTACATAGGTTTAAATCTACGTTATCCTATATCAATTTCAAAACATATAATTATATGGTATTTTTTCCCTTTATAATGGTGTTTACTAAGCTCACGAATCTACCAAAGCGTATCCTATAGGAGTGTCGTAATCATGAGTACAGCATGTCCCATTGTCGTGAACCAGTTCCTATTCGAGTCTAGCTCAAAGAAGTTTTTTCAGGTTTTACCCATATATATATATATATATGTTCTAGAGCTGCCTCTACCTGCTTGTATCCAGTCGGGGTTGTATTTTCTTGATAAACCACTTACTCAATACTAACCAAAATTTAGGAATTTTATCTTATACTTAGTCTCATCCTTAAGGTTCTCTCTAAGGTGCTCTATTAAAAATTTCCAAAATTTACAAGACCATACTCTAATAAAAATTGTAGAAACCCTACACTTTTACATATAACATTACATGTTTTTAAGCATAATTATACATTAGTGTATAAGCCATGGATTGTTAAGTCTAGCTTCATGGAAGACTAGGTACATAAAACATAAAACATTGGGAAAACCCCTAATATATTTAATCTCCATAACGATATCCTAACTTCCTTTGAGACCGTACATCTGGATAGGGTACCCTGATGAACACATGAACAATGGTATGAGCTAAAAATCTTAGTACGGGAATGAACATAAGGATATTTCATAATCACATGAGTTAAGCGGCATAATATAATGATATCCAAAGCATAGAACAAATGAAATCATATAATATAATCAAGAGATCATATAAACATGGAATCATATAAATGTGGAATAATTATAAAACATGTCTTTAGTATTGGTCATGGATAACTGCCAATCATGTTTCCCATTTTATTATAGGTCAAGGATAACTGAAAATCTCGATTCCCATTTTAGTTTGGTTCAAGGCTAACTGAAAATCCCATTTCACATCACATATCATGAGATATAACATTACCCAATGAATTGGAGCACTATCTGGGTGCACCCATATCAAAATTTTCATGAATATTATTTCCACATAAATAATCATACATAATCAACCATACATAATAATAAGGGTACCCATGTAAAGAATTGGGTACCCCTATCATAACATAAAGCATAACCCATGGGAGTATCATGAAAGTGTCCATGATAGAAAAGGATTAGAACATAAATGGATCTACATAGGTTATATTATCCATATAAAATGGATGTCCATGATCGAATTACGCATTCGATCATTATGAAAGTGGTTATTGATATTGCATGTGATTATTCGACTAGTAGAATAACCATGTGAGTAAGTAAATGGAATTATTTCATTTTACTTTTTCCATATTATGCTGAAGTTCAAGTTTAAAAGGCTTTTGTTTTAGTTATACGTTGTCTTAAATGTTTATGTTTATTTATGAAAGATTCTGCGATATTATTATCCTTATTGAGCATCTGAGCTCACCCCTTTCAATGTTTTAATATTTTCCAGGATGTGAAGAATTATTTTATGAATGACCTGCAAGGATAGTCAGAACGAGATATGAGTGTGAACTATGGAGACCATGTTATTGTAGTTTTTCACTTTATGATGTAATGTAACTTTTATGAATGTATCTAGTGTTTCCAAGGCTACTAAACTAATATGTCTTTCGAGACTTGATCTTTTGTGATCATGCCAATGTTACGTAATAATTCACCGACTCTGGGTAACTGGGGTCGGGGAGTTACAGTTGGTATCATAGGAAGTTTAGTACTGACCTTGGAAGCTAGATTTAGATATACTATGATTAGAGAACATAGACCTAAGATAAAATTTGAGGATTAGTATAGAAGAAATTCCTAGAATTTTGGCATTATATAGATTTTGTGAGTCTTCTGAGAAATACATCCCTGTGTGGATACGAGCAGGTAGAGGTGGCTCTGGCACAAATGTACCTAGGGGTAAAACCCGAAAACACCGCTTTGAGCTACACTCGAACAGGAACTAGTGCACGACAACGGGACTTGCTGCACTCTTGGTTACGAAACTCTCGGGGGATGTGCTTAGGATAATTCTCATTTTCTTTACAACACATTATAATGGGTTTATGAGTATATACTTCCTCAAAGAAAACATTTTTATGATTATAGTCCAATTTATGTTAAGTGTTTTACAAGTATGTAATTATGTATTTTGATTTATAAACTAATCTAGTTTAGCCATTGTTTAGAAATGGCGCCTAGTGGGAGGAATGGAAACCGTATCAATGCACGCACTCCGTGTAGGGATTTCCCTCCTGCTCAAGATAATTACAGTGGATCTGGTGATAAAACTGGTGCTGATCAGCTTATCACCATACTGGGAAAACTCACTCAGGTTATGAATAATAACCTTACTCATATGGAGCACCCTGATCCGCAACGTGGAGGATCAATGCTAGACCGCTTCATGAGGAAACAACCGCCAACATTTAATGGGGGTACAAATCCATTAGTAGCTGAGCAATAGATAAACTACTTAGAGAAAATATTCCATGCCTTGGGGAGTAGCGAAAGAGAGAAGGTTCTGCAGGTTGGGGGATAACCCGTCGCGTCGGACAAAGCTGTAGGAATCGAACCCACAACCATAGTGTGAGAGGCCTTTATTACCTACCACTAGCCTACAGGAAGTCCCTGGTTATTACAAAAAAAAATTCCTAATCTAAATGGTATGTGTTAATATTTTGAAACTTATATAATTATGATAAATAAAACAATTTTGAGTTCTATTACCTTTTGGAGTGAAATATGGGTTTGTGGTAAAAATTTATTAAAGAATGAAAGTCTACATGACAAGTAAGTATATTTCCTTATGTTCTTAGTAAATCTTCTAAATAAATTCCTCAACTTTATGAATGGTAACTTAAAACAAAAATGTTGTCGAATAACTTTTCCAATTGGGGAATCAATGACCATTTAACCAATCACAAGTTTGTGATTTTCTTGTAGTTAACTTTCTCCTAATCCTGTTTTATACAACTCTCCATCAGACCTTGATGGTTTGTTTTTCCTCCATATCCATATTTTCATAGAATCCTAGTATGGGCTATCTCAGGTGACCTTTGTACTTCTCTTTCTTTCTTTTAAAGTTATATTTTTATTAACCTTATTTCCGATGTGGGTTTTCCAGAATGGTATTTTATATTTTCAACCTTTTATTTTCAAAGACAAACTTTTAAATTGCGAGGATGCAATTTATTGAAGGAGGGGAGAATGTAACACCCTAAGCTTCCATGGTACACTCCTCTGTGAATAATAGATCAGCGTGTGTTGTACGCAACCTCGAGTTCTAAGACACCGCAACCAATAAACGTAGTAGTTATGAATAGTAATACCCACTTTTTGAAATTTTATATATTTTAAATTTAAAAATGGACTTCTTTTTTGGATTCATAATATCAAAATTATCCTATGTTGAATTTTTGGTATTTTTTTGAGAACTTCCAATTTTTATGAATAGTGAAAAATACTTAAAAACAACTTTTTTAATCAAAATAATTTATAGTGATAAATTATAAAATTGAGTGGTTATAAAGTGTAATTAGAATATATTTTTACCATTTTATCTAATGGTGGTCATTATAATTAATTTTACTTTGAAATTGGACATAAACAATTGTCAATCTTTTGATTGATATTCTTTCTTAAAAACACGTTATTTGTTATGACAGCAGGAATTGATTATTAAATTAATTAATTAAAATTATATATTTTGAATTTTGTAAAATAGACATCATTTTTTAATTAGGAATATCAAATATAGCTTAGGGTTAATTTTTGGTGTTGTTCTGAAAAACTTCGATTTTTGAAGAATAGTCAAACCACTAAGTGGTAGTTAAAAAACTGATTTTTCGTTTAAATGAAATTTTACCACCTCTGTGATTTGAATTTCCAAAATCTGACATACATCATTGTCATTAGGAAGTAAAATGTGGTTCAATGGGATTAAAATAATTTTTTTTGTGAATAGTAACTTTTAAGTTCTATTAACCGCGATTAAAGCTAATTAGTGAAATTTAAGGTAAAAATGATATTATAAAAATATGAAAATATCTTGAAACATGTCCTAAAATTATTGGATGAGTCATGGAAAACCAAGAAAATCCATGGGTCAACTTGGGGACCCCATGTAGCCACTTGGGTAAGAAAATGACATTAATAACTTTTTATTTAAAGTAAAAATAAAATTGTCACAAACATGTGTTGTTTTACTAAAACAATTATTACATGGGGTTATATAAATTAAAAATTTGACTAAAAATATTAATTGGAAATATAAAACCATTTCCTACATCATTATATTTTTTTAATAATTTTTAGACATTAAATAAATTAAATTTATTATGACACCATGATGATGCATCGATTACCTCATTAATTAACGATTTAAATAAAATGAAAAGATAATGTAAAATCTAAGACTTACACATGTCACAACCCTATTGGATGAGTATATTTAGAACCCTTATCACCTTATCCTAGAAATATATCATTTTTGGGCCTTTAAAATCCGAAAAGGATTTCATAATAATGTAACATTTCATGACTTTCCAAAAGTGCCCCTCCTCTCCTCTTATAAAAGGTTCCCACCTCTACCACCTTATTCACACCATCAAAGCAATTTGGATCATCCAACCTCTACCCAAATACTCTCTAAACTTCCCTATATTACTCCTAGAAGCCTCAAATTGGGCAGAAGTCTTCCCGAGGAATCCTTTGGCTCAAGTCAAAAATAGTTACCCGATTTTAAGGTAATGTCGTCTCTTATGTTATTTTGTTTTATTTTGATTCTCCAACCCCTTAAACTGTTTTAATTCCTTTATTTTGTAACAACACCAGTATATTATATATACTATGATGTTTTTCTGAGAAGTATTTGATTTACACTTACACACACCTTCGTCTAATGGTTAAAGAACATACAGTTTCTGTGGTTGGAGAATTTCTGCCTCACGAAACGATGATTATTCAATATTCTTTTAACGCCTCTAATGGTGGTCATTAATATGTCACTATATTTATATATGATATATATTATGTTTATGTTTTCCTTATTCTTATTTATTTCTCATTTATGGAATACCTTTATGATTTCCATTATGGGTAAACACGATAATTTCATTTTAGGATGTGCGGACTACCGCCCCATCAAAGTGATTTGAATCGTTAATGCCATATGTGGGATGTATAAAGGATGGAGTAATTGATATTATATATTATATTATACTGGAATTATAATATAACTTTATATCATTATGATTTCATTCTATTAAATACGAAATAGAAATGAAAGTAGCGTTCATGCGTACGTACGGCTTACCGTCTCCATGAACAATGCATTGCATTTCTTACCTCTAAATGTTACATAATATTATGAATGAATGTATATACTGGATATATATTATATATATGATATCTACATCAGGAATATAATTCTGGATATAATTGATATTTTACCACATTAACAACTTCTAATTATAAGAAGTTTATTTTTGACTCAAGTACCAAAGATCGACAAAACGACCGTTATTAACATAAATAATTACATAATGTTTATAACATGGTAATAAGTGATATAAAAGGAATAATAAACTTGGAAAAGGTTCTTAGGCAATTATAAATTAACTATAGTTTATTATTCAGGAAGTTAAAGAATGGTTGAGTCAAGTCGGACACGAGGTAAGGGAACTTCTTAACCCAATTTCTATTCTTTGTGTTAATCTCCTACTTTCAAATTATGTCATGATATTATTATGTCCTATCTTGTATTTTTACTTTATTTATGTGTGGTTATAATGAATACACATAATTGATTTATTTTATTTTAAATAAAATGATCTTTATAAGGGACTTCGTCTCAATCTCCTTTCATTGAGGCATATTTTGTTTTATGCGCAACTTTCTTTTATACGGTGTATAAACCCCTTTGACTTTTATGTTTATTAAAAAATAATACTTTTTATATGAAGAATTTTACTAAATGACAAAAGGGAATGTTTTATTTGTCGTACTTATGCGGCGACAATGACTTCTCTGCCACCGTGACCATTATTTGAGTTTCGGCTTCCTCTACAAGCCACAACTTTTTTAAATGAAAAATAATTACAAAGTTTTAATTTTAATTTATTTTGGTATTGAAAATGGTTTTGAGAGTGTTTTTTTATATCAATGTGTTGTATTGATGTCTTGTGATTGAAATGTGGAAATTTTGTGTTTCCTTTATGCATGTTTTGTGTGATATGATTATGTTTTGGTTTATAATATGTTTAAACCTTTTCATATAAAGAATGAATTGGACTTAATAAGTAACGGTTGGAGCCCGCTATAGCTCCTCGATGCATCGGCAGGTCTCATGAGACAAACTAGTGTCTTGGAACGAGGCCTTGAAAAAATCTTATTTGTAGTCTTGGCACGAGGCCTTAGATACATGGTTATGATAGTCTGGAATTATACATTGCATAATTATGAAAGTGGTTATTGATATTTCATGAGATTATTAGACTAGTAGAATAACCATGTGAATAAGTAAATAAAATTATTTCATTTTACTTTTTCCATATTACACTGAAGTTCAAGTTTAAATGGATTTTGTTTTAGTTATACATTTCCTTAAATGTTTATGTTTATTTATAAAAGCATCCGCGATATTGTTATCCTTACTAAGCATCTGAGCTCACCCCTTTCAATGTTTTAATATTTTCCAGGATGTGAAGAAGTATTTTATGAATGACCTATAGGGATAGTCATAAGGGGATATGAGTGTGGACTATAGAGACAATGTTATTGTAGTTTTTTACTTTATGATGTAATGTAACTTTTATGAATGTATCTTTTGTTTCCAAGGCTACTAAACTAATCGGTCTTTTAAGACTTGATCTTTTGTGATCATGCCAATGTTACGTAATAATGCACCAACTCTAGGTAACTAGGGTTGGGGAATTACATAAAGTCATTATATATTTATTTATAATAATATATAAAAGATACAAATAGTAAATGAAATACACCATTCTTGAAGATGGTAGGTCATACGTACACATGAACGTTGTTTCTAGTCTCTTGTCATGTTGAAAGAAATAAAGTAAATAAAATGTTACTATATCTATATTATCATTAAATTAGAATTATTATTTCATATATATCATATATTTATTACTAAAATAATTCTCAATACATTCTATGTAGAGTTTGAACAAATCACATCTCTTTAAAGTGGTTGTAGTCCACACATCCACAAATGAAGTTATCGTATTTAAAAAAAATGGAAAACATGAAATTATATTTTATATAATAATTATAAAGGAATAAATACATAATTAATAATCTATATATCAAATAAAAATATTGTTTCCATCACAATTCCCAACCATGATAAGTGGTAAAGAAAACATAAACAATCATTGTTTCGTGATGGGGTAGTTTTCCGTACAGAAGAACAATAAGTTTGTTACTCATTAGATAGATGTGTGTTTAAGTGTATGTTTAAACATTATAATAAAATAATAAAAGTTAATTTAGGATAATGATGTTATTATACAATCATGTAATAAGAATATTTTAGGGGTGGATATTAAAAATAAAACCATGGAGCTTTAGAAAGGATGTTACCTCTTCTTTGGGAAAATGCATTTTATTTACACCAAATGGCTTCCTTAGGATGGATTTATTCCAAAAGGGAGAATTATAGAATGAATTTTATGACGTTTTGAGGATATTTAGGCAGATGTTTTTGGATCCAAATGGATTTATAGGGTTGAATAAGTTGGAGGGGAGAGTATCATTTTATAGTGGAGGAGGAGTTGCATTCTTGTAAATTTTTGAAAAGGAAATTAAACCAATATTTTTCCCAAGAAAATTGGTTCCAATATTTTTAAAAAAATAAAAAAATGAATTGTAGGTTAGAAATGTTAAATAAAATGGATTTTTAAAATGTTTCTTGGAATGTTTGGGCCTTAATTTTATGGTTAAGTCCTTTATTAAGCTAATTTTTCTCTTAATCGATGTAATTAAATTTAATCACTTTCACTAATATTTTTTGTCAAAAATAAAATTAAACATATTATAAACTATAAAATTTAATGAATAAAAATATGGAATCTATTATTCCAAATTCTAATCACATAAGTGTCAGAAATTACCTTAAATTTAATCTCACATATGTGTCACCACGATGAGTTTTTTAGCGAAAATGATTAAAAGAATGAAGTGATTTTATATCCCATTTCAACATGAAAGTTTATTTAATGACCTAATTTTTTTTATTTTATGTATATTTTATCTAATTAAAGTTTAAAATAAAATTAAAATAAAATTTAATTATATAAATAAATTATAGAAAAATGCAGTTTTGAATTAAAATTATGTATTTGTCACTACTCATCCAAAATACTGTTTTTTATAAATATCCTAAAAAATCACATAATATAATTATGAAATTATGAATTAAAAAATGAATTTTATTTTATAAAATTAAATTTATAAAAGTATCTAAAATTAATTTTATTATTTTCATATAAGGACATAAAAAGCAGTTCTTTTAAGAAAATAATATTTTTAAACATGTAATAAATTTACTAAAAATTGTATATATTTTTATCAATATGTTTTATTTATATTATAATATTTAAAAATTAGTTATACCTATTCATGTTGCTATGTTTAATAGCTAGGTTACAACTATCTCACTTAAATTATTATAATAAGAAGATATTTTTTCATAGAAACTCAATGTTGTGTGTAACACAAGACAAATAGGTGTGGTGTGTAGTGTAAGATTTATTAATTATAGATTATAAAAGAAAATTAAATTTGTGTTGTGTGAAATTAAAGACATAAAAAAGTTAATTTATTCAAAACAATGTTCATAAAAGCTCAGGTTGTCACATTATACCCCACTTAAAATGATTTTTCGCTTGCTATTTTTCATTCTGATAAAAATAATAACGATAATTCTACCTCATCATATCCAAAATTTCCCATTTAGATTCCTCTACCTTGTTATTTATCCACATAACCTTGACCATGTGAGTGGTATTGTTTCGTATAACTTTTTCTGTATGATCCATAATTTAAATCGGTTATCCCATGTAAGAATGATCTAGCTCTAGCAGTATGAACTCTGATTTTAGTACATGAGAAGGGTAATTTATGTATTTATTTAATGTAAATACATGGAACAAATCAGGGACATGAGGGGTATTTTGAGTAATTTCCAAGAGATAGGATACCATCCTGATATGATCAATAATTTTAAAGGGACCAATATAGCTAGGGTTCTATTTCCCTTTCATTGTAAATCTCATAACCATATTATAGGGAGATATTCATAGAAAAGCCTTCTTAAAAACCTCAAATTCTAAATCAAACTGATGGTTATAATCATAACGTTATACCAACATCGATATGCCTTGATATACTACTGAATTTTTTTAACATTATCAATCATTTCTTCAACTACCTCAGGTGCCAAAATATTTCTTTCTCCAGCTTCATTCTGGCATGTTGGAAATCTATATTTATTCTAATTGATGGCTTCATAAGGATCCATCTTAATGGCTGAGTGGAAAATATTTTTGTAAGAAAACTCAACTAAACAAAGGTATTGATCCCAAAAACCTTTGAAATCCAATGAATAATATCTCAACATATCCTACAGGGTTTGAATTTCTCTTTCATGAAAATCATCCATTTGAGGATGATAATTAGTGATGAAACTCAATTCTATGTCAAGTGATTACTAAATAATTCACAAGAACATTTAGGTATACCTCTAATCCTAATAAGATACAATAGAATGTGGCACTCCATGCAATCTTACCATTTCCTTAATGTATATCCTGAAAAGATGATCCAAAGAGAAGTATTCTATGACATAAAAGAAGAGTTATGAATTAGTTTTTAGATCTACCACCACCCATATACAATTAAACACTTAAGATTTTTTTGTATTCCAATGAAAATATACATAGTGATGTTCTCCCATTTCTAGTCTGTTATGGGTAATAAATGAAACATCCCCTTAGACTTTTTTATTTCTACCTTAGCTTGCTAAAATTCAAATAACCAAGATACAAAATCTGTTATATCCCTCTTCATTCCATCATACCATAAGTATTCTTTCATGTATATATACATCTTAATACTTCCGAGATGAATAGATTGTGATAAACAATGAGATTCCTCTAATATATCCTTCTTCAAAGTTGGTATTTATAGAAGACATACATGATTCCTGAACCTTATCATTCCATCTTGATCAAGGTTAAACTCACTAACATTTTTAACCTTCTTTTGCAGCTCAACATCCTCCTCACGTGCCTCTTTAATATTCACTTGGATAGAGGGTTTAACATTCAATTGAGAAAGATAATATTTTGTCCCTTCCTTCCATATTTACATATCCATCACTGCCAAATCCAAAAATATTGGATCATTTTCAATCCTCAACATGGATAATTTAACATTATCCTTTAGAATCATATCATCAACCACCTTGTTCTCTTTCCTAGGGTGTTAATGTATTGAGAATTCATAATCATTTATCAGATCTAGACATCATACCTAGTTCATGTTCGACTCCTATGTCAATATATATTTTAGAATTTTATGATCGGTATATATATCACACTTTTCTCTATTAAGATAATTCCTTAATATCATTAATTCAAAAAATACCACAGCTAACTCAAAAACTAAGTTATATAATTTGTCTTGTGAATATTAAACTTTCATGAGGCATAGACTATAAACATGTTATTATATATAATAACACATACTGATCCCTTATTGTTTTCATTGATATAGTTTTGATACCCTTTTAAACTACAGGGTAATATTAGAATAGGTTTTCTAACTAACATTCTCTTAAGTTCCTTGAAATATTCCTCACGTTCATCTATCTAGAGGATCTTGGCACCCTTCTGAGTTAACTTGGTCAGAGGATGAGATAGTCATGATAAATTCTCCACAAACCTTCAGTAATATCTAGCTATACCACGAAAAATTTGGATCTCAATCACCATGGTTGGATTTGGCCAGCATTCAATAGCCTCTATATTCGATGGATCTACTATTATTCCACCTCTTGAGATTATGTGACCCAAAAATTATTCATTTTTCATAAAAAAATATATAGTTCAAAATTTTTTCATACACATTATTCTTCCTTAAGGTATTCACTACAATTATGAAGTGGTCTTCATGCTCTTAAATTCACATTTAATAGATACTAATATCATATATGAATACCAACACAAACTGATGGAGGTAAACTCTAAAGACCCTTTTCATCAAATAAATTAATTTAGTTAGAGAATTGTTATGATCGAAAGGAATAACTATATATTCATAGAATCTATAACTTGTAAAGAATATTTCCTTTGATATATTCCCTTTAATTACCCTCAATTGATGAAATCTAGAATGAGGATCAATCTTGGAAAATTATTCATATCTGCGCAGTTGATCAAACAAATCATCAATACCGGGAAGATGATACTTGTTTGTGATTGTGATCATGTTCATATATCAATAATGAATGTAGAGACTAATTGATCCATATTTATTTTTAAAAAAAAAATATTATTTTCACCCCAAGGTAACACACTTGGCTATATGAATCCCTTTTTATGGTCTTCTTGGAGTTGGTTCTTCAGTTCAGAGAACTCAATTTTTTCCATTCTATAAGGACTTGAAATTGGTGTGGAACCGAGTGTGAGATCTATCAAGAACTCAACTTCATGTTTTGGTTGAACTCTACAAAAAGCTTCAGGAATGACATCCACAAACTCATGAACAATAGGCATATCATTGATGTCGATTTTCTCCACAACCATTAGAGATTAAAATCCCTTCTAGATGGTAATTAAGACCCATAAACTATATATACTCTCTAGATCAAGTTCATGCTTATCATCACATTCAGAGATGACCATAGTTTTTTTGAAATATCAAACTTAACATCCCTTCCTCGATAAATTATGTTTTTTTTATCAATATCAAGTCAATCCATGTCTAAGATCACATAAAATGCAACAAAATAAATAATGAAAATATTTGAAGGAAGAATATTCGCATAATTGTCAACGAGAGAGGAATCATATACTTGAGATGAAATCATCATACCATTAGGGGTTCTCACTAATAATTACACATCTAATCATTTGGGTGGATCCATAATACCCTTATAAAATTCCATTGATATTAAAGAGTGGGTAGATATAGAATCAAATAAGATATTAAAAGTTCTAGAGTGGATGGTATGTGTACCTTTCACCATGTAGTTATTTCACCCCTAATCAGAGATAGTGATTGCATGTGATTTCCCCTTTTCCCTTGGTTTAAGAGGTTTCTGACCCTGATCATTGCCACCAACCCTCAGTTTTGGGAACTAGTTACCAAAATGTCGATTCTTCTTACACATGTCTCATTGAAGAAGGGGAAGTGAATTATATGCAGTTTTCTCTCCATTCACATTGTTAGAGGGATTCTTCTCATAACTTAGTAATCAACAACCTGATGAAATTATTTTCCGCACATAAAAAATTTACTAGACCCATTAATAAAATTACCTCCAAACTTCTTTCCACACATAGTGCATAAAAAAACTCATATTCTTATCTTCATGGTCTTTATATTTTCCTTTGAACTCAATCTTCTTCTTATTTTTCAAAAAAATGAGATTGAAACATAACTCCAACCTCCATTTCAACCTTGACTTGACAATGAACATTATTTTTGTTTCTACTATAGTATTTTATCGTCAACTCCCTTCTGAGACATGGCTTTAAGGAACTAAAAAATTATTCAACCATACTTTCTAGTCAGATGATAATACCGGAAGTGTACCTCTCAAATATTGTGATGTTGGCCTCATAGGTACCGATATATTCATCATACCTTTAATTTAAAATAATTAACTATTTATACATATTTTTAGAATGAATAAAAGGAATTTACTTATTGAAAAATAATTACTTGAACTCATCCCAATGCATTGATTCAATTTCCTCTTGCAGCCTCGTATTCTTGATTAGAGTCTACCATTATTCTTCTTCTCCTTCTAACCAATAAATATTCAGAATAACTTCCTTATGCTCTAAAAATTGGGGAAAGGATAATATCATTTTTGTTTTATTGATACATTGTTCAGCATAAGGTGGATTAGAAGACCCACTGAAATATGGTGTGTGATGCCTCATAAAGGACCCAACATAATTTTGTTCCCTCCTTTTCTCATTTGTAAGTCCACCATTACTCATAGATTGAGAAAGTTGTTTGAGTATATTAATGATGATTTTTATTCCATCTTCTATGTAATTTGAATGCTTAGGGGAACAATCATTTCATTTCTCATCACAACTAGTGTTGTCATGCTTCATTCAATTTCTAAACCTTTATTAAACCAAAAAACATACAGTAATAACTAGTTATCATAGTGAGGAACCACATAATCATGAATAACCACTTATAGGATTTATAAATTATGAAACCTTCTATAATATATGAAAACTTAGTTTTGTCATTGGTTATTCGTAGTCAACTCCAATTTAAATCCTTCATGATGGATTTGTGATTTTTTTTTTGAATCTTTAAAGGATAACCCCTGGGAGTATCAAACCAGGTGTGTATCAAGGCCCATTTTCATGTTCTAGGTTATGATCAATTTGTGACTTACACACATTTTCAGTGTTTTTAAATCTATGTAAAACTGTTCTATATCCACATCCACTTGTAATATCCAGATAGGGATGTATTTATACTAAAAAACTCACTCAATCCTTTACAAAAATTCTATATCATTTTCATTTAAATTTCCTTGTCCTTAGACTTATACTTAGACATGTCCTTAGGGTTGTCACTAAGGTTTTATCATACTATTTTCCAATGGTTAACTGCAATTTTTCATTAATACCAACTATATAAACCCTCCCATATCATACATTAACATTACAAAATATTTACAGAATACTCAATACATTACACAAACTAAGGCTCAAAGACTATATTTGTCTAATGCTCTCGAAAAAAAGGAAACATAAAAAATGGTACATAAGTGAGATACATAATATCCCACTAGGTTCTTCATGACTATCACTCTTCTTAGAAACATCATACATAATACATATCTCCATAACTTTGGAAAAGGAAACATAAAAAGGAGTGAGATCAGATTCTCAATAATGGTAAAAAAAGAAGATATGTAATCATAAACATGAGTGTAAGGGTATCAGAACATGATCATGATATTATAAGATCATACCCTACATAAGAAAATCATAAACATGAATGATGGAATAAATATTGGTAGTTCATAATACATGAATAAAAAGGGAGTCAAGAGAATATTCCATGAAATAATAACATAGGAATAAGACATGGAATTATTATAGACACAAAATCATATAAAATAATTTCCATAGTAGTCACTGCATCAATTCCAAGGCCATCTTGGTAGTCTGGGTTAACTCCTCATACCATCTTGGTATTCACCATTTACTCCCATGACCATCATAGTTGTCAAGGTTCACTCCTAGGACAATATTATCTGATAAAGTATTTTAATGAGATGAGTTCAATTTCTGTTCTAACCATGTCAATCTCATGAGATAAAAATATTCACCAAATGAATTAGATGGAGATAAAAGTCCAACACATATCACAATAAAATCATTTATACGTGTTCCACAAGATCCTAAGTAATCATATCAAAACCTAGAAAATGAAATGGGAATCCTAGACATTTAATCAAATCATAACATGTGGAAAAGAGATGAGTATCATAATGATTTCATAAAATAATAACTAGTGAAAGAAATTTGGTTTCATAAGCATATAACCCATGAATGATAAAAAAAGTTTCATTAACATATAACCTATGAAATATAAACATAGTTCACAATCATGAGGCCATAAAATAATAAATCATTTAGAGAAAAATTGTGAATAGAATATTTTATTTATTTTTCTAGAAAGGCATGAGTAACACCATCAGATGTTATCTTAGATAGAAAATAATTTGGGAAGATCATTTAGAACTTTTTCTTTAGTAAAATTTCCTTTCTTCTTTTATGGTTTATTTTTAAAACATAAATCCTTTTGAAAATATTTTTCTTTGAAAACATATTAAGGATACTTGATAACATGTTGAAAATAGGTTTCATTGAAAACAACTTTGAAGACATATAAAATATTTTTTATGTAACACCCCAAGATTCAATTGTAAGTTATTTTTTTAAATTTATTCAGTAGCTTGGGCTATATGAAACACTGTGTTTTAGTGCACCATGACTTACCAAACTAGTTGTTCAAAAAGAAGTTATGAATAGTATTAACTACCTTTTGAATTTTATATACTCCATATAATTTTAACATCCATATCACATGTTTCCTATACATAATATAAGAATGAATTCAAATTTTCAAATAATAGATGTATTGTTTTAAAATGAAATTTTACTACCTTTTAATGGAGAACCATATTTAAATACAATATTTGACACTTTTATATATTCAATTTGAAAAAATAAAATACTTCTTTATAATCAGGACATAAAATTATATTTTGGATAAAATTTGGTTCTTTTTTGATAACATTCATATTTTGATGAATAAGGAAAAATACTATATCTTAATTGAAACAAATATTTTAATAAAAATAATTTATAGTGTTAAATAATAATTTGAATGGTTTTTAAGTATAATTAGATTAAATTTTTATCATTTAATCTAATATTGCTCATTTGATGTAATTTTACATTTAAGTGGGACATAAACACATATCAATCTTTTGATAGTGTTTACTTCTCAAAAACCCGCTTTTGAGTTTTGACAACGAGAATTATTTTTAATTTAATTAATACAACTTATATGTTTTTTATTCATTAAAATATACATAATTTTTTAATTTGGATTATCAAAATTATATTTTGGTAAATTTTTGGTACTTTTCTTAAAACGTTCAATTTTTGATGAATAGTGAAAACATTGCTTTATTGTTTTAAACCGACTTTTAATTTAAATATCTATTTTTAATTAAAATTTAAATTAAAGTAAAAAATAGATACATAATACCTATATTATTCCAATTTAATTCATTGAAGTTATTTTATAATAATATTTGATATATAAAATTTTATTGAACTTTTTACCGTAGTTTACCAACCTTCCACGTGCATTTACAAATTTGCATAAAACATAATTTTACCATTTATGTGAATTGAATTTAAAATATCCAAGAGACATGGTTGAAATCAATAAATAAAATGTGGTTCAATAGGATGAAAATACTTTTTGGTGAATAGTTTTTTTTGAATTTTATTTACCATAGTTAAAAGTAAATATGGTAATTAAAGGTAAAAATGATATTATAATTACCCCAACACATGTCATAGTTATATTAGATAAGTTTTTTTTGACCAAAATTAATCTTAGGATAAATATATTATTATTTTTTATCCACTCAGATTATATTAGGGCATTTATTATATTTTATTTAAAGAAGAGTTAAAAGTGTTAAATTCAAATTTTAATAAATGAACCATTTTAAATATATGGTTATACATAAGATAAGTTCGACTATAAATATTAATTATAAAGAAAAAAATATTTCCTACATAATATTATTTTATTTATAATTATTAGAAATTATATAATTAAATTTATTTAAGCCACAATGATGATGCAGTAATTACCTTATTAATGAAAGTTTAAAATAATTGATTTTATAAAATATTAAAATAAATGTAAATTGAAACTTTTTATTCCATCAACTTATTTTATAGGTTAATAATACATGTTATGTTTTATTCAGTGTATTTGTTTTGAAGAAATCAGACTCTTATGACCTTCACAAAATCCAAATACTAAATAGTGTCAAATTTGACCTAAATGAGCTTTTAAAACAAATACTATTTTATTAAAATATATAATAGTCCAAAAAATATATGGATTGGAAAAAGTACTTATATAATGATATATATTTCATTAATTAACTACTTGAGGTTCTCCTGGCATTTTATAGTATGTTTATTAACCATGTATTTTAATTATACAAGAAGACATGGTAAAAGTTAAACTATTTAACAAAGAGTTAGATAAAAAAGATAAGGTTAATATGGTAATTGAAACATGTATAAAACCAATTGGTTGAGAGGTTTTCGACCCAAACCCTCCTTAACCTAGAAATAAATCCATTTGGAGCTATTAGAAACTGAAAATGATTTTATAATAAAATAATATTTCAAGCTCTTTCTAAAGTGCCCCTCACCTCTCTTATAAAAGGGTACATCCCCTTATTTCAAATTCACACCTAAAATGAAATTTGGCTCAACCAAAGCCTACTAAATCTTCTCAAAACTACCCTCACATCAACCTGGAGTCCTTACTTCTATTATAAAGACAGCCATAGAATCCATCTTGTACAAATCAAAAAGGAAGCACCTGAAGAAGAGGTAATTATTTCGTCACCTCTTTCAAAGTTCTTTTTTTTCTTCCACTTTATTTTTCATTTTTATTAAAATAAAAAAATAACAAATCTAGTAAATTCTACAAACTTTGATGTTATTATAAATATGGTACAACCATATTCATTATTTTATTCATCCTATGAATGACAAGTCATTATGCGTCTGTGCGTACAGCTTGTCATCTCCACGTCGTGGTGCAGTTTGTTATTCAACACTTCATTATTTGAATGGGTATAATAATGAGTATAATTTATTTAAATAATAAATATAGCATGTAAGTTATTCTGTACATATAATATATCATCCAATTACATACCATTTCACTGTCAATAGAATGATATTTTCTCTTGTGCGTACCTACGACTTATCATCTCCACGATTCCATGATATTTCATTACCCATCGTAACCATTAAAGAATAATTTTAATTTTATGATTAAAAAATAATTTTTAAGAACATAATATCATTCTGTATTTGATTAAAATACATCATATCCATAACAAACATGTCTTACATAATAAAACATATAAATGAAAATGAACCAGTTTACACCCAAAACAATAATACTATTGAAATATTATTAACAAAGAAATATTAGAGGAACAGATATGATATCATATTTAGGTATGTGGTTCTTTTATAATTTAATAAGAATTATTTAACCATTATATAAGAGATAATACATACCCTCGATTAAAGGAAAGTATATTGTAAGGTGTTTTAATCTCAATTATTATTCCTGTGATATTCATGATATATTTGACACTATTACCTTTGGTGTGGTGTATGTACTGACCATGATTTTATTATTTGTGTAATATATTTTAATTTATGGGTATTTGAATTTTAATTTTATGATCCTTCTTTCATGGAGTGTATGTTTCACAAGATACCAAATTAGTAAGTGAACTTCTAATTTCAATTTCAACTCATTGGGTTTTACGCACACTTCATTGATTATTTTACTCTATGATTATACGTGAAATCACTATTTATTTTTTTATGTATTAATTTACTGAGCATCTAATATCACCCCTTTCTTATGTATTATTTTCTCAAGATACCAAGATGTGTATTATGTTTAAATACAGGTTTAATCAAGGAGAATATTGGAATTCTCAAAGGATTATCTATGTTGTATTTTAAGTTATAAATTTTAATTTGATGTTCATGTATGTAATCTATTTTCCAAGACTGCTAAACTGATCGGCCCTTAGAGATTTGATTCCTTGTAATCTGGCCAATGTTATGCAATAATACACCGAATCTGGGTAACTAGGGTTAGGGCATTAACTTTTAAATCCTTTTTCCATTAAAATTATATTTAAATATCATTTTAATAACATTTTAAAAATAAAATTTTGAAAACATAGTCTTTGAAATAAACATATTTCTGAACAAAATGATAAATGAGATTGTATTTTCTTAAAAACATTTTCAGAATTATCTTAAGTACCAAATAATGGAAAAACAATTGTACCAATACATGAATATATCATGAATGACCAGAGAAAAATAAAATTCATGATAGTTCTTGAGATATGGATCATAAGATTTCATTAATGGAAGCGTAATCATAAACAATTCCTACAAATGATGAGATTGTTTCAATAGAATCTTACCACTTAGTAACCTTGAATAATACTCCCAATGTAAGTAAATTAAATTCAATGAAACATTAAATATCATTAAAATAATAATATTCATGATATAACATTTCAAATGGTTGTATATAAACCTCATAAAATAATATAGGTGCAAAACAAAACATGTGTCTCAAAAAGAAAAATTGAGACTAAATTACATTACCAATTTGAAAAAATTTGAAACATAAACCCATGAAAGAAATATAATAAAAAGGATATATAAATATATATATATATATATATGTAAGTATAATAATAATATATTAAATTCATGGGTATTATATACACTACACAAAATAAATTAGAGGTGAATAATGAACAAGTCTCTCAGAAATGAGTGTGAGATGAGAAAACCCTAAACTTATTTCTGGACTCTTAATGTACTCATTCAACCCTCTTATATAGAAATTATAATTTTATTATTCATAATTCATAGAAAAATATTCATATATATATAATAACATATATTATTTTTTTTATGACTTTATAATAACTGATCATTAATAACTCCATGCTAAAGTTATGTTTTGGGGGATAAACACCTTGTTTTTTCTTACATATTTTGACTATTTATTCATGGTCCTCTTACCTATATCATGATTTCATTATTTATATATTGTAAAATATGATATAAATATAATATATAGTCAATTTATTTATTTATAATCATCTATAAAAGATTAAAATATTAAATGAAATGCACCATTCATGGAGATGGTGGGTCGTAAGTATGCATGAATGTTGTTTCAATTTTTCAATCGTATTGAAAGAAATAAAATAAATGAAATATATGAATATTTATATATATTATTATTAAATTAATAATATTATTTAATATATATCATATATTTTACAAAAACCATCCTTAATACAATCTATTCATAGTGTTAATGAATCATATTGGTTTGAGGAGGCGGTAGTGCAGATATCCACAAACGAAGTTATTGTATTTACAAAAAAATGGAAAGTGTAAAAGTATGTTTTATATAATAATTATAGAATATTAAATAAGTAATAAATATCATATATATAAAATAAAAACATATTTTACATCAAAATTATGAACCATGAGAGGAGGTAAAGGAAAAAATGAACAATCATCATTTCATGAGGCCATAGTTCACCGTACAAAAGAACCGTAAGTTCATTACCCATTGGATGGAAGAGTGTGTATGTGTAGGTAGAAAAAATAGAATAAGAACTCATTATATTTAGGATACATATTTTATTTTATAATCATGGAATAAAAATAGTTTATTGGGTGTATAATGAAAATAAAACAAAGGAGCTTTAGGAAGGTTGTTACCTCTTTTTTGGGTAAATCCTTTTGGTTTTCCCCAAATGGATTTCTTGGATGGTTTTATGCCCAATGGGAGGCATATAAGATAAATTTATGTATTTTAGGAGGATATTTAGGAATATTTTTTCTCATCCAATTAGCTTGAGAGGTGTGAATAAGAGGGATGGGTGAGTACCTTTTTATAGTGGTGAATGAGGGGCATTCTTGTAAATTTTAGAAATGGGAATTACACCAACGTTTTTCCCATGAGAAATGGATAAAATAATGGTCTATAAAATATAAAATGGACTATAGGGTCTAAATATAAATATTAAATAGATTTTATAAATTTTTATAGGTCATTCTTGGCCTTAAGTTTAAGGTCTTGACCTTTTTTAAGCTAGTTTTTCACTTAATCAATGTAATTAATTTTATTCATATTCACTAATATTTCTAGAAAAAAACTATTTAAAACTTATTATATATTATAAATTATTTTGATTAAAAATAATGAGACCATTTTTTTAAATTCTAATCACATAAGTGGAATAAATTAATTTAAATTTAATCTCGCGGATGTGTCGCAATAACCAGTTTTTTTAATGAAAGGGTTTAAATGTTTAAAGTATTGTTATAACCAATTTTAATGTGAAATTGGGTATAATGACCTATATTTTATTATTTAATGTATATGTGATCAAATTAAACTTTTAAAAAATTTAAATATAATTTTACTATAAAAATAAATTAGATAAAAAAGCAGGTTTGAATTAAAATTCCGTATTTATCATTATTCATCCAAAAAATGATGTTTTTTAGAAAAATAACAAAAATTATCCCTAAGGTAATTTTTTAAATTATGAATTAAAAACAAAATTTTATTTTATAAAATTAAATTTATAGAAGTGTCTAAAACTAATTTTATTATTGTTTTCAAAAGGAAACAAAAATCGGTTCTTTTAAGATATAGTATTTCTAAACATGTACATACTTTACTAAAAATTGAATGTCTTATTCTCTATATGATTTATCTGTATAATAATATTTAAAAATTAGTTATTAATATTAATATTAATAATTTTAATGTCTAGTTTATAACTATATCACTTAAATAATTATAATAATAAAATTTTGTTTCGAAGAAACTCAATGTTGCGTGTAACACAAGACAAGTTAGTGTTGTGTGTAATGAAATATTAACTAATTATAGAATATAATGAAATATTAAATTGGCGTAGAGTGAAACCCAAGAAATAAAATAAAATTAATTTATTTGAAAAAAAATATCACAAAAAATCACGGTGTTACATATAGTGACTACTCCAAAGTATGTATGGTTTTTTTATTAAAGCAGAAATATATATTATATAATTCAGGAACATGATGTTTCCATTTTATTTTAATTCCAAGTATAATATTATTAGAAAATAAATAATTAAAACTGTAAAATTTAGAAAAAGGATTCCCAAACTGGGGTAACAGTATGAAGATTAAAAAGTTTTTACGGCTTATATTCTTCATGACGTGAGGGATAATGGTCACACTATGAGTAACCCTTTTGTGGCCATAAAAACCCTAAGGTCTAGGTTACACACATTTAATGGCCTTTACATGGATCTACCATTTTTCAGGTCTCTCATAGAGACCATTAGGTAGGTATTTCACAATGTAAAGGCGGAGTCATGCTATCAATATACGTGGCTTGTGTATAGACCCTTATACCTCTAGTCATTCAAACTATAAAACATTTATGTCACACCATGAATGACCTTGGGTTTGAAAAGGACCCCACTAACATGGGGATTCCACATCATGAACCTTATGGTTCATGATGCGAACTGGTACAGAAGCATTTATGCTTTTGAATAACTTTTATTAAATTCAAGGGGTTCCTATTTGGAACCCCTTTAAACCACTCCCCACATTTTTTAATGAGTATAAGTGGAGATCCATCTATAAATCTCCCTCATATCCTTTCAAATACCTTATATTTGGGTCTTATTTTTGTGTTTCATTAGATAATTCTTGGAAAGTTTACTTATCTTCTCTCCATTTTCATTATTTTTAGATTATCATTAATTATTAGCATCATGATTAGTGTTTTATAACCTGATTCCATTATGTAATTGTGGAATTATCCTTCTTAAAGGGTATTTATTGTATTGATTGTAGATATGGTTCAAAAAAGGATGTTTATGTCATTGTTCATCTTTCATCTAGAGTTATATTTCTCCATGATCATATCTAGGGTTTTGGCCCTTTTAGGAGGAATTATTCATTGGTTTGGGGGTATTATTTTGTAATTTTGTGTGTTTTTGTTTGGGAGTAAATTGGTAGATGAATACTTGATGAAACACACTTTTTGAACTCCATTATTTCATCTAGTGAGTTATTCTCTGATCATGTCATTGTTATTTTTTACATATATGTTTTTCGTTTGTTGATTAAAACATTTTTTGGTTGAGTTAGGTTCTTGGGACCCGAATGAGGTAGATGATCATAGGAATTATGTGTGAGTTATCGGTTTAGGTGGGTGGATATATAATTATCATTTTAAATAAAAAACATTAATATATTCCATACTTTTGAATAAAATTATTATTTCTAAAGCTTTAGTACATAAGTAATTTCTTATTCATACCTAACCAAAGTAGCTTCTTTTCTGGTTTCCTAGTGTTTGAAAAGGGGGGTTTTAATATTTTGAGCTTTATAATCCTTTTTATATGAACCAAGTATTATTTAATAAAATTTTAACGGACTTTACAAAAATAAAACTAATGTTTTGAGTTAATTATTTCTTTCTTAGAGTGCATCTGGGTTACTTGAAATTACCTTATAATTTATGATTCTTTTAACACTTATTTATTATGTTTATTGGTAATTACTTTTAGATGTGGTTGAATAGAATTTATAAATAATTAGGATATTTTCAAAGGAATTTTAAGTATTATTATTTATTTTGGTTTTAAGAAAAATTAAATGATGTTATACTCTAATTTATTTCAAAAAGAAAATTTTTAAGGCTTGATTGGAACCTTGTATAGAAAATAAGGATTTTTACAATAAAATGATATATGAGGGTAGGATGATGGTTTTATTTGAGATGAATTTTTATGGTTATTATTGATATGTTACTTTCATGTGATAAATTATTCCTCTCCACCCCCCCATGAATAAATTTTTGAGAAAACCTGAGTGATTTGGAAGGTTAACCCAGACATAATGAGGTCCCCCACCAAGTTTTATTTTAATTAAATAATTTATCTAGTGCCCCAAATTTTCAGTGAAGTTTTTATAGTTATATTCCACTAATTTAGGGTCACCCTAATTAATGAAATAAAAATAATATATTCCCCTATCCTTTGGGAAAGTAGGGGTTCTCCCATGATATCTGTTTTTTAGTGATGCCAATGTGTTTTTTTTTGATATTTTTTATTAATTTTATTAACTTGAGTATATTCTTTTTTTAATTATGTTTTTTAGGTAATGATTCATTATTGTTTATTATTATTTTCATACTAGTTGATTTTTGATTGTTATGCCAATATTTATTATTTATATTCATTACATTATTTTCTAATTATGTATTTTCCTCTTGAGTGTGTTGTCATCATATTTTAAAATTGTGAATTAAAAAATCGGTTGTTTTTCTTTATGTTTAAAATGTGGATATTTGGAAATCCTAATTTTAAAAATAATTCTTTTTTATCAATTTCATCCATTCTTGAATGGTTTTAGAGCTTTGGTTTTCATAAAAGGGTAAATTATTTATTTGGGGTAAAAATTGATTTTAATAATGGCATCATGATACCTATATTAAAATTTTAAAAAAATATTACTTTGATGATTTTATGTTCAAACTAATACGAAAAGGATCTAGTTTTAAAATGGATATGCATGGAGTGAGGTGGGAGGATATGTATTAGGGTCTTTTGCTCACACCTATATATTTTAAAGTTTTGGCACATGTTTCATTGGGTTTAGTGGCTAATATTATGTTTTCATTTGAGTCTGATTATGGTGACCTAAAATGAGAATTAATTGACATGAGGTGGCGGGTGTTTAAGTCATTATTTTGTTTGGATATTTTATTTACCCCTATATTGTATCATATTAACTGGTTCATTTAGTCTCTCTTATTTATACTAGTTTAGTTATATATTATGAATTCATTATCAGTGTTATATATGTTTATGCCTTATTTGGTTCCATTTATATTGGAACCTTATTATTATTGTGTTTAATCAAATGATGTTCCAAATGGTCATTATGGACATTCGGGAATGATTCTTGTGTTATTCATGTTTATTTGGGTGTAACCATTCCCAATAATATATCCTTGATCCTTGATAACAAATTTCTAGCCCACTCAGCTTTATAATTCACATTGGGATATGTCATTATCCATATTAGTCTTGTAGGGTTACAAGATCATGGGTCTTTTTGGGGACAGAAAGTTTTATGGTGGAGATATTGTAATGAACCACAGCATTATGCTTGGTAAAATTATAAGAGAATTCGAATTTTGGATTGAATTTTAGATATAAGAGTTATTAACATGTCTCAATTGGTTTTTTTCAAGTTATAGGTGTGTAATTATAGTGTAAGGATTCTTAGACTAAGGTTCCAAGGGGGAGCCACTAAAATTTTTACCACAGCAGGCCTTCACACTGTGAGGGGTAGTGGTCACACTCTGAATAACCCTAGTACGTATCATTAACACTGTGAAGGATTTATGACGTGGAAATAATGACCTTCACATTGGTCTACCCTTACATTGGTCTCTCATGGAGACTTTTACATAGGAATTTTATAACGTTAAGGAGGAATCATGTTGTAAACATGATGTTCAGGGGTCGAAAACCTTCTTCCTAGGGATCATTATTACTATAAATAACCTAGTGCATGTTGTCAATGACCCTAGGTTGGGTGAGGATCCCACTACCTTGGGGTGTTCACATCATTAACCATATGGTTAATCCCATGAATGGGGGAATGGGATGTTTTTTAGGACTTTTTTTGGAAAATTATAGGTGTCCCTATTAGGAACCCCCTTGACCCTCTCCCCTATCATTTGAAATAATGGAGGGGGATATATCACTTTGGACATTTCTTAGATTATTTTAACCTATATTTGATATTGGTTGTTCCATGGTGTTTCATCACATAATTCATGTTATGTTTCATTATCTCTTCTCTCTTATCCTTCTATTTAAATTTTCATTAATTCTTGGTTTCCTGGTAAATGTTTTTAAGAATAAATTTACCTAGTCATGGAGGAATAATCCAAATTCAGAGGGTTATGGTGTGTGTCATGTAGTGGAGGTCCCAAAATATGATGTTCATACCACCACTATTTTTTCACATATAGTTATTTATCTCTATGAATTTTTAGTGATTTGATGATTTCGGGTGGAATTATACAATATCTAGAAATTAATATTTAGGTATTATTCATGGCATTGGTCTAGGATTGAATTGGTACTTAACCATACCTTAAGTTTCATTATTTTAGAATCGTTATTCCATCTTCTGAGTTTGTATCTGTTTATTCCATTATGGTTTTTTACTTTCAAATGTCTAGTTTGTTAATTAAATGAAGTTTGTGACTAATTTATGTGGTCAATAAGCCATATGAGGTCACTATGAGAATGATATTGGAATGTGAATAATAGATTGAGTTTTTTAGATACATGATTATAATTTTAAATGTAAACCCTGATTTATTTCTTACTTTTGAATCACATTTGGATCTCCAAAGAGTTGATAAATATTAATTGAGTATCCTTACCAAAACATAGTAACTTATTTTTTAACTTCCATGTGTTCTAAAAAGGTTTCTCTAGCTCATGAGTTTTCAAATACTTTTCTAAGTCAAATATTTTTTATTTAAAAAAACTAAAATATGTTCCTAAAATAAAACTATATTTTTTGTAAGAGATTTATAACAAAATTCGAGTTCGGCATCCTTGAAATTAACGTATGGATGATGATTGTTTTGAAACTCATTTATTATGTTTCTTGGTAATATATTTCAATGTGGTTGAGTATATTTTTTAAAATATAGAGTTTCTTTCAAATAAATTTTAATTATCATTCTTTACATTGGTTTTTAAAATATAAAATAAATGAAATTATATTTATATTTATTTATAAAAAATATTTTCAAAGGCCCGAATGGAGGCTTGTATATAAATTATTGATTAAAAAAGGGATATATGGTGGGTGTAATGAAAGGTCTATTTAAGATAAAATGTTATTTTTATTATTGATATAAGAATTCCATGTGGTAAATATCACCCCCTATGACTATCATTTTTGGAAACCTCTGGTGCTTAGGTAGGTGTACCTCGATAGAAAAAGGTCTCCCATCACTAGATGTGATAGTGAAGTCTCTAATGTGGAACCCCAAATGGATATTAAAGTATTTTTAGTTTTATTCCACCAATTGAGGGTCTCCCTAATTTGTGATAGAGAATTATAAGGTTCCACAACCTTTTGTGGTCATCTATATTCTCCCATTAAATCAATTATTTCATTTATTTTGTTTGAGTGATTCCACTGCTCTTTGAATTCTATTTATTTCTATTTACTTGTGCGCTTCTATTATTGTTTATTTTTAGTTAATTTTCCATTCTTGAGTACATTATTTTACTACTTATATTTGTTTTATTATAATGATTCATTCTCATTCAGGATAATTTTCATGCTAGTTGATTTTTGATTGTTATACAAGTATTTATTATTTTTGGGGATTCCATTAATTCAACATTATAGATTTACAAATTGGATGTGTTTTATTATATTTTAAAAGGTTTAATGGAAAGATATTTTTTTAATCTATGTTAAAATTTTCTGTATTTTTTAAAAGAAATGTTTTGAAACAGATTATTTTATTATAAATGTCATATCTTCATGAATGTTGTTAGAGATTTTTTTTTATTATGTGGTTTAATGATTTATTTTGGGTAAAAATGAATTTACATGATTTCCTTACATGACCAATTTTAAAATTTAAATTAAATATCGATTTTATATTTGAATGTTCAAACTAGAAAGAAAAGAATATATTTTTAAAAATGATATGCATGGAGTAAGGAAAAAGGATACCTACTGTGGTTTTCTGCTCATACCTATATATTTTTCGAGGTTAGTGTATGTTTCATTGTGTGTAGTGGTTGATCTCTAGTTTTGATTAATGTTTGGTGATAATTCTAAACAAATGATATTTTCTTGACATGAAGTGGTGGGTGTTGATGTCCTAATTTTATTTTGGTATCTTTTAATCCTTTTATAATTCTATATCATCTAGTTATTTTAGTTTCTCATACTTATGTTGGTTTAGTTTAGTATTATAAATTTATGATGGGTGTTATATATGTGTATTACTTTTTTTTCAACATATATTTGATCATACTTGTTGTTTTGTGTGAGCATTTGATGTATAAACTGAACATGTTGGAATTTTTGGTTGGAGTCAAGTGTTATTAATATTTATTAGGGGAAAACATTTCCAATAGTTTATTCTTGATTCCCATGAACTATTTTCTAGTCCATGGGGATCAGAAACACTTTTTGGTCCTTTCCAAAAGTCGAATTGGGTTCTTGGACTAGGGTTATCCTCAGTTGGTTCATTAAAAAAAGTTGAAATATGATATTTTGTCAAAGAATTAGAAATTTTAATACATGTAGTCAATTAAAAATACACATTTATAAGGTGGAAAACACAGCTCCTGAATCTTGATGACTAAGTTTTCATAGCTATAAAGTTGTCTGAATACAAGTATGATGAATATGTCAATCCTTTAGTGGTAAATTTTCTATTTTCATACCATTTTTTTATATACCACTGTTACTACTAATATATATGAATCATATTTTTATAGATTATTTGTGTTTTAGGAACTTAAATATCCTCTCCCTTTCATAGGGAGTCATGAAATTTTGTTGGGTGTGAGGTGGAATTGGTGGCCCTAATAGATTATAATTGTCTCTTAGATTGTGGTGATATTAAAAGTATAAACAATGGACCCATTGAGTGTTTTACTTGATTAATATATTCCCTAAATCATGAATTAATGTGTTGTATTAAATCTATATCATATGGTATGATGGGTTATATAAAAATGGAATAATTTAATTTATCATGCACGCTACTGATGAAAATAATATTGTATGACTAGATAAATAATAATACCATGAATATTATGGTACAATTCATTTGGTATCCCTATGATACATTAAGGAAACTGAATTTTAAATGTTAGCATTAAGATTAGTATTCTTCATAATATATCATTACATAAAAAATTTATAATGATAAAATGATAAGGAAGATAGATAACTTCAAGAATTTAAAAAAAATGTAATTGTATGAGATTAACTTATACATTATGAATATTTGAGTTAATTTATATAATCTCATCAATGGATATATAAGAGAATAATTTCTATGATATGTTGTGAACAAAATATGTTGAATTACTAAGTTGAATCTATCCCTTCCTGAAAGGTGTCTCTCCTTAGATCATTTCTTCAAGAGTTACTAGAATTTTATTGATATTTAAGATAATCACCCCTATAAGATGGGTGATTTACACCAGTTTTATGGATACACCGTGGTGGTGAGAGTATGATGGTATTATCTTAGTGTTATTCATAAACTATAGTGAATAGATATGAATCAACATCATCAATGTTATAAGATTCATGATAAAATCTCTATTTTATGTTTAATCATGGTCTAGAGAGTTCAATTTATGGTGTTCTTGGAATTTAATGTTTCTGTTTATTTTTATTTTTTGGATGTCATGACCCAACCCACGGGGTTAGAACTGTGAAAACCAAATCCTACCTTCAATAGACTACAGACTGATGGCCAGTACAGAGTAGCAATATCCCACACATAAGAGGAATTATCCTAATATACCTTTATGCAGTCATACATCTCCAATCCCATAAAATAATTAAATTTAAAACAACTAATACAAATGCATGGATACCTCTATTATCCCACAAAAAAAGTGTGATAGTAATGTTCTAAAAGTGAAAACAAGGACAAATATAATACAACACAAAAATTGTAGAGAGCTCAACCATCTCTAAGGGTGAGGAATATAATAAAATGAAAGAACTCATAAAACATATTGGTCTTTCAAGCTCAATCTATGATCAACCTCCCCCTTGTCCTCCCAGGATACTATCAAATGGTTCATCATATGAATAATACATGACACATATAGGAAGATCCATTGCAGGGGTGAGTAAAACAGTTCTCAGTAGGACACCCCTAAAACACTAAACATAAAGAATAAAGAATATTCATCTCATAAAAATGATATAATTTGAAGTACACCGCATCACCAGGTTTTCACAACCAACTTAAAACCATAAAATTCTACTCAAACAATGCTCCTTCTTGGATAATCCCCTCAATGGAAATTCCATCACCAGGGACACTCATCCAAGAGGTCAAGATAATTGGGCCCCACCCAAGAAGGATCACTGGTCTCAAAAAACCTCAATACTCAAATAGTGGTTATATCCAACACCATTGGGGGACACCGTGAACGTAATCTGGATCAACCCACTACATATGAGATCATATTCCAATGATACCATGAAACCAACCAACACATCCTTCTTGATGCTGGATAAACACAGGTCATGATGATTACACAAAACCCACCTTGGGTGTAAATATGATAGTGGATGACACTACAGTCTCATAGAGGGAAACCATGAAATACATCTAAGAATAATCCTCCAGAGGGGATCACAATATTGGGATGTATAAAGAATTCCACATTGTACCCTGGAGTTAAAATGGACCAAGGGAACAAACTCAACTAATATCGGCCCAGACTGAAGAAATAGATTGCTACAAATGCCATCAAAGAGTGTACATGACATTTACTAGTTGTACATGGTGTGTCAAGACAACCCCTGGTCTTCTTATATGGTTATTACTCACACATCATGTACATATCCATATACATTATGTGTAGGTTTAGTACACATCACGTAGAGATCACTCGACACATTTCCTCTGTCCTCTACCCAAGCTCGTGTACCGCTAGCCACACTTGTGTACCAACTCATGTATACTTGTACATGCCCATGTACACCTGGATGTGCCCCTAACCATGTAAACATGGTTATGTACTCTATTCATGTTCATGTACTTGGCCTACCTATTCTTGTGTATCCTTTTATATACACACAGATCTGCCTCCCACAAATCACAAGAAAAGTGATATTTAATTCTGGATGAAACCCCAGTGTTGTATCAAGGGGTTCCACATGGTGTGTAACCCCGTATTACACATCATGTAACCTAATATTTTCCATATCCATCAGGATATATTTTAAATCATTCTCTAGGTTATGAACACATCCCATATCATTGTAAAACACAAATATGGGGTTAGCAGACTATCCCATCACTGAAGATCAGGTTTCTAGACAATGAATCTTCATGGTAAATTCCGACTCACATAATACATAGATGTAACATTGAAACCATGATTAATGGGAACCAAAAATCCATTCTATTCCACCTACGATCCTCCTTCAACATTATCAAACCTCAATCCTACCCTCAATCATAAACTTCACCCATGGTACTGATTTGTTAAGTCGAATAACGGTCTCGTAATGACAAAAAATGACGTATTCATCGAACCATGGTCCAAAGAATTTTCCCATGATGAATGTGTGAATAATGTGATGGAATAAATTCATAAACCATTAGATGTGTGGAAGGGTAAATAACCTTTATTTGTTTAGCCTTTATCTGTTTTTTAGATATAGATGATCGTAGAGGGATAAAATAAAAAAATAGTATAAATCCATCAATTTAAATCAACCATCGATGTGAGAATAAATTATAGTTCAAGGAATTCCTCTACATTCAACTATGATTAAATAATGGGATGGAAGTAAAAAATCAACATCCTACCTAGTGTATGGATTGATCGTGGACAAAAAATAGTCATGTGTTGCTATCATTGGAGAGTCCATTAAGTCTAATGGTGTAATGGTCATTGATCCTAATATGATCTTGTTTTTTCTACCAATAATTATCTCAAATTTTCTTCTAGGTCTCTAGGGTTTAGAGACCAACCCTGAAATATCTCTACAACCATGTATTTATAGAATATCTTAGTCTCTACATTAAAAAATAAAAAAAACTTATTTATTTATTCATTTTATTCATTTTCTCTTGTGATAACATTTTCATAAAAAGCTCATGCCAACAAAGATTATTCAATTCATATGGTAAAACTCACATTATAAACTCATCATTGACATTAGATTTGTGATATAATCCCCCATTTGTTAGTTATTTCTCTTTCTCAAGAAAACTATGTGTGTGATATCAATATATTAAATATATTTCAAATATTTATTCTGGGCTTGTCGAGCCTTGTAATCTCATAGAATATCAGTTCTTGTCATGTAAAATAAACCATATAATATCCCAAAATAATATATGGGGAATAAGATTCATTACATTCTCCCCACAATAACTATTTTCATCCCAAAAAAGAGAAAAACCTACTCAAAGAGATAAGGGTATTGCGATCACATTTAGGTCTCCCACTCCCACGTTATATCCTAAATATTATTTTTATTCCACTATACACAATCAAGCGGAATCAATGGCCCATGAAGGATACCCTCTTGAAGATTTTTGATCTCTACTTGGTGCTCATAAAAGGTAGCTTCATCCTGGATGTCTAACTCACCTCACTCAATAACATGCGATGGGTCATTCACAAACCTCCTCAACTACGACATATGGAAGATGTTGTATACCCGATCCAAAATTGGTGGTAGAGCTAAGTGGTATGCGACCTCACCACCTCTACATGGTATCTGTAAAGGGCTAACGAATCTTAGATAAGTATTGTCTCCTTGAAAAAATATCTACAATACAAGTCAAGGTCGAACCCTCAGGAACACATGGTCTCCCTCCTTAAACTCTATTGGTCTATTTCATCAGTCCTCATAAGAAATATAATGGATTTTTGTAGTCCTCATACACTCATAAATGATCTAAAACTTCTCTATAGTATATAACACCATCTCTGGGCCCATGGGTGATGACACGCCTAGATCAGTCCAACAAATTGGTGACCTATATCATGTTCCATACAAGTCCTTGAATGATGCCATAATAATGTGGTGGTGGTATCTATTGTTTAACACAAGATCCGACAAGGGTAAATTATCCTCCAATCTATGGACTAAAATACAACATGAAATCCCTCATCGTGTCCCCCAAGTCCTAAATGGCCCACTCAAACTCTTCGTCTGTTTGGGGTTGAAACGTCGTGATCAAGAAAAACTAAGTCACAAATGCCTCCAAAAATAATATCCATAATCATGACATGAATCGATCAGAATAATATAAAATTATCTTCAAGAGAACTCCATAGAGATGGACTATATCTTACTCATACAAGTGTCACAAACTAACTACTGAACACTAATATCAAATGACTATGAAGTGGACCAATTTGGTGAGTCAGTCTTTGATCAAATAGATTAAATCGTGTCCCTGTTATATATGTGGTATCCCCATCACAAAGTCCATGGATAACCCATTCCACTTCCACTTTGGAACCTCTAGGTGTTGAGTTAAACCTGTTGGAACCTAGTGATCGATCATCACTTGCTGACAAGTGAGGCATCAAGAGACAAACTCTGTAACACAATGCTTCATTCCTCACCACAAAAAATAATGTTACAGATCCGAGAACATCTTTACCACACCTAGAAATTCCATTAAATGGGATTTATAAAACTCCCTCATCACCTCCTCCTACAATTCCAATGGTACCATTACCCATCCTATAAAATAGATTATATGCTCCCTACCTTTTGAATATCAATCTGGATCACATCCACTGGATATCTGAGTATGTTAGGTCTCATAGTTGGTATATCCACACTGATAATCCCTAAAACACCATAAAATAATTGGTGTGACAACCATCAATTAAATATCTAAATCACCATCATTTTACACTAAGGACAACTGTAATGAATCTGACTGCTCTGACACCTTGTCCATTAACTAAGAAAAAGATCTTTGGGTGATAGCATCTTCCACCATGTTCCCCTTTCTAGATGTATATAAAATATCAAATTTATTGTCCTAGATTAATTCTAACCATTGAATCTATCTCAAGTTAATAACCTTATGAGAGAAGATACACTTGAGACTCTTGTGGTCACAATGTGTGATAAACCTCTCACCCATTGGGTAGTGTCACCACATCCTCAATGCATACACTATGACTACGTTCCCAAGATCATGGTTCATGTAGTTATGATAATGTGGAATCAACTAACATAAACCATAAGTAATAACCTATTGTCCCTACTTCACAACACAACCATCAATGTTACCTGCTACATCACAAAATACTATGTACTCAAAACCCTCCTTTAGAAATCTCAAGATATGATCACTCGCTAACCTCTACCTCAACTACAAGAAGTATTTATCGAACCTTTCCTTCTACATGAGAGGTTTCCCATTCTGTTTCAAATATTCAATGGTGCTTCCACTCTGTAAAAATTGGGTTCAACCCTCTGATGGTACCTTTCCAACACAAGGAAACTCCATAACTTGGTAACACTATTGGGTGGATCCCAAGCTAGCACTGCCTCAACCTTCACTTGGTTCACCACCAATCCTATCTATAAGATGACATGCTCTAGTACGTGGAACTATTGAATCCAAAACTATCACTTTGAGAGATTCCCATAAAGTTGGTGCTCTTCGAGTGTGTCCAGGACCATGCTCATGTGTCTCATGTGCTCCTCCTCGGACACCGAGTATACTAGGATATCGTCAATGAACACCAACACAAACTAATATAAAAAAGGTTTGACGACTTGTTTAATGAGTCACCAAAACACTTATAGGGTGTTCATCATTCCAAAGGGAATTAACATGTACTTATTGTGACCGTAGTGACATCTAAATGTAATATTTCATATATCATTTTCTTGTACTCATAGCTGGTAATAACTAAGTTTGATGTCAATCTTTGAGAACCATCACAACCCTCTCAGCTGATTGAATAGGTAAAAGATCCTCAGTATTGGATACTTAATCTTCGTCATCACCTCATTCAAGCACTGGTAATCCACAAATAGCCTCAAGCTCTTGTCTACCTTCTATGTGAGCGACATTGGTGATATCTAGGGGAAACATTGGGTCTCACAAATCCCTTCCCCTTAAATTATGCATACTTCACCCTAAACTAATGAAGCTATATGGGATACATTTGATATGTTGGTATATATATCAAGGCCATCCTAGTGTGTGATTAAATGTAGAATTATAGCTCACGGTGGGGAGGTAATCATGGAATGTCCTTAGGAAAGATTTCCACATACTCTGGCACCACCATAGAAAATTGGAATCCCATAACATCAACTACTTCAAGATTAATTCTAGTAAAATAGTGAGTAATTTGATAAACTCTCATATGTACGAGCTCATACTTCTCCACCAAGGATTCCTTTTTACCCATAAAGGCAAGCCTCATCCCATTACTACGGGCACACCGTATCCTAATCCTAAAGTAGTTGATCAGGGAATGAACTATGGATAGCCAGACCATACCTAAAATGACTTCATAAGGCCTAATTTCATCAAACAATGAATCCCATACAAAAATATACCCTCAAATCATCACATCTCACTATCATAAGAAGTATATATTCACTAATTTTCCACATGTTGGAGTCTTAAACCGTAAGGGTAAATCTAAAGTGTTAACTAGAATCTCTAAGACTCGAACAAGAAAAGTGTTAATAAAGAAATTTCTTTAACATTTGTCTATAAATAATGTATATATGGTAGAGAATAAATAGATCCCACATAATATCATCCTTGGTGTCTTAGGGTTATATGGCACTATAGCATATGGCTGACCTCATTCTTAACCACAAGCTCCCTAAGCATGGTGTGGACCACCTAGGGGTGGTGGTGGTAATAAGTCAAAAATCCAACCACCTCATGTTTTTATATTGGCCCCTATTCCACATCCATCAACCTATATACCACCCTTGTCCTACCTCTTCCACTTACTTTGTAGTCCCTCAACCATCTCTTGATTAGTTGTGTGATGGGTCGAACAATCCTGAGCCAGATGTCCCCAGCCTTTACAGGAGAAACACTACCTATATCATCAATTAATCAAGCCATATTGAGAGCCATGTACCACTAAACCTATGTTCTGGGATGACCTCTTGTCTGTGCACTGATTACACCATGGCTGGATAAAACTCCTCCTTGAAGAGAAGCATGAATTGTAACTTTGAGAGAGTTTTATTTTTGTTTGACTAAGTCACTAAACTCCACCATCACCCAGCTGATCCTTGAAGAAGACTCACCTATAAGACTACCATATTGTGTGAATTCATCCTCACATAGTAGAAAACTCATGTGACTACCTCTAGCCATACTTTAGACACTTGGGGGTGTGGCTTAGTCCAAAACATGGGATTTCACTGCCTCTGGAAGTCGTGTAGCCCACTCTGGCTATGTGCATCCTCATCTTGAAGGTTTAGGGATAGATACTAAAAAAGGGTGGTTTTATAGCTGGTAAAACATCCATATGTGATATATATAGTATAGGACCTAGAATCATGGGTGATTGTATTTATAGAAGAATCCTGAAAATAAACAAGATATTCCAAAACCAAAATATATATCTGGTGAGATGACTCAAGGAGGACATGGAAACCCCAACCCATTCTTATATCATGCATGTACCAATGTTTTCCCTATAACTAATTTCTACATTTATTGAGTTAAAAGTTAGGTGATCCGAGTCCTGGTGTATTTACACGTTAATCACCACACCAACAATGTAGTCCTTGGCCTAAAAGTTGAACTTGAAACACTTATCACTGTTTCTCCAAACCCATCTGATAGACTCTAGTCCTAAGTTAGAACCAACTCCTATCACACCACTCTATCATGACCTGACCCACTGGGGTCCAAGCTGTGACTACCCTAATCCAACCTCCAATTGGCTAGGGTCTAATGATCCGTGCTGAGTAGGCATATCCCACACATGGGAGGCATTATCCAAATTTAATTATATGAATACACACATCTCCATGAACATACAATGATAAAATCTAAAACAATTGAAACCAAAGCATTCATACATCTTTGATCCCAAAAATATAGTATCACTGTAAATTATAGAAAGTGAAAAAGGGTCCAAATACAAGTCCAACAAAAAACAACAGAGAGTCCAACCTACTCCAAGAGGAAAGACTGTGATTTAATTCAATCACCCATAAAACACACTAGTCTGTCTAGATCAAGCGATACTACATTTTCCCCATTTCATTATAGGACACCATTAAATGGGACATTGTCTACATAATACAATACATGTGCGGGTAGATCCCATAAATGAGTGAGTATAAAAATACCTTGTAGGGACCCCCATACAAAATAGAGAGAATCGAGAATATCCAACACATAAAAATGATATATCAATCAATATATAACAAGAAAACCCAAGATATAATCAAAAAACAATGTGCCACTAGACGGTCACAACCAATTTTAGCCAAAAAATTATGCTCAATGAATTCATCATTACTGGAGAATTAACTCCATGAGCCATGGCATAACTTGGGACACTCATATAGTAGGTCAAGATCATTGGGCTACACCCAAGAAAGAGTATTAGTCTCAAAATACCTTGATACTCGGATAAGGGGTCTTGCCCAAGGCTGTTGGGGGACACCAAAAACCTAATCTGGATCAACATGCAATGTATGGGGTTATATTACAATGAAAATGATAGACTTACCTATATGGAATTCTACATAGAGGATAAATTCCCTACTCATGCAGTTCATTATGATTCCAAAAACCCCAACTAAGGTATAAATATGATAGATGATCACACTCTAGTCTCATGGAGGGACACCATGAAATCTATCTGAGAGACATCCTCTAAAGGCGATCACAATATTGAAATTTGGATGTAATTTCACACTATAACCATGAGGGAAAATGGAACAAGAAAACACACTAAATCTATATTGTTCTAGGCTGAAAAATAAAGAGTTATAACCACCGTCAAAGGCTTTAAACTATGTGTACTGGGTGTCCATGACATGTCCATCTAACCCATAGTCTTCCCATGTGGTGCTTCCTAACATGGAATGTTAATCCTCATATACATAGCACGTAGGAGTACTAAAATCATTGTAGAGAACTCCAAATATATTTCTTAAGCCATCTTCTCATGCCCGTGTACCACTAGTTATCCCTATGTACAAACATGTTTACCCCTGATCCTGTCTGTTTACACCTATCAATGATCGTGCCCATGTACAAATAACCATGTACTCTAGATGTGTTTGTGTACTTCACCTTCTCATGCTCTTGTATCCTCCGAGACACATTCCAAGCCAGCTAGCATGAGTCATATGGCATGTGATAGTATCACATAGTGTATGATAATTAATTATGGTGGAAACCTAGTGCCGCGACAAGGGGGTTCCAAATGGTGTGTAATTCCAGATTACATGCCTTATAACCTATGATTTTCCAAATCCATTAAGATCTCTTCCTCATTACTATCCAGCTCACTACCATTTTCCATATCACTATAAAATGTAAATATGTGATGGTTGACTTTCGCATCACCCAAGATTGGGATTTCAAGCTTCGAATCTGCCCAGGAAACATCCACTCACGCCATACATAGCCACACCATAAAAACTACGATGAATAAGAATTGAAAATCCATTTCGATCCACCTCCAACCTTCCTATTTCATCATTTCACCTCAATCGTATCCTCAATAATGAACCTCACCCCAAGGTATCAATATGTTCTATTGATGAATAGTCATATAATGAATGAATACTGTGTATTTACCGAACCACAAGGAAAATAAATTTGTTGTGATTAACATTCCAAGAATAGGGGGAATAAAACTATAAACCATCAGATGTGATGAAGTAAACTCTACCTTTTTTCTTTCATCTATGACCTTTTTTCATAGATACAGATGAATGAATATGGATAAAATACATGAATAGTATAAGTCCACCAGTTTAAATCAATTGTCGATGCATGAATGAATTCCTATTTGTGGAATTGATCCTAGTTCTACTCGTATTAAATGGGATGGAAAAAAAAGTCAGCATCTGACCTGAAGTTTGGATCGATCACAGATGAAGAATAGTATTGTGTTTCCCTCACTGGTGAGATCCCTGAACTCAAATAGTGAAATGATTCTCTATCCTGATCTAATATTTTTTCATCTCCCTAGAACACTCTCCAATTGTATTTTACCTCTCTAGGGTATAGATTCCAATCCTAAGACATCTCTATAACTGTGTATTTATATAATATCTCGATCGTTTGATTAAAACTAATAAAATAAATTAATTATTTTATTTATTTTATTTATTTTCCTCATCTTTATCCATGACAACTATTTTCCAAAAACCTCATGCCAAAAAATGTTATCTCACAACTAGGGTTAAAGACACATTTTAAACTCAATGGTGGCCTCAAATTTTTGATCTGCGTCCTCATTTGATAGTTATTAAAAAATTTCAATTTAATTGTGTGTGTGTGATATTAGTATATTTATTATATTTAAAACATTTATTACTAGATCATTAGCCGTTGTAATCTCAAACTATTTCATTGTATGGATACAAACATAATCAATATAATATCCAAAAATAATACATGGTAAATCATATTCGTTATAGTGAAACCATATTTTTTTCGTCCTAATAAACTTTTTAGTGGTATTAAACCTTTACCATGGATTTTTTTTCTTAAAATCATGTTGAAAATGAAAAAAATATATCATATTATATTGGTTTCATATTATCTATTGTTAAAAATGATAGATATTATTTTTATGTTTTTTCCATAATATATGCAATATCATAGACCCTGATATAGTCATGTCTAATGATATGGGGAATTATTGGTGGAAACATGGTTTGATTCCTTTAGTTCTCAACACATTGAAGTCTATGATATTTTCTATCATAGTGTACGATGGAATTGACTAATTACTACAAAATAGGGCATCGTATCGCTTAAGAGATACGATTCTTATCATTGAATAGAGTTTCAAATTTCGTGGTTAATATTTCACATGGCCTATCATAATTCAGGGTTACTAGGATCAAAGTATTGCACTTATAAAATGCGCATGAATTGTGTTAATTTGATATAGGAAGAATACCGTAGACTATGATACAATTAACTACGGTGTTAATCATACATAATAACTTGCATGCCTTTTCAATATTACACTTACCTTATATCTTAGGTCGTGATTGACATTCCGCCAAGTTACTCTTATATGGGTTATCATGACATATCATAGACCTCACTATCAGTTGTAATATATGATTTATAGTGGTTTTTTGGATAATAACTATGGCCTATCAATGAAAAATAATGGTATAACTTATATCATTAAATATTCTTTGGGTTACGCTTAGCTAATAATATCTACTATTAGGACACTGGCGGAATTGAGTTGAGATAATCCATATGATGGATTGGGAAAATAGTGTTCCAATCAACTACATAAGATTTATATATGACATGATTGAAATTATTTTCTAACAAATATAATCATGCATTATTTACATGATTAACTAGTGTAACTAATGATGAAATATAGAACTTAACCCACTGATATATGGGATTAATTTAAAAGGATTTATCATTTTAGTGCGATAAAATTTATTAAAATTCCTTATTAACTGAATTTAAAACATGATACATATATGAAAAAGTTTCTATTTTAGATAAATTAAATCATCATCAATAAAAATTACATTGAATATATATTTTGAAAGGAAAATCTTGATGTAATCAAACTCTAAGAATAGTATAGAAACTTAAGAATTATTCTTAAAAAATGAATAAATTTATATGTGTCATAAAAACATAATTTTGAGTAACAAACTATTAAAAATATCCAACAAATGAATCAAGATACTTATGATAAACATATAATTATATGATAAATATTTCCATTAAGGCTTTTTGGCCATAAAATTAAATTTTTTCCATCATTGGATATGTTCCAACAATGTAAATGGGTTCTATAAAATTTTACCTATTTTCTCAATGTGGTGAGAATAGATGTTATGGGCATTTGATGTCTAGGTTATAGTATTATTTTGATTGTAGAACTAGGTAAGTGGTTATACCTAATAAAATTAGTAGAATAGTCCCATAATACTTCTTCAAGTGTCTAGTCAATGTCCTTGAAACCTGATGTTGTAATCGAGATATAAGGACATTATTTCTGTGTGATGGAACCAATCAATATACTTAAAAGAGTTTAATAAAATTCATGGAATTAACATGATAGGTATTGATTTTATGAACATAAATTCTTTGATTTTTAAGGATACATGATACCGAATATAAATTTTGAAAGTGTTATAAATATAAATATATTAAAAAAAGGGAATAATTGATTAATTTAATAGTTTTCATTCGAGTGATTAGTTATTATATCAAATAATTTAATTCAAAGTAATTTATTGATATTGTATTAATCTAGATAATGGACGTGTAGTCTCAAAAAATTTCCTTATATGATAAGAGAATTTGTTTTCTAACAAAGATTTTTTTATGAATAAAATGTTACTAATACACGTTTTTTATGATTCATTGGATTCTAAAATACATTTTTAAAAGTATAAACTGATAAAAAAGTGTTTTATCTAAGGATAAAAGAGTTTATTTGGATGTTTGTTGAATTATAAGATATGTGATCTCACCACTATCAATGGAATATTTATAATATTAAATTATTATTTTTAAAATTACACACTCAATAAATAGATTGGTATAACAAAGTTTGTTAAATATTAAACATAAGAAAATAAGTGAATTTTCTTAAAAATGGATTTTTTTATCATAGAATGATATAATATATTATTTGATAGGCTAGTAATATTATTTTAGGACTTGGAGAATTTAAAATTTTACAAATGAAATTTTTTTTCAATAAATGTGAATATCACTATAATAAATTAAAAGGTTAGTGTTTGTCAGTAACAGATTAATGTAAAGAGTTATATTATTCTCTGAAATTTTTCACGGATTTTTTTTATGGAAAAGGGTTCCATTGATTATGATGGTGGTAAGTGTTATGAGTAGACAACATATGTTATTAAAATTGTAACATTTGATGTTTTCAAGTAAATTTTCTTGAATACTTGTTTAAAGATTTGAAAATCAGGAATATGAGTCTTAAGTCTCATAATTATTCAAAATATATTACTTCACAGAAGTTACTTGGTAAAGTGTTTTGTTAGGGGGTTTTATTAGGTGGTCCCATATTAATATGGGAAAAATTATATTCATAAGTAATTAGTTTAAAAAAGCCACTAAAATTATAGTAAATGTAAGGTTGATATAATAGTTTATCATACTTGATATATTAAGTATGTATTTATGTGTAGTTTTGTTAAGTATTCTTATATAAGTGTAAGTATATAAAAATTATCATTATATAAAAAATTTAATCTCAAACTTATTATTATTTCATGTTGGTTGCACATATATATATATATATATATATATATCTTTGTGTGTTTCTATGAGTAGATTTATATTTCATGATGTTAAATGATAATTGGAATCTCAAAGTAAGACTTTATGTTATCCCAAACTATTTTTTGTTATGAATTATTATATTTTATGATGAAATATTAATATCTGATTGAGTAGGATACTTTTATCGAGATATGGAACACCCGCATGAGGCACAAAATGAGAATTTTGTGCTAGATCAACCCTAAAGTATAACATATTGAGTTGGATACACTATAAATTTTCTATACTAGGGGTTGATAGTTCATATTTGGTTTTCCCAGTACTTTATTTTTATGACATACCTAGAATTAGAAACCTATACTTTGATACCATTATTACGTAATCCTTAAGGATTAGCTAATAAAGAAGTGTTTTGGTATGTTGTTGATTGTGTCCTTTGTTGGATCCCAACCAAGATGGGATTTTTCCTCTGTTATGATGAGAATGAAATTTGGTACTTTAGTTGATATATAATGAAGAAGTATATGGACATACCTATATAGTATATATAATGTCATTATATATCGGGTGAGGGAAATGGGATGTTGTCATCCAAAACGGTGAATGACATGTCATGTATATATCGACCTTCTTAGTATACACTCATTGAATTAAGAATATATAAGTTGATAATATGGTATTTACATACTCCATGTCCCATGGATACTATTTTTCTTAGACAAGGGGGTCATATATATATTCATGCTTGCATACGATTCAGCTAGTGGAAACATGTGTAGAGTTAAATGTGATTATTGGATACCAAGCTAGATCCATTTATTTCATCCACAAAAAATATCATTTTAATGAGTCTTATCTTTTCTTACATTTACGAATTTGGGTGGTCAACTCTACAAAGGTCTATGGGGTCACACTTTTTATTTTACAAAATGGAGATTGAGTTATACTCATAGGAATTATCAAAAATCGTATGAGAGTTTATCCAAATGATGATTTTATGGGTATTAAAATGTTATATAAAATTATAAGATAAAAGGTTAAGTTGATAATATCTTTTAGGAAGTGTTTTGGAAGCTTTCTAAAAGTTTTTTCTGATTTGTCTTCAAAAGTTATTGTATACAATATAATATAGGGAGAAATGAAAAATGTTATATGAGGATTTAGTGAAAATGGTATATTTTTAGTGATATTACCTAAATATTGTATGAATATGATGTAATTAGGATATATTTTGTGGTAATTTAGAGAATATATTAAGAGATTGATATAAGATATCATACATATTTCTTATTCATGTTGTATAATATTACTAGCTAAATCCGAGTGCCATAAATCATGTGGTATGATTCATTTGGCAGTCCAATGATATATTAAAGTAGTAAAATATTAAATGTTAACATTGAAATCGTTCTTACACATGATTTTTCATTAAATAAATCATTTAGAATATGAAATGATTGAGAAGAGAGGAAAGGTCGGGGACATAAATACTTTAATCACATTGAATTAACTCATGTGTTATGAACATTTGAGTTAATACATGGAATCTTATTGAGTTATATAAAAGCGATCCACATTATGAGATAGTACTTTAAAATCCTATAGAAGGTTTTGGTTGAATCTATACATTCCTATATTCTCCCTTTCCATCACTATTTTCTTCTAGTGGCATAATTATATCATCGGTATTTATGAGAGCACCACCCATATGATAGGACATCCACACCAAACCATGGACAATCCTTGGAAAAGGGAGTATTATTATTGCCTCTTAGTGTTCTTCATCAACCATAGTAATTGAAGATAGAGTATAAACATTAATGGTGTAAGGTATATGATGATTGATTTATTTTATTTTTAATCATGGTCGTGAGGTTAAGGGTATAGTATTCTAGGGATATAAGGTTTTCATTTTCTTATTT